>JAUAME010000008.1:17540000-18740000 GCA_030820535.1 Quercus parvula
TATGTCAGTACAATATTTAAATAAAATTATCATTTTATTTAACTAAAATTATTTTTGTCTATTCCAAACTTAACAGGGAGTGAAACTATATCTTTCTAACAAGTTTAATTTAAACTCAAACTTATCATTATCATTTTTTTAAAACAAAATTATTTTTGTTTAATCCAAAGTTAATAAAGAGTGAAACTCTATCTCTCTAATAATTTCAACTTAAACTCAAACTCAAACATTGATAATTTATTTCCAAATTTGCGAGGTTAATCATGAACACTATAAAAGCAAAGCAAACTCCAATATATATGTTAGAGATATATATTAGACATATTAGCCCAATGTAATAGGCCCAAGCCCAATCCTGTTTGTACTAGTAGTCTAGGGTTTAATCGCCTATATATATTCATGTTATGGCTCATTGTAACACAGGTTATTGTACTACACTCTTATACATAATAAAGATGTAGCCCTTAAGGGATTCTTCCGTGGATGTAGGTCGACAAGGTTGAACCACGTAACCCTCGTGTTCTCAGTGTTCCTATTTTATGCTTCCCCTTCCGCATCTATACTAGCATACACAACATGATATATCAATGCTAATATTTAACATGGTATCAGAGCCAAATTTCGTTCTTGGCATCAAACAAAAAATCTCTAGCAAGCAAAGAAGATTCTCACGTGCGTAACACAGATCCACAACAGTGCGCATACCTTCTTTCACATCTGGGTCTACAGCATCACGCAGCTACCACGGAAACCCGTTGCTGCCTCGCTGCTACGTCTCTGATCTCTCAAGCAAGTCGAACCACTCACCTATCAGATCTGTGCACATCAAGCCTTCGCCTGTCGAAACCAAACCCACAGACGTGCTCCTAGGCCTCCCGCGAGGAAAACCTAGAAATCCGGTCAACCGAAAGCCAGCCACGCGCCGACACACGCCGCAGTTAGCTCTGGAGAATCTCCCACGCGTTGCCTCAGATGCCTGACTTTCAGATCGTGATCAAGCACATGCGCCGCCATGACGGCCTCCTCGACCACCGATCTATAGGACCTGAGATTCCGGCCCTCATCAGACCATACACGCGCCCTCACGCGCCACTAGGATTTTTGGCAACTTATTCACGCGTCGGTGGACTGAGCATGTGCCAAACACGCACCGAACTCAGCTGCTGATGTCATCTGACGTCACCGGATGACGTCATCAGTCAACGTCAGCAGCCACGTAAGCACGTCCACGTCAGCCCTAGACACGTCATCAAACACGTCAGCAGTGTCGCCTCGTCAGCACCACGTCACCTGGCTTATCGTTGACCCGAACCGACCCGACCCGGATTACACGGATCTGACCCGTTAGCACTGACCGTTGACTTTGACTTTTTGTGTTGACTTTTGACCAAAAGTCAAAATTTCCGACAGGACCTATCTTGCTCAGTTTTTCGCGTAGATTTCAATTTTGGACTCCGTTTCTTCATTTGAAACTCCAAAATTGGTCAATTGGCACATTCTTCATTGTGGTTTCTTCAAAGGCTTTATTCATGGCATCTTCAAGAGATCTTCTCATGCTTATCCAACCTCAAGCCTTCATCGAGCTTCCGCCTTGAGTTTGAGGGAGGGTGTTAGAGATATATATTAGACATATTAGCCCAATGTAATAGGTCCAAGCCCAATCCTGCTTGTACTAGAAGTCTAGGGTTTAATCGCCTATATATATATTCATGTTATGGCTCATTGTAACACAGGTTATTGTACTACACTCTTATACATAATAAAGATGTAGCTCTTAAGGGATTCCTCCGTGGATGTAGGCTGACAAGGCTGAACCACGTAACCCTCGTGTTCTCAGTGTTCCTATTTTATGCTTCCCCTTCCGCATCTATACTAGCATACACAACATGATATATCAATGCTAATATTTAACAATATATATATATTTTTAAAGCCAAGTAGAGGTACGAGCTTTTTCTATATTATTTTCTTATCCTCTACTTTGTTAATTTTTTTTTAATGGTTTTTCATGTATTTTTAAAAAATTAATTTTCATACATAATCGAACCACCAAACTCTCTTTAGCCATTTTTTACAAGATAAAAAAGTTTGCAATAATTGAAATTATTCTTTCGAATGTAACCATCTTTCTCTTATATTTCTCTATTACTTAGTTATATATATATATTGTTTTTTTTCAATAATTTCTAAGCAGTGAATCATCTGATTCTTTAATATTTTTTGGTTTTTTAGAAGTTTTAATATCTGAATTTTTGAATTATTTTTTTGCAGTATCTAAAACTGTTTGACAAATTTTTTGTAAGCCATTGCATGTTAAGCAATGACTTCTTCATCAAATTGTAACACAAATTGAAGTTATACAAGAGTAGATCATACAATGGTGAAGTTCCTTAAATTTTTTATAAACTTATTTTAATCTACCTCACAAATAGGTAGGTTTCCGTGCATAGAACGGGTTAGCAACTAGTAGTTCATAATAAAGTAAGAAAAGGGCACCTTGTATACACAATACCAATTTATTTTTTTGAGAAGAATATAATACCAATTTGATACAATTAAATTAATTTTCTAATCTTCTCTATAGTGTATATAAACAAGACCATACCATGTCACCTTAACAAGGGTGAGGTTTGGGTCCCGTGCCTAGTTGCACTGGACCTAAGCCTCACCCCCTTAACAAAGTAGATAAGGATGCTAGCCATTTTAGTAGTGTGTGCTAGGTAGTTGGGAAGCAGATCAATTTATAATCTGTATTAATTTCATGAACTTGATGGAATTGGACTGTTTTCCTAGTCATGTTTGAAAATGGTGAGGCTATAAAAACAGCTGAGCGTTGTAAAAACATCAAGCAGAGAAGCCTTGGTTTTACAAAAATTAACTGCAAACGAAAATTAATCTTTGCCGAACTTCCTCCATTAATTATATATAGTTAGACAAATTCATGATATATTGAACGTGAGCTTCAACTGCAACTTGCTGGACTCCACTGTAAGATGTGTCATCCTTGATTTTACAGGCTTTTCAATGTTCTATTTCATTTAATTAGACATTTGATTTTTTTTGGTCCTTACCTTGTCCAAAAGGGAAAAACAAATTTGAATAAATAAGAAATTAGTAAAGCTGGTGTAAACATAGGTTAAATAAAATAACTATCATTAAAAATTGTACATATTTCTCAATTGGCCATTTTTATGCTTGATTGCAAATGCTATACTATGGACAATACATCTTATGCACTTGTTGGACACAAATTTGTGCAACCATCTGATATCACTTGTGATCAGTAAGAGAAATCCTGTACATGTTGTAAGGTCTTGATGCCAATATAATTGAGAAGTTCTACGCCATCAGGTAGTTAGCAAACGATTCTTAAAAAAAGATATTGAGCAAACCATGTATGTCAATATCTTTCTCTATACTTTATATAGGACTCAATACTTACAAAGTAATTATAACGACACTTTTCTTTAGAATTAATATATAACTGCCAGTCTTTGCATCGCCTAATCTACTTGAGTACCAATATTTCATATTTCATACGTAAATTAAGTGGATAGATAAAAAAAAAAAAAAAAAATCCTTCATTAATTTGTCTATCAATTGTGATATCTATTCGACACAGGAATATATATACTCATGAACCTAAAATCAATTTTGAATAAGAAGTCCTAAATTTTCTAACCTCTTTTGTGTGTGTTTGAGGATTTTTAGAGGAATATAATGAAAAGGAATGATGAATTTCCATAATTCCCATGTTTATGAGTTTTGTTCAAAAGAGTGTGGGGCCATTTATTTAAAAAAAAAAAAAATAGTAAATTGCATTTTTCTTTCCTCAATTTTGGGGGCATACACGATATTAGTTAGTCAATATTTTTTAGTGTTAAGTTCTTTTAGTTTTGTAAGTGTAACAATTTAGTTATGCCATCAGCTTTCCATCCTAAGGGGCATCTGCATTAGCTAACTGTTTTCCGCATTGCAAAATTTGGAAAGGAAGTTGACAGCAGAATTAAATTGATGCACTTCTAAAATTTGAAAGGCTAAAATAGAACACTTGAAAATTGAAGAACCAAAATTGCACATGCTTCATATTTAAGAGACGAAATTACGAAAATGCACTTTACCCTAGAAAAGAAGAAAAAAATAGAGGAAAAGCAAACTAAATGGGAATGAAATGAAAAGGAAAGAATAAAATCATATGCTCCTTCTTTTGTTTGAATTTTTTAGATACAGAGAGGAATAGAAAAAAATTGACCCTTTTGTACTTCTCTTTTATTTGTATCAGTTAGGGAGATAACACATTGGCAGGATTTCATTACTTAACTAACTACACTAGTCACACATGAACATTCAAACAAATCTCTTTCTTTATGTGTGAGTCTTTTACTAAGTCAATTATAGCACTTTGGTTAATCACCTTGAACAAAAGGCTTTTTGTTTAGGATCCAAATCCAAGTGTTATACATTGCCATTACCAATAAAGTGCCATTTACTTAACTATGAGCGATGTGAACATAAGAGTTTTTTTTACACAACTCTGGGAGTCACTCACGCCTTGTTGGGAAGGTAGCACGCATTGGAGAGATTCTAATTCATGAGTTGATGATAATATAATTTATAGGAACATCCCTTTATCCAAAAGCTTAAACCAATGAGTTTGTGCCTTATATTAGTCACTTATTCTTATCATTACCATCCAATATGGGACTTCACTACTCAACTAATTACACTACTCACACTTGCTAAGAGTTTTGTAACTCAATTAATTGACATCTCTCTGTGTGTTCATGAAATTAAGGGTTCAAATTCCCCCCTATGTTATAATTATCGAATTTAAATAATTAAAAAAAAAAAAAATCACACTACCCACACTTGAATATTCAAATTAAAAAATATCTTTTACCAAAAGTTACCTCTTCAAACCCAAATCCCTCCCCCCTCTCTCTCACCAAACAAAAAAAGATATGTGATTTCAATTAACGAAAAGAACCCAGTATTTTACCCACTGAACAGAAATGTTGATAGGGTAATGAAGCTGGACACCATTCACCCATTTGACTTTAAAAGGCTTCCAAATTGGGGAACGATGAATTTCCACCATTTTCTTTCATTCCATTCTCCCAATTTTCAGCCTTCCAAAGATTATATAAAAGAAAGGAAATGATAAAATGCAATTGTTTTATATGCATGCCTGAGTCTAAATTGTGTAGAATTCAAAGATTCCCCCTTATTAAATGAGTAAAATGTCTATTTTTATCTTTCAACTTATAAAAGAAACCCCAAAAAAAAGAAAAAAGTATGATCATATATGATAGTCAAGTCACGCGTTTCTTTCTTTCTTTCATTCATTTATTTGGCTTAAACATCCAAGCAATGAAAATTAAAATAACCCTCTATTTGATTTCATTCTCTCTTAATTCATGCGTTAATTTGGTTGCACTCATTTTTAAACTCCCAAACACACTCAATTTAGTGCAAAATAGACATGGAATGATCCCTAGATAGCTTTGTTTGCACCCTTTCGATCCCTTAATTTAAGAGTCTTGTCCATAGGTTGAAGAGAACTAACTACGACTTCCATGAAATCATACCTTTCAATTGGCATGCTTTCAAGACACAAGAATTCAAGGTGCATGCATGTCCGTTGGTTTATCCCGTGAGGCATGCCTTTTGACACCGTGAGAGTGTCTTTTTACCCTGGTTTTCACAACATTCATTTCCATTTGACTGTGTGGGTTTACAAATTACAGCTAGTTATCTTTCCACACTCATAGAAGCCCTGAAAAAGAAAAATGCCGAAAGATGCACATGTATTACCTAGTGGTACTAAAGCTCTGAATTACATTTAGGTTTAAAAAAATCAAAGGGAGTCAGCTTCTGTGAAGACTTTAATTTCCACGAATTTATAGGCTTTTGAAAGATGAATAATAATTTTAATAAGGGAACACAAGGACAAGATAATGACAATGAAATCCCAGGAGAAAGCAATACAAATGCATGCCTTATTAATTGATTTCAGGCTCTGGAGTCTGGATACCATTAAAGGGTTTTCAAGACTGTTAAAAAGAAGAAGCTCTTTTAGTGGTAATCCTATTATTAAATTTAATTTGTAAGTAGAGTTAGATCTAAAATTATCCCTATAAATATTTTAGTTTCAAACCCAGGAATTAATGTCCATAAGCATGCAGTCACACACACACACACATATATAATGGGTTCCACTTTTGAAAGAGAAGTGACCATATATAATGAATGACCAAACAGTTTGTACTAGAGAACTGACAACATAAATGCATCCATTTAAAGGAATTGTTTTCGAGACTAATTAAGCTAATGCTTATGAAGCTTGTCACAAATAGTTTGAATTTTCACAGAGAATCGATTTAGTTCACATTTTTAGACATGAGCAAAGAATTATATATAGGCTTCCTTGGCGGATTGATCTTCAAGTTAGCATTAGCCCCGTTTCTTATGCTAGCTATGAAGCTAAGTTTTCTAGAAGATCATTGAATATAACATGGGAAAATAGCTGACAAGTAATTCAAGTAAGCCCAATAATTTCTTGCTAAAAATGGTAATAAACTAACAATAGTACTCTAGTAAGTGTAACTCGTTCGAGATCATGAAAGATTTCAATCCATTAGGCATGAAACTGTATACAAGTATTATTTAGCTTGACATAAGAAAACATGTATTAGGGAAAAAGGAATAATTAAGAAAAAAAAGAAAAAGAAAAAAGAAAAAAGAAGGGTGGTAGAGAGAAGACATATATATATAAGAACATCTTATATATGTAGAGCCCTAAATTAATTTAGGGCTTTAACATTATGAAGGAAAAACAGTACCTTGGATATAATATTTATGGCTAGGAAAAAGAGTACTTGCATAATTTCGGCTTGAAATCCAAGTGGGAATATTTCTTTGCACCTCCTTGCATGCCTTCCAATCAATTGCCAAAATGGTAAGCCTCAAATCACACAGTAACATATATATTTAGAGCGGAGAAATACGATTAATAACTTCTCCCCCATTTTCCAAGGAATGAAAATTCTGAAATATATGTAAGGTATATTCCAGAGCTGTACAACGCAAGATATAATATAATCCATAAAAGCTCTTTATCGAATCTCAATAAAATACTATGGATAATGACCAAGTCGAAGCTCCAAGTCCAATTCATCATCTTCTTCACTGCCATCTTCTCTTCTTTTCTCTCTATCATGTTCCACTACTACATGGGTTGGTCCAACTTGCAAGCTTAGACTTCTTCGCCAGTCCTCCTCAAACAGATTTGGATGCAGTGGATTGTTTTGTACATGATCAGTATGTTGTGTATGTGGGGGTCTCATATGCCATGCAGATACCGGAAAAGTTACTTGAGAACTTACTTGTACCTCAGGAGCTGTGGAATTGTAATGTGGTGGATAGCTTTGAATTGATGTGTATGATCTAAGATTCACATAGTTTTCATCAGCTTTGCTTGAGACTGAAGGAACTGAACTAGGCCTTGTTTTGACTCTATCCTTCCTATGAATATTCATGTGACCACCCAAGGCTTGTGCTGTAGTGAACCCTCTCTTGCAATACACACACTCATAGGATCTGCCAGTGCCCATATCATCATTTTGCACAGATCGATCACTTTCTTCACTTGAGCTCTTTGAGTCTTCTTGGCAATTGTATTCCATGGTGAAAATTTTTCAAAAAACAAAAGATTTGTTTAATTTTTTTTGAGGAGGATATGAGAAAGAAAATCAAGAGGTTCTTATAGAGAAGAAGAGGGGAGGAGGGCATGAGAGAAGAGACAAAGAAAGGACATAGGCATTACCTATGAGTGTAGTGTAGAAGTTGTGAGGAAGAAAAGTCTTTAGAAGTTTGCTGAGAGAGCCATTCGGTTAGCCGGCTATAGATTCGTCTGTAGCAGACAGTTTTTATTATATACATTTTTTTTTCAATGCTTTGTCTCTCATTAGAGCTCTAGTAGCTTTCATCTAGGTTTTCTTAACACGGTCTTTAGGTTTGGCATCTCTCTCTCTTTATACTTTTATTTATAATATATTTACCACACAATAAAGACAAATATTAACATTAGGTAAAACTGTTCACATTGGGGATTAACACTTCTATGGTTATGAAAACCACCAATTACAGTGTGTGTCAGCCTGGCGTATGGAGTACTTCAAAAACCGTCATGAGAAGCAATGGAAATAATCTAAAAGCATTCTTCTAGCATTTTTTTACAGCTTTCACCTCCTTCCAAATAATTGTTTCTAGACAAGTGGTGTTCATTAATTACAAAGTGGTCAAAGTAAAATTTTGAATACGAATAAAGAACTCCCATAACTAGCATTATCTATAATTACATTTGATCAAGATTCAAGTGACCTACAAGACTCGGCAGTAGTAAATAAACTTTTGTGTCTATTTTGAGTGATAGTCTAAGAGTATTGCAAATTTTTACCACACAAAATGAATCACAAAAAGTAGTTTAGATTTTTATTTATTATATTGTTGGATTGATACTAATCATATTGCACTGTCACATTAATTTGTAAATATTTTTATAGTAATACTAATATGTAACTAGGTATGGAAATAAACTGAGTTGTTTATGAACCACCTGAACTTGACTTCAGAAAACTTGTTTATGTTTGTTTATATGGCAAATGAGTCAGGTTCAAATATAATAGTGTATTAGTGAATAAGTTTGTGAGTATAAGACTCAATATATATATATATATATATATATATATATATATATACACACGCGTGTGTGTGTTTAAACATTAAATTATAATTATATAGACTTGATGTCGAATTGTGTAAGTTTGTAAATAAGTTACCAAGTACATCAAATTAGAATTTATAATTTATTAATAAAAATTATAAGTTTATTAATGAAAATTATGTATAATTTTTTTAAAAAAAAAATACAAGGTTGGTAAATCTAATTTTATAGGTTTATAAACGAAAATCATTTTGACTAATTCAAATAATATAATTTCAACTATAAATGGTTTATTAATTATTAGTTTAGATATGTTAATGGATAAAAAAATTTAGTTATATTGTTTATTATATATGGAAAAAGAATAAGTTAATAAAATAACTCATGAACAAATTAATTTGAGTTTGTCTAAGAATAAAATAAATCAAGGTTGAATATATAATCTAATTTATTGACAAGCATGAGTTTGGCTCTTGGTCAAAATAAATTTAAATGTCTAATTCTAAACTTATAATACTTGGCTTAGTTTGACTTGTATATTTATGATAATGCTAATAGTAGTTTTAGCTTTTTTTTTTTTTTTTTTTTTTTGGGTTCCTCTCTTTTATCCCCAAGTTTTAAAATGCATCATATGTGGTGACCCAAAACTTGGTCAAAATTTCATTAAAGCCACGTACGTAGATGTCCACTTTGTTATGAAAAGAGGTTGACACATATGGAAGCCTATGTTTTTGTGTTGAGGCAACAATGGAACAAAATAGTTGCAGATAATCACCACAAATGATGTTATAGTTCAGAGCTTAGCTTATCGCATTATGAGGAAATAGGAAAGATGTAGGAACCTTCCTACATGATCTACCATGAGCAAGACACCAGTACGTTACCTTATACTTGTCCTTAGCTTTTTGAACCATGATTAATGGAAACACATCATCTTTATGTCTATCACAGTCAACATCAAAAATCATAATCATGAGTGTGTTGCCGATAATTCATTTTGCCTTGGAGCTTGTAGTTTTGTTAGCGTCAAAATACAGAAAAGAGATTGGAAAATCTGGAATCCAACAACTCTGCTTATAACCAACCCAAAAAAAAAAAAAAAAAAAATCCAATAATGTGACATAGATTTTTTTAATGAATAAAAAATGGGGCTCTGGGATATCCCTATTACAACGCTTTTAAAAGTGTTGTAATAGAGTTCCCTTAGAAGTAAGAGTAACACTTATTACAGTGCTTTTAAAATTGCTGTAATAAGGTCTACTCATGAAGGAAAAAAGTAGGGTCTACACATAAAGGAAAATAGTAACCCCTATTACAGCACTTTTAAAAGCGCTGTAATAGGGTCTACTTAGAAGGAAAAATGTAACCATTATTACAGTGCTTTAAAAGCGCTATAATAGAGTCTACTCATAAAGGAAAAAATTACCCCTATTACATCGCTTTTAAAAGTGCTGAGATAGGGTTTACTTTTTTCCTTCTTAGTAAACCTTGTTACAGCCACGGTTTTTAGATTGGACCGAACTGGGAGGTCGGACCGTGAAAACCGAAAATTGGGATGAAAATCGGTTTTTTAAGCATAAAGAACCGAACTTTTTGTTAATTCCATGAATCCCTAAAACCGGGGTTGGACCACACGAATTGGTGGCAAGAATTGTGCGGTCCAACCCCTTAACATTTTTTTTTAATATTATAAAAACAACTTAACACAATTTTATTCTACTTAACTAAATTATTCATCTCTTACAAGAAATAAAAAAAAAATTATAATTAAAATCCTTCAAAGATATTCAACTTTACTTCAAAAATTAATCATAAATTTTAATGTATTCATGGTTATTATTTTATTCTATTAACTTTTTTATTTAATTATTAAATATATACTTGAAAATCATTAAATTTCCTTCACATATATAGATATATTAGTCAATTTTGCTAGTTTTATAAATTTAATATCTATATTTAGGCTTTAATTAATTATTAAATTAATTATAATGTCATCACAGTTCGACCTCAACAATCTTAAACCTCTTCCTTTTATGGTTCAATGAACGGTTCGGGTCTGAAAATCTTAGTTATAGCGCTTTTAAAAGCGCTGTAATAGGATTTAACTTTTTTGCTTCTAGGTAAATCCTATAGTGGCAATTTTAGAATTGTCATAATAGGCTGTTTACCAAAAAAAAAAAAAAAAAAAAAAAAAAAATTAAAAATTTGAAAATTTAGCCATATAGTGGCGCTTGTGAAATGCCGTAATAGGTCCACCTATACTAGCAGTTTCGAAAATCGCTGCTATAGGAGACTTATAGCAG
The DNA here is from genome assembly GCA_030820535.1 of Quercus parvula. Lineage (NCBI taxonomy): Eukaryota > Viridiplantae > Streptophyta > Magnoliopsida > Fagales > Fagaceae > Quercus > Quercus parvula. Next base: position 17,551,032 of record JAUAME010000008.1, read on the forward strand.
TAGTTTTGAATGCTCGGGCTTTGACCCGCTGTATGTAATAGGTTGACCTATACTAGCGGTTTCTAAAAGCGCTGCTATAGGTATAGGTTGACCTATTACGGCGGTTTTGGAAAGCGCTGGGAAAAAAATGCTGGTGTAGGACGAGTTTTTTGTAGTGGATTCAGCGAAAAAAAAAGAAAGAAAGAAGGGTTTTGGTGTGGAGTCATCGATCTCACGCCATGTGACGACAATAAATAATATCATATGTATAACCAGAGCCTTGATGGGGCTGTCATCATAAGCATGACACATTTGTTAAAGCGTCACTCTTTGATAATATGAAACAGTACTTTGTGCTTGATGTTGATCTTAGCTTTAACAATAATAAGGAAACAATGTCGTCTATGTTGGCTTTAAGTGCAAAATTCCTGGGGATTGACCTCTTTTGCCCAGGGGCAATCTCGTAAAAATGTGTATGGTCGTTTTTGGGGTATGGCATCGGGAAGGCTAGTTACGGTGTAATGCAACGACGAATGTTGTTATCCTGCCTCATCAAATCCCTTGGCATGTTTATTTTCCTTTCACTTGTTGGAATCTTTGGTTAGCTCACAATGAGCGGATTTTCAAGAATCAATCTCGATCCCAACATAGCCTTATTTACTCCTCTGTGCAAGCCGCTACGGAATTTTACTTCCTAGCTGGCACTGCCAGATGGACCTAGGTTAGACTCCCCCAAATTATATGATGACATGCGTCCCCAAACCCCTATATAAAAATCAATACTGATGGAAGTACCTTAGGTAATCTAGGTATAGCCGGTGCTGGGGGAATATTGAGAGATCACTTGGGACAATGGATATCAGGTTTTTCTCTTCACGTGGATCTAGCAACGAATAATATGGCTGAATTAGCCACGGTCAGGCAGGGCTTGGCAATGGCGTGGACTATGGGTTTTAAGTATATTCAGCTTGAACTTGATTCCAGAGTGGTTTTAACATGGTTAACAAATCACAATGCGAGTTACCCTACTAATATGATGCCTTTAATTTGTGATTGCAGGAGCCTCTTAGATCAGGACTGGGAAGTGCGAGTGTAGCACATTTATTATGAAGCCAATGAATGAGCGGATGCTCTGGCAAAGTGGGGAACTCACCAACAAAACCTTTTGACTGTTTATAGTAACTGTCCCAGTTTTGAATATGTATGCTATGTAAGGGATTTGGCTAGCCTTGGGGTGACTAGACTATATGCCCAAGGCTTAGATGTTGGTGGTGTATAAACTTTATATTATATAAATAAGACCTCCCATTTTCCACCCAAAAAAAAAAAAAAAAAATAATAATAACTAAGAAATTAGTCTACTAGCTAGTCTTTTTTGACATGTCTAATCATTAGCTTAATTCAACTGTCACGTAAATGTTACACAATATTTTCAAGGTTTAAAAAAACCATTTGTTCAGTTCATTGCCTAGTGTCTTAAATGATGCATACATATATGGTAGGATTGGGGTTCCTTTAGCATGCGCATTGCTGGTGATTAATTGACTGCATAGTTTTGAATATAAAAGCAATCTTATACATTAAGATGTCATATATATATATATATATATATATATTAAAACCGAAGCCTTGACCATTTGTTGGCTTACTTCACAATTTTCCACATCATTATTCATATTATTTATTTATTTATGTTTTATATATTAATAAATTTTTTTTTGTCCTTATCTTCTTCTACTATAATTTCTAAGTTGATAAAATTTTAATTTGATTATAATCCAAATTCATCATCTAATCCTTTTATTATTAATTTATCTATAAATTCTAATATTAATATTACAATCCGAATTCTTCTTCTAATGCTTTTATTATTAATTAATATTAATTTCTAAAATTGCAGATTTTTTTTTAGATTTTTTAAAAATAAATAAATAAATAATTTTTTTGTCCTTATCTTCTTATCCTATAATTTCTAAGTTGATAAAATTTTTAATTTGATTGTAATTTAAATTCTTCATCTAATCCTTTTATTATTAATTTATCTATAATTTCTAATATTAATATTACAATCCAAATTATTCTTCTAATCACTACAACAAAAAATGTTTATTATAACAAAAAAAATCGTTGCAATAACATCGAAGTCATTGCAATAGTTTATGCGAAGTGTTGCAATAAAATTTGAGGTAATAAATTTGTGTTACAAAAAAATTTTGTTGCAATAAACCTTAAATATTTTAATGAAAATTTTGATGTAATAATATATTTGCTATTGAAATAAACAATTTATTACTTTGAATATCTTGTAGCAATAGGCTATTATTTCATGAATTTTATTACAATAAATTGTAAAGAATTGACAAAATAATTTGGGTTCAAATTATTGCAACGGTATATTTATTGTAATAGTTAAAATTTTCATATTTTTTCTTACAATAGATTGTAAAATAATTTGAATTAGGTCATTGTAATAATATATTCATTGCAGTTTCATGTTTGTCATTGCAATAGATTGTAAAATAATTGATATTTTAGTTATTGCAATGTTAAATTTATTGCAATAAGCCATCTCTTTGAAATTTCGATCTATTATAATATATCGCAAAATATATAATTGGTATCAAGTTATTACAATGGTTTCTTCAATTTAAGTTATTAAAAAAAATTGATTTCTTCAATTTAAGTTATTACAAAAAAATTGATTTTTTTCAATTTAAGTTATTGCAAAAAATTTTCTAAATTCAATTTAGTATTAAAATCTCTTTTGCAATTGAAAATTATAAATTATTACAACTAATTATTATTAATGTAATAATTTACTATTTTTAAGTAACTATTGCAACGACTTTTAATTTTTAGATGTGATATTATGTCTAATACCACTACACTAATTTTGTTGTATTAACACTTGATGTAATAAACTTATTTTGGTGTAGTGAATCCTTTTACTATTAATATTAATTTCTAAAAAATCATATCATCATAAATTGCTTTTCGTTTGGATATGCTTAAGGAAAAAAAAAAAACCTATGGCTCTTTTTCCGTACCCAATCATTATCATATTCTCATATTTTTTTCTTCCTTTTTATAATATATAATTGCTAATAAATAAATTAATAAAACAAGATTAAAGTATATATTATACTTAATACATTTCTCATATATTGTACGGGTTAACGACTAGTTATATATTTTTGGAGTTTATGTAGGCTTTACTTATTAATTGTGCTCCTAGAACCAAATGGATAAAATAGAATTTTTAAGTACTATGCAAAATGAACAGTGACGTTTGACTTGTAAAATGTATAGCAATAGTTTTTTCTTAGCTTTAACTTTTGATGGACGATTAACATACTAAGTATTTTACTTATAGAAAAAAAACAGTAATGTGTTTTGACTATATGGTACTTTAATTTAAATTCTTTTCGCTTTACAGAAAAAAATTTAGAAGAAAGATTCCTTGTTACTTATTTTTGTTGCTTGTATTTTTGAAGTCCAAGACTAAATCTCCTTTTCTCATCAGTCTGGCGCACATAAACACACTCAGAGATTATAAAATGTTAAAAAAGAAGAAAAATAAAGTGTTATAGAGAGAGAGAGGAAGTAATTAAGCATTTACACAATTTACATCAACAGAAGAAGGTCGTTACTTGTTACCTCTTTCCTATATTGAGTTATTTGTGATAGTGGACTAAGTATATGGTATATATAGGAATTCATTAAGTTTAATATGGTAACTCTCAAAGCACAATAGCTTGTGATATTAAAAAACCACATTACCTTGTGGTTTTTTTAGAAAACATGGTCTTCAATTTTTATAGTAATATAATGGGGCATGCATATAATATTCTAACATATCCTAACATCCCATGAAAGCTTGATGAAAACTTGAGTTTGAAAGGAATATTTTTAATACAAGGAATATCTTTGATGCCCATCGAGTAAAATCAACTATAAATGCTTGGAAAATGGAAGAAGAAGAAGAAGTCTGTGAAATGTGTGATGCATGCATGTGAAAGACTTAGTCTCGTTGGGGACATATAGATTCGTTCAAATAGCGTTTGATGTGATGCTTGAACAGACGAAAAACACTAAGAAGACGCTAAAATACAAAAATTTAGCACAGTGGTGGAAACTGGAAAGAACTCTAGTGCGAAAGCACAAGTAAGAGTGTCTCTAACATGAGAATTGTGTGGAGTAAGGACTTAATAAAGATAGTAAATCAAGCACATTGCTAGGACGAAATGGTACATGAGAGTTCTAAGCACAATTGAGACATGTTGAGATGTCTTTAAAACAGGAAGCGGTGTACATGTGTGCACCCACAACGAAGTGGACATGATCGAAATTAATTAAGACAATTCTTGAGGGTGTGTGATACACTTAAATTGCAATTGAGAGGACCCAAATACAAATTGAAGAGTGACGGTATAAATGAGATACCCATGGATCTAGATCTCAAGTGTGGGCTTTGAAGTTACGAAGAAGTGACAAGTTTGATAATTAACAAAAAACCTGTCTCTGATACCATGTTAAAAAATGGCAAAATAAATAAAAACAAAAACTAAAACAAATGAACATAAAGAGAGAAAATAAAGCAAGAAAGATTCCAAAATATATATATATATATATATATATATATATTCTAAATTAATATTTGATTTGAAGAGATAAAGAAGTGGCATTAGACAGGTGTCTTTTCCAAAGAATGAAAAGTTTTTGCAAAGGCTAAAAAGTTTGGAAAATGTTGAGATCACTGAAAATGGCACAATCTTGTATCACAACTCGTCACGTGACAAGTTGTAATTAGTGAAGGTGTGTCCAACATGGCTCACAAACTTCTTCACCAGTCACAACTCACCACGTGGCGAGTTGTGGTACAAAGTTGTGCCATTTTTGGTGGTCTTAGCACAACTTAAAAAGTTAACTTGGAAAAATCTGAGGCTATGTTACCTATTAAGTTAAGGGATAATTACAGTAAACCCACCTGGAATATGGCCCATTTTTACTTTGCCTACCCGTGATTTAAAACTTTACACTTTGCTCATCTAAGGTTACTGCTGTTAAGGCTCTATTACCCACCTATTGGCTTTTCCGTTAAAAAACAACTTCTACCACCAAAACACAACATAACACGAATCAAAAAGTTAGGGTTTGAATTTTTTGAAAGAGCTTAGGTTATGGGGTTTTGAAAGAGCTTGGGGTATGGAGTTGTAGAAGAAGAAGAGTACAGTTTCAATTGCCTCCTTGATAGAACCATTACTTCTTCTTCTTCTTCTTCTTCTTTTAGAGACAGAGACAAAGATCTTGTTCGTTGACCAAGTTCGATGGGTTGGAGTCAAACTGGATCTCGGTGAGTATGCAGTTGGTTTCTTCGATGATGTTCTAGTTCATTGCGTCATTGCCAAAGGAGCTGATGTTGTCGATGTCGATGGTGCGAATTGGGGTCCGAATGAGAACATGGGGCAAATGGGTGTCCGAAATACGAGAGCCCAAGAAGAAAACCCACCACCAATCTGATCTCCACGGCTCTACCACTCTCCACATTACTTCAAACAAGCTCCAGCCATTGATTCAAACCGCAATAACTGAAACCCACAATGATTCAAAATGCAAAACTCAACAACTGAAACCCACGCAAAACGTAACCACCAATCTGATCTCCCTGTCTCCACCACTCTCATCAATTCAAACAAGCTCTAGCCATCGAAATCGATTCAAAAACCCACCATTGATTCAGCAACCCACACCGATTCAACAACCCATAACACCAATTTAGCAACACATGCTGATTCAACCCACCCCTGAAACCCAGTCACTGATTCAACTTCAATATTGGAATTGAAACCTAGCCAACACCCAAACAACTACCACAACACCAAACCCATGGCTGATCTACCATGATCCAAACCCACGGCTGGATTTTTCTATACCTCACACTTCAGTTGTTGGCTTATCTTTATCTAACTCTCTCTTTGTTGATAACGTTGCTGGTTGTTTTGAGACATTGATCTTCTTGTAAAATTTGGTTCAAAATTTTGAGTTATTGTGAAATTGTTGATATTGTTATAGATTAAAAATAATTTCATTGAGCCATTCGATTGGTGTGTTGTTCCTCCACTTTGTTCTCATTGAAGTTCATGAGCAATGAAAAACCCTAATTTTTTTATTCTTGTTATATTTGCCTAAAAATGTGTTTTTCTAAGGGCAAACGGACAGGTGGTTACAGAAGGCTAACATAAGTAACCTTAGGTAGACAAAGTGTAAAGTTTTAAACCATAGGTAAGCAAAGTGAAAACAGGCCATACTTCATGTGGGTTTACTGTAATTATCCCTTAAGTTAATTAGCAATTTCATAGTCAGTTAAATAACAGTTTACTTTACAATTAAGACATGATTTTTTTACTCATGGAAACCGGATTACAGCCTAAGAGGGTCCACATCTTTAGCCACATCACTGTCCGCAACCTCATAATTCAAAAAAAAGGAAAGAAAAAGAAATTATGTGCATGATATGGCTTTCCTGCCATTAGCTAGCTAAGAACATAGCAACTCTTAAAAACATCTGGATTCAGTCATTACGTAGACAAAGACATCCTAACCATTCCATGCTTATTCAATGATAAAGTTTCTATTTGTATCGAAATTGTGCAAAAATTAAGAAACAAAATTAGTATGTTTTAATCGAGCTCTATGATACCTAATCAATAAAATCAATTTCCCACTTCTCACGCGTAACGACAAAGAGGTCCATTGTGCTGAGTTGACATGATTCATTCGATCATTTAACTAAGTTTAAGTTTTCATATTTTATTACCAGTGGAGCTTTTTGTCTTTGGAGTATTGTATACTAGTCATTGAATGCTTCCTTGTATATATAAGAAAATTGGTTCAAAGGTATAATTAGATGTTGGGTTTTTTTTGACTTAGTCGGCAAGAAAATTGTAAGAGGAAAAGATAAGAAGATATGGACAATGGCTAGAACATGGGAATGACAACAACGCAAGTGTGTTGCAACAACTACTTTCGATTTACCAAATCATTCTGTCTTCTAATTTGATCACATTCTTCACCCAATATTGATGTATGAACCACTTTGTAAAATCAAGGAGAAAATGGACTTTTGCCCCTTTTTTAATAAAAAAAATCCAGTATTTTGTCATATTTTTCAAACTAATTAGGGAAATGTCTATGTTTTGAAACTCGATTTTTGGACAATCGAGTTATAACAAACTGAAAATTAAAAAAAAAAAAAAATTTCTGGAGCCCTATAGTGGCATTTTAAAGAGCTCTATAATAACGTTTTAAGGATCTTATAGTGGCGTTTTGGAACTCTTATTCTATGAACTTGAGTTCCATGCAAGTTTTTTATTTTTTTATTTTTTATTTTTTAAGTTTGATCACCACATACCTATAATGGCGTTTTAAGGAGCCCTATAGTGACGTTGAAACTCAATTTTGAGAAAATCGAGTTTCAAAATAGAGGCATTTCCCTAATTAGTTTGAGAAATGAGACAAAATGCCGGATTTTTTACGTGAAAGGGGCAGAGACCAATTTTCTCTGTAAAACCAATATGGTTGTTTTAGTCTTAGGTACAAAACATGTCTCTAATTCTTTATCTTTATCTCTCACCTAATTGCCTAGGAAATACGTTGATGATATAAAACAAAATTTGGAACCTTTCACTACTGTTTAAGTTTAAAATAATCGTTGTAGTTTTTCATTCTTCTTCTTTTGGATTTTTTAGCAATTGAAAAGGAGCATTCTTGCACAAAAATCAAGAACACATAGATATGGTCCTCTAATAAAATCACCAATTAGATATCTATGATCTATCTTACTAAAACTTTTATGGCTAATTGCTTGTTTTTTCCTCTATTTTTTTTCTTGGTAATGATATTGGGTCCTGATAATTGAGGATCATGCTATCTTCATAATAAGGAAAAGAGAACTAGGGAAACGGAAATTAAGGGGAACAACTTGATTAACACTCGCATAGTTCTGGAAAGACGGCAAGCCAGTTAAACCATTTGATCTGACCGCGTCAACTGCAAAATTAAGAAGCGGTTAAAAAAAATAAAAAAAATAAAAAAATCCGGTTAATGGGGTTCCGTATGACTTTAAGATGTTTGTTAATAGATAAATTTTTTTAAAAAAAATATTTCTTAAACCAATGCTCTTAGGCCATCAATTCTATAAACTTTTCACACAAAAAAAGAAAAAGAAAAAAAGAAAACTCTAATTGCTTTCTTCTCACTCAAATTGGTAATTGAATTGAACAGAATTAGGATGGCCATTGTCAATCTCCTTTTCTAGTCAATTCTTTAAAAATGATTGAATATGAAACATCTTCAAACTGGACGTTAGATAAAATCATTAAAACAATTTTTAAGAGTCCTAAAGAGCTCATTTTTACATATCTTTATCTGCAAATTGGCAAAGGATGCTTTCTTGAGTTGGGCTGTCTGATTTTTCACTTTAGCATGCATGCTGTATCTTAGAAGAAGAGCTGGCTCAGAATTTGCTAGAGAGGCATCATTACCTTCAAGATCCTAATTTTCAAGTTTGTTTGTTTGTTTGATTATGTGCATTATGCTGTACACCTTTTTTGTTTTTAAGTTTTTATTACGTTATTTACCAATAAAAAAAAAGTAACAAAGAATTTTTTTTCAACAATGTTACTGATCCAATAAGCTTTGCATCAAATTATAATTATTAAAGCAGCCGACTGTGATTAGTATGATATCACTCTCACACAAGATCATTATTGACAATTCTTTTATACCACATTAATCAAACCTATTTATCTCTGAAATTTGTTGTGGTGTTGCACCTACTGTTTTTTTTTTTTTTTTTTTTTGAGTTAGCCACTATTATAAAGAAATAAAGAAAAATTATTAAGATTGGTGTAGTTGCCAGTGAAAAATAGATTAGCCAAAATTGAAAAAGTCAGATTTATAAACAGTGGGGAGCAGAGAACCATCCGAGCCTAAGAGTCTGGCCCAAGTAAATCCCAATAATGATCACTTGATGGGGAGCAATAAAAATCAACAAGCCAAGTACAGTTCATCTGGGCCTAGACCAACCTAAAAAAAAATAATAAAAAATCACTTGCAAGTTGCAAAGCAAGCCTAACATCAATCATTTCTAAATAAAATAAAAAAGAAAGAAAGAAAGTGAGAAAGTGAAAAAACAATTCACATAGATAGGGAGCTTGAAGGAGCTTGTAGGAATGATGAGAAACAACATGAATGGCTAAGGATGATGATGATAAAGTGCCCCAACTAACTTTGCTTTAATCCATGCCTGCCTGCTGCCACAATATTCGCCTTTCACCAAAACATGCACTTTGACAGGCCTTGTTCTAGGCCCCAGATGTCCATTTTTCTTACCCTCAAATTCTTCACAATTCACTGATCAGTGACCTCATTTTAAGTTTTTCACACTTTCATTGAATAGATTGCAATGAAATTTTTTTTTACCTTGATTTGGTTTGCAATGACCAAATCTTATGCTACTAAGAATGGAAATAAGAAAGGTAAACTCATGATGTTACTGACAAAGACACCCCAGACATCGTGGGGAACATGCAAGATTTCAGATGTTGGGAAATGCATTACATCCCTAATGCTGCTATTTACAGAGACCAAAATTTCCCCTTTGTATCGATGGACAAGGCAATGGAGTATACTAGAGTGTTACCGTACAAACCAAATTTAATTCTCCACCTTATTCATTTTTTGACAATTATATCTTTGGGACATGCATCAAATCAATGAAATCATATACATCCTGATCCTGACATGCTAATATAAATTGATTTTGTTGTTTTTCACTATTTTTTTTTATTATTAAAGTTATTATGATGGAGTGCATGGAGCCACGTAGTCCTTCCATGTAGTCATAAAATGTGTTTGTAGCTCATTTATAACCGTGCAACAACATTACCTTTATCAAATTAGGTTGATTAGTGAAGAGGGTAAAAATATGGATGACGGATCCATTTTAATAAGCCTGACGGCTCTGGAGCAGTGGGCTGATGGTGTACGGATCCAGTGTGCACGGACACAAGGTGGATGGGTCTAGAGGGCCATGTGGCGTCCACTTGGTTTAACTAGTCCCCAAATGAATCTTAAATGGAAGCAACTTGCATCTCACGATTAATCCTAGCTCATAGAGTCCCAATATGAATAGAATCCTGACATGAGGAGGATTCCGTAATATACGCCCATTAATAGTGATTTTCCCTATAAGGAAACGCCTTCCTATGCAAGAAATGGAGGTCGGTTCTACATTACTATAAAAACCCCAAAACCCCCACAGATCAAGGTACGCACAATTCACCCTAGCTTTGGCACTCTAGGGTTGTAAGAAGTTCTAACTTAACATTCAGAGGGTATTTGGCCGGCACCACACCGGTGCTCTCTGTTAGGTCTTCTCTTTTTGTATTGTGCAGGCATTATTTCAAAAACGTGAGGATCATGTGGCTTACTGGTGATTCTTTTTTCGGTATCATTAGTTTGCATCGTCTGTGGGAAACGGTGATCAGGAAATAAGCTATATACATCGCTTCCCGGAAAAAAAAGTTGCATGGTAATTACTCGTTCGATGGCAACCACCACCAACAACCAAGGCGATGAATTGCGACCTACTGCCCTGGAAAGGCAAGTCCAAACCTTCACAGCAGCAGTGGAACGTATCACCAAGCAAAACCATGACCTAGAGGAACTGCTGCGCCAGAAGAATGCGACGATGGATACCCAAGAGGAAGACCAAGAAGGCACCGGTGCTGAGAGAAGGAACCAAGAAGGGCCAGAAGATAGCATCACCCCAAGCAGGCTAGAGTGACTGGACATGAGTTGCCTATCCGTCACAAATACGGTTCCATCTCATATAGTGGCCGAGATGCAGATAATGAAAGAACAGATGGACTTTTTGATGAACACACTTAGAGGATTGGTGTCTAGTGACCTTGATGACTTGGTCCATCGAATTGATTCACCATTTACAGCGTTTGTCACTACATTCCCCCTTCCACCGAAGTTTCGTATGCCACAGGTGGAAAACTATGACGGATCTAAGGACCCTTTAGAGCATTTGGAATCTTTCAAGATCCTGATGCACCTTTAAGGGGTGCCAGACGAGATCATATGCAGAGCCTTCCCCACCACACTGAAAAGATCTGCTAGGATCTGGTTCAGCAGGCTGACGCCCAACTACATTGGTACCTTCAAAGAGTTAAGTGCCTAGTTTCCTCACACTACATCGGAGGGCACAGGCATAAGAAGTCCACTGCATGCTTGATGAACATTAAGCACCGGGAGGACGAGATGCTAAGGTCCTACATCACCTGCTTTAACAAAGAGGCTCTCTCAATCGATGAGGCGGACGACAAGATTCTCATGGTTGCCTTTATGAATAGACTACGGATGTGTAAGCTCCTGCTTTTCCTATACAAGAACGACCCAAAGACTATGCTAAATGTGCTATACAAGGCAACCAAGTACATGAATGCAGAAGATGCATTGCTGGCCAGGGAGAAAAAGCTGAGGAAGAGGGAAAGACATGAGGACGTATGGCAAGATAGGGGGCGAAAGATGGCTAGGACTGGAGAACAGTGGGAAGACAGGCGTTCCAAGCCCCCACGGGAAAATTCGTGAATTTCACTTCGCTGACTGCCCTGATCGACCAGGTCTTGATGTAGATTAAGGACAAAAGAGCCCTGATGTTCCCTGGCAAGTTGAAGGGAGATCCAAACAAGAGATCTAGAGACAAGTATTGCCGCTTCCACTGTGATCACGGCCATGACATAGCTGACTGTTACGACCTAAAGTAACAAATTGAAGCGCTTATCATCAGGTAAGGAAAGCTGTAGAGGTTCGTCAGCAAGGAGAGGACGGACCCTCCTCAAGAGCAGGCTCCTCGACAAGAGAATGAGCGCCCCAGGCCGTTCATAGGAGATATAAGAATGATTGTAGGAGGCACGACGATTACCGGGTTATCCAAAAAGGCTCGTAAGATTTACCTCAGGATGGTTCAAAACGTCCAGTTAACAGGTTTCGTACCTAAGGTGGCACGGATAGAAAACCCCGTCATCAGATTCTCGGAAGAAGATGTCTGACGTCTTCACCACCCACATGATGATGCACTTGTTGTCAACATACGAGTAGGGGATTACAACATGCATCGGGTTCTGGTCGACAATGGCAGCTTGGCTGGCATCCTTTACTACCCAACATTCCAGTAGATGAGGATTGATAAAGAGCGACTAGTTCCGAGGAAGGCTCCGTTCGTTGGTTTTGGAGGAATAAGGGTGTTCCCTCTTGGTGCTGTCACATTATCCGTAATGGTCAATGACTACCCTCAGTAGATCACAAAGGACGTAACATTCCTTGTGGTTAACTGCTCGTCTGCTTATAATGCCATCTTGGGACGACCTACCCTCAATTCATGGAAGGCTATAACCTCAACCTATCACTTAATGATCAAGTTCCCTATAGAGTATGAAGTAGTGGAGCTGCGTGGAAATCAGGTAGCTGCACGCGAATGCTATATAGCTATAATGGAGATGGACACCCACTTCTAAGCCATGAACATAGAAGAACATCGGACGAGGATAGAGCCCATTGAAAAGCTTAAAGAGATACTTCTCGATGACTCCAGGAATGGTCGAATAACAAGGATTGGTACCCTCGCCAGCCTGATGGTTTGCCAAGCTCTAGCAAATTTTCTCAAAGATAACCGGGATGTGTTCGCTTGGAGCCATGAAGACATGTCGGGAATAGACCCTTCGGTCATGGTGCATAGACTGAACGTGCCACCCTCATTTACACCGATTTGTTAGAAGAAGCGGGTTTTCACCCCAAAACGAGATCGAGCTATAGTGGAAGAAGTTCACAAGCTACAAGAGGCGAATTTCATTAGGGAGGTTTACTACCTCGACTGGCAGGCAAACATGGTGATGGTTAAGAAAGCCAGCGGAAATGGAGGATGTGCATAAACTTTATCGACTTGAGCAAGGTGTGCCCCAAAGATAGTTACCCCTTCCCATGGATTGACATTCTGGTTGACTTTACGGCTCAACACCAGTTGTTAAGTTTCATAGACGCTTTTTCGGGCTATAACTAGATTAGAATGGACAAAGTAGATCAGGAGAAAACTTCGTTCGTTACTAGCCAAGGCCTATTCTGCTATAAAGTAATGCCATTTTGCCTAAAAAATGCGGGCACTACGTATTAGAGGCTCATGAACAAGATGTTTGCATAGTAATATTTGGAAGAAATGTCCAAGTCTATGTTGACGACATGTTGGTAAAAAGCCGAAGAAAGGAAGATCACCTGGACAATCTAAGGGAAACATTCGACACCTTTCGTTCCTACAACATGAAGCTCAACCTAGGCAAGTGTGCCTTCAGAGTGACGGTAGGAAACTTCCTAGGGTTCATGGTGTCTCAGAGGGGTATCGAAGCCAACCTAGACAAGATCCGAGCCATAATAGAGATGGCACCCCCAAGGAATGTGAAAGAAGTACAAAGCCTCAACGGTAAGGTAGCAGCGTTGAACAGGTTCATGTCTAGGGCGACAGATAAGTGTCTACCTTTCTTCCACACGCTAAAGAAATCTTTTGAATGGATGGCCGAGTGCCAGCAGGCATTCGAGGATCTGAAGACCTACCTCTCATCCCCTCCGTTGCTGAGTCCTTCCCAGCCTGGAGAAAAGTTATTCCTCTATTTAGCAGTGTCCTCGGTAACCGTTAGCGCAACCTTAGTTAGGGAAGAAGAAAGGGTACAGAAGCCTGTATACTACACGAGTCGAGCACTCCAAGGCATAGAGGAAAGATACCCACCAATGGAGAAGCTTGCCTCCGCTTTAGTTACAGCAGCCCGTAAGCTCAAGCCATATTTCCAAGCTTACACAGTGATTGTCCTGACTGACAAACCCCTACGGTGAGCAATGAGTAATCCCGAAATTGTCGAGCGAATGGCATTATGGGTAATAGAGTTGAGTGAGTTCAACATACAGTACCGCCTGTGCATTGCCATTAAAGGATAGGTGGTCGTTGACTTCATTATGGAATTCACAAACGTGGAAGGCCAAAGGGCAGAAGAGGTCTCACAATGGAGCATCCACACAGATGGATCCTCCAATAAGCTAATAGGCGGAGCTGGTGTGATACTCTATAGCCCATAAGGAGATAGGATCGAATGCATGGTCCATCAGGATTTCCCTACTACCAATAACAAAGCAGGTTACGAAGCCTTGATAGTAGGGCTGGATCTAGCCATGGCCGCAGGAGCTGAAAAACTGGTCGTATACTGCGATTCCCAAGTAGTAACCAGTCAGGTTAACGAAGAATACGAATACAAGAATGAACGGATGAAGAGGTACCTTAAGCATGTGAAGAATCGGGTTAATAACCTCCAAGTAAAGTTCATTCAAATTCTAAGGGAGGAGAATGAGCACGCCGACAGACTTGCTAAGGCTGCTTTAGCAGAGCACATGGTGATCCCTGGTCAGGTATTATCCTTCGTCCAAATGTTATCATTAATAAACAATACAAGTGTGCAGGAGATAGGCTCCGAGAACAATTGGACTAGGCTAATAGCATCCTACTTAAAGGATAGCATGCTACCAGGCAACAAGGAGGCCGCAAGGAAGTTGAAGGTTCAAGCGGCACGCTTCATTCTGATTAAAGATGTTCTCTATAAAAGAGGCTTCTCCCAACCATATCTAAGGCGCCTCGTCCCTGAAGAGGCAGATTATGTCATGAGAGAAGTCCAGGAAGGAGTTTGTGGGAACCATTCGGGATCATGGTCGTTGGTTCATAAACTGATCCGGGTCGGGTATTATTGGCCAACCATGCAAAGGGATGCCCATGCATATGTCAAAGTGTGCGACAAGTGTCAAAGATTCGACAACCTTATAAGGTTCGCTCAGTGGGGGTTGGATATCATGGGCCCGTTCCCAATGGCGGTCGGACAATTGAAGTTCCTAGCAGTCGGTATAGACTACTTCACTAAGTGGGTAGAAGCAAAAGCCCTGGCCACAATCACGAAGAAAAATATGTGAAGCTTTGTATGGAAAAACACCATTTGCAGATAGGTATACCAAGGGTATTGGTCTCGAACAATGGGTAGCAGTTCGACAACGACGCATTCAAAGACTTTTGCTCACAACTAGGGATCAAGAACCACTACTCCTCGCCCGCCCACCCACAAGCCAATGGACAAGTTGAGGTCACAAACTGATCCTTGCTCAAAATCATCAAGGCTCGGCTTGAAGGGGCAAATGGTATATGGTCGGACAATTTACCAAGTGTTTTGTGGGCGTATAGGACAACAACAAGGACACCTACTAGAGAAACCCCGTTTTGACTAGCATACGGAAGCAAAGCAGTCATCCCGGTTGAAGTGGGACTTACAAGCTACTGGGTAGACAACCATAATGAAGGCAAGAACGACGAAGCTATGCGCCTATAACTTGACTTGGTGGATGAAGTAAGAGCAACAACTGAACAGAGATTAGCATGATATCAGAATCTCATGGCCAAGCACTACAACTCTAAGGCCAGACATAGGGATTTCCAAGTCGGAGATCTCGTCCTAAGGAAGGTGATGGGTTCTAAAAAACACACCTCCTAGGGAAAGCTATGACCTAACTGGGAGGGACCATATAGAATGGCATAGGAAAGGAACCTACCACCTTGAGACGTTAGATGGGCAGAAGTTGCATCACCCATGGAACGCAGAGCATCTAAAGAAGTACTACCAGTAGACTATTAGCAATAAACGAGCAACGACACTCCTTATTTCCAGTTTATGTCTTTCTAGTTTATTTTTGCTACAATACTTTTTAAGCCCAAATGGCAGGTCTTTTTGTTTAAGGAACAATTTTTCTACATGCATTTATCATAATAAGAGGAGTTTATTCCGATATAACTAGCATATTTATCTGTTTCTACACGTTTGCACTACGTGGTTATGAAGTCTACAGGTGGACAGATCCACAATCAAGTGGACGAATTCATGATTAAGTCCACAAGTAGATGAGTTCATCCCCTAAGGATGAGTTAATATTATTATCAATAAGTGGACGGATTCTTTATAAAGTCCATAAGTGGACGGGTTTAGAATCCACAAGTGAACGAATTTAAGATTAGGTCCATAAAGTGGATAGGTTCATCCAAAAAGGATGCTTTGAAATTATCAAGTCTACAAGTGGACGGATGAAACCATCCTACAAGGGCACCTTGAATGAAAAGTCCACAGGAAGATGAATTAAATAAGTGGATGAGTTCAACCTATGAGGATGTGTAATAAGTCCACAAGTATACACTAGTTGACAGGTTCATCACATAATAATGAGTATCATAAAAATCAACAAGTGGACGGATACATAATAAAATCAACGAAGAATTATAGTCTAATATGTGGAAATATGTAAGTCCATAAATGGATGGGTTAATCCCAGAGGATGAACAAAAAATTATAAAGTCCATAACATAGACAGTCTCATTAGAAGACGTGTTGGATTACAAGTCCATAAGTGGATGGTCCTATCAGGTTAACCAAAAGATTATATAGTCCATAGAATGGACGGGTTCAACAAGCATGTCGAGCTAAACTCATAAGCCCATGATGGGGACGGGTTCATCCAATATGATGACCATTATATAGTCCAGAAGGTGGACGGGATCAATGACACGTTGAATCAAGTTTAAAAAGTCTACAAGTATATGTGAACGGGTTCATCCCAAAATAATATGTAAAATTAAGTCCACGGATATGTGATAAGATCCATAAGTGGACGAGTTCACCCAAAGGATTAAATTGTAGTCCATAAAGAGGATGGTCCCAAACACAAGTTGAATTAAAATTACAAGTCCGTTGAAGAACGGACTCGTAATCCATAAAAGTGAACGGATGTAATCAATAAGTAAAAAATCATCTACAAAGATAAAAGTACACGGATACAATAAACATAAATTGTTTATATTAAATACCCATAGGGGAGAAGTCTGAACACAGAAAGCGATAGATAAATTAAACATAAATTGTTTTCCTAAGAGTTTACATTTAAAAAAAAAAAAAAAAACTACTGTTGAACGAGAGTGTTTTTGTTTGCAATTAATTGCGCTGCATCAGGGTGGCTAGTGCTGTCTATGATGGGGGCAGTATCTCCGTCCCCACGGGGGTCGTTGCCGGGGGCATCATCAGCAAATAACTTGTTCGTGCTCTCTGAGTGGACAAGCTAAACAGAAGTCTGGGCTTGGGCATCAATGGTGATGTGGGACAAGTCCAGGTCCAGATAAGAAGTTTTGACTTGACGGAGGCAGTTGTTGAAGCCTTTAGCAAATGATCCTCCAAGCTCTGCTAGAAGGGCTTTGGAATCACGGTACTCGCGTATCGCCTCGTCCTTCGCTTAACCGAGCTTGTCCTTGGCATCATTAATTTCCTTTTCCTTGTCCTTAAGGACCTGCCTCAACAACTCCGTTTGCTTTTCTAGCTCCCCCTGAACCTCCTTTGATAGAGTAAGCTTGTTCTCTTGGATCGTCCTCTAGGCCTTCAACTGGTTTAACTCATCCTTCGTTGAGCTAGCCTTCGCCTGTTTACGGTCTAGCGACATCTCACGGTTTAGGCAACGGCCCATTAGCCCCTTCATCATTAACATTGCCTGAAAACAGAAGGGTTAGTAATAAGACAAGTTAAAGGAAGAAAAAATTAGAGAGTGGACGGACGTAGTTACCTGGGCAATGCAAAAGAGACCCGTCTCCCCCATGGCCTCCGTTGCGTGGTTACTTAAATCCTCATAATCATCAGCCGTGATGATGGACGAAAGTTGCTCCAACGCATATTTAGAGTCCTTACGAAGGAGGATGGGTGATTTCTCAGTGACGGGGACCGAGCTTGTCATGAGTCCCTTACCTACTCCTGGGCCAAGCTTCTTTTTTGCTTCAACCTTTAGCCCCACGACGGGTTCAAGAACGGTTTTGGGCTTCTTGTGGAGACGATCAGATTTCTCCTATTGCTTCCTCTTGGTAGACAGTTTGGACGAACCCGTCCCTATAGGAGTTTGATCCTTAACTTGTTTTTTCAAAGTAGCTTGCTGCCTCTTAGCAGCGTCTGATGAGAATCACAGAGCATTCAAGGATCCATTGCATGTTCTAGTTGGGCCTATTACTAAAGCAAGATCCAAGAAGCACTTAATGGGCTAATTCAAGAGATTTGGGTTGATTCTAACGCAGGACATTCCAAGCTTGGCCTAAAGGAAGATGAAGGTGTAATAAATTTAATCCAAGTTATTGAGGGCTGATCTGCTTTGATTGGGCGTGATTTATGGCGTGGATTAATGGCTGATTGACTTTCCAGCCCTATATTAGTTAATAACCATTTTTCCTATTCTGGAGCTTATTATTTTAGACCAGATCTACCTTAATTTTAGGCTTTTATTATTTAGAACGTTTTTTAGCTATTTTCCTATTTTGGATATGCTAATTTCAGGCCAAATAAACTTTTATTTAGGGTTTTATTATTTCATATATTTTTCATATTTTTTATTTTCAGTCATGCCTTATAAGTAGCATGTACTCATTGTAATAGAGATAATTATTGAATAAAAATCAGAAAAGGTGAGGCTTTGCTCTTCTTTTGGTTCTTCAAGAACTGTGAACTTATTAGGGATTCTTCATTATGGTGTTCAAACTTTATACCTCTGGTTCGTGATTCAATTATAATCACTGGGTCAAGGTGTTATACTTATACCTTTGGTTCGCGTTTCGATTATAAACGTTGGGTCAAGGTTTTCTATCAAAAATCTGAATTTTAGCTTTCCTGGGCAATTATTCCAATACTGTTTGTTGGATCTCAAAGCGTGTCAATTGAGGTTTGCATCAGTGTCCATCTCTATACAAAGGTGGACGGATGTTAGAGGATTGATAACACAGAAATGATGAAAGACTATAGGGTGACAGACTTACGTTGGCGAACTTGAGCATCGTATTGACGAGCGGCTGGAGTTGGCTCTGGCCCGTCATAGTACCCGTGGAAGGTATCTAGGGTGACCAACTTGGCCCACGTCCTCTCTTCTAGCTTGGATTTGCTGAAAATCTTCTCCAAAAAACTCCATTGCTCAAGAGAGACTTGTGGACGGTCCCAAATTGTAGAAAAAGACGGTTAGTGACATCTTAAATAAAAAATTGAACTGAATATAGATGGATACATACTAGATGGTGGCATTATGCCCCATGTTGTGTCGACGGGCATATGTTCAGTGTCACCAGGATGACATATCCATTCGTCACCTTCCATGAAAAAATACCGACTCTTCCAGTTTCTATTGGAGTCGGAGGTCTCACACATGAGTCTCAGCAAAGGGCTCTTAGGCACAAAACTATACATGCCCTTTGACTGGGCAATCTCATCAGGATGGTAACAATGGAAGAATTCATCCACTGTCAACCTCCTGGCACCATTGGACATTGCCCCGTACAAGACCTCCACGCCTAGGAAGACCCTTCAGGCATTTGGGGAAATCTGGGTGATGGCCAAGCCTAGGTATTGGAGGAGTTGACGGTGGAGTGAACTTAAGGGGAATCTGAGCCCTGCCTTTAGCATCTGCTTATAAACCTTGACACCTTCAACGCCCCTATAATAGCATTTCTCTGACTTGTAAGGTAAACGGAGAGGTATGTTGTCGGGTATTTGGTACTTAGACCTAAGTGTTTTAAAGTGAGATTCTTTGATTGTGGACCTAAAATCATTAACCATTCACAAGGGTAGCATGATGAACTCTCTGAGTCCATCAGGACCTATGATGGATTGGATTGGGGGCTCAACATCGACTAGACGATCACTAGAAACATTTGGCCTATCCATCTCCAAACCCTTATCTCTTGAGGAAGGAGAAATGGTGGATGAACTCCTCTCTTCACTTGAAATGTCAGGGTCTTTTTGACCTGAAGGAAACACTTCATCGTAGCTCGCCTTGTCACGGAAAAACTATTGATTACTCGACACACTAGATATTTGACACCTACACGTGATGGTAAACCCTAAGACACTGACGGATCTAAAATAGATGATGACAGTATGAAGTCTAAAAAGATAAGAAATTTGAATGGAAGGAGAAGGGTACTTACTAGTTAGAGACGAGCAGCGAAAAGATTTAGATGACGGGTGCACCAGGTGAATGGTATGTTTATTTGGCAAGGGTGACGATAACGCTTTGGTCGTAGAATTTTTGAGGAAAATGGAAAATAAGTGAGGAGAAGACAAGTTTTATATAAAGGGAACGGCACGGAAGACAAAGGGACGCTTCATTCCAAGAGATTGACCACTAGGTAGAAGCCACGTATCCCTACGACATTAATTACCCTAAGTCAGCCTGTCAGGCTAGGTATGTTTCTTAGTGGACATATTGAACTGTCTTTCCACGGGTCCGTCCGCTCAGAGATCATGGACCCATAAAGTGAGGGGGCAACTGAAGAGGGTAAAAATATGGATGACAGATCCATTTTAATAAGCTTGATGGCTCTAGAGTAGTGGGCTAATGGTGGACGGATCCAGTGTGCACGGACACAAGGTGGATGGGTCTAGAGGGCCACGTGGTGTCCACTTGGTTTAAGTAGTCCCCAAAGGAATCCTAAATGAAAACAACTTGCGTCTCACGATTAACCCTAGCTCATAGAGTCCCAATATAAATAGAATCCTGACATGAGGAAGATTTCGTAATATACACCCATTAATAGTGATTTTCCTTATAAGGAAATGCCTTTCTACGTAAGAAACGGAGGTCGGTTCTACACTACTATAAAAACCCCAAAACCCTCACAAATCAAGGTACGCATAATTCACCCAAGTTCTGGCACTCTAGGATTGTGAGAAGTTCTAACTTGACTTTCAGAGGGTATTTGACCAGCATCACACTGGTGCTCTCTATTAGGTCTTCTCTTTTTATGTTGTGCAGGTATTGTTTTGAGAACATGAGGACCGTGTGGCTTACTAGTGATTCTTTTTTTGGTATCATCAATTAGGTTTTTATCCTTGTATTTTAGTCTTGTTAATTTGGATGCTCATTTCAAAATGTTTTAAAAACTTAGTAAAAACTAATTATTTTCAAGTATGTGTTATGATTATTTTAAAAATGAGCCCAAAAATGTTTTATCATTTTTTTTACTTAGGAATAAAATCATTAATATTTTATTATGGAGATACCATTAATGGAGGTGGCAGAAGCAGTGGTGGTTGTTTAAGTGGTGGCTAACCAAGATTTTATCTTTGGGGACCAAATTATGAATAAAAGAAATTTGACCACCCAAGAATAAGAAATATAGTAAAATTCAAAAAAAGAAGAAGTATTAATAGATGAAAAATAAATTAGCATCTATTTAATATTAACAAAACATAAATAAAAGAAAAGACACAAAATTACTTTTAATATATATATATATATATATATATTTCCACTCAATTGTAATAGAAGTTGATGTTCTTCTAATCCCAAATATAATTTATGATTGATTATGTACTAAATTTTGTAGCAACTTTTCCTTTTAATATACAAAATTAAAGAATATGTTAAAAATCATCTTCCATTTTATTGCCAAATCTAATTTTTACAATATTTATTACTGAAAATGTTTATTTTATAGCTGTAGTAAAAAGTAGAAGACTAAGTATAAGTACAATCACTTTATAAATAAGTTGACAGGCTATTAAGTTTTTTATCCACACCAACGGACAAAATTGGTTTATGCCCTTTTCGGGCAAAATAAATAGTATTCTACCCCCTTTCCCAAACTAATTAGGGAAATGTCCCTCTTTTGGAAATCAACTTTCTCAAAATCGAGTTAAATCATATAGTGACATTTTTAAGGACCTATAGTGACGTTTTTAAGGACCTATAGTGGCGTTTTTTAACTCAAGCTTCATGAAACCGAGTTATAGGTAAAAAAATTGCATGTAACTCGACTTTATGGAAATTGAGTTACAAAATGCCACTATAGGTCATTAAAACGTTACTATAAACTCTTTAAAACGCCACTATAGGGCTCCATAATTTATTTTTTATTTTTTATTTTTTTTAACTCGATTTTGAGAAAGTCGAGTTTCAAAAGGTGGGCATTTTCTTAATTAGTTTGGGAAAAGGGGTAGAATGCGATTTATTTTGCCCGAAAAGGGCAGAGGCCAATTTTGTCCCCACACCAACCATTAGCACAATTGAGAAAAATTTGACCATTTTTTGAGTTTGAATGTCAAACGGATTATAATGATAAGGTTCCATTTCAAATAGTGTAAAAATCTCATAGATAAAACTTGCTAATCGACAAACAAATATAATCAATTCTAAAAAATTCATGTGCCTCATGAGTATCTAGAATTGAGCTAAGAATAAATAATTTCAATGCATACTCACCAAAATTACGATTTAATTCCTATTCAATAAAGACATTCAATTGTAATGCAATTTTGTTAATGACAAAATCAACCTTTTAACTATCAATATAACGAGCATTCATATTTGGGCTCTAGTTCTTCTCCACATTCTTATATAGTGATCCAAGAATTTACCTAGACATATATGGCTTAGGTGGCTAGGTAGCTATTTTATTTTTTGGGTTCTTTGGGCTCACTTCCAATTTGGGAGTTAGTTTTCAATTTTGAGAGGCTAGATATAAATATTTTCGATCCAAAATTTCAAATCTTTTATATATATATATATAAAACTTGAAATATATAAAAGATTTGAAATTGCAAGGAGCCATCAATCCCCTTGGTCACATAGTAGCTTTATCCCTAAAAGCATTCACAACCTAAAATGCAAAATGCATATAAAGAAATAATGGCGGTAACAAAATTGGAGATAACATTAATGGTGGCAGTATTGGTGTGGTGGCCATGGCTATGGAGGTGACGGCAGTAACAACATTGGAGATAATGTCGTGGTCGTACTGGTTGTGCAGCAGCGTAGGCAACGGTGGCCGTATTAGTGTTGGCAGCAGAAACAAATGGAGGGTTGAGAGAATAAAGAAGTAAAAAACGTTTAATTTAATTCTTTTTCGGTTTTCAAGCATAAAAACATATTGAAAAAATTATAGAAGCAATGGGCCGGAGTGTACTGCCATTCCACCCTTTGTTTTCCTTAGTCTCACTCACTCTCCCTCTCCCATTATTTGTCTCCCACACACTGTAAATGTTGGAGTAAAGCAGAATCACGTCAATGTGGGCCAAAATGGCAAAATACCCATTGCGCCGAAACTTTCCAGCAAATGCCCATTGTCTGAAACTATTTAGGAATATGCCTCTGTTTTGAAACTTGATTTTTAGAAAATCGAACTCGAGTTCCATGCTGGTTTGTTTGTTTTTTTTTTTTTTTTTTAAAGTTTGATTGCCTATAACTCGATTTTCGCCAAATCGAGTTATTCATTGAAACTCAATTTTTAGAAAATCAAATTTAAGACAGTGGAATATCTCTAAATAGTTTTAGACATGAAGCATTTTGCTAGAAAGTTTCGGTAAAAGGAGTATATCTCCATTTTGGCCTGTCAACATGCCATGAATTACATCACCATTGTTATATGTTATATTATACATTTACGTTAACCTGTGTTTGGTTGATAACAATTAATAGGAAAAGAACATATATATAGATCCAAGGTGAGTTTCAAGCTCTTAAAGTTACCCATGAATGAAATGCTCACCTAATTTGAGCCAAAGTGAGTCAAAACCACTTGGGTGAAGATTATTTTTCTTAGGTGATTTCAACAAAGGAAAGACTTTTAAATTCCGTTGGTTTTTTCAATCCTATATGTGTAATGTTTCACACAATGTTTACCCTTTTATACCAGATTTGTGAAATGTTTCACAAAATGTCTACACTTTTATACCGGATTTTAAATATGATATAAAAGAATGTGAACTTGATATTAAATATTGCATGCTTTGGATGTAAAACAATTTAACTACATATGTACTAATTAAGGGACTTGAATTCAAACAGTAGTTCTAACTTCATAGCACATAAAGGTTCGTATATTATAAAGAAGTATATACATTGATATTTGTGCAGGATCGGTTTGCATTTTCAAGAGAACAATCACAAAAAGAGAACATCAATTAAAACATCTCATCTTTCCTAGAAATTATAATGATGAATGATGATATATCAACAACTTCACCTAAGTAATAATTAACTTAACAATTAAGGACCACCCCACCACACTAATCATCATTATAACAAGTAAAACATGAAGATTTAAGATTTATTAAGCTCATAATTAATAATTCATCATATAATTACTATGCAATCTGATAAATTACATGAATTGAATAACCTTAAAATAAAACATAAGAGAACAATGTTCATAATCAGCCAGTGGAGGAGCACGAGATAAGAGTTCAGTTAATTCTATCATCCATGCATCTTTCCCCATCCACAGTTTGACTTCTCATCAGGCAAGTAAAATGCAAAAGAAATTGAAGATTCTACCTAAGAAAACCCAAGTCGAAGCTCTAAATCCAAATCTTCTTGTGGATCCTTCAGTAACCCTATCTCCAAGCCCAATTTAATTGTATCTTCCTTCTTCAAAACCTTAAGCTCATCTTTCTGTGCAAAAGTACCCATTAATTCTTCAAACCCTAAAACACCTCCAATAATCCTCTTCTTATTCATATTGTTCCTGCCTTGAGGATTCAAAGGATCAAGATGAGATAGCTCTAGTTTCTTCTCTTCATCAATAGAAGACCATGATGGTGAAGACAAAAAAGGCAAGGGATGATGTGTGTATGGTAAGAACTTAGATGATGGTGATGAAGTACAATTAGGGTTAGGGTTATTACTGTCGGAAGATGATGAAGGTAGTAATATTAGCCTTGCTCTATCTTTCCTATGAACATTCATATGACCCCCAAGAGCTTGAGCAGACCTGAATTGCCTCTTGCAAAAGTTACATGTGAAGACTTGTTTTGCAGGCCATGAAACTCCACATGAATGATCTTCTTCAAAGCTGAAGTTGTTAGAATCCCATTTTCCTTTCCCCTCACCTTTGCTCAAATAGGGTTTTTCCATGTCACCGAAGTTCAGTTCAGCCTAGAAAGATCAAAACAATAAGAAGAAATATATAATCTAGTTAACACACAATTCTAAATAAAAAAAGAAAAAAAGAAAAAAAAAAAGAACCCAATTTTCACACAAAAAGGTATGTGAGAGAGAGAGAGAGAGAGAGAGAGAGAGAAAAGACTGATGTGAGTGCAGCTTCACAGTGAAGCTAAGGTCCTAAAACTTTTAGTCAGAAACAGAAAATCCATTAGGTATAAAACTTGCAATCTCTGCTACTATATCTGGATGTTGCTTTGGCAATACAATGTAGAAACTTGGTAGAGCAGGAGCTTATCCACATGTTCTTTAACAGATGTTGCTTACATTATTCAATGTCTAAATTTCATGTACCCATTTAACTTTAGAAAGCATTAGTGAAAAAATAAATAAAGGGAAAAAATAAAAATAAAAAGACTAGCTGGATAAAGAGTTGAAGAAAGCATGAGAGAACAATTTTTTTTTCTTCCTTGTCTTTTTTCCCTTAAGAGAAAATCCTATTTCTTTTGAAAGGTTGTGTGAATATGTCTTTACACAAGCATGCTTGGAAAAAACCTCACTTAATGTGGGTGTATCAATTTAGTTAGGAATATATCGACTTAAAAAAGTTATCCTGTCACTTGTCTCTTATTTCATGGATTAAGATCATCTAGAGTTCTTTGGTAATTTTATTGTAAAGTGTTTAAAATTTTATCCATTCATTCCAATGTAAAATGAGTGAAATGGAATTTGTCATGTATCAATAATATAAATAGATATTCTATTAGTGCCAATCAATTTTTATTTAAATGTTGATAATGTGACAAAAACTAATTCACTCATTTTGTAGTAAATGAATAATTAATTAATTAATTAATTATTTATTTTAATAGTGAAGTTATCTTGAAAACTCTAATGAATCCCAATATTCTCTACATTCTTGTAACGTTAATTTTATTTTTATTTCATTCCATTTCTTTAGTACTCATCAAACATGATTATCAAAACATGTTGAAAAATATATTCTAATCTCTGATTCAGTAGCTTTAGAGAACCCTTCCATCAAGTTCTAGCGTATGGTAGTCTAGTTTCTAGAGGATTCTAAACTCAACTAAAATTCATCTTGTATTTTAAATCACATTAGTTGCAGATTCGTGCGATGCGCAGAAAAATTTAACAATTTGTTTTTTTGTTAAGGAAAAAATGAAAATAATAGATGAGACTTATAAGTGTTAGTCTCAAATTATTCTTATAATGATGCGATTATTTTCTAACAATATATTAGATTTTCAAAATTAAACTATTTATATTTGTTATTTGAAAGTGTTTTAAATTTTTTAAGTTTTTTTCTTAAGGAAACATTTGTTTATAGTACTCTTTACAAACGTTTCATCATCTATATGTCTTGAATGACCTAAAGAGGAAATAGATATAAGTAAATCCATCATTTATATTACAAAAAATATATAAAACTTTAATAACTTAAGAAAATTATAATTTCATCAAGAACCTACCAACATTACATTGAGAATGTAATATAATTGTCAATGAAGATATAAAAAAAAATCCATCATTTATATTAGCAAAAAATATAAGACTTTAATAATATAAGAAAAGTGTAATTTTATCAAGAATCTACCAACATTACATTGAGAATGTGATATAATTGTCAATGAAACAGCTCATTTTTCTACTCTCCTCACAATGCATCACCAAAGTGGACTGAATCGACTAGAGTAAACTAAATGGACAGAATCAAGAAGCTACCAATATTATGCAGAGAATGTATCATAATTATCAATGAAACAACTTATCTTTATTCTATACAAACCTCTCCTCGCAATGCATCACCAAAATAGACTGAATGGATCGAAGTGGACTAAAATTGACCAAATGACTAATGTAGACCGAAATGGAATGAATAGACTGAACTAGACTGCATTGGACCAAAATGGATTGAATAGACTGAAGTAGACCAAAGTGGACTGAAATGGATAGAAGTGGATTGAAATGCTATCTTGATGTTGCTTAACATGAGTATAGCAACAATAAATTTTACCCTTGTGGTGGGCCTTTTGTGTTGTTGGACTTGGGTCTCTCCTACTGCACTACGACCCGTAGTTTTTAGGTAAGAGAGTTGGGGCTGGCCTAAATGAAACTCACATTAGGCCAATTTGTGCATAAGTTGGGCCATCCCGATATGGATGCGTCCTGGTAGAGGTATTGAGCGTACGACGTGCCCACAGCAGAAACAGCGATTACAGATATTGTAGCAGGAATACAATATGGCAAAATAACTAAGATACTAAACAAATAACATTAACACTTAAATAGGGGAAAATTGCTTGATAAAGTTATGGTGGGATAATACAATAGTAAAATAACACTACAATCAAATAGAGAGGATGAAACAACAATCAAAGCGGCAAATTTCAATAGTAGGGCCTTGAATGCTTTGTTTTGTGGGGTGACCAATGAGGAATTCAAGAAAATATCATCCACGAAAGTTGCCAAGGAAGCATAGACCATTCTTGAGACCACTTATGAAGGTACCAAGGCAGTAGAGACTGTGAAACTTCAAAGACTCACTAGTAGCTTTGAAGAAATAAGGACGGAGGAGGATGAGACATTCGATCAGTTCTATGCTAAACTCAAGGATATTGTGAATTTTGCCTTCAACCTTGGAGAATCTATAGCATAATCCAAAATTGTTAGGAAAATCCTTAGGTCCTTACCTGAAAGATTCCATGCTAAGATCACTGCCATCAAAGAAGTGAAGGACATTGATAAAATTCATTTGGCTGAGCTTGTAAGGAACCTTCAAACCTATGAGATGAGATTAGGCTTAATGGGAAAAGGTGGAAAGAGTAGAAACTTGGCTCTTAAGGGTATAAAGGAAGAGAGTGATGACTCTAAAGATGAAGATGAAGATGAAGATGAGGATGAGGATGAGGACTTAACCTTCATAGCTGATGAGATTATCAAGCTTTTTCAATTTAGGAAAAAGGATAAGGACAAACCTCCTAGGAAGTCTAAATCCTCTAGGAAGGGCAAGAATGAGAAACCCCTTATCTAATGCATGAGTGCAAAGGTTTTAGTCATATGAGGTTAGAGTGCCCAAACTACCTTATGAAGGAAAAGACCAAGAAGTCAAAAGATAAATGGTTGGTTGCTACCTGGAGTGATATTGAGAATGACTCTTCTGATGAATATGTGGATGAATGTGGTCACTTTATGGCTTTCGCTGTCACAACCGATAAGGTGATTGTGGAGAGTGTTAGTGATAGTGAGGATTCTTCTGATGATGAAGTACCCAAGAAAATGACCCTTCAGGAAGCCTATGATAAGCTATGCACTGAGTTTATAAAATATAAAAAGACTTCTCATCATTGTAGAAAAGAGCTTAATGAGGTAAAAACTGAAAAAGCTGATCTATTAATCAAATTAGATGAGACTACAAGGTTGGTTAAGACTCTTGTTGTGGAGAACACCTCATTAGAAGAAAAGGTCAAGAATCTTGAGGTTGAGCTTAGTCAAGCTAGAACTCAAATAGAGAGGATGTCTAGTGCAAAGTTTGATGAGGTATTAAGTGCTCAAAAGCTTAATTCTGATAAGGTTGGCTTAGGATATGCTGTTTCTTCCGGCCCCTCCTCTTCCACAGCTTCTAGATTAAGGACTATCTTTGTGCCCCAATCTGAGAAATGTGATAAAGGTATGAAATCCAAAACTGTTTTGGCTAATTCTAAATCCTTTGTTAGACCTCATGTTTGTCACCATTGTGGTGTTTTTGGACACATTCGTCCTAATTGCTTTAAGTTGTATCCTCAAAAGGAAGTGTCCAAACAGTCATAGGTTTCCTCTTAAGGACCTACACCTTTGTTTTTAGAGTTATTAAAAGTATTGAGCTTTTTAACTCAATTTTAGGAGAATTTTAATTCTTCTATGTCCTTTAGTAGACATACTAGGATACATGCCTTTTCATCTTCACGGCTAAAGACTCGTGCTGTGTGGGTGAGAAATGAGCCTAAGACTTAATTATCTTTTCTGTTTGTCCTTTGCTTTAATTCTTTCTATCTAAAGTGGGACTCTCTTTGCTTGATTTCTTATCTGCTTTTGGAATCATGCTTTCGTGCATCTGCATCTTTCTTTCATACTTTCATGTTGTTTGTCTATTTTTGTTTGGTGTTTAGTCTTTATTTTATTTTGTTTGTTTTTCAAAATAAAAAGAGAAAAATACAAAAACAGTGTGTGTTTTATGTACATTGGTACTTGTGTACCTTGGATAGTTATTGAAACAAAGTTTTCTAAACTTTGTATCTTTTGTAGCTTAGATGAGCATTTCTATGCACAACTAAGCAAGTGAGCTTTGTGGCTCGTGTTTGTGATGAGTAAGATTAAGTAATCTCTTGTACTTAACATTCATATTACTCTTTTTGATTGGAATGACTAGAAATCCCTAAGAGAAAGACATAAATAACCATCTCACCACTACCCACTAATCATGAAATGACATTTGTATGCTTCGGCATAGCAAAAGTGGAATGTCAAATGCTTAACATCATTGGGTATTTCTTTTCTATCTCTTATATGCCCATGCATGGTTTGCTTAAAAGAAAAATTTGCAAAGAACAACAAAAAGCAAAAAGAATCAAAATGCTTTATATATGATTGCAAGTGTGTATTCTAGGAGATGTGGAAGTTATAGGATGTACCTCAAAGGTGATAGTCCCCATCAAACAGTTATGATTGTGTGTGAGTTAAAGTGATTTTCTCATATCTCAAATCCTCATAACGTGTAGACACTTATGCAATCTTGCGATGTTTTTCACACATAACACGCAAAATTCTTTGCTACTTTTGATACATGTATTGTTACAATGTGATTTGGCCATCACAAGGAATACTTGTGTAAATGTATGCTCACTAAACTGTCTTAACTTGTTTTTGAAATATAAAATTGGTTAGACTTGTTTAGTGTGTGTGTGTGTGTTTCGGATCTATGTGCTTAACATTTTTCTTGTAGAGAGATGATTTTAAGAGCTTAAAATGTTGTTTGGATCATTGGTTGTATAGCATGCTTGATTGCATTCATATTTGTGTTTTTCTCTTCTTTGAAAAACTGTTTTTGCACATCTTGATAGCTTCTTGATACCTCTCGACAGCTAGGCTATCTATCGAGCTCCTTTTTCTCCTTTTCTTGATAGAAGTTATCGCAATCTCGATCAATCGAGATTTCTGGACTTTGTCTCGATAGCTTCTCGATAGATTCTCGATCCATCGAGAAACTTTCTATCTGCTCGATAGATGCTTGACAGATTTTCGATCCATCGAGGTTGGCTTCTGCTCGATAGCTACTTGACAGCTTCTCGATTTGTCGAGATCCTCTTGCACACATTTTTTTTCACAAGTTTTGCATCTTTCTTTTATCTTGTCATCCATAGCATCTTGTTTCATCATATTCATGCATTTATATGGATTCTTTGTACCCCCTTGATCATCTTTATATTTCTCGGGTGAAAATTTCTAACTTCTTGTACCATTTGTCAATCATGACAAAAAGGGGGAGAAACTATGGAGAATATGTAATTTCTTTTTAAGATTCTACATGTTAGGGGGAGAAATACATGCCCTTGTAAGGGGGAGTTGTGTTTCATCTTGTTAGGGGGAGTGTTTACCTCCTTGTTCTTGTACACTGGTCTTGTGACCATTTTTACATACATTGTGCTTATCTTTGATATATATATATATATATATATATATATATATATATATGATGTATGTCTTCTTGACCTACCTCTACATGTGTTGTTTCTTTTATATCTTTATACACATGTTTCTTATTTTATGTATGCAATCTTTTATTTTTGTTTCATACTAAGATGTTGTGATGAGTTTTGTTTGAAGTGTTTCAGAAATATAGGTTGTCAAAGTCTTCCATGCCATGAACTCTCATCTTTCAAAATTTTTCAAAAGTTTGTGTTATGATAGATTTTATTGTATTCAACAAATGAGAATAAGTTGAGTGATTTATGACTTCTCTCATATTTCATTTGTTTGTTGTGGTTTTGTCACGGATTGCCAAAGGGGGAGATTGTTAGGATATATATGATTTGATGTTAGGAACATATGTCAAAATAAAATTGGCTAATCTTTTGACAAAACACACTTTACTTGTAATTGGGTAGATCTAGGATGTGTTTAATACTTCAAAGAACAAGAGTTTAAGTCTAGTATTGAAGCCATGCAAATCTATTCAAGAAACAAGTGAAGAAGGATTGTTCATTAAAGTTGGACAGATTCCTGACAGATAGCAATCTATCGAGGTCTCAATAGCTGCTCGATAGATACTATCTATTGAGGTCTCGACAGCTAAGAAAAATGCATGTCTATGTTTATCACATGAAATAAAGTCTTTTGATTTGAAAAATATCAAGTCTATTTTTTTAAGAACTAAAAAATGGTTTTTGATAACAGAAAAATCAGATCTGTTTTTTATATGTTTTAAAAGAATGAAAAAGATTTTTTAAGAAGAAAGTTTCATTCATAATTTAAATTTATGCAACATGAATTAAATAAAACAAACACAAACACAATCATGTTTAATCTTTTTCTTTATTTCAAAATTTTGCATATGTTAAAGAAAAATCAGATCTGTATCTACGAAAGATACAAATAAGTTTTTATTTTTTTATTTTTAATCTAATTTAATTTATTTATTTATTTAAGAAAAATTTAGATTTGCTTCTAATGGAGATGCGAATCTGTTTTTGAATTAAGAAAAATTCAGATCTACATCTAAGAAAGCTGTAGATCTGTTTTTGTTTAAGAAAAATTCAGATCTACATCTAAGAAAGATGCAGATCTGTTTTTGTTTTAAGAAAAATTCAAATCTACATCTAAGAAAGATGCAGATCTGTTTTTGTTTTAAGAAAAATTCAGATCACATCTAAGAAAGATGCAGATCTATTTTTGATTATTGAGAAAAGTTCAGATCTACATCTAGAAAGATGTAGATCTGTTTTTGTTTTAAGAAAAAGAATTATTCACAGGCGGATTATTGGAATTAAGAAAAAGATCATAACAATTGTATTAAAATCAAGATCATGCTTTAACAAAACAATAAATGATAATTCATGGATAAAGAAAAACATTGATCATCATAAACAAAAAGCATAAAAAGAAAAGGTGATTGAAAACAACCTCTTGCATGAGCACTCCTTGTTCTTGTTCTTGAAAGGATGTTTTAGGGTTCGAAGAAACTTATTCGGTTATCATTGAAACTTAAAAACCTTAATTTTAGCAGCAAATCTCAAAAAGGACCAGCAAATATCAGCAATTGAGAGCCTCAAAATGCATGCCTATCATAGTGTAGAAAAAAAGGTGTTGAATTATGAGACCCAGCCTCTATTTATAGAGGCCAGAAGTCTCTAAAAAATAGCTCCGATGTGTAGAACGTGAATCAGGACTTATCCTTTTGTGAAAAGATCAAAAAAGGTGTGTCTTATCGTCACTTGAAAGGCGTTGGGCCAAAGCCTAAAAGGGGGAAATTTGACCCTTTTAAAGTGCCGTTTGGCACCCCAAAAATGCCAAATGGGCTCTTGGACACTGAACGTTCTTCCATGTTTGGGTGCGTTTTGGACTCTTCTTCTAGGGTTATTTGATCTGGTCTCTGCACCTAGACATGTTTTCATCCTTAGTCTATGATTTTTTTTAATCTATTTTCTAGATAATTCAAGTTTTTTCAAGAACAATTATCTTGTAGATAAATACCCTAAAATAAATCTTGATAAAGTTCAGATTATCCACAATTTTATTGGTATCCAATCATCCCTTTTATTCCTATGCATGCATCCCTATTTTAAACACTAATTATCAACCAGTCACAAAATTATTTAATTAATTTTAATTGCTTAACCAATCAGAATTAATTTATATTGATCATGTGTGGTCGACTCTACCTAGACACAATGCATGTAACTTGATCATGCGATATCTTTCGATCCGATGGTCTGATTTGGAAATCGGACACACTGTTAGAATCACAAGATCATTTTTATGATATGCAATGAATGAATTAATGCATGTAATGCAAAGACAAATGGATGCATGTAATACAAGAACAAATTGATGCATGTAATGCAATCATAATTTTTGGGGTACATGGATGGTCATTTAAGTCATTCTCCTTGATTAAATTATGGGTGCAAAATTGAGTGTCTACAGAATGCCCCTCATTGATAGAGCTTGAAAAGTGAATGTCAATGTAAAACAAAGACACTGAATTTAGCGACCATGATTTAATTGAGGTTGAATTTTCAAAGATTACCTAGCCTTTGAACCTAAAACCTTGGAACATAGAACTAGTGTCTTATCTATTGGCAAAAAATGAAAATACTTGACTGAGCTGGTAGTTGATAACTTTGGAAATGATTCTTGACAATTGGGGTGACCAAGAGACTTTTCAATCGTGATCTTGATAATGGTGTTGTTTGTGACCCAAGGGCTTATCTACCTTGATCTAGAGCTATTTGCAACCCAAGGGCTTTTCTACCTCAATCTGGAGTTTGTCGGAGTGTCTATCAAAGGTATTATCTTTTTCAATCTGGAGTTGTTGAAATGGCGATCAAAGGTCTTCTTTGCTTTAATCTGGAGTGTTGAAATGGCGATATGGTGATCAAAGGTCTTCTTTACTTCAATCTGGTTTTGTTGAAATGGTGATCGCATGACTTCTCTACCTCAATCTGGAATTGTTGTAATGGCAATCAAAGGTCTTCCCTACTTCAATTTGGACTGTTGAAATTGTGATCAAATGTCTTTTCTAATTTAATCTGGACTGTTGAAATTGCGATCAAAGGTCTTTTCTCTACTCCAATCTGGAATTGTCGAAATGTTGATCAAAGGTCTTCTCTACTCCAATCTGGAATTGTTGAAATGTCGATCAAAGGTCTTCTCTACTTAAATCTGGACTTGTTGAAGTGTTGATCAAAGGTCTTCTCTACTTTGATATGGACTTGTTGAAGTGTCGATCAAAGGTTTTTTCTACTTCAATTCGGACTGCTGAAATGTTGATCAAAGGTCTTTTCTACTTCAATCTAGATTGTTGAAATGGCGATCAAAGGTCTTCTTTACTCCAATCTGAAGTTGTTGACATGTCGATCAAAGGTCTTCTTTGCTTCGATCTGGAGTTTGTTGAAATGTTGATCCAAGGCTTCTCTACTTCAATCTGGAGTTTGTTGAAATGTCGATCCAGGGCTTCTCTACTTCGATCTGGAGTGTTGCCTGGAAAAAGTCAAAATTTGGGGGCTAGACTTTTAAATTATGAGAGCTTTTCAATCCCACTGATTTGGTGATTTTCATTTGTTCCTTCTTGATTTGAATCTTTATTAAGAAAAGTTTGATTGACAAAAGATTCTATTTTTGAGAAACATTTGATTTTTTGAAACTTGGAAGTTTTGAAATTGACATTTAAAATTTTGAGACTTTGGAACTTGGGAGATTTTGACTTGAAATTTGGAACTTGAAATCTGAAATTTTGAAACTTAGAATTTTGAAAATTAAGGCTTGAAATTTTGATAATGAAATTTGAGGTTTGGATTTTTTGAAAAATGAAGATTTGAGTTTAGAATTTGGGCATTGAGAATGTGGAATTGAAAATTTGGGAATGAAAATTTTGAATTGAAAATTTGGAGTCTGAAAGATACTTGAAAACTTTGAAATATATATATTTTTTTGGGGTTGACTGAGTCAACTCAGTTTGACTAAGTTGACTCAGCTTTTGGCTGAGTTTTAAGTGTGGGGGCTGAAATTTTGGCCCCCCACTTCTTTATTTCTTCCTTTTTCCTTTTTGCTTCATCTTTTATCAACTTCTCTTCCTCCATTGACACTATTCACCTTCTTCTTCCTCTTGATTTTTCTTCTTCATCTCACCATTTCTTCTCACAAAAAACACTTTTCTAAGCTTCTTAACGTTCCCTCATCCATCTCTATCAATATTTCTTTAGATCCTTGTGTTTTGAGCATTTTTATCACACATCCATTTTTGGTGAAACCCATTTTCTTTGCAACAAGATGGCTTCTTCCTCCAAGGGATCCTCTTTTCTTGTTTTTAATGGTAAGAAATATGATCCAACATTTGATTGGCATGATGATGACAGATTTCTTCAAGACCCTAGGACCTATGCTCCATATTGTCATATAGACACCAAGGTTAGTTTTTTTTCTTTGGTTTCCTTACTTGAAAAAATGTTGTTGCTATTTCATTGAAAGTTTCGAGGTGAGATATTGTCATTTGGTTATTTTGAAATTTTTAGGGCATTGCATGATTGGTTATGTTGGAGAGTGTTGGCTTTGGAGCATTCTTGAAGTGTTGTTTTTTCTTTGATCATGGTGCAATTTGTACAATGTTGGTGGCTTATAGAATTTTGACAATGTAGGTAGATTGTGATGTTCTTGGATGAATTTTGGTTTGGATTTTGGGAGTATTGGCATTGTGAAAAATTTGTGTTAGGCTTATATGAGTAAGTTCATGATGTATGTGAAAAAACTTTTTGGCATGTGTAAACTTTGTTTTACGGACATGGCAAAATTTTGTGGGTAAATTTATGGGTATAGAAAATTTTGATTATGGTAAAATTTTGACTATGAAAAATGATAGGCCAAAAATGTATTGACCCATTGTGATGAATTAATTGATTAATTAGCCAAGTTTACTAATTAATCAAATTAACATGCAAAAGCATGGTAGCACAAACAAATCACCAATTAAACTAAGTATGCAGCGGAAAATAAATTGACATGGTGATTTGTTTACGAATGGGGAAAACCTACACGACAAAAACCCTACTGGGTGATTTTAAGGTCACCACTCTCGAGAATAAACAAGCAATTACAAGTAAAGGAATCCCAGTATCTTATACCAACCTACAGTTGATCCCTTACCCCAATACCCAATTGGACTTATTCTGTAGTGACAATTTCTCATTTTCAATGCATGGTTCCCAGTACGTGACTAACCAATTACACGAATCCCAGTACGCGACTTGATCACCAACTTGAGAAGTATGTTGGTTGCAAAGTTCTTCAGTTCATCCAGACGATGAAGATCATGAAGTTTCTTGGTCACAAAATCCTACAGTGTACAAACACAACAGCTTCTTGAAGAACTAGGGCAAACTAGGTTTTCGGTCACACTTTTCTTCACACTTGTGAAATTTGCTCTTGTACAACTTGTGTCACCTTTAACGCCCTTAAAATAATCCTTATATATGTTTAGGGTTGCGAGAAAAGAAAGCCCAAACATACATTCATAGATTGTATGAAAATCAGAACTTCATAAATCTTGACATATACCCTATCTGTCGAGCAACTGTCGAGCCTCGGATTGAAACAACTCTCTTTAAATCTCGATAGATGCTAGCTATCGAGCTTTAATGAACAACACTTTCTGACTTGATTCTTGGACAGACTTGCATGGCTTTAACACTTGAACTTGAAACCTTGTTTCTTGAAGCATTAAACATATCCTAGATCTATCTAATTACAAGTAATGTGCGTTTTGTCAAAGGATTAGCCAATTCTTGAAAAACCACAACAAACAAATGAGATATGAGAGAAGTCATAAATCACTCAACTCATATTCACTTGTTGAATACAATAAAATCTATCCTAACACAAATTCTTGAAAAACTTTGCAAGAAGAGAGTTTATGACAAGTAGACTTTGACAACCTGTATTTCTAAAACACTTTAAACAAAACTCATCAAGGCATCTTAGTGTGAAACATAAATAATATATTGCATACATTATATAAGAATCATGTGTATAAAGAAAGAAAAGAAACAACACATGTAGAGATAGGTGAAGAAGAAATACATTAATAATATATAAATCAAATATAAGTACAATGTATGTCAAATTGATCACAAGATCAAATGTACATGATATAATGTATCTGAAATATAGAGAAAAGAAAAAGATACATCAAATCCTCACTACATCCCACAATATACACACTCCCCCTAACAAAAATCTCCTATACTAACCCTCCTCCTATGTGTATGACTACTCTCATATCCAAAACTACTCTTCATTTTTGTCACGAGTGACAAAGGGTAAGAGTATCAAGTAGACATCTCACCAGCACTGGAAGAGCTAGCATCTCCATTCACATCATCATCATCG
The DNA here is from genome assembly GCA_030820535.1 of Quercus parvula. Taxonomy (NCBI): domain Eukaryota; kingdom Viridiplantae; phylum Streptophyta; class Magnoliopsida; order Fagales; family Fagaceae; genus Quercus; species Quercus parvula. The sequence goes on from JAUAME010000008.1 coordinate 17,588,262, forward strand.
TCGTCGGAGTCATCAGCATCCTCGAATGCCTCGTCATCCTAGATGCCTCGGGAGGAGGAGAAGGAGACTCCACGAAACCACTAAGGTGAGCCTGCCATCTAGCAATGCGGCCGACACGAGTGTTCACTTGATACATCTCAGTAGTGAGTGTATCAAGGTGAGCATCCATGCGTTGAAGCTACGCCATGATCACATCAAGAGTCATACCTCTTGCAGAAGAAAAAGGAACGGAGGTGGATAGAGCTGAAGGAGTTGGAGGAGCTGCCGACCCGGACCGCCTCGAACGTAGTTGTGCTTCGCTCTGTTTAATGGTAGCGGCATCAATGGCACACATAACATGAAAGTGGTCAGATACGGGAAAGGGAACAGAAAAATGGTGTAAGATCCTCGTGATAGCTGAAGGGAAGATGAGCTTATCACGGGTTGCCGTATCCCTATGTACATCTATGATAGAAAGAATGAAATGAGAGGGAAAATTTATAGTAAGATGCTCTAATAGAGAAAGCAAAAATCGAGGACGGGGCTCAATAATAGAGTTATATTGAGAAAGAGGATGCAAAACAAAAGTTATGACCATGTTAAGAAACCTAGGGCCTTTAGTAAAGGCCGTATAAGAGCTGAACTGACGATCACCCCAATCAGATGGATGCTCACAAAAAGAAGAGATGAGATCATCTTTGGACACAGTCCTCAGACGATCACAATCGAGGTAGTCAGGATGCTCTACCCTCGGGACACAGAGCACATCAGATACAATATTCTGTGTGACCACAATACGCGTACCTCAAATGTGAGTAACAAAAAGAGGTACTGAATAATTAAACCCATGCATGTTGGAGTAGAACTCCTGAATCAGCACGGGCAGACAAGTGACCGGGACATCACACAGTGACTCCTAATCTTTACTATAGATGACAGTGGGTAGGTCAGTGTCGGAGAAGTCCGACAAAATGACTTGGCATTCCGACTGAATGCCTCGTCTAGAGAAGTTCTCAAAGAAGTCCGATTTGGCCTTTTCATCATAGAACCGGACGTGAAAGGGAATGGGGTCAGAGGAAGTGGAATGCCCGGAACGAAGAGGGTTCTGGGATGGAGTAGATTTTCGTTTAGGTGCCATGACACAACTAACCGAAAGAAGGAGAGAGAGAAGGAGAAAGAGACAATCAGAAAAGTCCCAATACAGTTCAGTATATAAAAGTATAGAGAATGTAAAGAATGTATGCATGAAAATGCATGAGCATGTGATTGCAATAGTAAAAGCATTATAGGCTTGGCCCAATCCAAACCTACCAGCACACATGCTTGCAACAAAGTAAACACACATCTAAGAATGCATGAAACATTATTATAATGCAAATGAGATGCAATGCATGATGTTTTAAGATCAAAAATACAAAACCCATCCCAAAAATTTCACAATAACTTCATCAATTTTGAAAAACCCCAAAATTTTCAAAAAATCCCAAAAAGTTAGGTCAAATGCATGAAATGCATGAAAAAGAAGGATTAGGACCCTTACCAAGTGAAGACAAACTTGATCTAGGCCAAAAAATCCTTGAGGATGAAGTTTGGAGTGAGAAAGAGAGGTTTGGGAGGTGAAAAGACACGAAGCAATTGAGAGAGATCGAGGAAAATGAGATCTGAAATTGCACTGAACAAATATATAGAAGATCAGTAATTCTCGACAGATAGAGGTGTCGAGAGGTGTCAAGCTTTAAAAAGGGTCAACAGATGCAGCTATCTAGCAGGTGTCCAGAGGTGTCCATAGCAAAAACAAGCTCGATGGATCGAGGAGCTATTGAGCAGCTATCAAAGAGACAGAAACTTTCTTGATGGATCGAGGAGCTATCGAGAAGTTGTCAAGATTGCGATTAAAAGAAGCTGAAGAGCTCGATAGATAGCTAGGTGTTGAGAGGTTTCGAGGAGCTGTCGAAGTTGCTTAAAAATAGTTTTTCAAAGAAGAGAAAAACACAGATATGAATGCAATCAAACATGCTACTCAACCAAATATCCAAACAACATTTTAACCTTTCAAAATCATCTCTCAATCAAGAAAAATGTAATCACATAGATCCCAAAACACACACACGCACACTAAACAAGTCTAACGAATTTTATATTTCAAAAACAAGTCAAGATAGTTTAGTGAGCATACATTAACACATGTATTTCTTGTGATGACCAAATTTCATTGTACCTACACATGTATCAAAAGTAGCAAAGAATATTGCATGTTATGTGTGAAAAACATCGCAAGATTGCATAAGTGTCTACATGTTATGACGATTTGAGATATGAGAAAGTCACTTTAACTCACACACAATCATAACTGTTTGATGGGGATTATCACCTTCAAGGTACATCCTATAACTCCCACATCTCCTAGAATACATGCTTGCAATCATATATAAATCATTTTGATATTTTTGCTTTTTATTTTTCTTTGCATATTTTTTTCTTTTAAGCAAACCATGCATGGGCATATAAGAGAGAGATAAGAAATATCCAATGATGTTAAGCATTTGACATTGCACTTTTGCTATGCCGAAGCATTCGGATGTCATTTCATGATTGGCGGGCAGCAATGTTGAGATGGTTATTTATGCCTTTCTCTTAGGATTTTCTAGTCATTCCCGTCAAAAAGAGTGATATGAGCGTTAAGTACAAGAGATCACTTAATCTTACTGATCACAAACACGAGTCATAAAGCTCACTTGCTTAGTTGTGCATAGAGATGCTCATCTAAGCTACAAGCGATACAAAGTTTAGAAAACTTTGTTTCAATGGCCATCCAAGGTACACAAGTACCAATGTACACAAACACACATTGTTTTTGTATTTTTCAATTTTTTCAATTTTTTATTTATTTATTTTTATGTGAAAAACAAAATAAACCAAAACTGAAAGGAATACAAACAAAAACAAATTAAACAAATCAATGCATAAAACTAGATAGACTCAAAACAATAAAGCAAAACACACAAGTAATGCAATACAAAGACAAGAAGAGAAGAGAGAAAAAAAAGTGACAAAATCACTTAGAGCCTTCTTCCTTCCACACCTTGGAAGAACCTTTTCGTTTAGCGAACCCTTGATCTGGCGGTGAGGGGGAGTAGTTAAAACCGTTCAAGTTTGAAAGGAACATGAGGGTTTTGAGAAGATCTTCGAGAGGAGCAAAAGAGGATGGAAACAGATTTTGGTCTCCCGATGCGATCATGCTATTGCTCTTTTGAGTGGCTTGCCACTTGTAGCAATTTGGTCGAGTATGTCCAACTGCTCCACAGTGATGACAGAAATGCTGCTTTTTCTGCTTTGGCTTTTGAGAGTTTCCCTTCTTAGCCCTAGGGTTTTTAGTCTCATTCTTAGCAAGTTTAGGGGGTGCTCCTAAGATAGATTTACCCTTGTCTATGTTCTCACTAGCTAATTCATTTTTAACATCATTGTTCTCAGTTTCAATATTATTAGTAGGAGGAACAAAAACAGTAGCACTAGTAGAAGCAATGCTAGGAGAAAAGAAATCATACCTTAAACTGGTTCGATTGGAAGTAAATTCTGAAGACTGAGCATCTCATAGAACTTAGCACTTGAAGTCCTTTCCAATTGAGCTCTGATTTGGAACAATTCTGCCTCAAGCTTCTTGGTCTTCTCAACCAAGAAATTGTTCTCAAATCTCAGTACTCCAATAGTTTGATTGGCTTCATCAACCTTTGTGGAAAGCTCTTCATAATCAAGCTCCACATCACTGAGCTTCTTGGTGGCCAACCTATACGACTTCTCATACTTTTAGGAGACCTTATATAACTTTGCATAGGCTGTGTGGATGTCATCTTATTCATCATCTGAAGACTCATCCATGTCACTGCTCTTGGCCTTCAGTGCCATGCTCTTACTCTTGCTCGATTTCCTGATCCTTGTCAAACCCAACTTATAGGTCTACAGATTTCTAACTAGCTCAGTCAAAGGAATTTTGTCGATGTCCTTTGATTCCACAATGGCAGTGATCTTGGAATGGAATCTCTTGGGTAGAGACCTGAGCACCTTTCTCACAATCTTGGGTTCAGGAATGGTTTCTCCAAGATTAAAATCTGAGTTCACTATATCCTTGAGCTTGGCATAGAACTCATTAAATGACTCATCCTACTCCATCATGATCTCTTCGAAGCTTGTAGTGAGCCTCTGAAACTTTGAATCCTTGATAGTCTTGGTTCCTTCATAGGTTGTCTGGAGGATGGTCCATGCTTCCTTAGCAGTTTTAGTGGAGGATATTGTCTTGAACTCCTCATTTGTGATTGCACTGAACAGAGCATTCAATGCCCTGCTGTTGAAGTTTGCCACCTTGATCTTAGCATCATCCCAATTGGCCGGTGCTTCCATTGGCTTAGTCTAGACAATCTCTACAGCTTGCCACACCTTCTCATCTAAAGATTGCAAGAAAGCTCTCATGCATACTTTCCAGTATGCATAGTTAGTGCCATCAAATAAAGTAGGTATAATAAGAGACTATCCTCTATCCATGAAAAACAGGGGTCAATGGATCACACAGCAAAGATTAACCCTAATCAGAGTGTGCTTGCTCTGATACCACTTAATAGGCCAAAATCGTATTGACCCCCTGTGATGAATTAATTAATTAATTATACAAGTTTATTAATTAATCAAATTAACATGCAAACGCGTGGTAGCACAAACAAATCACCAATTAAACTAAGTATGCAACAGAAAATAAATTGACACAGTGATTTTTTTACGAATGGGGAAAACCTACACAGCAAAAACCCCATCGAGTGATTTTAAGGTCACCACTCCCAAGAATCCACTATTATCAAAACAAGCGGTTACATGTAAAGGAATCTCAGCACCTTATACCAACCTACAGTTGAACCCTTACCCCAATACCCAATTGGACTTGTTCTTTAGTGATAATCTTTCCTTCTCAATGCACGGCTCCCAGTACGTGACTTGATCACCTACTTGAGAAGGATGTTGGCTGCAAAGTTCTTCAGTTCATCCAAACGATGAAGATCATGAAGTTGTTTGGTCAAAAAACCCTACGGTGTACAAACACAATAGCTTCTTGAAGAACTAGGGCAAACTATGTTTCCGGTCACACTCTTCTTCACACTTGTGAAATTTGCTCTTGTGCAACTTGTGTTACCTTTTACGGCCCTTAAAATAATCCTTATATATGTTTAGGGTTATGAGAAAAGAAAGCCCAAACATACATTCACGGATTGGATAAAAATTAGAACTGAAAATCAGAACTTTATAAATATCAACAGATACCCTATCTGTCGAGTAGCTATCGAGCCTTAGGCTGAAACGGCTCTCTTCAAATCTCGATAGATGCTAGCTGTCGAGCTTTAATGAACAACACTTTCTGACTTGATTCTTGGACAGACTTGCATGGCTTTAACACTTGAACTTGAAACCTTGTTTCTTAAAGCAATAACACATTCTAGATCTATCCAATTACAAGTAAAGTGCGTTTTGTCAAAAGATTAGTTAATTACATAAAATAGTGACATATGTTCCTATCATTGAATCACATATGTCCTAACAAAAACTTTTGTTAGGTATGTGATGTTGGTTCATGGAAAATTTTTGTGGTTATGATTTTGGCTATGTGAGAATTTATTTGTGCATGGGCATGAACTTGTGGGAATTTTTTTTATCTTGGACATGTAGGAATTTTTTTGCATGGCTATGGAAAAAATTTGGTAGTTGTGTATGGATGTGTGGAAATTTTTTATTGTGGTGAAATTTTGGTGGGACATTGATTTTTTTGTGGTGGTGGGGCATTGGTTGTGAGAATATATATATATATATATATATATATCTTTTTTTTTTTTTTTGTATGGAAATTTTTGGTCATATGGGTTTTGGTCATGGAAATTCATGTTGTAGAGCCTCAAGAGTTGAGGCAGTCTCCAAATGTTGAAAAGCGCATGGGCATCATTGTCTCGTAGCATCAAAAACATCATCAACAAAGCAGGCTTTGGCACTTTCTTCGAAGCTTTTTTAAATCATGAGACACATGAATAAAAAGATCTTCTGTTACTTCTTGCCTTGGCAGAGCGCTTTTAGGACACTACCTGTACCTTCCATTTTCTAGGCATTAGGGAAGTAATGTTGACACTTTATGACTTCTCTGTTATCATTGGTTTGAGGTTGGTTGGTTGGTGAAAGAATTCTTGTTAATGATTCCCTTACTTCAACTGAACTTAAGAAACTTTTAAATGTAGAGCCTTCTAGAATAAGGAGTAACAATATTCCTTTGTCTTGGCTATGTGATAGTATTCCCTAATGTGAGACGGTGGCAAAGGGTGCTCGTATGTTCATTCTTATTTTTATTGGGACTTTCTTGTGTCCAGATTTAGGCAGTACTGTGAATTTGTGCTACTTGGGAAGCTTGAGAAAAATTGAACAAATTCGGAATTATGACTGTGGTGGTATGGCTTATGCTATTCTGATGCATTTCATGACCCAACTCTCTAGGTGGAGCCTTTCAAGCTTGGATAGGGCTCCATTTGTATGGTAGGTGAGGTTTGGGATTTATTTTGGCTATGTGTAGGTAGTGGAAAATTATTTTGGCTATGTGGTAATGGTGTTGTGAATTTTTCAGGTCTGGATGTATGAATACTTTGGAGTTGGTCCTGAAATCCGAGAAGAAGTTGCTGGCATTTTTCCTAGATTTCTCTGTTGGTTGCCCAAACATCGTTTTTCTATACCTTTCAGGCATTCTTTGGAAATTTGGTGCTTGGTGATTGATAATTTGACTGTTGATGATGTGAGTTCTTCCTCCTCTTTCTTTTGGAATCTTTGACACTTGGCTATGGTTCAATCTCTTCTCATTCTGAGTTCCTTTGTGACTTTTTAGATGGATTTAAATCCCTGGGCTGGATGTGAAGGGTATGTAGAGTGTGAGTGGGCTCTAGAATTGAATGGCCACCAAGTGTTGTTTGAGTGTGGGCATGAAAGATATTGGTATCTTAGTGATCTGGTGTTGCCCCAAGTTGAACATAAGTATCCTCCTACCACAATTCCAACTCCTCCTTGTCACACTGTTCGATTTGCTGATTTTCTGGCTGATGAAGAGATTGCTCGGGCCCGTAACGACTATATTGTTGTAAGAGTAGAAGGGAATTATTCTGAACTCATTCGACTTCATCTGCAAGGTTGCTTGGTTGGCAGAACGGTAATTTTCTTCCCTTGTAAAGTTAAATTTTTGATCTTGCAAATTCCTTTTCATATTTTTGCTTGGTAACAATACTTGCATGTTGTATTTTCAGCCTCCATCTTCTGAAGGAGAGGAAGAGGGAGAGGAAGAGGAAGAGATTCCCTCTCCCTACCATGCTAGTTGTTCTTCTAGTTTTTTCATGGGGACTTATCCTCATTTTCTATCATGGCAGTATGATATGATGAATCCTGATGGAACTTATAGTTCCATGCCTTTGACTAGGCCAGAGCATGTACCAAATGTTCCTTGGCTCGATCCAATATGTTCTTGAATGTTCAGTTCTTTGTCCTTATTTCTTCTTAGCTTGATGAGTGGCTCTTAATCTGATGACTCTTGATCTGGCAAATTTGTGCTTCAGGTTGATGTGGATCTTGTTGAGGAGAGCATGTGGATGATTGGAGGCTTGCAATCATTGGCTCACACTCAGTCCTCCCAATATGTGCTCAATGATGCAAGCTGGGTATGCCATGTTGCTTTCTGAGTGTCTTTGGCTTGAACTATGCTTGATAGTGGAATTAACACTTGATTTTGCTGACTTCTCAGGCACATCGAATGGAAACTGCTAACACTACCAGAAGAGCTTTAGAGGAAAGAATCAAGAGCCTCGAACTTGAAAATTGTCAGTATGATCCTCGCTTTTTTGCAAGTCAAGAAGGAAATACTGAAGGTGGCTCCTCTAGAGGTGGATCAAGGAGATCCTCATGCAGGTGGACTCGGAGTCCTTATAATGTATGACTTGTATTTTTATTTTTCCTACAAAAGAAAAGGAAGTGCTCCTTAGTCAATCTTATATTACTTTCCATGTTCAACTCTTTGTCCTTGGAATTGCCTTGGATTTAGAAACTTTAAATGACACAAGTTTAGAATTCACCTGATGAGATCTTGTAGTACTAATTTGAACTTATCTTGATTGGCTCCGATAGAATCTACACTTGCTTGAATGAGGCGGAGCCGAATGCCCCTAGTTTAAAATGAATGCACGATTTTTGGAAATCTTGGTTATGAACATTTTTTTTTTGAAAATGAATGAGCCATGGGTGAATGCCTTTAGTTTGGAACATGAATTCATGAGTCTTAAAAAAACTTGATTCGATCAATTTTTGAAAACAATGATGCAAGTGATGATTTTTGAAAATAAGTTAGTTAGACCCGTTAGAATGCCTTAGTTTGACCCAAAAAAAAAAAAAATTTCTGAATGTTAAACGATCTTTAAAAAAATGTTTGAGAGCGCAAAATTGCATGGAGTTGCGTGAGTGTATGATGGAGGGGCTCATGTGCCACGTGGCACATGAGGAGTGCCATTCGGCACTTTTGGAGTGCCGAATGACACTGGGCCATGCCACAATGCTCACGCCATGGTGGGCTGGCTCATGATTTTCCAATGCATGTTTAGCATTTTCGCATTTTTTGAAAAAATTTTACTTCGTTTGTGATCATGAAACATTCTCCTAGTCAGCTACAAACTCTCTGGAACCTATTTCAAACCTGATTAGGAATGGATGTAGCTTATATAAATGAATTCTCCTACGAAAATTCTCTGCATAAAGGTTAGGAAAATACAATAATCACAAGCAAAAGTCATCTATGGCTACCAATCATAAGTTTTCTCATTCAACAATTCATGATATCAATAGATGGGTTCGTAGCTTTGATTTTAGTACCAAAACCAATTTTACAGCCTACAAACTAGATGGAATCAAGGCTCTGGGGAATGTCAAAATCAAAAGGGATTTTCTTCATGTTGCTGTGAAATTTTGGGATCCCAAAGATCATGTGTTTTAGTTTAATACTGTTGAACTCTATCCGACAATTGAAGAATTCTCTGCTATCCTGGGCTATGATCCCAGCAGAAAATCTGTAGCAGTTTCTTGTGATCCTAAGCATAAAGAGTCTTTGTCAGATGCTCTCAGTCTTCCTACTTCAATTACTGATAGTATGATTGAAGGTTATATGGTGAATCTTCATGCCATTATCTCTCGGTTGATTGACAAACACACCTATGGAGTGACTGACAATATGCAGAAAAACTTTGGTTTGGCTTTATGGATGGTGGGAAAACTTTTGCTTTGTTCTGGAAGACACGACTTTGTAGATGCCCGAGCCATAAGTGTTGTGAATCAAATTAAAGATGGTGATAACCCTGTTTCTTTGATCTTGGTAGAAACTCTTCGAGGACTAGATGTTGTATTTCATGGTGGGGAAACTTAGATCTTGTGAAGGAGTCCTTTGACTTTGCAGATATGGCTGATGGAATGATTGGACATGATTGCCAAGCCTACAATCGGTAATTATGGGGCTAGCAGTTTTCTTAGCAAGGCTGTACTCAAAACTGAGTGCTAAACTGAGAGTGACTGGGTGAAATTCTTGGACAAGAAATCCAGTACTTCCATTTAATGGGATTGTTATTGGTGGAAGTGCCCCACCCTTTCTATTGTGATCTCCAAGATCAGATCACATCTTCCTTATTGGGTTGCGGAGAGCAACTTTCTACAATGGAGATAGACTTTTGAGGCAATTCAAATATGAGTAAGGAATGCCTAGTGGCCATAGAAGAAGACCTTTCACTCCTGTAGACACTAATCCTTCTTCTGTGAAGAACATGCTATTGGGTTTGGAGATGGCTGACTGAGTGGACAAATCTTTTGTCAAGGTTCACTTTCACAGGATGACTACAGAATACTCTAACTGGTTGATAGACAAGATTGTTGATAAGGAGGTTGAGAGGATTACTATGAGAGAACAGTTTCTCAAAGACAACCGGGAAAGACCCGATGAAGACAATTATGAATTAAAAAGAAGGGACAGGGATGATGAAGCTCTTAAAACAGAGGAAATCAATGATCAACAGAAAAAGAAAAGACTGAAGACAAAGTGACCTTATATTTTGGCTTTGAACATGTTTATTTAGAAGTTGATGTAAAAACTCTTATTTCTTGGAATTATTTAGGATTTGATGGTTAAGGGTTATGTTTTTAATGTGTAGGCTTTTGGGATTTGGTTTTTATGGTTTGGCTTAGGGTTTGGGTTTCTTGTGGTTTATTTTGGTTTTTATTTTTTATTTTTTATTTATGGTTTAGGTGTGGGTTTCTGGATTTTGTGTAGAGACATAGTTTAATGAAATGGTTGAATTTTTGTCTAAATTTTGGTTAATGGGAAAATGGTGGGTTTTTAGGAAACTGTGATCGAACCCCTTGATAGAAGGATCAGGTCATCACGTAATTCATTGATTTTTTTTTTGCTTGTTTGCCTTAACTTTTGCCTAGGCTGCCTTTTTGGATTTTCAGCCTAGCAGGCTCTCTCACTTTTTTTTTTCCTAACTCTCCTTTTGCATAGATTGCCCTTTCGAGTTTTGAACCTATCTCTTTTTTTTTTTTTTTTTTAGTCAAACCTAGGAAGGGAAACATCATAATTTACAACCACTTTAGATGTGGTGCTTTCAAACTATCACCTCAAACGTGGTATTTCTTCAGTTAATCTATGTTGGTTGGCTCAGTGAAATGGTTTGCATCTAAGTCTATCAACCTTACTGCTCCCCTAGAGTATATCTGTTTGATAATGTATGGGCCTACCCAATTTTGCTTGAACATCCCGTTTGCATCTTGAACTGGGGCTCAGATTTCCTTCAACACTAAATCCCCCAACTTCAAATCTCTAGTTCTCACTTTCTTGTCAAAAGCTTTCCTAAGCCTCCTAAACTTCTACTTCTTTGTGGATCAAATCATGCAACAAAGTGGTGGCTGCTCGTTGGTAAGTAGCATCAGCATTTTTAAGGCCAAATGGCATGACCTTGTAGCAATATATCCCCCTATGGTGTGATAAAAGAAGTATTCTCCATATTTGATTGTATCCTAAGAACCCATCCATAAACGATAGCAAAGAGTGACTTGTTATATTGTCAACTAGCATGTCAATGTGAGACAAAGGAAAGTCGTCTTTTGGACTAGCCTTATTCAGATCTTGAAAATCTACACACATTTTGACCTTCTCATCATTCTATGGCATCGGAACCATATTAGCTAACCACTTTGAATAGTTGACCACTCTCAGGAATCCCGCATTTTACTGTTTCTCTACTTCTTCCTTGATCTTGAGAGTCCACTCTAGCTTCATTCTTCTCAACTTCTGCTTGACTGGCTTCATGGTTGGATCTATTGGAATATAGTGTTGTACTATATCTGCATCAATCCCAGGCATGTCTTCATATGACTAGGCAAAGACCTCCTTGAACTCTATTAACAGTGCCACTAATGCATCCTTCTTTGAAATGGTTAGGGTATTGCCCACTTGGATCATTTTGGGCTCATCATCATTTCCCAGGTTAATGGGTTGGGTTTCTTCTTTTATAGGTTCTAGGTATCCATGTTTTAATTCCTTATTATTAAGAGTCTATTTACCAATTTCAAAAATAAAAACATTCAAAGCCAGCAAATAAGCGAAATTAGAAATCATATTAAGAGGGATAGAGTTTTTAACAGACTCTACAAACTCAACAGACTCAACTGGAAAACTATCACAAATAGATTTAACAGGAATAGAAACACTAGCAGAAATAGACTCAATAGGAGCGAAAACAATGTTCTTGGCAAGAGTGACTGGCTCGACGCTCTTGATCTTCTTGGCAAAAGTGACTGACTTGACAATCTTGATCTTCCTCACAGAGTCCTTCATGGGGTGGGCGGCTCCCTCCCATGCCTAGTTTTTCAACTCGGTCGTGGCTTCCACAATGGCAGGTGGCTCCCAGTAAACTTCTTCTTCCCTCAGCATCAGTACCGGGGGATCTACATCCATATAATTCGTATCTTCTTCTTCAACCTCCATGTCTGTAGGATTGTCGGTCACAAAAGCATCCAGGCACTCTATGCTATCCATTCATTCATCAAATAGGTCGTGCTTGCCTCTGTTACCGAGGTAGGTGGGTTGAGGGAGATGCTCTGACTCACTTTCTTCCATTCTCTCCTCATTATGTTCAGCATTCTCAAGTGTCATGATTCTGAGATTGTGGACCATCAGTTTTTGGTCTAGAGCGGCCAGCTTGGCATCATTTTTCATCCTCCTCTTCAGTATGTGGGGTTGGTGAACTTGGTTCTGAATCATAATACGACCCCAATTTTGGAACCTTTCTTCCATGCTTGTCATACCTAGGGCTAGACCTTGAACTAGCATTAGTGATATCACTCCAATTTGAAAGATGCCTATAGGGATATTCATCATGATACATTTGATTGGCTTGTGCATTCTCCTCCCTTGCATTCTTTAACACATTTATCAGCCTGTATTGATCACTATCAATGTCGCTCCACCTATTAGCTTCAACATTATCTTCAATATCTTGACCATAGTAGTCCACATCATCATCATATTCTTCATAGAATAGATCAGCATCTTCATCTTCTTTATCACTAGGGGGTTCACCCCAATCACCTCCATTGTACGGGTTATCATAACTTTTGTTGTTGTTGTCACTATTGGTGTTGCTATCATCATCATCATGTCCCCTATCATTGCTATTGCCGTCACTACTAGTATCACTCTTGCCTTCACTTCCATCTTCATCATCATTAGGGGTTGTTCCCCCTTCCTCATCTCCATCATTGGCTCTTAGTTCATACGGGCTTTTCAATGTATGCCGGTAAGCCTCCCAATATTCCTCTTCTTCTATGTTGTAAATATGATCTCCAAGGAGTTTAGTCATGGCATCAGGGTCCATGTAAACAGCCCAATCAGTAGGAACTCAAGTTGCATCTTCCTTCTTCAATTTTAGAACCTTGTTGCATTGAAGTATTATCTTGAACCTAGGCACCATTGTCTTAGTTATAGGATCAAATCTCAGTTCAGGGAATCCCTAATAATGTTGATTTTCTAAAGCTTTTACGAACTTCCTATTCAATATAGGAGTGTAGGGTTTTAGAGGTTCTAGAGGACAAGGAAGTCCTTTTGCTTTGGCTTTGGCTCTGGCTCGAGCCGTTTTTCTCACTTCCATCTCTAACAAGTCATCATCAGTGGGCTTATAACCTAGCCCAAAAGGTGGTGTGACAGTAGGAATTACCAGGTCTTGAATAGTTGGCTTCTTCACAACTCTCCCCAGATTCATTCCAAAAGGGTAGTTCATTCTCCTCATCATTGCTACCACATTGTTGTTACCATAAGGAGCAAAGTCCATTGGGATCTTCTCAACTTCTTCTTCTCTCTTTTCTAAACTAGGCCTCTCAACCTTAAAGTCATCCAAAGTTAACAACTCTTTCTTAGAATCAATACCATAAATAGGCTTAGGCATAGTCAAAGTATCTCCATAGATGGTCACAATAGCCCTTTCATGTGGAAACCGAACCTTTTGATATAGAGAGGAAGGTACGGCTTCTGTGTCATGGATCCATGTTCGCCCAAGGAGCATATTGATGCATGAGGCTATATTAAGGACTTGAAAATCCACCTTCTTGACTATCGATCCAATGGTAAGCTCTAATGTTATGGTTCCTAAGACTTCTCTTCTACTGTTGTTGTATGCCCTTACATGTTGATCAGTAGGCACAAAGTCTTCAATATTGAGGCCTAAGCAACTAGCAGTCTTTAAAGGACAAACATTTAAAGCATTTTCATCATCTATCAAAACCATCGGTATCCTCTTCCCCATGGAATCTACAGTGATATGCAACGAGTCATTGTGGTGCTTCCCTTTCTTGGTTAGATCCTTGTCAGAATAGGAAATAGTGAGTTCCCTATTTATGGACCCAATCATAGCATTAAGATCCTAGGAGGTTGTGGTTGTAGGGACTTGGATTTGGTTGAAGAGATCTACTAGGTTTTGTTGGTGTCTGTATGAGGCCATGAGTAAACCCCATAAGGATATATTAGCTTGTGTCTTCTATAGTTGCTTGAGAACTTCATCTTCTTCGGCAGGTGTTTGTTGGGCAGATCTATTCGAAGCTTCCACTGGGTTGTTGGTCTCTAAATATGGGGGTTTGAAGTGTCTCCCCCCTTGTGATATGGGCAATTTTGGTTGGATCATTGGGATCAATGTCTTGGGGTTTGAAGTGTCTCCCCCCATTTGTGGATATTTGGTTGTCCTCTTGGGGTTTGAGGTGTCTCCCCCCGTTTATGGATGTTTGGTTGTTTACTTGGGGTTTGAAATGTCTCCCCCTATTTGTGGATGTTTGGTAATTCTCGGGTTCTGGTATTTCATTCCATATGTCATATCCTGTGGTGGTAGTCGATGTCCTATCCATTTCTTCCCATGTCATCATGAAGCATTCGGGTAGGTCATAGATCAAGTCAGATGGGTCTTCCTTATTTTCTTCTTTGGTGATCAAGGAATTAATCCTCGGTCCTTGTAGGCGGCACAATCACTTTGTTGTCTATTAGGTCTTGAATTGCATGACGAAGGGTGAAACAAAGGTCAGTTTCATGACCAGGGCCTTGGTGATAAGCACATCTTTTATTCACATTAAACCTTGAGGGCAAGGGGTTTGGAATTGGTCTTGGGTCTAAAGGCTTTAGTAACCCTTTTTCTTTTTAGCTTGTCATAAACTTGGCTCATGGACATGTACTGTTAGGATTAGTGCCCTAAAATCCTATTGCAAGATGCTATGTATGTTATTATGTATAACATTATGTATGACTTAATGTTGTGAGTAATAAAGTTGCTTTATTATTATCTAAAATGATGATAACATGAATATTTGGACATTATCATATAGTCCATGAGATGCATAGTATGTGATTTATGTGAAAAGTCACAGAAGATATAAATCACAAGTTCTTTGTAAACTCAGAATTTTAGTTTGTAGTCGGTGATGAAATTGGGCATTTCATTTGTGAAGACTATAACATATCAATTAAGATGATTTGTCTTGATCATGGAAGTGAAGACTTCTAGTTGATGTGTTGATATGTTTTAAGAGTTAAAACATATTGAACTGGACTACTATGAGATTTATTATTCTCCTAACGATTGTCAAATGAATAATAAATCTCACGACTTATATTTACATGAACTCTTAATCTTGAGAGAATAATGGACCTGATCATGGAGTGTAGGTTGCTTTGATATATCAAGAGTGAGATCTAAAGTAACGGTCAAAATCTCAAAATGTTGGGCAACCACATTTAGTGTTGATGAAACATAAATTCTCAAAATGGAATTCATAATCTCTTAACGAAGATATAAAATATTCCCTTGAGATAAGTTTAACGGGTTCAGTTATTCAGAGAGTTAGGCCTAACCACTTTAATAAGAAATTACTAAAGTATATATTTATGAAATTAGATTTCATAAATATATGATGAATAACTTAGAGGGTTAAATCGGGTACTTAAGGATTAAGATGTAGTAATCTACAAAGTGGCAGTCTATATTCATGACTTTATATTATTATGAATATTTTATGAAGGGGTTGCATGTATAATAAAATCTTGGGATATAATTTATTAATAAGGCCTAGAGTGCAATTTTATTTATAAAGTGGTATTAAATATAATTAATGGTAACTTTGGACTCATTAAGAGTTGACAGAAAAGCCCAAAGCCCGTTGGAGCTAGTGCCTTATTTGTTCCCTTTTAGTCCCACTCCAAGCCACATACTAAAGCCCAATTGGAAAGGCCCAAAAAGCTAGCCTAGTTAGATAATCAATTGTAAGGAGAGAAACATATAGAATTTTTGTAAGAACATGAAATAGTTTGTATGAGAGGGTTAGACACTCTCTTATTCTCCCTTGAACAAATTCATAGAAACTGATTGAGAGACCACACTTCTTGGGCACAAGTGGAATTAGAGTGAAGATTGAAAGTGTTCTCAAGAACTTCTGATCTTAGTTTTGAAATTCACCACACCTAGGTACACTCTTTTGTTCTTAACTTCTAAAATTTACATAGTACATGTTATCAATTGCGAATGAAATAGATCCGTTAATTTTCCATTGTGTATGTTTTGTATGCGATACAAACATGTATTTTTCCAACATGTACAACTCATGAAATTCCCTCTTAGGCCTAGGCCCTTGTGGCACTTGCACAGGTGCAATAGGTGCAATCAATTGATAAGTATCATTTTTATGGATGTTGAAAATTTCTGCAACCTTGGAATTAGATCCTACATTCTTTCTAAACCTTGGAAGGTCATTAGTCTTTATAGTACCATTGTTTATAGTATCCTCAATTTGGGTTTCAGCAGCAATTAAAACTTTAAAATTGGGAAAATATTGTGCAAACAAATACTTGTGGTATACAGGCAATAAATTCTTTACAACCATGACTAACTGTTCTTCCTCACTCGGCCTACTCATCATCTGCGCAGCCTTGGCTCTCCACTTGGTAATGAAAGTAGAAAAGGATTCTTTCGGCTCTTGCTTGGTGGTCTCAAGGTCTCTCCTTGTGATGTCCATTTCTATATTGTACTTGTATTTCTTGTGAAACTCTCGGCAGATGTCCTCCCAACTTCTTGCTCTTGCATCATCCAAATTGAGGAACCACCTAAGAACGGCTTCAATCAGTGTGTTTTGAAACATCTGAGCAAGTACTTCCTTGGTTGCACCTAAGGGCTACATAGCCCTCATATACATCTTTAGATAAGACTTTTGGCAATCAATCCCATCAAATTTGTCCAGGGTTGGCATCTTAAACTTGGGTGGCAACCTTGCGTTAGGGAACAGGGAGAGAGAATCATAGTCCATAAGTTCTTCCATCTTACGGGCTCTTCTAATCATCTCCATTTTATTCATCCTCTCATTGATCTTCTTCTCACTCTCTACGACTAGTGGATCATGATTAGTCTTGTCCTTCTCTTGATTACTCTTTGAATTCTGAAATTGTTGCATCATATGGTTCGTGTCTTCCCTGAGTTGAATCTGACTAGGTACCATGGTGTTGAGTAGCTCTTGGGTGTTCATGGGTTCCTTTGTGTTTGGGTGTTCTCCCTCTTCTGCCATATTGCTAGGAGCTTCAAACTTCTTGTGGCTTGAACTGTCTTGGAGGTGATGTTGCAGCAGTGGAGTCTCTTCTATGCTTGAAGGCTTTAGTATGGTGATGGGAGTGACGGGCTTGGAACTGGAGCTACTGGCTTGAATGTCAAGCTTAGGTTGTCTTTGTAGCCTTCCTTTAGATCTTGACCAGATTCTCCCCTAACGATAGGCTTGGTCAGGTTAATCAAAGCTAAGACCCCATCCACATCCATCAATCAACCAAAACAAACACACACAACATGCAATGCAATTTTAACCGAGATTGACCTAAGGGTAGGTTCAAAGTCATCATGTTGTAGGGTGGGTTTGTTGTTTCATTATTTCCCATAACTAGGACGTTACACCTCCCAACTTGTAATGTAATGAACATTGCACTGGTCCGAATGGCATGGTTTGTCCATTACAGTCAACAAGAAAAGATCCTGTGACTTTGGGTTATGAGTTGGTGAGTTCGCCACTAGGTATTCGAATCTAATGAAGACCGGTGATCCATGGTTATTACCACAGCAAAATTGTTGAAAAGGGGTGCATACATTGTTGTTTGGATGGCACACATTATGACAGTTAGGGAAATATTTTAACAAACAATACAAACAACAAAATATCATACAACAAAAATATTATACAACATCCCATCAAACATAAATAAACAAACAAACAACTATATCATGCAAGACCATGCAAAACAAGGGTACATATTTGGTCACTTAAGTCTAATACGAAGCTTAGCCCTTGACATCCCTAGTGGAGTCGCCACTATGAGAGACCTTAAAAGTTGCCTCTCAAAAAAGAGAGATTTTTAGAGTGTTTTTTAGGGCACCTCTCTTTTTGGGTAAGTGGTGTGGAGTCGCCACTTATTTTTTTATACAAAAAAGAAAACAGAAAAAAATAAATACATGACTGAATTGTTCTCTTCATTGATTGAATAAAAAATTACATATTTTAAAAAATTGAAAAATTACATAGATTTGGGTCCTAGTTCCAAACTATCAAATAATTACATGCCTTTTTGTCCTAGTTACATTCTACCCAAAATAAAATAAAGACAAGGCTTAGATCTACTTATCCAAAGACCTAAATTCGGAGGCTAGGTTACGGAATGAGAAGGTGTTAGGCACCCATTTTGCTCAGATAGAGTCTGGTGTTTTAGACTCTTGTGACCTATGTACCCTTTATGCATGCTATGGATGATATGTTGAACATGTGAAATAAAACTAAATCAGGCAAATTTATTTATGAATAAATTCTCTTCTTTGTTTTTTTTTTAAATTCAAATCGGTTTTGGGTGATGAAAAAAAAATTTTGATTTTGGTTTAGAAAAATCAAATCCGTTTTTAATATGTAGAAAAAATGGTTTTTGGAGATAAAAATTCAGACCTGTGTTTATTACATAAAACAAAGTCGTTTGATTTGAAAAATATCAGATTTGTTTTTTAAGAACTAAAAAACAAAAGGTTTTTTGATGACAAAAAAACCAAATCCCTTTTTATATGTTTTAAATAAAGTGAAAAAGATTTTTTAAGAAGAGAGTTTCACTCATAATATAAATTTATGCAACATGCATTAAATAAACAACCACAAACACAATCATGTTTAATCTTTTTCTTTATTTCAAAATCTGCATATGTAAAAATAAAAAAAAATAAAAAAATAAAATTAGATCTGTATCTAAGAAAGATACAAATCAGTTTTTGATTTGAGAAAAATTCAGATCTACATCTAACGAAGATGCAGATCCATTTTTTGTTTGAGAAAAATTCAGATCTACATCTAAGAAAGATGCAGATCTGTTTTTGATTGAGAAAAAAAAATTCAAATCTACATCTAAGAAAGATGTAGATCCGTTTTTGTTTAAGAAAAATTCAAATATGCATCTAAGAAAGATGCAGATCTGTTTTTATTTAAGAAAAATCCAGATCTGTTTTTGTTTAAGAAAAAGCATTGATCATATGCAAATTATTGGAATTAAGAAAGAGATTGTGAAAATTAAAAAAAACAAGATCATGCTTTAACAAAACAATGATTAATAACTCATGTTTAAAAAAAAAAAAAAAAAAGCAACATTATAAACAAGAAGCATAAAAAAGGATAGGGTGATTGAAAACAACCTCTTACATGAGCACTCCTTGTTCTTGAGAGGATTTTTTAGTGTTCAAAGAAATTTATTCAATTATCTTTGAAATCTAAAAACCCTAATTTTAGCAGCAAATATTAGCAATTTGAGAGCCTCAAAACGTATGCCTCTCAAAGCGTAAAAAAAAAATGTGTTGAATTATGAGACCTAGCCTCTATTTCTAGAGGCTAGAAAACTCTAAAAAATAGCTCCAATGTGTAGAACACGAATTGGGACTCATTCTTTTGCAAAATGATCGAAAAGTGTGTGCCTTATCGTCACCCGAAAGTTGTTGGGCCAAAGCCCAAAAGGGGGAAATTCAGCCCTTTTAAAGTGCCGAATGGGCTCTTGGACACCGAATGTTCTTCTGTGTTTGAGTGCGTTTTAGACTCTCCTTCTAGGGTTTTTTAATCCAGTCCCCGCACCTAGACTTGTTTTCATCCTTAGTCTATGATTTTTTTTATCTCTTTTATGGATAATTCAAGCTTTTTCAGGAACAATTATCTTGTAGATAAATATCCTAAAATAAATCTTGATAAAGTTCAGATTATCCAAAATTTTATTATTCAATCACCCCTTTTATTCCTATGCATGCATCCTTATTTTAAACACTAATTATCAACCAATCACAAAATTATTTAATTAATTTTAATTTTTTAACCAATTAAAATTAATTTAAATTGATCATGTGTGGTCAACTCTACCTAGACACAATGCATGTTGACCATGCAACATGATCATGTGATATCTTTCGATCCGATGGTCCGATTTGGAAACCAAACACACCATTATGATCGTTAGAATCTCAAAATCATTTTTATGATATGAAATAAATGAATTAATGCATGTAATACAAGAACAAATTGATGCATGTAATGCAATCATGATTTTTGGGGTACATGGATGGTCATTCAAGTCATTCTCCTTGATTAAATCATGGGTGTAAAATTGAGTATTTATAGCGAAAACCCCAAAATAGACCCCCTCTTTCTCCCCATCGCCAGACCACACCCTCTAAATACCTTAACCCGTGTCCCACCTCCCATGTATTGGCTAGGTACAAGTAATTGGTGCCTTGGCCCTTTGTGCATGCTCCACTCTGTCTGAGTTCATTTCTTTCTGGCCTTCATACCATTTATGTTACCTCGTTTTTGTTTGATTCTACTATTCGTTTTGGTTGGTGTTTTATCTCTTGTGGTGTGAAGGATGTATGGGCTTTTGGGCTCATGTCCCCTACCTTTCATCCTTTCCTTGGATTGGGCATTGCTTGGTGTAGAGAGGGAAAAATTCCCGACCTATCATAAGCTGACACATTATACTACTGAGTCCACAAAATACAGCCAATTACAAAGCACCACATATTGCTACTAGGTTTTACTATCACTACTCAGAAACCAACAGAAATTTGCCAAGTGTCATGCAAAAACCAATCACACCTCAGCACGTGTAAGCGATGACACAAGCAACCTCGCACGTGTAAGCAATGACATAAGCAGTCTAACGCGTGTAAGCGATGACACAGGCGGACCAATCAGGTTGTGACATGTGTCACCAATCGAACTTCGCCACGTGTCGCTCACCCACCCCCAAACTCCTATAAATAGAAGCCCTTCCTAAGACATTTAAGAGGAGACAGAAAAAAGACAAAGAGGATTCAGAAATACAAAAGCTCTGTAAGAATCAAGCCTCAAAACCTTCAAGAACTTCAATCCCAAAATTGAAGAACACTCGAAGCAGAATCATCCAAATTATCTGCCTCGATCCTAAAGTTTACAGGAATCAAGC
The DNA here is from genome assembly GCA_030820535.1 of Quercus parvula. Lineage (NCBI taxonomy): Eukaryota > Viridiplantae > Streptophyta > Magnoliopsida > Fagales > Fagaceae > Quercus > Quercus parvula. Next base: position 17,609,350 of record JAUAME010000008.1, read on the forward strand.
TTAAAGGTCCGAAAAACATCAACAAACCACAAATCGGTGAAGCTCTACGGATTCAAGCCTCTAAAGCCCCGAAGAACTTCCACCATAAACCTTCGAAGACGAAGAACACACGAAGAACATGAAGAACGCGAAGAACAAAGGATTTCTAACAAGCTCATAGCCAGAGATTCATTGCAATTCCGTTTCAACATTCTTCGATCCATCCCTCAACCAAATTAAAGGATATTTTGTGTTCAAGTCAAAATCACATTACCACAAATCCAATCAATAAGTTTTGCAAGGAGATTGAATCAGAGGATCACTCTTTTGTAATCACAGAGAATTGTACCACAATCATCAATACAAATTCGGATTTGTGAAACTATTTTACTTGTTTGATTTATTTCGAACTAGAAATTTAGTCGCTCTACACTTGGGTAAAGGCCCTCATCTTCTTGCCGAGACTATGTTCTTTTTTTCCTGTGTCCATGGGCCTCTTGCCCGTTGATCCTGCCATATCACTTCATCGTGCCTACTATAACTTTACCTTTCTTTTTATTTCTTGTTACCCCGTGGGCTTATGGCTGATGCTCCAACCGTGCCAGCCCACTTCTTTATCAATCTTTTGCTCAGGGCTTCGTTAGCCCACTTTCCATATCTTTACCTCTTTTGGGCTTTATTGGCCAACATTCTTATTGTGCCAACCCATTTAATTATTTCATTCCTTAGGCTTCCTTGGCCCATTTACTTCTTCTATACTTCTTTTACTCTCATGGGCTTTTTGCTAGATCCTCTGGGATTACTCGGCCCAATTACCACATCCTTACCTCTTATTACTTTTTGGGCTTATTGTCCTTTAAACTTAACCCAATAAGTTTACTAATTTATATCCTGGACATCCCTGGCCCGTTTACTTCCTTTTTACCTCTTATTATGTCCCGAACATCTTTTGATTACATTTGAAAACCTTCCCTGGATCTTTCAAAAAAAGAAAAATCCACCCTCGAGTACTCCATATCCGCTTACTTCACTGCCTTCCCATTACCGAAAGACCCCCTCTTCCTCTTACTAAGCTTTTGGCACTAAGGAAACAGGACCCACAGCCGATCAATTTCATGTCAACTCTAATTAGTTATCAAAAGGCCTACTTTACAAAGGGAACGTCGTTTCCAAGGAACCTTGTGACCTTGTGGTTCCCGGTCACCGGTTGCATCGGCTCGATAACCTTCATCATCGTCAATTATATCTATATGATCCGATCGATTGCGTGAAGCCCACGGTAGCAACAGAACTAGGAAAAGTATATAGAAAAGACATATCTTTTCTGTTATATTAGTATTTTCTATTATATTAGTATTAGTTTTAGTATTAATTAGCAATCTTGGCTCAATGAATCCTTTCTTCTGTGATGAACTGTTGGCACCAGTCCTCCATTTTTTCTCTATGGACCAAGAAGAAAGGGGGCAAACTCACTCCCATAGGCTGAATTCCTCACATATAGGAACGGAAAGAAAGGGCTTTCTGTTCCTGGTTCTCCTGTAGCTGGATCCTCCAGAATAGTAAATACAAATTGAGATCGTAGAAACATGAGCTTGTAATATAGCTACACCTAATTCCAGGCCAGTTAATGCAAGAACTATAAATAAAAGACCAAGATCTCCTATGAAATATAAAAGATCATTTATACATAGCATAGTCCAAGTGGGTTGAAGCGGAGCATAGTGCGCTTTAGGCGCCGAGCGAGAAACGTCTCTGCTTTTGTTTTGGTTTATTCATTGATGGTTCATTAATGTCCATTGATTTAGACTCCTTCCCCCTTCTCAACTATGAATAAGATTGAGAGCGGCTCGAAAGCCCCCGTTGGAGAGCCTTGAATAAGGCAATTCATATTGATTTCTAATTGAATTGGTTTTTGTTCATTCTGAGATGTAAAATGATGAAAATGGTTTCTCACGGTCCTATCCGACCCAACCCTGGAACTTAGAATGGTTGGCATGTTTTGGACGGTAGAATGGGGAGAAGGGGAGTTGTGCCCATTCTCTCTTCGAACACGAGTAGAAACATCCAAATTAGCCAAAAATTAGGATACATTCTGGGAAAATAAGATTGAACTAAAACACTCTCTATGGTCCGCGGCACCTACCGTGGATTCTAGTTACTACTAATCGCTAACCAAACGAAAAGAAGGAAGACTTTTTGAAATCCCAAGCAAGTAGAACGAACTACTTACCACAATTTTCCTGCATGAGAAAGCTTCTATTCTTTTTGTGTCGTGACCTTCCCTTGTTCAAGATAAAGCGAGGACTTTCTTTTAGCTACTGGCGGAAGAGACTTAGCTCTTTTATGCCTAGCCCACGCTAGCTCTAGTTGCCCAGGAAGCTTTTCAACTCCTTGACTGTGGCTAATGGCTTCATGGTCACTATTGCCACTGCCTTGGCTGGATCTACGTTTATCCCTTTGCTGTAGACCATAAATTACAGAAATTTCCTAGCAGACACTCCAAAGGCACATATCAACGGGTTCATTCTTAGCTTGAAGAGTCTACACCTTTCGAATACCTTTCTTAACACCTTGACATGATCTTCTCGCTTTCTCGATTTCACCACTATGTCATCCACATAGTCCTCCAGTTCTTGGTGCATCATCTCATGAAATATGGCAATCATCATGCACTAATAAGTTTCACTTTCATTTTTTAGCTCAAAGTGCATCATTGTGTAGTAGAAGTTCCCAATAGGAATTCTGAAAGTAGTTTTCTCTGCATCCTTCAATGCCATCCAAATTTGATTGTACCCACTGAATTCGTCCATAAAGGAAAACATGGCATTCTCCACAGTAGAATCTATTAGCAAGTCCATGTTGGGCAATGGGAACTCGTCTTTGGGGAAAACCTTATTAAGATTTCTAAAATCAACATAGCACCGTATCTGCTCGTTTTTCTTTTTCACAGTACAATGTTAGACAGCCACCATGGGTGTTGGATTGGTTTGATGAATCCGGCTGCTAGCAATTTTTGCACTTCTTTCACTATTTGCTTCTCTATTTCGGTGTGAAACACCCTAGTAGGCTGAGCCACTAGCTTGGCCTCAGGATTCACATTGAGTGTGTGTACCACTAACCTTGGGTCTAGCCTAGGCATCTCGTTGTAGTCCCATGCAAAAACATCTCTGAATTCTTTTAATAGCAAGATCAATTCTACCTTTTCTTCTTCCGAAAACTTTGAGCTTATTGAGATTGGTCTCGGTTTTTGTGGGTCCGTACCCAAGTCAATCTCTTCTAGCTTTTCTTTTACCATTACTTACACGTCTTTTTCGGCCACAATCTCCTTTTCGTTTTCCATGTCACTTTCTTCCCCTAAACCATCTTGGGCCACATAGTATACTAGGATCTTATGTTGTGGCTCTCCTCCGGGACCCCCTTGCATACTGCAGGTGAGCCCTACGCACCTTCATAGTTTATATACTATCCTGCTGTCAAGTGTTCGAACCTTGACACATCGTGGCGTACTATCTAGCTCCAGAATTGGCACTTCTTTCCTTTTCCTCTTCCACATCAACAACTTTCTCAAGTCAGGTTCTAGGTCGTCCTAGATGTCCTTCCATTTGGGGACAAAGGTGCCTTACGGCTTAGATACTAAAGTCTCTTCAAAAGGTGCACATTCATCATAGAACATGGTCTCGACCAAATGGGCCCCTGCCTACTCAAATGGGGATGGGTTTGCTGCTATCCGTATTATCCTACCATTCAATCTCCCTTTCACGCATTGATGATAGGTGGACGGGATTAGGCGATGCTTGTGTAGCCATGGCCTTCCCAACAGTACATGATAGGAAACTTCTGTTTTTACCAGATGAAAACGAGCCAAAGAGGCTATTAGGCCCACTTTTAGCCATAGTTGTATGTGACTTGCAGTATACCCACCTTTTCCTCCAAACCCCGTTACTTCCATTGGGCATCCTTGAATCTTGCTCTCTGGAATTCCTGCTGCTTGCAGTGTGCTGAATGGGATGAGATTCACTGAAGTGCCCGTATTAACCAAGGCTCTCTTAATGGGAATTTAGTTTATAGAGGCTGTGAAGTAGAGGGGTCTTCTGTGGTCTGAGTATCCCACCTTTATGTCTTCATTGCTAAAAGTAATCTCATTGGTGTCTTGCAGGAAAGCTCTGTCAGCTCTAGCTTCTTGCTCCTAAGGCGATGTTTACCAAAGCCTCTGTAGCCATCCTTCGTTTGTTTGCCGTGAGCTCCAGTTGGTCAAACAAGTTCTTGAACCGGGAGCTCTTCTGTAAGGTAGTAATGGTTGTGGTAGGCAAAGCTGGCTTTTCTTCTTCATCCTCTCCTAAGTCTGCGCAAATGACAACTGCTACTACCCTTTTCCCTTTATGATTGGGGAGTGGGTTTCTCTGTACTTTTGGTTGGGACAACTCAAGGGTTCCCTCTTTGATTTCGCAGTGCACTAGTCTGTAGAGTGGCCAGCATTCTGCGGTGGCATGCTGCACATATTTATGCAAAAGGCAGAAACTCGGGTTCCTTTGTTCTTCTTCAGTGGGCTCTTTTTGGACTTGATTAGATTTGAAAACTCTATCTGCAATCCATTTGTCCAAGAGCACATCCAGCTTCATTGGTGTGCATGGTATTGGTGGAGGGCTCTTGCACTCCTTTCCATCTGACTTCCTTTTCTTTTCGCTGGTGGACATTGTCATGGCCTGTGGTGTGGATCTCCGCTTTTTAGGCTTGTCAGAGTTGGGCTTGACTAATTGGGCGGTCTTCCTAGCCTTTTGCAATAGTTGCGCAAACTACAAAATTTCCAAGTTTTCTAGGACAGCTCTATATTCCATGATCATTTTTCCTATGCACATTTCCACTAGCGCCTATTCTTCATAATGGTCATAGTAATTGAGGGCTATGCCCCTGAACCTTTTGATGTACTCCAACAAGTCTTCACCGCTTTTCTTCTTAATACCTTGCAGAGTTACGAGTGTTACTGTTTCTTCTCCGTGGAAATACTTGGTGTAGAACACGTCTACTATGACATCCCATGTTGGGATTGATCCTGGCATCAAGCTAGTGTACCAAGTGTATACCCGGTCATATAAGGACTTTGAAAACTCTAGGAGGCAAAGGTCCTCGTTTTCTGTGTAGGGACCAAGGGTGTCAATAAACTTACTCACGTGCTCAACAGCACTTCCCCTTCTACCATCATATTGTGCGAAGGTTCGCGGCTCATATCTCTCAGGATACAGCTTGCTGAGTATCCTCAGTGGGTATGGAGGTCTCCGTGCATAAAATCTTTCCTTGGGCACCTTGGCCCTTTCTTGCTCTAACAGTGCCGCGACGTCAGCCATCGTGATGAAACGCTGCTATGTGTTCTACGGGCTACCGCCCACAGGGGTTTCTTCCTTGTCTGCCACGTGCTCAGGGTCATGTTGGCTCCCCTTTTCCTTAGTCTTGTTTGCCTTCAGCTGGCGCATTTCCTCCATCAGCTGCTACTGAGAATGCTGTACAAACTACAATACTTCAATGAAGAAGTTAGTATTGTTAACAAGGTTCCTTTGTTGTTGCTGTGGCCTAGTCCTCGCTCCATTAGCACCCTTTGCTTAATTGGGCTGGTGCGGTGTGGCTGGCCTTGATTTTACCTGCGATGGCACAGCACTCATATTTCGCATTATCTTTGATCTCAAGGGCATAACTTGCGAGGGATCTATTAGTTTTTCCTGTCCTTTTCCCAACTTCCTAGTGAAATTGCCAATTTATGTGTGGTGGGCCTTTTGTGTTGTTGTGCTTGGGTCTTTCCTGCTACACTGTGGCCCGTAGTTCCAAGGTAAGAGAGTTGGGGCTAGCCTAAATGAAACTCACTTAAGGCTAGTTTGTGCACAAGTTGGGCCATCCCAATATGGACGCATCTTGGCAAAGATATTGAGTGTACGGCGTTCCCATAGCAGAAATAGCTGTTACAGATGTTATAGCAAGAATACAATACGGCAAAATAACTAAGACACTAAACAAATAACCTTAACACTTAAATAAGGGGAAATGGCTTAATAAAGTTAAGGTAGGATAATACAATAGTAAAATAACACTACAGCAGACAGTTTAATAACTGTAAACTATTCACTCAACAAGCATAAAAGAAAAACTTGCCTGCCATAAAAGTAAGCTTAACTTCTCAGCAGATGAAAATCTAAGAAAGGAACTGATCCCCAACGTGAGTAACCTCAAAAAAGGCTTCTGCCATAGAAGTTACTTACTTTGGAAAAAGGACCTAAATGGTTTAACCTTCAATCCTCAATCTCTCAGAGAGTGGGTCAATTGAGATAGAGAGAAATGGGTAGTCTATTGATGCATGCCTCTATTCCTATCTGTCATGCTTTTCTGATTTTTTTATTTCCTTTTTTCCTTTCTTTCTTTTTTTCATTATACCTCTCTTCTTTCATTTTTCTCCCCCCTCAATTTATTGTTCATAGCTACCGCATTTTATACTATCTGTCATGGTGAGATTTACCATTTTTACCCCTTAACTACTTTTGGCTTCTTATGGGCATTCTTCCGAGACTACCCATTGGCCTGCCGACTGCTCAGCCACTACTATTGCTTGTATTATTTCTTACCTTTCTATGTTTTTCACTACTCTCATTTGGATAAGGATTAAGCCTCTCCATTACCTACCTCTATGGCATGCATCAAGTGGTCCCAACCCATATTTACTTCTTTTGGGTGAGATGCCACCCCAGCAGGACATCTCTCCCCAAAGAAGTTTGAGCGGGAACCCCAAAATAGACCCCCTTTCTCCCCACTGCCAGACCACATCCTCTGAATACCTTGACCCATGGCCCACCTCCCATGTATTGGCTGGGTACAAGTAAGTGGTGTCTTGTACATGCTCCACTCCGTTTGAGTTCGTTTCTTTCTAACCTTCACACCATTTATGTTGCCTTCGTGTTTTTTTGATTCTGCTGTATGTTTTGGTTGGTGTTTTATCTCTTGTGGCATGAAGGATGTGTGGGCTTTTGGGCTCATGTCCCCTGCCTTTCATCCTTTCCTTGGACTGGGCATTGCTTGGATGAAGGCCCTCATCTTCTTGCAGAGCCTATGTTCTTTCTTTCCTGTGTCTGTAGGCCTTTTGGCTATTAATCCTGCCATATCACTTCATTGTGCTTGCTATAACTTTACCTCTCTTTTTATTTCTTATTACCCCATGGGCTTACGGGCTGATGCTCTTGTCGTGCCAGCCCACTTCTTTATCAATCTTTTGCTTAAGGCTTCGTTGGCCCACTTTCCATATCTTTACCTCTTTTGGGCTTTATTGGCCAACATTCTTGTTGTGCCAGCCCATTTCATTATTTTATTCCTCGAGTTTCCTTGACCGCTTGCTTCTTCTTTTCCTCTTTTACTCCCATAGGCTTTTTGCTAGATCCTTTGGGCTTCCTCGCCTAATTACCACATTCTTACCTATTATTACTTTTTGGGGCTAATTGGCCTTTAAACCAACCCAATGAGTTTACTAATTTATTTCCTGAGCTTCCCTAACCCATTTACTTCATCTTTACCTCTTATTAATCTCATGGGCTTATTACTTCATTCATTGGGCTTCCTCGACCCATTTACTCCCTCTTTACCTTTTTTTTATTCTTGTAGGCCTGTTGGCCATCAATCATTCCATTTCAGCCTGTTGGGCTTGCTTTCTTGTTCCCTTACTATTTTTTCTTTCCCACCTTTTTTATATTGTTGGGCTTCTTCTGCTGTTGGGCCCTTTGTCAAAAGTGGCCATCAATAGCCCTTTAGTTTTTAGATATTATATTTAGATTTGAAAAGCACTATATTTGATTTTAGTATATCTATAAATATTTGTAATGTTTATTTATGTAAGGAAGGTGCAATACAACGAATTAAAAAGGAACCTAAAAATAATAATAAAAAAAAATTATTATATAAAAAACTCTATATCCTTCCCACCTGCGTGCTCCTCCACCACCAAAAATATATAAAAGAAATAAATAAATTTATTTGCCTACCTTTATTTCAGAACCTTGCACCCAACAAATTTTGTATTAACATGGTTTCCATCATCATTGGTGAGAGCTATGATATTGGGGCATATAATATGAAGATACTTTTCATCTCACAAGATTTGTGGGATTTAATTAAAGAAGGTTAGGAAGAACCTACAAATTTAGAAGCCTTCTCAACTTAATTGGACAGTATCAAAGCAGAAGGAATACAAGCAAAATCAGCAAAGAGATAAAAAGGCTCGGCTCTTCATCCAACAAGGGCCAAGAAAAAGTATATTTCCTCGAATTTTGAGTGCAACTAAATTTAAAGAAGCGTGAGATATAATGAAAAAGAAGTTTAGTGGCCGTGATAAACTAATCTCTATTAAACTAAAAAGTTTTTGGAGAGAATTTGATAATTTGCAAATGAAGAACAATGAAACTGTTTTAAGAATTCTTCTACAAAGCTTTAGCAATATTCAATTAAATCAAAAGCCATGGAGATGCTATAAATTATCAAAAAACTGTGGAAAAGATCTCGAGAAGCTTGCCATCAAAATTAAACACGTGGTAGCTGTAAGTCTACTTTAATAACAGATTTTATTATTATTATTATTTGTTGATGACTGTACTCAAATGATGTAAAATCTATTTTCTTAAACAAAAATCAAATGCATTTACTACTTTTCTCTAGTTTAAAGTACTTGCAAAAATAACCGAAGTGGCAAACCAAAAAAGGCTCATAGGATAGACTGCGAATGAAGAATTTATTTATCAACCTTTTAAAGATTATTGAAAAGAGCAAAGCATACAAAGACAGCTTATAGCATGACACAACCTCCATCATGGTGGCATAGTAGATAATATGATCAATATATCATATCATGACTAGTTCTTTAGATCCAAATAATATGGATCGATGAGTTGGTTACTAATTCATAATGAATAAAGTTACAGACAAACTATTCTACAAACATTTTACAAATGGCTGAGGTGGCATACTCCACCTCAGCTTTTTTTTAAAAACTAAAATACCACGTTAGAAATTAACAAAGTAAATTAAAAAAACAAAAAAGAAACTCAAATCACGTTTGCAACAAAACCCCCTCCCTTTCTGCGCCTCCTTCTCTGCCTCTGCAGTATCGTACGGCTCTACATCTCCTCTGCCTCTTCGGTCACACATTCAAGCTAAAGAAATCTGCTTCCTCTTGCCGACTAATGCCGCCGCCACACCTCTCGCCGGAATCGTTGCAGAAGTTGCCGAAACCCGCCGGAACCATGGCTGAGAACGGTGTTGCAATCAAAACTGATGAGAATGATGCTCCCACTTCGATATCTGATCATGGTTCCGGCAGGTTCCATCAACTTCTGCAACGACTCTGGCAAGAGGTGTGGCGACATTAGTCGGCAAGAGGAAGCAGATTTCTTTGGCTTGAATGTGAGACCGAAGAGGCAGAGGAGATGCAGAGCCATACGGTACTGCTGAGGTAGAGAGGGAGGCGCAGAGAGGGAGAGGGAGAGGGATTTGTTGCAAACGTGATTTGGGTTTCTTTTTTGTTTTTTTAATTTACTTTGTTAATTTCTGACGTCGTATTTTAGTTTTTAAAAAGTTGAAGTGGAGTATGCCATATCAACCGTTTGTAAAATGTTTGTAGAATAGTTTGTATCTGTAGTATTACTCATTCATAATATGGGTCATCCCTTCTTTTGACTATTTACTCTACAAAAATCATCAAGTCACACACTAAGAATAGCAATTATATCAATATAAGAAAAATTAATTAAATTTTTATTCAACCTTATAGAATTGCCTTTTTTAATTTTTATTTATTTATTTAACAGAAACAGAAGAATGCAAGAATCATAGTAATTGTTGAAGCGGCACGAAACATTTTGAAAGGAAAATGAATTTCAATTATTTTTTGGACAAAAATAGTTGATATTGCTATCTATATTTTAAATCGATAGCCTACTAAAGATTGTTATCGAAATGAAACTTGGAATGGACGAAAATCTCAGATCATCCTTACCAAATAACAATAAATATAAAAAAAATTTAGTTAGTTATCACGTTTCAAAACAATGTTGAAAATTAGCATCTCGAGTTCTAAGATAAAACTCGAGTTTTTAAGTCTCGATTTGTAAGAAGATAGGTGCATTGTGGAAAAAAATCGACGTGAAAATCGAGTTTTAAAGACTTGATTTCCATAAATTGCAGAAAAACGCCGCTATAAGGCTTAAAAACGCCACTATAAGGCTCCCAAACCTGGTACTTTACAAAAAAAAATTTGTAAGAAAACGCCGCTATAGGGCTTTAAAACATCATTGTAAGGCTTAAAAATGCCACTATAGGTAAAAAAAAAATTGCATAAAATTCGAGTCTTAAAGACTCAAGATCTATGTGGCATTCTCACATTCGCAAAGCGAGTCTTTTGGACTCGGGTTTTAATATAGATCTCGAGTTTCTAAAATTCGAGATGCTATTTTTCATAATTCTTCCAAACGTTGCCTAACTTACTATATAGAAATGCTGAACGTGGTTAGTCTCCTCATTTCCCCCAAATCTCATGTACAACTACTAAAAGTATACAATGGCAAATTGATGATTGATGGGTAAGGCCTGCGATGGGTTGGAACATGTACACATGTCAAATAGGTGCTAGCAATATGATGTGGTAGTTACCAACAATTACCATCTATAATATAACTTTTTTACTTAAATGTCTATATCCTTAATTTTAATTTTATTTATTTTTTATAATTTGATAATTATAATGGGACGAGAAATTTGAACCCTGGACCACTAGATGTTATCATTAGAAACACTATGAGGTGCTAATTGAACTGTAAGACTCTTGACTTTATTTTTAATAAAGAAACGACATTATAAATGTTAGGAATCTTCACCAATTTCCAGATTTGTGAGATACAAAAAACATTAAATAAATAACATACACAGAGGCAATCACACAACACAAGAAATTACATAGTTCAGCGATTTGCTTACATCCACATAATTGCAATGATTTCATTATTTTCAAGGAAAATATACAAGATGCGATACTACAAATTTTCTCCCTAAAACAACACAACAAACTCTAATTTGAAGTAACAGATTCACAATGGGTTAAAAAACAGGTTAAAAATCTCTCATTAAAAACCATAACACTTATATATTGGTCCAAGTCTCCACTTTGTGGACTAAGCCTCAGAAAATCTCCAATTAAAAATCATACACTTGTATATCGAGTCAAGTCATAATCTAGATCAAACAAACTATGCTCCACACAACCCAACAATAAAAGTATTCATTTCCATTTCTTTCCATTCAACTCCCAAATCATGATACATTCTATTATTTTCCATTCAAACATCCAAACAAGAGACAAATATTTAATTTCTTTCTATTCCTTCACCCCCCACACCCCCCCCCCCCCCTCCCCCCCCACACACTCTCTTTCCTTTTCATTTCTTTTACAATCTCCAAATCATTGTGTTAATGTCATCACAAGGCAGAAAATTTTGGGTGGAATTCTGGCCTGTGACTCACCGTAAGGTAGCTCTCGGTAACTATACTGTCCGGAGCTAATGAAAGAAGCCCAAAATGGTTAATATCCCCTTCACCCACAGTATAGTAACCAAAAATAAAAATATCAACTTTAAAAGTTCTTCCAAAATGGAAAAATTTGAAAAAAGGGCCCAATAGAAATGAATAGAATATTCTACATATAAATTTGGTGTCACTCGTAATCTTCCGGGCACACGATGATTGCCAGTGTTGTTGAGCCGTTTGAGGTAACCATTTCCTTTGTAAAAGTATATCTCAGAAGCAACAACAGATTTACATCATTAGATGTTAACTGTGCTAAAACAACGTTGTTATGCTCCTGTTGAGAATGTAGCTCCAAAGTTTAAAGGAGCTCTGCAGTGTTAGAAAGGAAGTAGCACAATAATCTGTTATCATGGCAGATTAAACCTCAAAAGAATAGCGTATGGTTAGAATTATTCAATAGAAAAAGATGGTTCAATTGATTTGAGTTTATCTCCAACGTAGCACATATTGCAATAAGACCGATGTCCTCTTGTGAAGCCTTGTTGCTTTGCTGTACATAGATTAGAAGGTGATAGTTCTGCTGTTTCTCTACAGTTGATTTTGAGGCCTCTACATCTATAAATGATCTATTGGGTTGATGAAGAGCACCATGCAGATCCCCTCACAATTTCATATTTGATCACCAAAAAAAAGTAAAAACAAAAGCAGCAAAGAATAAACTATGCTATAGCTTTGAGTGTTTAATGTACATTTTTTTTTTTTTTTTGTGTTGCACTTTTGGATCGTTGTTAGAGTGAGGTAAAATCAGAAAGAATGTCAGTGTACTAGCATTATTAATCTACAATTAAAAAGATGATTTTGTTAAGATTACCTGACTAATTGGTTCTAAAGCATCCTAGAGAAACTTCTATGTCCATGAAGATCGTATGCCTATTCTAGAATTCCAAAAGGTCCACATTCTATGGAACTAATACCTAAACTAGATTGATTAGAAAGAAGTTCCATCAGAAGAAATCATCAAATGCCCTCTCACTTTCAAATCCTGCACAGTGCAACAATCCAAAAGAAAGAAATGTCATGCGGTTACATGGGAACATCCTATTTTCACGCAAGTAGCAAATAAATGTAGAACATAATAATGTCATTTAAGAAGCAAGGAGAAATTGACATGTGAGGGTAGCATCAGAGGAGAAGATGTGAGGGAAAGTATTTCAAAGGGAATTTTGCTCCAATAAGTGATAACTTTCAGACAAAGTCAGTACTTTCTCATTTGCAATAAGCCCAGTAGTCAACAAGCTGGTCCATCATGTGTATGGTTGCAGTACAGAAAATACAGGCCTCCCCATTATTTTGCTTCCAGGGGTAACAAGGGATAAATTAAGAATTCTAAAATTAAACAGGAATTTTTGTTGTTAAATATGACAGTATATGAAAATGAATCGAGGTCATAAAGAAGATTTATTCTATGCTAAGAAATCACCCTATCAAAAATATATATGCACAAGAATCTTTGTGTTTGGTTCACTCCTTTCAATAACTTAGTTTAATTGCTGCACAATTAAGATAATGAAAAGTATTTAATGGATTAATATGTATAATGGGGAAATCAAATTGCACTAAGAAACTAGAACTGACCTGATAATTCTGCTGCTGAAATATCCTGAATTATCAGCTGGAATGGACTTGGCTTGACAGAAGGAAAGGTTGGTGAAGTTGGAGCTGGAGCTGGAAAAGTGAAATCAGAGCTGGATGATGAAGAATCTGAGTCACTTGACATGAATTCAATCTGATCATCTCCAGTTAAGTTTCCAGAAATTGAACTCAAATTTGATGTAGACAATATCATTTTCAGCTCTGAGACTTGATTTGACATAGAATTTGTCATCCTGAGACACACTAAATTAGATTCAGTATTAGTCAAATGACCTGTGAAAGGTTACAAAAGTTGTCATAACTTGTAAAAAATGCAAATACATAAATGATGTAGAAGAGAGGTTTGCATCAGGAACATGCTTATTTCCTTATTTGCCCAGCCCCCCTCTCTCTCTTTAATGTTTTAATTCATTATTGCATTTAAATTCTTTAGGAAAGTTGGGAGAGATTTGCGGACCATGTAGATTTGAGGTTGGAGATGACAACCACATGAGATTTTGGCATGACAAATGGTGTGGCAGTCAAACTTTAAAGATAGCATACCAAAAGTTGTTTGCAACTCCAGCTGACAAAGATGCTTCAGTTGATCCAACCTAGAGGGTCACAGGAGGATGTGTATGGAATATCAGACTTAGTAGACATGTCAATGATTGGTAGTTAGAGTCAGTGGATCCATTGATTGAGATTTTGTATTCCAACATGCCAAGTGGAGTGGGCACTAAAAGATTGAGGTTGAGTCTGAATGGCAATGGGAGATTTAATGTTCACCCATACTATGAGGCTTTGCAAGTCTCAACTGTTGTGTTTTTCCCTTGAAAGAGCATTTGGTGTGCTAAAGCAACAAAAAGGATTGCATTATTTGTAAGGACAGAACCATTAGAAAAGATCATGCAAATGATAATCTTATGAAGCTGAGGCTATAACATGGTCAATTGGTGCCTTATATGTAGGAGAAGTGGGGATACAGTGAGCGACCTGTTGTTGCATAGTGATGATGCACATTATCTACAGCCTTTTGTCTTCTCTATGTTTGGGGCCCATTTGGTGATTCCGAAGAGTGTTGTTGACTTGCTAAGTGTTAATTGGTTTGGTAAACACTCCACATTTGTTTGAAATTTATTTGGATATTGTGGAGAGAGAGGAATCATTGTACTATTGAAGGCATAGAAGTATTGGGTGTCCAAATTAAGTAATCTCTTGTTAGGACGTTTGAATGGCCTTGTGTTTTATTTTTACAACGTTTTAGATTTCATTGACTTTCTTTCTTTCTAAATGTAATTCCTATTCTTTTTGTTATATTACATATACATCCTGTATGCGTAAGGTAGCTTCTTTTCTTCAATACAATTTTAAAATTCTTTCTTTTTGTTAATGTTTGTTTTTTTATAAGTAAACTTTTTAATTATTTTTTTTCAAAGTTCTATTGCATTCCTCTTCAATCTCTCCTAAATTTCTTTCTATCTCAAATTCCTAAGATCTTGACTTAAATAATTTCAAACACTTTAATATTTCTTTTAATGCTTCAAGTATCTTTTGCATTCCTCTTTCATCTCTTGGAAAATTTCTTTCTATTTCACACTTAAGTAGGTAGCAAGCTCTTAGATCTAGACACAAATAATATGTTTCCCTGTCATCAAACTAAAATGTACCATCATTTACTTCATTCATTTGCCACTCAGAAGACCAGCATCATAGGGAAAGAAAAAGTAGACGAGGAAAATGATTGTCACAAGGTCAAGTACCATGCCAATGTGGGGAGTACGTAAACAATTTTATTTTGATTAATTTGTATTTAAATTTTAGATATTGATTATATTTTTTCTGTCCATTGGATTTTATTTTAGGTCTAATTAGCTATGCTAATAGGTTATTAGTATTTTATCTAATATCCCTGAGTCAAGTTTATTTTCCTGATACAATAATTGTCTTTGGTCCAAGTCCATTAGGATTAGAGTTTAATCATAATAGTTTATATAAGTGCAATATATACTTCAACAGAAACAAGTTGACAATGGATGAATAAAAACTTTTTTGCTATTATGCCAATGGTTTGGTGCTGATTAGTTCTCTATCCTCACTTGGTGCTGATTCCAAGCAATACTACAAGCTTATTCCTAGTTTTATTCTATTTTCCCTATTTCATTTCCAGCAAAATCCCTTTTGGAAAAATAGTGTGGCATCCGTTTGGTTATCAGAGCATTCATTGTTCTGCATGAACACCTTTTTTTTTTTTTTTTACAGGTAACAAAAGTTTTAGTGAATAAAAAGTACATCGTGTTCACGATTATGAACAATATATACTTGAAAAAATAACAGATACAGCAAGAAGAAATTTTCAAGATCTTCCAAGTGGTTAACTTCCCACTTGTTAATCTCCCAAGGACTGAAATTTTCAAGATCTTCAAAAAATTTGTAACATAGGAGAATTTAAGCCCAAAGGACAAAATGAAAAGGGACACTAGTCCATTGCATTTTATTTCTCTATTTTTTTTTTTTTTTTTGGCTGAGAAGTGGGGAGAGGACATTTGAATCTAGGTTCTACACATGGGAAGAACTAAACAATGTCACTAAATCACAAAGCTCTTGCCTATGTTACTTATGTTTAAGTTAATTATTATGTCTTGAGTATTTTAAGAGATCATGTGACTAGCACGTGACTTTTAATGAAGTTAGATGTTAAGGATTTAATTTCTATGTGAAAGATGAAGGGATAGGATCCTAGGGTTCCTAAAGGTTCTACCAAAAAAAAGGGTTGCTAAAGGTTATAATATACCCTTTTTGAGTCATTGTAGGCTGCCTTTTGTTTATATAATCTATAAAATTTCAGATTTAAATATGTTTTGATTCTTTGAGCCCATTGAGCCTGGAGATCGATATTTTAGTGTTTTAATTTCAATCCTATTTTCTTCTACTAGCAGTAATCTTGTTTTATTCCTGGAAATTTCTTCTAAACCATTCTTTCTACACCATATTTCAGCTCTCACCACATCATTATGACAGTTTCTTTAACATAACATTCACTCATAAAACCAGTAGGCTTTAATTGGATTTCATCTTCCCTGAGAGGACTGAAGGGAGGAGAGAGAGCTACCTCCCATTATGTAGTCAGTTGGCCCAACTGGCCTCCAATGCCTCTTTCTCCCTAGCCACCCCCTCCCCACCAAGAAAAAAAAAAGGAGATAATATGCACCTGCCAAACTATCTTTTTAGAAGCACAGTTATGTAGTAAGAATTGCTTCCACAAAATTTAGCAATGAATTTGGTCATAAGCAAGCATGGTTGACCTAACTTATTGCTAGATTTGATTTAATTCTCTTGAGGAAGCACCATTTCAAATTCTACACCGAACATTTTCCATAAAACAATTTGCTAATCAAGAACTGTGAGATTATATCTTTCTTATGGAGCATCATACTAATACTACCTGTTGAAGGAGTCCTGAAGTTGATGAACTAATCTTTCAGTTTCTTTTAATTTTTTATGTCTTTCTTCATTTGTTATCTGGGCTTCTGCATATTTCCTTTCACACTCATCAGCTCTTTGTTTTTCTGCCCACAGCAAAGCCTGTGTAATGTAAAACCACATCAAAGTTTGATTAACAAAGGAAGTCTGAATGCCCAGGCCAGAAAATCTGAAACATTAGTATCAACAAGATGCACCAACAAACAAAACAAGTTAAACAAGGAAACATTCTTCCTTAACTTCTTCTATCAATAGTAATGTTCTTTGTTATGTTTCATGGATGAAGTACATTGTACATGTGCTTCCAATTGGAAGATGATCAATGTAGTGGATATAAAATCAACAAACCTTGACTGTTGATGTAGTGTGGAGAAACCATACATCAATCCAGTCTTGATAACTTGAAGATAGTATGTAAGATGAGGAGAGATCAAGTGACATGGCATGATCAGGAAGAAAAGAAGAGGACGGATATTTTATGGAAACATGAGCCAACTAGAGGCACACAAGTTCACAAGTTGATGACCCACATCATATGGTGGGGCTAAGGGCAGTTTTTTACTTGGGTATTTCTATGTCACATGAAACCATCAATCCTGCAGTGACTTTAAAAATAATATGCAGACCACTGATATAGGAGTAACTTAGATAGTGAAAAAAAGAAAAGCTAGATACTCAAACCTCTAACTCAGGTGCAAACAAGTTCAGCTGAGCCAAACCAACTATTTAATAGCTGAAGCTTGGCCATGTCAAAATGTAAAACACTTGAACTCAAGTCATGAACAAATTCATTCAGCTCCAGTTTGATCTCAGATTGGCAATATTTGCTAATCTGCAAGCCGTAAGTCGTAACTGAGATATACTCTAAATGTTTTTGTGAATTGAGTTGTCTTAAACCAACACTAACAAAAGATTTAAGGTGGGGGGAAAATCCAATTGCTGAGGGTGTTAGGGGATTCAATTAAAAGTTAAAACTGTTGGGATAACAGTGTATATCAACCTCACAAACACACTGCTATTAACTTTCCCCTCATGTGTAGGCTCCTCTTATATCGTATACCCAATTGCAGACACTGCACGTGCAGAAATAAAGAAATTACTGGAAATGGGAGTCACCAAGACTTGAACCTTAGACCTCAATGACAAACAATGTTTGAACCATGTTGTGTTGATGACCAGGGAGAGAATGTGAAAAGATTGTGAGAGAAAAACTCTAGAGTGGTTGGCTTCTCCATTTACATATTCTATTAACATTTGTAAAATTATGGGACTGCCTTTAGATATATTGGCTGATAACTTTAAAATGATCTTTTGTATACTATATTCTCTATTGGTGATCTGGCCTTACTCTTCATAAGGAAAAAAAAAAAAAAAAAACATCTTTGGGTCATAACATTTACATTGTCAGATGCCAAAGAATATAAAAATTGATGTAACCTTTTCTTGTCATGGAGGGAAAACAAAAGGAAAATGGCGAATTCTGGGAGCCTGAAACATTTGAAGAAATATAGGCTTAATAAGTATTACCTTCAAATTTTCCACTTCCATGGTGAGAGTCTCAATCTTTTCAGCATCTATGTCAGAATGTGAGGGTTCTCTGATTACTGGGGAAGCCGCTTTGATTGCTTCCTGGACAACATGATAATTTACATTCATTGACAAGCAATGTAGTTTTTTCATTGACTTAGAATTGTGTTTCTGATTTTGTAGTAAATATAATAGCAGGATTTGCACCACTCAGTTTCAATACTAACACAATTATGTCATGTTCTTAGTCCTTAACACAATTCTCTGAGAGAAGTTAACCATGTATAAAAGAATTTAAAAAAAAAAAAATCATAATTACTAAAAAGTGAGAAGCTAGAGGTGAAAATATTTGAATTCCTCTGAACTATTAACATTTTCAAGTACCAATAATAGACATATACATCTGGACACACACATAAAAGGAGAGAGAGAGGATGGAAGGTTCATAAAGATATTTTGAATGCATTGAAATGGAACACTATTGAATGGGTTCTATTATCATAGTTTATTTTCATTATAATGTGTTTACAGGGAGAAGAAACAGATAGCCCTCATAATGTTAATTGACGCATATAATCCTGGAAAGGGAGACAGCTCAGTATTAGTAACAAGATTAGGTACCAGTACAGAAGGCAGAAAAGGCATTAGCTACAATGAAACAGTATGCAAAAGTTGCAGTGTACTCGAAGTTTAGAAGGATGTTGAACTTTGAAAAAGAATTACTTAATATTTTAACAACAGAACAATAGAAGAATGGTGATATTTACCATCTTTTGTTTACTAAGTTCTCTCTTGGCAATTCTTACTTTCCATCTGAACTGCAAAATGATTGATGCTTTCTTAAGCTTCTTATAGTCTGAGAAAGCTCTATGGCAGCGCCAATTGGCCTGCATAAGTTTTTATCATTCCTTGAGAACATGAAAAGCAACAAACTATTTATACTATGCATTACAAAACAACAATGTAATACCTGAATGACAATTGCAGCCTTTGTGCGCTCTCTGTATCTAAATTCAATACGAGCAACCATTGACCGTAAACCCGTCTGCAAGACCCCTGTAGATAATTTAATTCTGAGGTAGGCTTTTCTAGTCAGGTGTCTACGCAAATCTCTCTGAATTATGACAGTAGCTATCTCTCTTTTCATGAGCGCATATAATTTGCGAGCCAGTTCCCCTGTAAATTATAACAATAAGATAGAAAATCTATATGCAGCCAATATAAAAACTGCATAAAATAATGGTCCATAGTCATATGGTACAAGCATCAGCCAATAAGTTCCAGGTATATAAACAAGGAAAAAGTTAACAGATGCCCTAAGGCATTGATTTAGAATATATTTTTAGAAACTTTTTATGACTACATATTTCCCATAAAAGTAATATCAAAATTTTCCTAAAATGGTTTATTAATAATTGCCCTAAGGACACCTATTAACATGACCCTATAAATAATGCATTCTAAACATGATGGTACTATTAGAAATATGAGATTAAATGATTAAATTTGCCATATCCCAATAGCTTAAATTTTTGGGACAATCGGTAATTTAACATGGTATCAGAGCAAGAGGTTCTAAGTTCGATTCTTATCTCCTTCACTCTATCTTTTATTTAAAATCCTACTTGTTGGGTCTCACCTATTAAAAGGGAGTTTGAGCCCACACATGAGGGGAAGTGTTAGAAATATGTGGTTAAATAATTAAATTTACCATATCTCAATAACTTAAGTTTTTAGGACAATCATTAATTGTTAATTTAACAAGTAAATTTCCAAGAAATGGGCATTTGATGGACTTACCTCTCCAAAAGGACTGTATATGAATAGAAGCCTTCCGCTTTTTAACAAACATTTTACGAGTAATATGGGTTCTAATATGTTTTTGGATGACCTTGGCTGAGATGCCAAGTATGCTTGCTCTCCGTGCATCTAACTCCGCCATCTGACCAGCTCTTAGGAAAACCTTTGTTTTACCTATCTGGACAACCATTTATGGGTCAATTGCCTATACAATGACATCTTGCACAAGAAGGATGTAAACCAATATATCAGTTAATATGATTATGTGCAATTTATAGCTAGTTGAATAATACATCAATAGTAAATTTGAAGTTCCCTTGAAATTAAAAAACCACAAGTGTCCACCAAGTTTGGCCGTAAGTATATCCAGAGCACTCAAAGTATTATGATTTTAATTTTAAGGGTTACCAGACAGCAAGTCTTTCTTCAACCCGTAAAGGGTTCTGGTATTACCTGATAATCTGTAAGCCCCATCTTCTCCAGAATCTTTTTGCATGCTACCTCTTCTTCATAGCTGCTAACAAATGCATAGTTTCAGAAAAGATAATTTTACAATGTAAGATCAGCAAACATGAGAAAGAACTTGAATTTTGTTTTTATAAGTAATTTTAGTTGTTGAAGAAAAAGACAAGAAAGAACTTGCAGAGAGGCCAGTGAAGAAAAAATATGATGACAGAATTGTTATTTAGTTTAGAGCTAAGGTGATACTTACTTCCCTTCAAAAACCTCTGGTGCAAGGCTACCAAATCGATTTAGAAAATCATCAAAGGTCCTGTGAATAGGGTATCCAGCGCATTTGATTCTGACCGCTTCTAGAACACCCTACACAAATAAAAATGAGTATAACATGCACAAACATTAATAAATAATAGCGCAACACAACTCCAGATTTTACTTACACCCGAACGTAGTTGTTGCAAGACATTGATATTCTCAAATATTGCAGGCTTTAATAAACTATTTGGCTTCACACATCTAATGTAGTGGGGCTCTGTGGAATTTAGCGTATCCATCAACTGTTGCAACTGTAGCTGCACCAATTAGATCAGAACATGAGTTGTTGATAATATATTGCAGAACTTGATAAATAGTTTTCCTTCCAATTACTGTAACTCACTTGAGGTAAAATCACCAGAGTTGTAAAGAAGATGATAGAAAAGACGATACCTTAAAACGAGAACCAATAGATGAGAACTTGGATGATTTGGCTCCCTCATCAGAAAGAGAAGGGAAAAGGCCTGCTACAAACGAACAACTGGAAGAACTCAACAAATTTTGATGTTCAGCAACAACATAGTCTTTGTTTTTGTCTAAAAATTGATCTGACTGATACCGGACCTGAAAAGAAGTTCATAAAGTGAAGATACTTCAACAGCAGCCCACATACAAAAAATTAAATAAAACAGCAGAATAGATGATCAAACTTACCTCTCCTGCATAATGAACAATGGTAAAATCTGAGCGCGTCAGTTTTGGCTTGATGAAGCGTCTATGATCTTTGAATGTCTGGTAAAGCTTTTGTGAAAAGGTTTCATGATTTGACTTTGGAAACATACTGTAAACAGAAATGTTAAACAAATAAGAAATTTATAAAAATAAAATTAAGCCCTCCAAATAAAGAGCACATAGACTGCCTTAAAACTTGATATTATCACATTCATGGGATGCATTTCCACCAAGCTTGATGTTGGATTATTGTGTCCTCCTCATGCCTACCTTGCTTGCTGAATTTCAAAATTATAGACTGTCTTTATATGGTGCTCAAAACTAGACAAAGAAGTTAATTAATGGATCAGATAGCTACAGCATCTGATTGATTGTGATATTGAACAAATGGCATTGATTGGCCTAATATACACATTCAAACGTACTATAGCAAAGCAAGAATAAAAAAAATGTTTAACATACCAAGCTTCATCCAGCAAAGCAATGATGCCACCTGGTTTCTGCGAAAAGGCTATGCATTAAAGATAGGTGAATAATAGCTAATTCAGAAAATCAAATACTCATATCTGAACTGCTAAATGAACAACCTAGAAATAAACTATAATAAGATATGATGATAAATAGGATCTATGTTAAGTTTTTTATTTAATTGTTGCCTCAATGTTTCCGTTGGATATGACATTGGAAAGACATGATGAGACTCTCTATTCCCCATTATATTATACTACAAGTAACAGACTCTGATTTCATTTGTTTTCTTCATTACAAACAGTAAAAAAGTTCCTCTAAAATATATTAATTAAAGATCCATTTTGCACTTTTATGAAGAAAAAAACAGAGAGAGACAGAGAGACAGAGATATTTTAAATGAAAATGCAAAAAAGAAAAAGAAAAAAAAAAAGGAATTTGGCCTTACATTTTTAAGAAAAAAAACTGTCTTTAAAACTAGGGCAATAGTGCTTTTTTAAATTGCAGCTCATTGAAGGCTTTTTTAAGATAGCTAGAAAATTGAATTTTCACACTTTCATAGCAGCACTTATCAAAGATTTTGCCAACCCTTAATTGTGTTTTTTTTTTTTTTTTTTAAAACACATCTTCAAAATGCAACTTCTAAAATTGCCTTTTTTTTCAAAATGCACATTTTCTAAAAGCTAATGCAAATGGTCTCTAAGGATATGTATGAACTAGTGTGACTGAAAGCAAGTGGAGGCATTGAAAGTGAGTTTCCTATCAATATAGGTTTGCATCAATGATCAACATTAAGTCCATATCTCTTTGCACTAGTAATAGATGAGCTCACTAAATAAATTCAAGAGGAAGTCACTTGATGTACACTTTTTGCAGATGATATAGTTTTAGTGGATGAAACTAGGCGTGGAACTAATGTCAAGTTATAAAATTTGGCAGGTGCTTTAGAATCTATAGGTTTTCAGTTAAGTTGGACTAAAATAAACTAAATGAAATGCAAGTTTAGTAGGAGTAGAAATAAAGATGACGGGGCTGTAAGACTTAATAGTCAAGAGATACCAAAGAATGTGAGCTTTGGATATCTTGGATCAATAATTCATAAAAATGGAGAGATTGAAAAGAAATAGAATCATAGGATAAAAGAAAGGTGGATGAAGTGGAAAAGTGAATCAAGATTATTGTGTGATTATAAAATACCTATTTTTGTTACAAATGGTAACAAAATATAAGTATAAATTTGTACTTTTTATTTTGAACACAATAAATTTTTGGTCTCCATGGTAGCCAAGTGGTATTAGCACTGCGCTCCTACATGGCAGAATGCCACATTAGAGCAAGTTCCCCTTGAGTAATTTTAAGTTGGGCAGACATACCCTCTATAGAATTCGTGTTCATGCACATTGGCATTTTCCTTGTCTTGGGGTGTTCAATACAATTAATTAAGATAACTTTAGATAATTGCCTAAATGAGTGGATAGCTATCAAACTACAAGAAAAAGGGTAAGGAAACCTTTTCGATAAGATCTAAGATGTCTTGATTATCAACAAATTCTATGTAGCTCCAATCAATTTCCTCCTTTGTGTATTCCTCTTGCTCCATCTTGAACACATGCTGAAAGACATCATCATATTTAGATTGTATGTTGAGGAAAATCAGTGAACTGTAAAGTTGTCAAATATGACTAACCTCATACCTGGTTGGAATGTTGTTGCAGCTTTTCATTTGTAAAATTAATGCAAAACTGCTCAAAACTGTCAAAAATGAATATAAAAAGTTAAATCAGGATAATGTTTTCTTTAGATTCCAAGCTCAAGATCTGTAAGTGATTTTATCTATGCCATTCAAATGTCCGATTTTCATTTGTAATTCATTAATCAATGTACCGATCACCAATTGCAGTGGCCTCTGTGGGCACTCCAAACTACGTCAATTCAGGAAGTCAGTAATCCAAACCACCCTTTGGTAGGCAAGAAGTATAAGCTCAGGAGCAATTGAATTAACTGATCTTCTATGCAAACGTACTCTCATAGACACAAATATGCAGTAATGTAACTAGTTAATCAATGATCACCTATTAGTTTTAAAGCTTTCAAAACCATAAATGTCAAGGATCCCGATCAGACATTTTGAGGATGGATCTTGCCCAATTGAGAGATTGATTTTATCCACCAACCTGGAAGCAATGAAATTCATGCACCTGTATATGAGTCTTCTTCACATAAATAAGAGAGTATCCAGGTATTACATAACCTGAAAACTATGATCCAAAGCCAGCATCTTACCAATCAAACAAGCGAGAATATATTGTCTTTGCTAAACCATCCCGACTAACTGCTGCACCATGAGGATCAAGACTTCTCTTTATAATTTCTTCTGGGGTAATCATTACACGCTTACACAATGTATCTTCCAATGCATGAGGATCACACCTAAGAAAAGTACAAGATCAACAAATAAATCACATGCAAAAGAGAAAGAAATATTGTACGATGATAATAGAAAAACTTCAGTCACACATGAGAAGATCTGCTGTCATTTGAAGACGGAATTTGGATTCTTCATCTTTTAAAATTGATGAATCACTTTCTTCCCCCTCAGCAAAATCAATGTTGCCAAGATGAAGAATTGCTGCCACAACTCTGAAAATTGCATCCTGAGAGAGAGAGAGAGAGATGTTATTCCTGGTTTTACTGCATTTATATGTTTAACATATGCAGATAACAATTGATTAGATCCACAGCAAAAGCACTACCTGCTCTTTTTGACTTATTCCAACAATATCCATGGCTCTCTTAGTGGTGAGATAATCATGAGCATCACTTACACCAACCAGTTCATAGCAATTTGATTGATTAAGATAGTGAAGTGATTTAGGGTTTCCCAACTTGTATCTCTCTTTCTCCTGGTAAGAATTAGAATCTATTAACTCAAATGATTTAACTTTTATGAAATCTTAATCAAGGGAGCAGAGAAAATGACAAAGGCTGAATACAATTTTGGTCCTTAAAAGTAGGCCGAGGTTCAATTTTCATCCGTCAAATTTAAAATTTTCAATTTCATTCCCAAAATATTTTAAAAGGTAGCAGTGTTGTCTTCCATCCATCAACCTTGATGTCAATTATATGCCCAATCCAAGTCAAGGACCAAGTTTGTTGCCTAATTTAACCTAGAGTGCAAGCAAAGAAATCCTAATTCTACTTGGAGTGCAAGTTTTGTAACCTAGGTTCAATGGATATAGCCTACTGTAAATATACTACTATGGCTTCAGAGTAATACACATAGCTTGATGGTAAAGATGTAGTCAGCAAGGACTTTCTGCTATAGACTAGGCCGTCAAGCTAAACCACATTAACTTAGTGTGTTCTCTTTCTTTATCTTGCTTCCACTTTCTCTCTCTCTACATTATTTTATTTTCGGCGTCAAACATATGTTTTATCTTTTCTAATATGGTATTAGACCTAGACCCCTATCTCCATTAATTATCAAAGCCAAACTTTTGTGACCTTCAATAATCCATATCTCCAATAGCAAAATTCAAGATCCTTCTCTTGTTGTTGCTGCTAGTCACTCTACAGGTCACCCCAATCTACTCTCTACCATTTTTTTTTATAAGTAATAAGTTTATTGATATCAAAAAGGGGAACACCCTAATACACAAGGAGTGTACAAGGGGTCAAACAATCAAAAACAAAAATTACAAGAATCTAGGAAATCAAGAAAAGATAAAAATGATTGGTTCCGCAAAACAGCCAACCAATCCATTAAAGTTCTAAAAAAAAATAGCTTCAAGTCTGATATAGATCTCTCCTTATCTTCAAAACACCAACTATTTCTCTCCCTCCAAAAACACCACAATAAGCAATGGGGAACAATCAACCATATATACCCATTTCAATGACAACCAAATCTGCCTTGTCAACATGGTAGAAGCCCCACTATAGATTGCAGCATAACCCAGCTCACTCCAAACAAACTGAACACCATAGCCCTCAGATCCATTGCAACCGGATAATGAAGAAAAAGATGATCAACCAATTCACCATTACACTTGCACATGTAGCACCAATCCAATATCCAAACCTTCATTTTTCGTAAATTGTCAATTGTTAAGCACTTCCCTAAAGCAGCAGTCCAAACAAAGAAAGCTACTCGAGAAGGAATCTTCTGTTTCCAAATACTTCTCCAAGGAAAGCAATAGTCATTAGAGCCCACTAAAAGACTATAATAATCCTTAACCATGAAGCCCTTCTCTCTATAAGGTTTCTAGCACATCTTATCCTTACCAAGCCCTTTCACCAAAGCACCATATATGGTATCCATGAAACCGGCCAGTGCCTCTAATTCCCGAACATGCAAAGAAACTTACATCCCCAAACAAGAATCCATTATCGAACTTCATAAGCTCAACTACACTAACCTCCTTGTCTCAGCAAAATCTAAACAATTTAGTATAGCTAACTACAAGAGATGCCTCACCACACCAACGGTCTTGCCAAAATTTCACCCTAGACCCATACCTAATATCGTATAGAATGTGGCGAGAAAAAGAAGGTCATCCCCGACTAATATTTTTCCACAAGCCAACACCATTTGGACCATTAACAGGCCTAGTACACCAACCACCCCATTCATAGCCATATTTCACCTCTATCACTTGCCTCCAAAGGGCGGCCCTCTCCATTCCAAATCTCCATAGCCACTTCCCAAGCAAAGCTTTATTAAAAAGTGACTCTACCTCCCTTGGATAAGTACAAACATTTCCATCCTGCTAATCTCTGTCCTATCTTCTCCGAATTGGATTCCATATCGTCTTATCCTTGAATTTAGCTCCCAAAGGAAGACTCAAATATTTTATTGGAAGAATACCTTATTTATAGCCATTCAACAATAAGTCAAAATTATGCACCATACCAACAAAAACTAGCTCTGACTTGCCCAAATTTATCTTTAAACCAGAGACCACCTCAAACCAAATGAGGATCAAACAAAGAAACAAACCCTGATCCAGATCAGCATCACAAAAAAATTAAAGTGTCGTCCGCAAAGAAAAGATGAGACACTGCCAAAGATCTTCCCTCTAAATGACCCACACCAAAGCTTGACATGTGACCATCATGGACAGTTTTATCCAACATTCTCCCAAGGGCTTCCATAACCAAGACAAACAGCAAAGGGGACAATGGATCACCTTGTCTCAACCCCTTGAAACTCTCAAAAAACTCACAAGGAGAGCCATTTATTAGAATAGAGAAGCAAACTATAGATATACAAAAGAAAATCCACCACCACCATTTAGCAGAGAACCCACCCCATTCTAGTAACTGCATAAGAAATCCCAAGTTTACATTATCAAAAGCCTTCTCAACATCTAATTTGCAAAGTAGCCCTGGCAAACTAGTTTTCAATCTACTACCAAGGCATTCATTGGCAATAAGTACAGGGTCAAAAATCTGCCTGTTCCTCACAAAAGCATTCTGTGAAGCTGAAATTATATCTTCCATGACCGTGCGAAATCTGGTGGCTAAGACCTTAGTAATGATTTTATAAAACCCCCCAACAAGACTAATGGGGCGAAAATCCTTGACTTCAATTGCTGCATTTTTTTTAGGGATGAGAATGATGAATATTGCATTCAAACTCTTCTTAAACTGACCTTTAGCAAAAAAATGATGAAATACAGCCATAAGATCAGGCTTGAGAATTCCCTAGCAAGCTTGGAAGAATACCATTGGAAACTCATTTGGTCCAGGTGATTTACCACCATGAAAATTCGGTATGACCTCAAAAAAGTTTTCCTCCTCAAAGGGTCTATCTAGCCAATCTGCATTATCACCAGATATCCTTGGAAATACCAAGACTTCTGGAAATAGTCGATCAACTTGCTGCTCAGAGTATAAATTCATAAAGAATTGAGTAATACAATCAGCAATCATACCTTGATCGGAAGGCAAGATTCCATCAACCATAAAGCTCTCAATACCGTTATTTCTTCTATTGGAATTAGTCATTCCATGGAAAAATTTGGTATTTGCGTCCCCCTCCCTCAAGTGTAGCATCCTAGACTTCTGCCTCCAACTAATCTCTTCTAAAAGAGTGAGCTTTTCAATATCAGTACGGAGATTAACTTGTTCTAACTTTTCCTTAGCTGTTAAAGGATGAGTCTCCTCTCTAACATCCAAATCATTCTATTTGTTCTAGAGTTGCTGTTTCTTAAAAGTGATATTGCCAAACTCCGTTTCGTTCCACTTTTTTAGATCCAACTTCAAAGCTGCCAACTTCTAGCTAGTATAAAACTAGGATTTCCTTGGAACAAGTAAGATGCCCACCAAGCCTTCACTTTATCAACAAAATTCTCCACCCACAAACACAAATTTTCAAAATGAAAAGGAGTTCTAACTCTCCGATGGCTCCCCCCCTCCAACAGAATTGGGATGTGGTCTGAAAGTACTCTGGATAGCCTTTTTTGGGAAAACAGAGAGAAGTGATCCCCCAAGAGTGGAGAGAAAAAAAACCGATCTACTCTTGAAGCGGAAAAAGTATTGGACCAAGTATAAAGGCCCCTTCCATAGATATATCTATCAGCCCCAGGGAGAGAGATAAAATCAGAAAAACCATACATAGCCTGAGCACAACTTACAGCCCATAATCTTTCTGATGGAAAGCGAATTATATTGAAGTCACCTCCTAGACATCATGGCAAATCCCACCAACCAATCAGCCCTATCAGCTCCTCCCACATTTTCCTATGCCTCTTGTTCAAATTTGGCCCATATACACCTATAAAACAGAAAAATACCCCACTGCTTCCTCTACTTTTTCCACCACCCTTCGATCCCACCTTTGAACAATACCTCCAAAAGCACCTTTAGAACCCAGGTACAGCCAATCTAATTATGGACAACTCCATATACTTCGAACAATTCGTCTAGTAATCCATTTGAGTTTAGTCTCCTGCAAACATAGAATATCAAGCCTCCAGGTACGCAGCAAATTACGAATCTGAATCTGAAGCCTCTTCTCAACCACATTCAATCCTCTGACATTCCAGGAAAGCATTTTCAGATTCATTTAGAAACAGAGAGAGCCCTCTCCCTATTAATACCACTGCGCCCAGGAAGTTATCAAAAACGTTGAATCTACTTTGGAACCACTCAGAGTAAGATTCTTTCCTCACTGGACTCTCCACACCCACAACTTCCTGTCCTTCCATGGCCAAGGGTAGAGAAAAGGCCAGTGGTTCCACAAGTACTTCATCCCCGTCAAACTGAGCTAATGACATCTCCAAAGAGTTTGAAGACTTCAAGGCCAACTGATTTTGCTCTTCCCAAACCTCTGTGACTTCACCTGGTGGCAGAGAAATCTGAATCGGAACCGCCACTCTCCTTCCATCTCGCAATTCAAGCAGCCACTGCTCTGAATTCCCCCATTTCTTGATAACATTGCCGGAATGCTCCTGAAGTATCAATCGGATGTCACGCTGCAAGTTATCTTCACCATCGGAGGTGGTTGCTGACTCATGTGCCTCATTGGAGCTGAGAGACTCAATATCGGCCCTGTCAGAGCCGAGAAACTCAATATCGGCTTCATTGGAGAGCTTCATCGACTGGGCTAGCATCGAAGAGCTACAAAGATCAGCTTGAGGATGCTTCGGCTCGGCAACCACTACATCGCCGAGACGGAAGGCAAAGAGATCCCTGGGTTTTGGGTCTCGCCAGTTGGAAAAGACAAAGAGGTGGATTTGTTTTGGTTTGGGCCGCTAGACTGATATGGGCTTGGGGATAGATGTGATTGATATTTTCTAACAAGGCAGTCTTACTAATTTAAATTACATTCATTGGATTCAAATTAGGTTCAATGGGCACATGCATTTTTCTTATACACCTAAGGTTGTGTTTGTTTCCCATAAAATATTTTCTGAAAAATAAGTATTTTTTGAAAAATAAATATTTTTCAAAAATACTATTTTTCAAAAATACTATTTTCAGGAAAGAAAAATGTATTCAAGCTGTTTGGTTGCCTCAAAATTCGTTTTACGGAAAATCAATTCCGGTGTTTGGTTCGTTCAAATATTTTTACAAAAAATTCTTTACATAGCCAAGCCACCCAATTTTCCATACACTTCCTCAGCTGTAAACATGTGGATAATGAATCAATTCCACACTCATTCACAAAAGAAACAAAACCCAACAAAAAAATTCATCAAATCTGGTCAAATTGAGATCGCGCGACGGAGGAGAAGGTGAGATCGCGTGGTGGAGGCGAGATTGAGCAGAGGCGAGATCGAGCAGCACGGTGCTGCAATCAACGATCGACGCGGTGCGATTATCAGACTGGAACTCGGTCTGTGGTTGTTGGACTGGAGCTTGGGGTTCGCCGATGAAGTCTTCTCTCTCTCTCTCCGGAAATGCTTTGAAATGAAAATAGGAACTGAAAATAATTTTCAAGGTCAAAGCCTAATTTTTACGGTCAACTGAAAATAATTTCCGGAAAATTCTATTTTCAAAGCCAACCAAACAGCCTATTTTACGGAAAATGATTTCCTGAAACCATTTGAAGCCAAAACAAACGGACCTTAATTTTCAACAATCCTTTTAATCAAGTGTCTTCAATCATCTTGGTTAAGTAGTACAAGCCATGCTAATCAATAGCCTCCTTTATATCAGCTTCCTTTTTGGTCAGGCGTCTTTATCATCTTCAAGCCAAGTTACTCAAACCATGCCTCTTATTAGTAGCCTTCATTGGCTTTCTTTCTGATCACACATCTCCATCAACTTCAAGCAAAGTATTTCAAGCCTAAATCATTACACACATTTGGCCTTCATTCTTTCCTGTCCTCTGCACTTCATTTGGTCCAGCCTAGCACACTACACATCCAATTTAGTCATGATTTCCTTCAGGTCTTACTTTTCTCCAAAATTCAAGTTGCCTTCAAGCTTACACCCTAACTTTGAGAGAGGGGGGGGGGAGGTTAAAGATATCAAACCCTAACCTAGTCAAGGGTTAAGTCTATTATCCAATCCTACTTGGAGTTCAAGCAAAGATTTCCTAATTCTACTTATATTGCAAGTCTTGTAACCCTAGTCTAATATGCAGTTACTCTAAGATTTAGTCTACTATAAATACCTAACTATGGATTAGTTGTTGTTAAAATTATGGTTAAAAAATTCATTATTTCTTAACAACTTAAACTTCTGAGACAAGCTATGGTTTAATATGGTATCAGAACTAGAGATCCTTAGTTAAAATGTTAAAAACCCCACGTGTTGGGCCCACTTATTATGGGGGAGTTTAGGCCCACACATGAGGGAAAGTGTTAGAATTATGATTAAATGATTAAATTTACCATTTCCTAATTGTTTAAGTTTTAGGGACAATTGGTGGTATAACAAGTGTAATGCAACAAGTTTGATAATAACGATTAGCCATCAAGGGCTTCCATACCACGCTAATTCCTTGCATTCTCTTTCTTTCTCTTGCTTTCACTTTATCTCTTTTTACATTATTTTATTTTCTTCTTTGTATTCTCACATGGTATCATAGCTATGTTGTATCTTTTCTAATACTTTACTTGAACTACACAAGCAGTTAAGGGAGGGGATGACGCGGTAATGTAATAATTTGATGTGGCATTAGCGGTTGATGGATGGAAGGACAATAACTCTAACTTGTAAATTTTCCAAGGCCAAATTGAAACTTTTTAACTTAGGATGAAAATTGAATATAAGTATGATTTCAAGGACGAGAAATGTATTTCAGCAAAACAAATGTTAGAATTAAAGTTAGGAGATCATTTCCTAACAGTTTAAGCTTTTGGGAGAATTAGTAATTTAACATGGTATCAGACCAGGAGGTTTTAAGTTCAATTCTTGTCTCTAGTCTCCATCCTATTAAAAATGTTAAAAATCCCACATGTTAGGTTCCACTTATTAACGGGAAGTTTGAACCCACAAGTGATGGGGAGTGTTAAAATTATGATTAAGTGGATAAATTCATCATTTACTAACAGCTTAAGCTTTTGAGGAAATAGGTCATTTAACAACAAAAATAGTAGAAAAATAAGCTAAGACACCTACGTCAGGAGGAGCTGCACAAAGAAGGTAAAAACAATGATAGTTGCGCTCAGGATCTGAAATTTGGCAAACACGAGATCTTTCTAGAAGATAAGTTCTAATGGCCGCCCCTGATATTCTTCCTTTCTTATCAAATTGAATCTCGACAAATTTTCCGAAACGACTGTGTAGAGAACATCAGTAGGTACAGACTGCCAACATGTTATGGAAATCACATTGTCTTATATTATGTGATATAAACGAGCAAGAGATGGTTCATTTTGTCATAACATGTGGTGTTACCATGGGAAATGTTTTATGTGAACAAAAGGAAACGAGACACAATCTAAATAATTTTGCTATTCCTATTTCCATTAGGAAATATGCTGCAACCTAACTGGCAAATACAGACTACAATGTCAAAACCATACAATGCTCATAGAAACAAATTCATTGCTAAAGTTGTCCATATGAACTTAGGATAGATTATGATAAATCAAAATACATTGGATCCCTTTATCCCTTTATGCATACATGCGTGTATGTGTATGTGTTAGAGTGTGTGTGTGTGTACATGTGTGTGCACATGTATGTATGGAGAGATAGAAGCAGGGTGTTTTTGTCACAGCAAATAAGTCAAAATGCAAAGTAAGGTTCATCAATGACATATTAAAATATATATATATATATATTTATAATTATTGACACATAAAAACATGCACAATCTAAAAATTAGTTTAAATTTCTCACCTGGAATTGTTATTTTTAACAGTTTTTGCATTGCCAAATGCTTCCAGAACAGGGTTTGACTGCAACATATTAGTTTGTACAAAAGCTTTAGAAAGGTCCAAGTTAAAATTTATTAAAAACCTAATTGAAAAAGAGATACAATTAACATAAATTTATTTTATAGAGAAAACCCATGCAAGACTTCAGATCTCAACATACATATTAAGGAGGAAATTATACACTGCAAGTTGGATTATAAATTTCATCTTAAATAGATGAAGAAAGAAAGTCCATGAATAGTTTGAACATAGGCTAACTGCTCTAATATCCTCCAGAATGCCTTGAGATTGCTTTTCATGATATAGAGACTGAAAATGGTATAGGAATTCAATACACAACAAAAGAATTTGCAGAGAATAAGTCATATTTTTATATAATTTTATTCTTTTGATGCAGATTCTAAGAATAGTGTTATATAATGCCATGTCCATTGTCCAAGCTCCCAGAACGTTAATCATACTGTGGCCACTAGGCCTTGATTCTGCTGACAAAGGTGTAGCCGTGTAGGACTTGACTTCAAATATTGTTGATTAAGAAAACATTAATATTACATTCATATTGTGTCCTTTGAGCAAGGTGTATAACTTCACTTCAAGAGCCTTTGTGGGTGATCTATCCAGAACAAGATATATCGTGGCAAAA
This sequence comes from Quercus parvula, assembly GCA_030820535.1. Lineage (NCBI taxonomy): Eukaryota > Viridiplantae > Streptophyta > Magnoliopsida > Fagales > Fagaceae > Quercus > Quercus parvula. The sequence continues at coordinate 17,642,704 of JAUAME010000008.1, forward strand.
ACTTAGAAAAAATGCAAACCAGCTGAGATCGAATAATCAAATTGTGGAATTCAAGTGACTCCTGTTCAACTCTTTTCCTTTATGCTGCTGAATATCTTATTTAAAAAGATTTTTAAGTAGATGACTTCTTCTACTCAATCCTTGTGCCTAATTTACTACCCTATTCTCCTCCACCATACAGATCATATTTTCAAGTACATGCCTTGCACTGTACAAATCTGTTGTACAAGCTGATGTGGGAAGCACAAAGAAATATTTATTTTAATCTATTCTTATTTAATTTTGCAGTTAATTGTATTTTATTTTAGGTATTAGAAGCTAATTACATTTATTAGTGTTTTTGTTTAATTTCCTAGAGTCAAGAGTATTTTTGTAATTCAATAATTGGGATTTGCCAAGTCATTTAGAATTAGGTTTTCTTAATCAATTATGCACATATTATTGTAACAGTTTGGTTGATAACAAAATTTATCTTGGAATTCTTCCAATGGTTTGGTGCTAATTCCTAAAGGTTCTCTCCTGCTTGGTGATAACTCCTAGATTGTCTATCCTTTATTTCTTTGTTGTTTATTTTTTGATAAGTTTTATTTTTCTGTTGTTTAATTTGTTGTTGCATCATTTTGGTTTTGTCCAATGTCACAAGCATACTAGTAGCTGTTTCTGCAAAGGCATGCAGTGTTTGCGACCTGCAAATTACTTTGTGAAGTTGTCTTTCATCCCACAATATGGTCATAATAGGAATTCTGAGAATGTATTATATGGTCCTAGCAGTTGAAGATGCTATTTGTAGCCATATAAGTCTGGTTTATGTCTCTTTTTCAGTTTATTTTTATCATACTCAAAGCAAAAAAAGCGTCATATCTTAAGATATTATCTAAATTTTTGAATACATTTAACTTTTACTTACTGGAGCCACACCCAAAACTAAGTAATGATCACAAAAGAATAAGCTTTTTATCTTTTAAAACAAGGTATTAAATTAGTGCCACTCTAGTACACCAGAGGTATTCATGATAAAATATATATATATATATATACATTTTCACAGAAAGATAAACTTATAATTGTTACAGCCTTCAAAGGAATACAAGTCATCAAATATTATAGAGTGAAACCCTTAGCGTTCTACAATAGAATGCAAACATAGAATGTAGAATTTGCTTAAGATTTATATCGGAAGACTCAGCAGAACAAAATTTTTCACTGCTACACCATCTTCAGACGTTCTAAGATACTCTTGAATCACAAATTAATATCATAAGTAACTCAACATCCATTTAAATGAAAGATTTAGTGACTTGAGACTCCTAACTAACTTTATTCAATTAAGGTTAAGGCTTCTAATTGATCAAATTCCAATTGGTAGAAAATTGGTTAAATGATTAAATTCATCATTTTCTAATAGCTCAAACTTTTGGTTCAATCGGTATTTTATCACCAATTATACCTCTTGCATATTTTCTTTCATTGATTCCAATCAGAAAATATTTTAGATTCAAATTGACCAAAATCTTCAATGCACCTACACCATATTGTCTTTGGCTTTTATGGGCATGTTTGTCTTATTCATACAGCCCATGTGTTTTCAGACTTCTGACTTTGAATGCCATGTGTAAAGGCATCTACTTAACTCTTGATGCCAAAAATATATATATATATATATATATATATTCTCGACCTCAGCTACTATAAGGTAGGGTTAGATCATCCAGCTTACTTCTAAAACTTGTCGTTCAACAGTCCGTCCTTCTGCTGCAGTATGGCCACCTAAATAGGCAAGGTAACGCATAAGCAGTTTGGTGGTTTCTGTCTTACCAGCCCCACTTTCACCACTAACCAGAATAGAGTTGCTTTTCCCTTCATTAATCATTTCCCTGATTCAAATTTACCCAGTTCAGAAGACAAACTGCATCATCTTTTAAGTAAACAATGTAGAATGTAAAATAAACAAAAGTTTACCTGTACGCAACATCAGCAATTGTAAAAACATGAGGGCTGAGTTCTCCAAATGGCGCCCCTTTGTAACGTTTCATCACGGAAGCATCATACAAGTGTGAGAGTCTTTGGAATGGATTGATAGCAATAAGAATGTTTCCAGTATAAGTCTGCCATTATTTCAAAAGTATTATAACAGAGCCACCCAATTCTGCATTTAATAATTCTCTTACAATAGTGAACATTAAAAGAAATAAAACTGAAACCGAGTTAATCTTACATAAATTTCATTGATCTTAAATCGAATTGCCAAATTATGCAGCACTCCAGGCTCATGCAAATTTTCTAGCTTAATCATGTCATCAACTCCACCTTCAGGATTTTCCATATCTTTGGGATGTAATTTTGACAAATTTGCAACAACCTGGTTGAAATCAAAGCAAGATGTGAAGAAAAAAGTCAGCTTACAAAATCAATAAAACACAAATACAGTAACAGGATGAAAACATAACACAAGGAGTCCCCTTTGTAGTGCAAACAAATAAAAAAAAAAAAAGAAGGAAAATAATGAAAATAAATATATTTCCTTTCAATAACTCCTATAAGTTTAAAAAAAGCCTTATTAGTTACTGCAAGACACTAAAAACAATAAGGATTGGATGATAAAAATCCTATGAGAACAGAATCGTGAAGAAGAATGAATACACTAAAACTAAGAAAACTATATGAATTAGAACTTCTCCATTCACTAACAAGATTAGGCTCACTAAGTCTTGTAAGAAATTTAAGAACATAGAGAGCTTTATTATTTAAGGAATACATTTGAAGTGTCCATGTATCCCCGGCTAATAACATGGGCATAGAATAATTGTTACGGTATGTCCCTTATGATTAGTCCAGTAATTTAACACATTTTAGTCTTCTGATGAAATCTTATAATCTTATTGTGAAATGAAAAGGTTACAAAAATATGTGTCTTACTCTTTAAGTTTCAAAATTTTGAACTTAGTCACAAAATTAATATTATAATAATAATAACTCTTAAATAGCTAGAAGGTCAGAAATCATGAAGCTACAAACATATTTATTAAACTCTCAACAACATGATTGATCAAACTAAATACCTCAATAGTATGTAAAACTGTGAAACTTTCAAAGAAATGAAAACTCAAATATTATTTACCTCTATAAGAAGAGAGTGACTTGTAATGTCTGAATAATTGTAATTCTAGATTAAAGGTTATCAATGAGATATCTGAGATGTTTCAGACACCACAAGATTCTTAGTATCCAATAATCTTCATCCAGATTACGATTAGAAAAAATAAAAAGAAATGGAAAGAAAAACCTTTAGATGTCCTATATGCACGAAAAAGAGTAATTTAACTTTCTAACCTTGTTAAACTAATTGGATTTCAGAAAATAAGACCAGGCAATGACATGTTTCTAAATAGTTATAAGTACTGCATAATATTTCCACATTGTCATGACCTTGTATATTCTTCTTATTCAATCACATGAAAATAATGTGCCAATTAAAATGCCATTTCAAGGAAAGATCCTTCACATAAGGTCATGATATTTGCAAACAATTTAAAGCACACAATTCCAGGAAGATTAGGACATGCCTGGTCCTTCTCATATACTATAGCCTACTCTCTTGACATATAAAATAAATATATTGCAGGAAGATATTTGCTAGAAAATGTTTCCCGAACAGCCTATTCACTGGAAATGTGGCGAGGCTTTTCTACTATTTTTAATTCCTCCTTTACTCTATGTTCCCTTTTTTTTTTAGGAAATATTTGAAAACAGAAAATAACCACTCTAAACTTGAAAATGCAAAGGGAGTTCAAATCTCAAAAATTCTTGAACGCAGCGAATAACAGATTGGAAGAACATTGTAATCATAGAAAACTGAACTAGACAATCATAAGATTGAATGCCTGTTAGCTTGGGAAGATTATTTAACATCTCATGAACTCAACTTACTGTCTTCCCGTTACTAGTTTGAATCTCAGCTTCCTCTCCATTTACATTTATTATTTGTCCATCAATCCAAACTAATTCTGGATCTCCAACCCAAACGTGAGAGCCAATAACAATGTTCTTTGGCAAGCCCTGCAGCAGTTGAAATTTACAATATTATACATGCTTAATATCAAAGCTGATACACAAATATAAATTTTCTCATCATTTTTTTTAGGGTAAGAATAGAACACACACACACAAGTAACATAATAGAAATTTGTGATATGCATATACAAATGCTAGCATTGGTGTGTGCCACAACATACATCAATGTTTACATTCGATAAAATGGAAGCTCAAGAGGGATTTCATGTTTTAGCTCATACATTTCCAGACAAAGAAACCATGCAGATAGAGATCTCAATGGGTATTAACACACTTAGATATAGTTCATTCAAGATTTTATAGCAAAAGTTCAAACCTATAGTCGAAAAATAACCAAGCATAGATATCATTATGATCATTTTTTATTTATAACATTATCAATCTACTGAGAAATGAGAACCATATGGACATCCCTACTACAATTGGCACTATTGTCAGCTGGCCCCAATATATTAATTTGAGTTCAGGGGATGTATATATTTCAAATATTTTCTACTTCAACGGGAGTTTTACAAGAATAGCATGCATACAAAATGTCTGTAAATGTCATCACCTTTTTTCTTTTGTTAATCCAGCAACCTGATGCTTTTTATTTCTGAATTTTCACAATTTGTTATGGACAAAAGTAATAGTGTCATAAAATTCAGAGACACCAAGGTTCTTAATTCAAATAAGCAGAAACATTCACTAGATATAAATATCCCTGATTCACATAAATAAAATGAATGCAAAAAGGTTAAGAAATGGTATTTTAATTTTTATATAGCATTGATCAGGTAATTTTAGAACTTAAAAGCAAAACATAGTGTTAAGTTAGTCTTCCATAAGTCACTTTTTGCTTAAAATTATTAACAATACTTTTCCAAAAACTATGCAGAAGATCCAAACAGACTTATAAAACAAACAAACAAACCCAAAACAAAGAAAGAATATGAGAAATAGGCATTAACCCATGTTATGAAAATTAGAAGTGAGATCAAATAACCATATTTTGACACAAACATTGTCCCTTGTTAAAATCCACAACTTGGGAAATCATAGTTAGAGAACTCACATACCATTTCTATTCAATATGTTGGTCACCTTAACAGAATTTCCTCATCAAATACTATACAAGAGATTAAAAAATGAGAACCCATTAAGTTCTATGTCCAACCAAACACAATGCTGCCCAGCCCAGGTGTTTCAACCAAGAAGTAAAGAATATATTTTCCTATGTACATTAGTTTTTTTCTTTCTGGGGTTGGCTATATTTTTTGGAAGTGGCATTCTTCAAAGACCTGCAGTTTCGTCGCCATTTTTTTTGGAACTTCTTGTGGTTCTGTGACTTCAATTTTTTTCTGTTTCTCTGTATGAGTGAAGTGAGAGAATATCAATACAATCCGGATCATCAACATGGGTCGGACTCCAATTCATGTGTCACTCACGTGATGGGGCCAAATTAACACTTTTGAATTTTGAATATCATTTTTTTTTTTTTGATAACTTTGAATACCTTTTTTAACTGTGCCATTAGAATATTTGTTAATGAATCATTTTAATATTAGTATATAAAAAAAAGTAAAAGAAAAAAAATCAATTACATTTTTTTTTAATTGATTTTTGTTTCCCTACATCTTTGTATATAAGCTTGAACAACATACTTCTTTCAGTTCTTTGTATGTCTTTTACTTATACTTTTTTTTTTTTTAGAAAGAGATCAATTCATTCAACAATCAACAGAAACTTCTGTCAAACAATACAAGATTGGTTGCATCACTGTGGATGTCATTTAACCAAATTCGAGGGAAAAGGGACTTTCGCACAAGTTTTGCCAACATGTCAACCACGCTATTCCCTTTCCTTTTTACATGTGAAAAAACACAAGCCCTGGAACTAACTGCCAGCTGCCGAGTCTTCAATGAGATGACCGAAGGGGGCCATGCATTCCTCATCAGTGTTAAAGGAATTTACAATGATTTCAGCATCCCCTTCAAATATTACTTCCTGGAGGCCTAGTTCCTGAGCAAACAAAATCACTCTCCTACCAACAAGAGCTTCAACATCCTCCACTGATGGGGGTAAGGCTATTCTCTCGGATAGTGCTCCAATAACACTACCCTCGTGGTCCCTGATAACCACTCCCAAGCCTGCTAATCCTAGCTCCTGAAAAATGGCCCCATCGAAGTTGGCTTTGCACCAGGAAATGGGGGAAGAAGACTAATGGATTGGCGCTGAAGGCTGTTGAGGAGTCAAGGGCCTATCTTGGACCTATTGGAATTCCTGGAGGCATTCAATGGCATCAGCATGGATCAATGAGTAAGGTAGCAAGGGTGAACCAGTTCAAATAGCATTCCTTTTGTACCAAATGCTCCATGAGATATAAGCAAATCGCTCAGCAAGATGGGGAGCTTTGAGGATGCCCAGGAAGAGGTCCTGAAAACTCACAAAACGCTTCAAGAGATGTGGTTTGCATATGATGATGCCGTAATGTTCACCAGTGAGATGCATGATCCCTGCGCTCGAACAATCACCTACAAAAGAGAAGAAAATACGAACACCTTACGGAAGGCACCGGTGTGGAGCTGGCCAAACACCCTCCGAAGGTTAAGTCAGAAGTATTCTCACAACTCTAGAGTGCTAGAGAGGGGTTAATTATGCGTACCTTGATGTGAGGAGGATGTTAGGGCTTTTATAGTAGTGTGGTCTTACCTCCTTTCCTTGTAGCCCAAGTCTTTTCCTTGTAGCCCAAGTCTTATCCTTGTAGGACAAGTTTTTTCCTTGTAGGACAAGTCTTGTCCTTGTAGCCCAAGTCCTTTCCTTGTAGAGCAAGTCTTTAGGAATCTGAAACGTGGTGGACAAGTTATTCATTGTGAAGGGTTTGCGATTTTTAAGGTGTTCCTCTAATATTTTCCCATGCTTTGCCCTATTCATGCTGGGCCTTCGTTTCATCAGGAACTCCACACAAAGAATGGGCTCAACCTTCTCTTGGCCCATGGACCCATTGGGCTCACCAGGCCTTATCTCCTATTTTTATCCTCTTCAGCTGCCCCCTTCACCCCATTTGGTCCGTCGCTTTTGTGCAAACGGTCAATTGGGGTGACGGTCAAAACAGTCATGACGGTTCTATGTTCATAGGGCGACGGATAGACATACATGAACAGTGACAAAGAAGAGCTAGGATGGTGATCGTGAATACTGAGTGGTTGGTGACGTAGTCAATGTGGTGACGGTCAGAACTTAACAGCTGACGGTCAAAACGTTACAGTTGATGGTGACGAGGACCCTTGGAGGGAGGTTTATGGAGCATGACGCCGTCAGGTCTATAGAGGTCTGACAAGCTGCAGAGGCATTTAAGGCGATGACACGTGTCACTCGTCGAGTGGTTCCTACCTTGGATCGAAGTGTCGCTTCGTCTTCCGTGCACTCCACCTATAAAAACCAGCACCCTCCCCTTCATTTCTTTTACTTTACGCAGAACCTACATTGTCAGAGCGAGTCCGTCACCTGTCAGAGCTTACCCGTTCACATCCTCCAGCCACAACTTTTATCCGCTCACTCCTTTCCTCGGTAAGTGATTCTATCCGTTCACTTTGATATACTTTCAGTTTTTATACTTGACATGGTAAAAGCTTTAAATTTCTTGCATCCATCTCTTCCTTTTTTATTTTAGACCCGTCAGTCTTAGGCTTTGTCGTTACGTTGTAGGCAATGTCTAGTGCGTCGAGTAACCAGTCGTTCGTCCGCGACGGGGCGGGTTACGAGGAATTGTACCCGTCGGGTTACAAAGATCCAGACGAACTAAACGAGAGGACTCCGTCTGCCACTTCACCGTCCTCAACAAATGAGGATATGGAATTGGCCAAACCAGAGGAAGGTTCTGACGACGGTGGTAAAGGAATTAAGTCAATAGTTGGGGCTGACGGACTTAGGGAGTTCGTCATGCTACCTGAGTGGACGGTTAATAACTTCAGGTCCACAATTAAGGAAGTGCACTTCAAAACAATTAGGGCAATTTACCAAATACCCGACCACATCCCTATTCGTCTACCCTACCAGGCAGAAAAATGCTATTACGACGGAGTGGATGACCTAGGGGTGTATAAACAAGCACTCAAGGCTGGGTTTAGGTTCCCTCTGAACAGACTCAAGCGAGAACTACTCCAGCACTTGGGTTTGTTCGTCAGCCAGATATCCCCGAACGCCTGGAGGGTTTTTATTGCAATGGAGGTCCTGTACGGAGCCTGTCTAATGGTTCCAGATCATTGACCGTACGGGAGTTCCTCCATTGCTACCGTCCAGACGAGTTAGACAAGTCAAGGGGAATGTATAGCTTTGTCCCTAGGAAGTCCGTCTTGAAGGTCATCTATGAGACCCCTGACTCCAATTGTGATTGGAAGAGCCGTTACTTCTTCCTGGAAGGTGACGGCTGGATGTGTCACCCGGGGGAGACGGACTTCATGCCAGTTGATAAGACATGGGGGATCTTGGACCCGTCTGGTATAACTTATTTCGTCGTGTTACGAAGGTAATTTTTCTTTAACTCTTTAACGACCGTCCTGAGTATTTTGTCCCTTTTATATTTCAGTGCGACGGCGTCCGCAAGTTGATCTAAAGGAGTACAATTTTTTGGAAAGGATTTTTTCAAAGACAAAGCCAGAGGAACGGACGTGGGCGAAGTTGGTTAATCTTAATATCGTCCATTGGTATTGCGACGGGCCCGAGCCCACTCCGGCGGCGATAAAATATGAGGAGCGCACCCGTCAGCGTAAGTCCGTCACCCTTTACAACTAACTTGACCAATTCCTTCGAGTTTACCCGTCTACTCTTATTTTTACAGAGATGGATGACGCGAAGAGAAGGGCTGCCATCGGAAGTAAGGCCGCGAAGAACAAGGAGACGGATGAAGGTGCGATGGGGACGGGCTTGAGCAGGCCTTTGGCGAAGAGACCAATGCCTAAGGTGGATCGTGCACCCAAGAAACAAAAAGTTTCGACGGAGCCCGTCATAGGTCTAATGGCGAAGGGTAAGAAGACGGTGACCCCGGCCAAACCTGGGGGTGGCAAAGGCCTAATGGTTCCTCCTCCGGGTAGTCAGAAGAAACCGCCCGTCCTTCTCCGTGAAGACCCAAAGTATGCTTTGGGGAAGATTTCTTCTATTATCGGGAGCGAGGACTATGAGGACCTTGGGAACCACTCGACGGAGGCTATGGGGGAGACGGGCCTCTTCAGCATTGCCCAAGTAAGAGCCCGTCGCTATTCATTTATTTATTTACTTATTATTATTATTTTTTTTCACTAACTAAAACTCCATTTCGTCGTCAGGCTATACTCATGACGAAGGGCTTGATGGACCAGGCTCTTCACCAAGAGATGACACTTGAAAGGGTCCGCGAAAAGGCCAAGCTGACGGAGGAGGAGCTGCTCGAGTTAAGAAATTGGAAGGTGGTGACGGAGCAGAAGCTCAAGCTTGCGGAACGGACGAGGGACGAATACCAAAAGATGACGGAGGAGCTGAAAGCCATTCTGGAGGACAAGGAGAACGAACTCCGTCTAGCCAAAGAGAAAGCCGTCCAGGAGTATCGTGACTCCGACGCTCTCTTGACAGAGCTCGGAGTTTCATACAACGACGGTTTCGACGATGCCCTCCGTCAAGCCAAAGCTCTCTATCCCAAGCTTAACTTCTCAGCCGTTAACATCAATATCGCGGAGGCTATGTCCGTTCAGCCCAATGCTTCCGATGATACAAATGAACTTTTTGCGGAGGAAGGGCCCGTCACCGTCGTCCCCAAGATTCATGCTGAAGATGGAAAGTCCCTTGAAGCCAAAGATCCCGTCATTCCTAACGTGTAGACATAATTATTTACTTTTTTCAAGTATTTTGAAAACAATTTGGATTTTGCCCGTTGTATGCCGGGCCGTCTTGTATTCGTTGTATTTGACATTTAACTTATTTATTTAAATGCTTCTTTTAATATTTTGTTGATGATTGTAGTGTATGATCCGTCTTGTTGCTTTAATATTTGCTTAATTTGATTCGTCCACGTTGTGGACCTTCATAATGTTTGCGTCCCTGGTTGGGTCCGTTCATTCCGTGGAATGTGGTCGTGACCCCTGATGGCCGTCCACTTTGTGGACTTGTATAATTTTATGAACTGGTTGGGTCCGTCCTCTTTTTTGGAGTTATATAAGTTTGACCCTTGTTAGGTCCGTCCACTTTTTGGACTTGTATAATTTTGACCCTTGTTGGGCCAGTCCACTTTTTGGACTTGTATAAGTTTGACCCTAGTTGGGTCCGTCCTCTTTTTTGGAGTTATATAAGTTTGACCCTTGTTGGGTCCGTCCACTTTTTGGACTTGAATAAGTTTGACCCTGGTTGGGTCCGTCCTCTTTTTTGGAGTTGTATAAGTTTGACCCTTGTTGGGTCAGTCCACCTTTTGGACTTGTATAAGTTTGACCCTGGTTGGGCCCGTCCTCTTTTTTGGAGTTATATAAGTTTGACCCTTGTTGGGTCCGTCCACTTTTTGGACTTGTATAACTTTGACCCTGGTTGGGTCCGTCCTCTTTTTTGGAGTTATATAAGTTTGACCCTTGTTAGGTCCATCCACTTTTTGGACTTGTATAAGTTTGGCCCTGGTTGGGTCCGTCCACTTTGTGGACTTGTATGTTTGACCCTTGGTGGGATCCGTCCACTTTGTGGACTTGTAAGTTTGACCCTAGTTGGGTCCGTCCACTTTGTGGACTTATATGTTTGACTCTTGGTGGGATCCGTCCGCTTTGTGGTAATAATCTTAGTAGCATGGACACAGCATGGTCTTGAATGTTCCTTCATTAGATTTAAAGGTGTAGAAAAAAGTACCTACCCTCGTGGGCTTAAAAAGATACTAAAAGAGCCATTGTAGCAAGGGCTTATTCATACAAAAAGCCAAAAACAATCAAAAGACTAGTAAGTGCTTCACGAAATAATTAAAGACTCGTTAAATAGAAATGGACTGGGGAATAGGGGGAAATCGAATGCCATTTCTATTGGTAGTATTTCCGGAGGTGTTCCATATTCCATGGGTGCTGAAGCTTCCTCCCGTCCATGGTTTCAAGGTGGTATGTGCCCTTCCTCTGCCATGATGTGATCCTATACGGTCCTTCCCAATTTGGTCCGAGTTTCCCTTGTGTAGGGTCTTTAGCGGCGCCCATGACCTTTCGTAGCACCAGGTCGCCGATCTGAAAATCTTTGTGCCTTACCCTAGTGTTGTAGTGCTTTGACATGAGGTTCTGGTATCGCGCCAACCTCTGTTCTGCCATTGCTCGGGCCTCGTCTACTAAGTCTAGCTGTAGGCGCATAGCTTCTTCGTTTTTGTCCTTCTTGTAGCTCTGCACGCGATAGCTGGTGAGGCCGATCTCTGCTGGGATGACTGCATCAGCTCCGTATGTAAGTCAAAATGGGGTCTCCCCTGTGGGTGTCCTTGCAGTCATCCGATACGCCCATAAGACACTTGGCAGTTCGTCTGGCCAGATACCCTTTGTCGCTTCGAGTCGGGTTTTGATGATTTTCAGCAATGTCCGATTCATGACTTCTACCTGTCCGTTTGCCTGCGGGTGTGCTGGTGATGAGTAATGATTCTGAATGCCTAGCTCTAAGCAGAAATTCCTGAACGCGCCGTTGTCGAATTGTTTTCCATTGTCAGAGACGAGCACCCTCGGAATCCCGTATCTGCATATGATGTTTTTCCACACGAAGGTACGAATGCTTTTCTCTGTGATAGTGGCAAGGGGTTCTGCTTCCACCCATTTGGTGAAGTAGTCGATTCCGACTACCAGAAACTTTAGCTGTCTTAAGGCCGTTGGGAAGGGACCCATGATGTCTAACCCCATTGCGCGAACGGCCAAGGAGCCGTCATAGGTGAGAGTTCTTCTGATGGTTGCCTGATTAGATTACTGAACTTCTGACACTTATCGCAGGCCTTCACGTATGATTGTGTGTCTTTGAGCATAGTGGGCCAGTAGTATCCGGCTCGGATCAGTTTGTGCACCAAAGACCGTGCTCCTGAGTGATTCCCGCAAATCCCCTCGTGAACTTCCTTCATCACATATTCTGCTTCACTGTGGCTTAGACACCTCAGGTAAGGTCGAGAGAAACCTCTTTTGTACAAGACGTCCTTGATCAACATGAATCGCGACGCCCGGACTTTCAATCTTCTTGCAGCGTCCTTCTCGTCTGGCAAAGAGCCCGACTGTAGATATTCTTTTAAAGGCGCGGTCCAATCCTCTTCAACATCAATCTCCTGTATTTGTTTCCCGTCATCAATAAGCGAGCAAGTTTGGACAAAAGATAATACCTGCTTAGGCGCATTCATGAATTCTGCGGAGGCTGCTTTTGCCAAACGGTCGGCGCATTCGTTTTCCTCCCTTGGGATTTGAACGAATTTGACCTCGAGGCCGGCGGTTCGACCCTTCACCTCTTCCAGGTACTTCTTCATCCTCTCGTTTCTACACTCAAAATCGCCATTGATCTGACTAGTTATCACCTGGGAGTCACAATGTATGATCACGTTCTCAGCACCCGCGGCCTTTGCGAGATCCAACCCAGCTATCAAGGCTTCATATTCCGCCTCGTTGTTGGTTGTAGGGAAATCTAGTCTTATCATGCATTCGATCTTATCCCCTTCTGGTGATAGCATAACTACACCGGCTCCTCCTGAGTGCTGATTTGATGACCCGTCCGTGTGGATGATCCACAGTTTTTGTCCTTCAGCCCCTTCGTCTTCTGGCTGGGTGTACTCGGCTATGAAATCTGCCACTACTTGCCCCTTCATTGCAGTTCGTGGATGGTACTATACGTCAAATTCGCTTAGCTCAATTGCCCACAAGGCCATTCTCCCTACCGCCTTTGGGCTGCTCATTGCTTTCTTTAAATGTTGATCCGTCAGAACTACGATTATATGAGCTTGGAAATATGGTTTGAGTTTCCGCGCAGCGGTTATGAGTGCAAGAGCCAATTTCTCCATCCGGGGGTATCTTTCTTCTGCTCCTCGGAACACCCTGCTTAAGAAATAGACAGGTCGTTGCGAGGGTTCGTCGTTTCGTACTAAGGCCACGCTAACTGCTGCTTGCAAGACCGCTATGTAGAGGTACAGCTCTTCTCCCGGCATGGACGGGCTGAGTAGTGGTGGGGACGATAGGTACTTCTTCAAGTCCTCGAATGCCTTCTGACACTCGTCCGTCCACTCAAATGATTTCTTCAGTATTCGGAAGAAAGGCAAACACTTATCTGTCGCTTTGGAGATGAATCTGTTTAGGGCCGCAACTTTTCCATTCAAGCTCTGCACTACCTTCACTGTCCTCGGGCGCTCTAATTCCATTATGGCCTGCACCTTCTCTGGGTTGACTTCTATACCTCTTTGGGACACTATGAAGCCCAAGAATTTCCCGGCTGTAACCCCGAACACGCACTTGCTTGGGTTCAGCTTCATATTGTATGACCGAAGGATGTTGAATGTCTCCTGGAGGTCGCTCAGGTGGTCGTTCTCGCGCACACTCTTCACCAACATGTCGTCGACATAGACTTGTACGTTCCTACCGAGCTGGTGCGCGAACATTTTGTTCATTAACCTTTGATACGTAGCCCCCACGTTCTTGAGTCCGAATGACATCACCTTGTAGCAGAAAAGTCCCTGGCTGGTTACAAAAGAGGTTTTCTCCTGATCCTCCTCCTTCATTTTAATCTGGTTATAGCATGAGAAGGCGTCCATGAAACTTAAGAGTTCGTGTCTGGCCGTTGAGTCTACCAAAATATCTATCCTTGGGAGTGGATAGCTGTCTTTTGGGCACACCCTGTTGAGGTCCGTGAAGTCGACGCACATTCTCCACTTTCCGTTATTCTTTCTCACCATGACCACATTTGCTAGCCAGTCGGGGTAGTATACTTCTCGGATAAAACCCGCCTCCAGCAGCTTTCTAACCTCTTCTGCCATTGCTTTATCTCGTTCTTGCACGAACACACGCTTCTTCTGTCGGACTGGCGAAGAGTCCGGGTTAACATTTAGCCTATGGACTATCACTGACGGATCGATTCCCGGCATGTCTTCGTGGCTCCACGCGAATATGTCCTGATTCTTCCTTAGAAAGTTTGCCAGGTCTTGACGTACCGTCGGGCTGGCCAAGGTGCCCATTCTTGTTGTCCGTCCGGGTCTCAATTCATCGAGCATGACCTCTTCCAACTCTTCTACCGGCTCTACAGTGGTCTGCTGCTCTCCAATGCACATGGTCTGCTGATGATCCTCCATTTCCAACATGGCAATGTAGCACTCCCGGGCGGCCACCTGGTCTCCTCGCAACTCTCCAATTCCGTACCCCGTAGGGAATTTAATCATCAGGTGGTATGTTGAGGTTGCTGCTTTCCAGGAGTTCAGTGTGGGTCGCCCTATTATACCGTTATACGCGGATGAACAGTCGACCACTAAGAATGTCACGTCCTAAATGATTTGCTGCGGATAGTCACCGACCGTCACTGAGAGTGTGATTGCTCCTAATGGGAGTACCATCGTTCCTCCAAAGCCGACCAACGGGACATTTGTTGGTGTTAGTCGTGCTCTACTTATTCCCATCTGCTGGAATGCTGGGTAGTATAGGATGTCTGCCGAGTTGCCATTGTCGACCAGCATCCAGTGTACATTGTAATCTCCTACCCTTAAACTGACGACAAGGGCGTCATCGTGTGGATGGTAGAGGCGTCTCGCATCGTCCTCTGAGAATCCAATGATCGGGCTTTCCCTTCGCGCTATCTTGGGTACAGAACCCGTTGTCTGTACATTCTGGACCATCCTGAGGTAGGTATTTCAAGCCTTTTTGGACGATCCCGTTGCTGCCGTGCCCCCTATTATCATCCTTATGTCCCCGACAGGGGGTCTCGGATGGTCGTTCTTCCATCGGGGGGCCTGTTCCCGTGCATGCGCATCCGTCCTTTCCCTGCTGACGAATTTCTGCAGTTTTCCTTCTCTGATGAGGGCCTCAATCTGCTGTTTCAGATCGTAGCAATCCGCAGTATCGTGACCGTGGTCACGGTGGAAACGACAATACTTGTTTCTGGATCGCTTGGCTGGGTCGCTCTTTAGCTTCCCTGGGAACGTCAAGGATCCCTCGTCTTTGATCTGCATCAGCACTTGGTCTAGTGGGGCGTTCAGAGGGGTGAATCTTGTAAATCTTCCTCCTGGGGGTTTAGAACGCTTCTCCTCGCGTCTGTCTCCTATCCTCGGTTTCTTCCTTCCATGGTCCTGCCTAGCGTCTTCCGGTCTCTCTCTCTTCCTGGGTTTGTCTTCCCTAGCCGACAGTGCGTCCTCCGCATTCATGTATTTTGTGGCCCTGTAGAGTACCTCAGACATGGTTTTCGGATAATTTTTATACAGGGAGAACAGGAATTTTCCCTTCTGTAGGCCATTGGTGAAGGCTGCCACCAAAATCTTATCGTCGGCCTCATCAATAGAAAGTGCTTCCTTGTTGAATCGAGTTATGTATGATCGCAGCGTCTCGTCCTCCCGCTGCCTGATGCTCATTAAACATGCTGTAGACTTCTTGTATCTGTGCCCCCCGATGAAGTGCGAGGTGAATTGGGCACTTAGCTCCTTGAAGGTGTTGATTGAATTTGGTGTCAATCTGCTGAACCAAATTCTTGCTGCGCCCCTTAGTGTTGTAAGGAAGGCCCTACACATGATCTCGTTCGATACTCCCTAGAGGTGCATCATGGTCTTGAAGGTTTCTAGATGATCTAACAGGTCCTTGACCCCGTCGTAGCTCTCAAGCTGCGGCATTCGGAACTTCTGTGGCAGGGGACAGGAGTTGACCTGTATAGTGAATGGCGAGTCCGTCCTATTCACTAAATCGTCAAGGTCACTGGAGACGCGTCCCTTGAGGGCGTTCATCATGACCTCCATTTGTTCCTTCATCACCTGCATTTCCGCAAGGATGGGTGGTGGGGTTGTATCCGCGAGAGAGGGCGTGCTCAAGTTTCGCCGCTCTGGTCTATTGGGCTCGTTGTTGCCCTCTGATCTTTCAGGTCCCCTCCGTTCGGAGCTGTCCCCCTGGTTTTCCTCTTGGATGTTGTGTCCCGCGCCCCTCTGTCGCAGTTGCTCCTCCAGATCATGGTTTTGTTTTGTGAGGCGCTCTACCGCAGCCGTGAGGGTTTAGACCTGTCTTTCTAACGCGGTGGACCTTAGCGGCTCGTCTTCTTGAACGTTGTTGGTAGTGTCCATTGAGCGTGTGAGTACCATGTAACTCTTATGTCCGGGATGCGACAATGGCTTAAATTGTCACGAACTCGTCGTTCCCACAGACAGCGCCAACTGATGATGCCGTAATGTTCACCAGTGAGATGCACGATCCCTGCGCTCGAACAATCACCTTCAAAAGAGAAGAAAATACGAACACCTTACGGAAGGCACCGATGTGGAGCCGGCCAAACACCCTCCGAAGGTTAAGTCAGAAGTATTCTCACAACTCTAGAGTGCTAGAGAGGGGTTAATTATGCGTACCTTGATGTGAGGAGGATGTTGGGGCTTTTATAGTAGTGAGGTCTT
This sequence comes from Quercus parvula, assembly GCA_030820535.1. Lineage (NCBI taxonomy): Eukaryota > Viridiplantae > Streptophyta > Magnoliopsida > Fagales > Fagaceae > Quercus > Quercus parvula. The sequence goes on from JAUAME010000008.1 coordinate 17,659,319, forward strand.
GCCTCCTTTCCTTGTAGCCCAAGTCTTTTCCTTGTAGCCCAAGTCTTATCCTTGTAGGACAAGTCTTGTCCTTGTAGCCCAAGTCCTTTCCTTGTAGAGCAAGTCTTTAGGAATCTGAAACGTGGTGGACAAGTTATTCATTGTGAAGGGTCTGCGGTTTTTAAGGCGTTCCTCTAATATTTTCCCATGCTTTGCCCTATTCATGCTGGGCCTTCGTTTTATCAGGGACTCCACACAAAGAATGGGCTCGACCTTCTCTTGGCCCATGGACATGGACCCGTTGGGCTCGCCAGGCCTTATCTCGTATTTTTATCCTCTTCAGCATAAATCTTCTTTCCACCATATTTCTTTGACCACACAATAATCCCACAAAACATGAATGGCATCTTTAGTATGGTCACGGCAGATATCACAAGTAGCATCAGCAATGATTTTCCTACGAGCAAGGTTTCTCTTCGTTGGTAATGATTCAGAACAAGCTCTCCATAAGAAGTGCTTAATCTTATTTGGAATATTAATCCTCCAAATGCTACTCCAAAAATTCGTGTGCAACACTGAACTCGAGGGACCTAGTTGGTTGTTGGTCACTGTCTTTGCAGTAGCCGGTATACTGATTTCATGGAATACACCCCATTTTTTGTCTCCTTCCAAATTCTAATATCCACCAGCCTTCTTGAGCTTAAAGGAATGCTAAGAATTTCCTGAGCCTCAAAAGGAAGAAATTCACTTCGGATTCAATATTCATCCTAGCTGTTACCATTTTTGAACATCAAAGCGCACACCTTAGTGTTTAGAGGGAAATGTTTTTAGGGAGAGAGGACTTTGTTGTAGTGCGGACCTGGCAGCCATCCATCTCCACGAATCAGAACACTGTGACCGTTTCCAATACGCCATGAAGACCTTAATGCAATGACTTGAAAAGCCTTAAGAATGCTCTGCCACACATAAGACCCCTTGGTTTTTACCCCATCATCCATGATCGAACAAGATGGAAATAATCTGGTTTTGAACACCTTGTAAAACAGGGAATCCCGGTTGTGGAGAAGCCTCCAAACCTGCTTTCCAAGGAGAGCAAGGTTGAAATTTTCAATATCTCGAAATCCCAAACCACCTTGATATTTAGGGAGACAAAGTTTATTCCAAGCCAGCCAGTGTGTTTTGCGTTGATCGCCTCTATAACCCCACCAGAATTTGCCGATAAGAGACTCAATGTCTTTACATAAGCTCCGTGGTAACTTGAAGCAATTCATAGTGAAGGTTGGCATTGCTTGCAAGATAGATTTGATCAGTACTTCCCTGCCTGCCTGAGAGAGCAACTTCTCCTTCCAGCCCTGAATTTTCTGCCAAATCCTCTCGCAGATGTAACTAAAGGTAAGATGTAACTAAAGCTTTGCTTCTTACCTCTACCCACAAAGGATGAAAGACTAAGGTATTTTTCAATCTGGTGAGAAATTGAAACGAAAATCTACCTTTGATTGAATTTTGGACTTGCTGATTCGTGTTGGAGCTGAAAAAGAGCTGGGTTTTCTCACGATTGATCCTCTGCCCCGATGCCCTTTCATACTTCTCTAGCAACTCTAGGATAGTGTTGCATTCATGGCTATTTGCTCTACAGAACAGCAAGCTATCGTCCGCAAAAAATAGGTGAGTCACTTTAGGATCTGCACGACATAGGGAAACTCCTGAGATAGATCCATTATCTGTGGCTTGCTGTATAATAGCATGTAAACCTTCTATGCACAAAAGGAAAAGGTAAGGTGACAATGGGTCCCCTTGTCGGAGACCCCGTTGGGGGTGGATTAAGCCGTGGGGTGCACCATTCAACAAAATAGAGAAGGAAACAGTACTGATACAGGACTTTTTGTTTCTCTAAGAAACCTGGTTTTTTGAATTGTATAGCTATAGTGTTATTGATTGGTTTTCAGTTTGCACTCATAGTAATTGGTAATAAGAGAGTATCATTTAGAAATATTATATGTGCTATGATTCATAATTTTAATTTTACTGCCTTTCTTTGCACCTGAACTGTAAGGATGTGTTTTCATAATCAAAGTTTTGAATTTTTTTAGTGCATGTATCTTGATGTAAAAAATTTGAGACTTTCAATAAAAATATCATTACATAATAACTTACTCCACGAACAACCCTAATTGTGAACAAAGGAAAAGTTTGAGCCTTTCAATGACTTACGAAAGCACCTTCAATAACTTTCAATTATAGGCTAAAAATTTACAATATCATTATACAATTATTGTATTATTGTTGAATACAATGCCACACAGCAATCCCTATATGTGTATATATAATATATTATAAGCAACTTAATAAACGAATAGTGCATATAAACAATTACACTTCGTTTGTTTCGATGTAAAATATTTTCAAGAAAATATTCTCACATTTTACAATGTTTGTTTTACAATAAAATACTTGGTAAAAAATAAAATATTTTCAGTCAACTAAATCAATTTTGTGTAGCCAATAGGGGTTTGGCTGAATGGGTAAGGTTCGTTCGCTTCGTGCACCACACGTAGGTTCGATTCCCGTTGCCCGCAGGAGTCCGTTGGTGGGCATACTTAGTGAGGGTTGGCCCCCTTACACAGTACTGGGCTGGGCCTCATCAAGCTGATCCCAGTACTAGCTTCCTGCCTGGGGTGTAATACAACCACAAAGGCCCCCATTTTCGTTTCTCAAAAAAAAAAAAAAAAAATCAATTTTGTGTAAAATATTTTACACTTGAAATTTCGGTAAAATATTTTACATTTTCTCTCCCTCTTGCCCAATAACTTTCACCCTTTCTCCCTTTCATGCTTTCTCTCCCTCTCAGATTTATCTCCATAACCCAGGTTACCCAGCCACCTCCAATCCCTCTATCCCACCACTAGCAAGCTCTAATCGGCACCACCAGCTAGCTCTAGGCTCCACCGGTGCTACCCATCACCAACTCCTTATCAATCACGCTCAACTGCCAAGGAAGACAAATTCGTACCGGTACTGAGCTTCACGCAAAACGTAGTTCCTTCACCACACTTGAGAGAAAAATTTGGCCATTGATGCTAAACTTCATCTACTGATGCTATGACTTGATGTTAAACTTCATATGGTAACTATGGTTGTTGAATGGTTAATGTGAAAACTTTGTGAGAGTGACAGAGATCTACAAGAGACTGGATTTTTTTTGTGTTTGTTTAGATCTAGAGAGAGAGAGAGAGAGAGAGAGATTTAATAAGAAACCTTTTAAGAGACTTTTTTACTGTATTTAGGACTAAAAACGAGTGGGGCATGACTACCATTAGAGGACCTTCTGCTAAAGTAATTACATGTTAGACATGTGGCATATAATGCTCTCTTTTTGAGATATACTCTTATTGTTTGGCCCATCAATGACTACACCTTTGGAAAGAAAAACATGTGGAGGAGGAAGAAAAAAAAAGGTTTAATGCTCATATATTATGGATTCCTGGAGGTTTATGGTCAGATTTATGGTTTAATGGTCAGATTTTTAGGTGGTGGCTGGGATGTTGTGATGGTGGTGGCTTTAGCTCATTTGCGGGTGGCTAGTGATGGTTTGCATTTTCATGTGTTTTGTTATTCCAAACACTTGAAAATGTTTTTAGTAAAATTTTTTACATGTGAAATATTTTACAGTTGAAATTTTTTTACATTGAAACAAACAGAGCGTTAACTGCATTTCTCTGGAAGATAGCCAATAGAAATAAAATAAATAAATTACCTACATTTCGAAATCTCAATTAAGAATAATTCTAGTCACCATTTCGCTTTAAATTAGGGGTGGCAAAATTGGACACGACCCGCAAACCTGACCCGACACGACACAACATGAAATTAACAGGTTATGGGTTGAGGCTTAACAGGTTTGTGTCATATTTGGGTTGACACTGCTGACTTGTTTAATAAACGGGTTTGGTTAGTGTTGAACATATAGAACTCATTTGACCCATTTGACCCGTTTAATTAAATGGCATTTTACCAATATACCCTTCAAACTCTAGGTATATAAACTTATTAGTTGTTGTGGTTTATTTTCTTTGACATATTATGATTGATTATTTGTGATATTGTGATATGCTTTAGTTTTGAATAATTATTTGTGATACAATTACTCGTTAGTTCTGAATTTTATATTAAAAATATTTATTTGTTTGTTTTTTCATTTTGATAAAAAATTTGATAAATAGGTCGACATGACTAACTTGTTTAATAAATGGGTTGTGTTGGGTTGAGAATTCTTGACCCGTTTAATAAACATGTCGGGTTAGTGTTGACCTATATCGTCGAATACTCATGAGTTGACACAACACAAACCCGGCACACGAACACGAATTGCCACCCCTGCTTTAAATCAAAGATGCCTATTAAGCCTGTAGGTAAAAATAGAAGGGGCACATTTCCAATCCATAACCAATGGCTAATTAGTGTTGGGAGCAAATTCTTTCCCTTTAATAAAATATTTGGGGAGGCCAAAACCGAGACTCAACATTGGACTTCAAGACATGGTCCAAAAGCTTTCGATATCATGTAATGAGTTCATCCTTAGCTCGAGATATAGGATGCTCCTCAACAAGAATAACAACAAAACCCATAATATATTTTCACAATAATTGGTTAATATAAATGTGGGCTCATTAAAACAAGTACACAAAAGGAAAGTGGTCCAATAACTAAATAAGTCAAAATAGGACTTCCAACAGTGTAAATATGATAGATGTTCAGCAATCAATTATTGAGTAATTTGAGAAAAATGTTCACGTTACATCATAAAATTCATGAGTTCATTAGAAAGGTTTTGGGAGCTTTCTTCTACTACCATACTTACAAGAGGAAAGAACTTCATTATGACAAATACATTATGTGCCCGTTTGGATTCAGCGTTTTCCGCTGAATCCAGAGCTGCGTTTTTCCACCTTTTTTTTTTCCCCTCACTTCACGCGTTTTGCTTTAGGCCAGGGGACAACTAGCACTGTAGCAGTACTGTACAGCACTGGTTATGTACTATAGTAGTACTGTTCATGTATTTATAAATAATTAAAATGGGTCCCACGATACTATTCACACATTTAAAAATTATTTTGCTACAGTGTTTTCAATTTTCAGTTTTTAGTTTCAACAACAATAAGTTCAATCCAAACGGACCCTATATCCTTCAACAGTAAAACAATAAACAACTAGAGGTTTCATACTTGTAAGAAAAAAGGGCAAGAACTTAACCAAGGTTCTCATACCCATGGAGTGTATGGGAAAATGTATAGTAGGTGGTGGAGGCTACTTCTTACGTGACTAAATGGGTAAATATGTAATGATGTGGGAATAAAATAGTAAAAAAACTTAGCTATTTTTGGCCATGGTGGAGAGAGGCTGCTTATACCTATTTATGGAACATTTATGGTGCTAAGATTTGCTAGAAAAGTGAAAGGAATGTTTGTGGTAGGTGTATATGGATATTTATGGATTAAAAGAAGCTATTTATGGACTAAGAAAGCTGATCTAGGAACTAAAAATGAACTTATTTATGAACTAAAAGCTAAAAATAGCAAGAATTTAAGAGGAGTTGGTGAGTGTTGGATTAGTTAAGGGTGGCTTCCTTTAATAGTAAAGCTTAGGGAGTGATTAGCAAAGTTAAAAAATGTTGGGTTTGATTCTTTAGAATATCTAACCTAGAATTTTGCCAAAAATTATGTGATTTGCTTTTAGAACGTTTTGCTCCTTTTGGTAATGGTAGCTGGAGCTGAAATTCAGAACATCTAGCTTAGGATTTGGCCAAAAAATAGTGTGAATTGCTTTTGGGTATTTTATCTTTTTTGGATAATGGCCGTTGGAGCTGAAATTTAGCTAATCCCATCATTAAATGCTAGGATTTGGGGATTGATCTCAGCCAATAAGGTTAAGACAAGCATTAGGGCTAGAACTTTGGTTACCGTAGCTAAGTTTAGAGCTTCATAATGTAGGAGATGTCACTCCAAGCCAGATGTCAACATTTGAACCTACAACAAGAGATTTAGCTGGTCAGTTCGTCATGCACTCCAAACCACTTTTCCCTAAATTTCTCCTTTTGGAATTCATGGGCTTGGTTCATGAATCAATTATTAGACATTTTTAGCACTTTGACACTTGGTTTGCTGAAGCTTGGATGGTTTGGTTATGACTTCCTTCACCTATAATTGAAACTTGGGGAAGAAAAAGAATGTTACTAGCCTCCAGCTCTTATAGGTTAGTGATAGCTATTGGGTCTTGTTAGTATAAGTGGGGATCAACTAGTAGAAGAAGATTCAACCCTAGCTTGACCAGTGTCCCTATTGGTCCTAGTTTAATAAACTAAGGGCATGTTTGGTAGACTACAATAGGCACTGCAATATTATAGTTACTCATATGATTTAATTATTTTTTAGTTTCATTATATTTTTATTACAAGGAATGATCATTCCTTATGAATAGCTATTCTTCAAAATGATGAATAAGTATTCATCTCTAAAAGAATTGTAATAATTATTCCTTACTAGGTGCAATAATTTTTAAAATTAATATATTTCTAAATAAATAAAATTTTCATATATGTAACAATTATAAAAATAAAAAATTATAAAAAATAACTCATCTCTTTCTCTCTCTCTCAAATTTAAAAATATTATTTTTAAGGAAATATAATTGTATGAGTAAAATATTTTCTAAAATAAATCTCAAGTTTTCTTCTAATGTTACAACTCACAACCAAACTTATGAGTAGATTTATTTATTCCATTACAATACATTTTATTTTCAGTAATAAAGATTGCAATCCCTATTATAATCCTCATTCAATGTACTAAACGTGCCCTTAGCTTGTACTAAGAAGCGACACCACTTTAAACATAAAGTCTCAAACTTCTAACTTTAGGTCTCAAACATCAAACAAACAAACTAAAATGCTAAACACACATAGACCCTGTGACCATTTTATTTTCTAAATTCTTTGGATTAGTTTTCAATTCAAAATTACTAGCTTTTAATTTTGGGAGGGGGAGTAGATTTTGTGATCTAAACTTTCAAATATATATAATTATCTATACTATTAATAACATGATTTCCTGTTTAGGTTTCAACATTTTGCATACTAAAATACCCTTACACACATTCTTAAACTCTCTAAAATACCCCTATCTTTTTTAAATTAAAAAACACAAATTTGTTAAAAGGGTTATTTACTATTCCTAAGTTTTAGCCTTTTTTCTTTATTTTCTCCATTCAGCCTAAAATGTAGGACATTATCTTTATCTCAATTTTAAACATTATTCTACAATACCTTATCTCTTTCTTAAAAAAAAAAATACAAATAGTTATTTATATATCACATTTAAATATTATAACACTAAACCAAAAAAACAAATAAATTCCTGCCGAGAGAGAGGGGGGGGGGGGGAGGGGTTATGGACCTCCTTGGTCTCTAATTACCCCTATCTTTGATAAATGCTATAGTCTAATTTTGGGGTTTTGTTTGGCCTTTGAATCATCCTACACTGAGCTTCGCTCCAAGTGGCACAAATCAACTTTTGTAGTTATGTGATATTGTTCTTAAACTTATTTTAAATTCTTGTTCTTTTTATTTATTATTTAGATTAAACTTGTTTTATTGACAAAAGAATTTATACATTGACTAATTTATTTTTCAACGGTTCATTGATTAATGTAATCACATTGTTGAATTCAATTGGATAACTTCAAGCATAGCACTTAAGGAACTTTATTTAAATTTTATTTATTCATAATCAATGACAACAAGAGGGTGTTTGGGTGGTGTTGGGTATAATGAAAACCACATGCTTCATTTTTTTTTAGAAGACAAAGTATTTTGTTGGGATTTAGATTTCAAAATTTTTTTTTTTTCGTTAAATAGATTCGAATAAGGCATGGATTTGAACTTTTTCATTTATAAATGTATAATATCTCAAGAGTCTTTATCATAATAGAATCTAAAAATGCATGATAATCATCATTTGTTATTAAATTGATATGAATAAGGTATAGATTTGAACTTTTTCATTTATCTATTCTATACTATATATAAGGGAATTCTCCTCTTTCAACTAGACTTTTATGTGGTTCAAAAGTATCCTTATTAATTAAGGGTAATTTCATTTAGAAATAGGGTCATAAATGTCAAATAACAAATTTCATTTTGAATTCAAAAGGAGAATTCCTAAAATTAAAAAAAAAAAAAATTCTTCACGTTCAAAAAAGAAATTACAGTTACTATTTATCTCTAAATTTATCATTTTTATTTGTTTGAAAAAAAAAATATTTCTAAATTATAATAGATGCAAATTATTAACCTTTACCCAAAAAATATATAAGAGGCTTTGAGTACGCACATGCTTAGAGGTTAGTAAATGTATGGTATTTCAAGAGTCTTTGTCATAACAAAATCTGGAAATGCATGAAAATCATCACTTGTTATTAAATTTATATGAAACAATTTATACTAGCATTTGTTCTCTAAAATTTTTTTATTCTAAATCCTTATATCCAAAATGCACCCATAATACTAGCTACTTGTCATTAATATGCGTTATGTTTTTCAATTTTTTATTTATTTATAAAACCTCTAATATGAAATTTGTTAATTTATATAATCGTATGGAACATTTCTTGCAACATTTCTCGTACATAAGCAAATCCCATTTGATTTATGTCGGGGACATTTTTGTGACAAGGGTCGAAAATGCGAGAACGGCCCAAATCTCTCCTTGGGTTCTTTAGAAGTGTTTATTGTGAAGAATCAAGCCCAAAATTCCAAAAGTATAATGAACAAATGGCTAATGGTGCTTTGACAAGAGAAAATCAAAATGCTAATAATAAAAGTGCAGAAAAAGCATAAAAACATAACAGGTTTGAAAGTTCAACCCACAGTTAGCAAGAAGAGAAAGTTGAGAGAGGTTGTGAGGAAGAGAGGGAAGGGTTCCCCTGTACCCATCTTTCCACCCCTATACTTCAGAATTGCGAGAATGTTAGCTGACTGAATGGGCTTAACAAAAGTGCAGAAAAAGCATAAAAACATAACAGATTTGAAAGTTCGACCCACAGTTACCAAGGCGAGGAAATTGAGAGAGGTTGTGAGGAAGAGAGGGAAGGTTCCCTTGTACCCATATTTCCACTCTTAAGGTTCAGAATTGTGAGAATGTTTCCTGGCTTAGTGGGCTTTTGCTCTCAAGTTTCAGCTCTATGGGGAAAACATGGTTGGATCATTTTGAGCTAAAGAAAGAGTTTTATATTGAGTTTGGGGTGTTGCTAATGACTGGTTTTTTTATAGTAGAAGGGCCTTTTATCCCCCATGACACTAATTTGGTGTCTTAACATTGGTTGCTTTTGTTTAGGGAAGAGTTTGACATGCTTTTAACATGATTTGGGAAATAAAGGGGGTTTTCTCTAATTGGCTGCCTTTGGTCAGACATTTCAGCTTATTGGACTACTCACCTAAGTGAGGGCTAGTTGCTGGAGTTGCCCAATAAGAGCCAACTATGTTTTAAAGGTAAAAGTGGGTTAGGGCATAAACTTTAGGCCACAGTCAGCCAAAGCATAAAAGCTCTTTTGAAGTGAAAATTTCGAGTACAGGACCTCCTCCATGAGCCTGAGGTGCTACAAGTGTCCCTTACCCACTTAGTAGCACGCTTGGTTTGGGCTCATGCAAAAAGTTCGAAAGAAACCAACCCATACCCTTTAAACCACACTTCCTCAATTTCCCCCAATAATTCGCATAGGATTGGGCCATGCTTAAAAGAATAAAATATAATATAATACATGAATTGAGCCCACAAGGAAGTCGAGCTTGATTGAATCGAGTTTGTAGAAAATGTGTCGTAAAAATGGGTATCAACAATTTATAAAACATCTAATATGAGATTTGTTAATTTATGTAATCGTATGCAACATTTCTTTTACATAAGCAAATCCCATTTGAAAAAAATATTATATACTTTTATTTTTATAAATTTTTTAATTTTTTTTTTTTGAGAAATAGGTAAGGAAATTTTATTAAAGTAAATCAATATCATATCAGCAGATAAAATTGCTTTACGCACAAGGGCATGTGCTAACTTATTACCCTCGCACCTAACATGAACAAAGCTACAACAAGGCAAAGAAGAAGACAACAGTTTAATCTCATCGATGATATGCCCATAAGAAGTCTTAGAAGGTTTAGTATTATTGATGGCCTTAATAACTTATAGGGAGTTGCCTTCCACCACAACCCGAAGGATGCTAATCTCTCTAGCAAAGGAAATGGCTCGACTAGCAGCTAGGGCCTCCACCATCACCACTGAACTAGGGAGTCTGATCTTTTGACTAATAGCACCAATAATCAATCTTGTTGAATCCCTAATCACCACACCCAACCCAGCACAAGCTTGGTCTTCAAAGATAGCCCCTTCAAAGTTAATTTTATAAAGACCCTCGTTTGGAGGAGACCATTTAGGCCTTGTTTGGTTGCTGAGTGATAGTTAACTCATCACTCATCACTCAAATCCCATCACTCATCACTTGTCACCCTATCACTCATTTCTCATAACTTAAAAATCCCTAAAACACTCCCACCCTTGTTTGGCAACTAAACCCACTTCTGATTTTTGCCTAAAAACTCACAAAAACTCACCTTTTTGTGGGACCCACGAGTTGACCACTGTGTAGTGCACATAGTTAGGTTACTTGCATATTGAACAAATGTGTTTGGGATTTGCACTTTCCTTTCTCAAGTCTCAACTACAAATCTCATTTCCCTTTCACTTTCCTCTCTCAAACACCTCAAACCCTTTCACACCGCTGCTCTCAAACCTCATCCTCGCCGACCATTGTTGACCTGAACTCCTCCACCTCACCCAACTACGTCGCCGCTATAGGACTCACGTTCGTCAGCTCCCCCCTTTGTCGTCCCTGACAACGAACCCATGTGAGGTGGAACCTAGCAATATAAGCCGCTACACCTCGTGCAACCCAGCAAACCTACCTTCTGAAGGCTGATTAGCGGCGGGTAAGGAAATTGTTGTTATAATTTTAGCAAATAAACGTTGTGATTTTCCCAAAATCTGCCATCCTCATTTCATCTGCAATTTTAGGAAATAAATGTTATAATTTTCAGTGATTGCTTAAGCAAAGGATAATCTACATTCTACCATTCTTTCTAACAAAACAACTTTATTCAGTTTTGTTCAAACTTCCTTTTTTAAACTGTGTATAAGAAAAGTTAATTCATATGATCGGATTGGATATTGTTAGAACTTAGAATCATCAAGGAGTTGGGGCTTTGGCAGTAATGGAGATGTCTCTAATAGCTTAAACCCAAATCAAAGTTTGAGTGATGGATTCTTTAAAACAATGGAATGAATGATGGAGATGATAAGGGAATGAAATTGTCGATCATCTTGATTTTCAGTTCTTATTTTTTTTCTAAGTTTTTTAATTTTTAGTTTCTAACTCATACTAAATATATCTAGGACATGGACACATAATAAAACCATCACAACTGGACCACAAAATAATCTAATTACTTTAGCATACATTCATATGCATAGTCAAGTTAAACATTCTATATCAAATTTCAAAATGTGTTACTTGGTAAAAACTTTTCTCAGCAATTATTAAGCACACATTGGAAAATGTTGAATACTTGGTGATGGGATAGCGAAAAACTAGTTCATCTTCAATTCGTCCATAGGGATCGTCCAGGTCCAAGAGAACGGACGAGATCAGGAATCATTACTAAGGAAACTAAGAAAGTTTCCTTAGCAAGAATATGGTATACAATTGGCAAGGTCTTGCTTGGACGATAATAAGGTCGTCTGTGGATGTCGTCTATGGATGGACTATAATGAAGTCGTCCATGGACGTTGTCCATGGACGATGATCAGAAAGTGTGATTCAATCGTCCATATAATGGACAGACGAACGTGCAACACTTAGGAAAATCCGACATGTTGAAACGGTTGATAAATCCAGGATTATCGCCCTAAATTCCTCGAGCAGTTATCCTTCATTAGCAGTTTCTAGCCGTTGAGGAAGTTATCTCCGAACTCATTGGCTTTCGTGAACCTTGGGGGAGTTACTGAGGAAATAACCACCCCAAGGTCCCTATATAAGGACCGGTCTGAATAAAATAATGGTAAGAAAAAAATCTCTCGAACACTTGACTCTCAAAAGAAGTTAGAATTTCATCCTTGTGAGACTGACTTTGCCATTGGAGGGTGTTTGGTCGGTCCATTTCGGCCCCCTTTTTGATTGCCTATTCATTTTGTAGGCCTTTCACCACCATTGGTAGTCCACCGAAGCCGGAGCATTCAACCTACTGATTCTGTGCAGCATCACTTGGTAAATTGTGCTTCCAGCCAAGTGACTCTTAGCCTCACCCCAGCAAGGATAGACTTGTTTTCATGGGGATGCGGTATCGGGTCTAGAGGATGATGACCTAGTAACTCAAGACACAACACAGGCCAATCCAACTTGATACTCCTAGTCACTGGCAACCCATCAACAGGAACCCCTAACATCACCTCAATATCTTGTAAGGTGATGCCTATCTCTCCATGCGGTAAATGGAATGTGTGCGTCTCCGGACGCCAACGCTCGACCAGTGATGTGATCAACGCGTGATCCACTTCCAAGTTTGGAACCTTGAATAACCCTTCAAAACCCGCCTCAGTTATGTAGCGAGCAATCTGTGGGTCTAGCCCATGCCGGGGTAACTTGCAAGATCGGCGTCTGCACTTTAGCATGCCTGGCACTACCTGTACACAAAAGAGCACTGTCTTAGGATAGTGCACACGAAATAACTATAAGAATGCTAAATAATAATAATATGCAAGAAACAGTAGGCTAACTAGTTAGTTACGAACATTTTGCAATATGTTAGTTGCGATGTTAACTGGTTATTCACTCTAGCTCAATAGCAGATAGGATCAATTCAAGATCAATAACATTGTTTAAAATTAGCACTAAGGTGATGCGCATTATGTTTTGAAATGAATGAACAAAGTGCCTCACTATGTCAAATGGAGTAGGGAATTAGGAATCAAAGTCAGTTGTCTTATGTGTAGCCATGCCTAATTGTGTGTGCACATTTGGAAAAATAATGGCAGCAGATTCATTTTAATTGATTACTATAGCTTCTAAATGAGATCTATTGACTTTGAATATTTCTGCTCCATACCATTTTCTTGATGCTGTTAATGAAAGAGTGTTTTTAAATTCACAATTATTTCTGCTTCATACCATTTTCTCTTTGGAATAAATAAAATTCTGCCTAAACCAAAAGATAAATGCTACCATGTCCAACAATATTTACCAATAATCAAAGAACCCTACAGAAATAAAAATAAATGATTTCGACATGTTCGAAGTTCAGTACAACTACATACCTGACCAGCAGGCATCTCCCACAGTGCTGTGGATTGATGACCTAGCTGCTGCGTCAACTGTGTACCAACCGTGGGTCTAGGATCCACATTTTGCAATTGTTGCATATCTAACATGCATGCAATCATGTTAGACACGTAGGTCTATGTTTAATAGTGAAGAAAAGCTTGTCTTTTGCAAGTAAATACAAGCAAGTAATTGAATGTTCTAGAACAAACTCATAGAAACAAGTAGAGAGAGAGAGAGAGAGAGAGAGAGAGAGAGAGAGTGAGTGAAAGAGAAACAGAGTGAGAGAGAGATTTGACAGAAAATTGAGAACATATAATTGCTCAATTGAATTATACATCATGCATCTATATATACACTGATTTTCAATCCATTTAATCATATCAAGGAAGAGTTAAAGTAAAAAACTAAAATATAAAATAGCTAGCCTAAGCATACAGAGCATACTTGATCTTAATGTTCATGGCTGCAAGACAAACAAAAAGGACACATAGTTGCAGAATGTATGAGCAACCTAACCAACCAACCAACGTGAGAATCAATGTCTAAATCAAACAAAGTAAACCAACAAATGAACACAGCAAAATGCAAACCAAAGAATCAATTAAGCACCACAAAAACCACCATTGTAAAACACTAAAACATAGCTCTAAAATTAAAAGGTACCTAATTACCCCTAAACAAGCCCTGCCACCCATCAATAGTAGAACATCCCTTCTTTAAACAAAGTGTAAAGTTCTTTCCTTTTACTTGTTCCCTTAATCTTTAAGTTTTTTCGTACTTGACATCACATTCTAAAAGAAATTTTATTTCATAAAGCAAGAAGTGAAAAGGGTTCATTGTAACTTAGTGGCTAGTGAGGTGTGTTTTCAACAAAAAAGGGGGAGACAAACATGGAAGTAGGTAAAGGTGCCATTAGAGACTCTAGTGGAATGGACATCTCACTCACAAGCACAACTTTGGAGGCAACTAATAATAATCAAATTAATATTAAGGTTAATTAAATGGATTAAACAACTGTGAGACCTATACCATCAAATGATGGTGTGTGCATAGTTATGTGTCAAATGAACATTGAATTGGTGACCATAACAGTCCAAGAGCTTTGCTTTCTTTACTTTTGGGTTTTTTTTTCTTAATTTGTTTTTATGAACCCCACAGTCCAAGAGTTAACAATTTTGAGATTATGGATACAAACGAGATAGAAATGGAAAAAGAATTCTTAAATTTTTGCAAGAAGAAGAAAAAAAAAGATTATCTAGCATTTTTCTATAAAAGTCACAAGCCCTACAAAAAGAAATCAAATTTTCTTTTACCCTAGACAGAATTCAAGAACTGCAAAGTCTATTATGTACATAAAATTTATGAAACCTAAAATTAAATATTTTGTTAATATTAGAAGTCAATTATATTTTTATTGGTCAAGTCTTGGTCATAAATTAGGTCATTAGTAATTCATTTCTTTTCTTCGAATCAAGCACATTTTTATAAATCAATAGTTGGCTTTCCTAAGTCAACTAGAAATAGGGTCAAGTTAGTTAAAGGTGAAAGGCAACCGTAAGGTGCCAATGCCTTATATCGCCCGAGGCCCTAAGGTGTGAGGCGACAAGGCCTTTGGTACAGCCAAGGTCAGCCCATTCTAGAAGACCTAGAATTTACCAAATTGTCTTTATTCTGGGAGAACTTAATTAAAAGCAATCCAACAGGGAAAAACAAAAACAAACAATCAAATAAGAGTCAATTCAACTTTAGATTGACCAAGGCAGGTCCGAAGAAAACTCTTCATCACCTGAAACATCCCAAATTAAAAAGTCTTTAAAGGAAATTGCAATCAAATAAGAGTCAATTCAACTTTAAACTAAGGAAGGTCCTAATAGAACTCTTCATCATCTGAAACATCCCAAATTAAAAAAATCTTTAAAGGAAATTGCCAGTTATGTTCCCATCATTGACTCTTAGGTTTTTAATTTTTTTATCATTTTTCGTCTTTGTTTCTTTATTGCAATTTTTCATCTGCATCAAATTTTAGTATCAAAGCTCGTTCTACATCATTCACACAAAATAAGAACAGCAATTCATATTCCATTCTTTTCCATTAATTAAATTATATATCAATTCCCATTCAAAAGCCTAAACCTTTATACCCACAAAAATTAATTCCGACACAAAGAAATCAATACCTCCACAAATACCCTTGGGAAATAAGTATAGGAGGCCAAACCACCACAAAAAAGAAAAAAAAAAGAAAAAAGAA
Source organism: Quercus parvula (assembly GCA_030820535.1). Taxonomy (NCBI): domain Eukaryota; kingdom Viridiplantae; phylum Streptophyta; class Magnoliopsida; order Fagales; family Fagaceae; genus Quercus; species Quercus parvula. Next base: position 17,674,974 of record JAUAME010000008.1, read on the forward strand.
AAAAAAAAGCCTTAGATCTGTAAAAAGCACTGTAGAAGTACCAACACCTGAAAATAGTTGGCTTTTCACAGGATTTACTATTTCCATTCCCAAAGCCACCACAAATCTTAATGCTCCCTAACCTAACCCAACCTATTAGGAAAGGATTAGGTGACCCTAAAAGGCCACTAAGTTCCCTTTTCAACCCCAAATGTAATAGATGATAATAATAATAATTTGATATACTAAGTCAACAAACATAACCCACAAATGACTGCTAATCTGACACAAGACAAAATCTTGAACGGGCTTTAATACCAAATTTGATGTAGGATTTTTACGAATTTCATCACTAAACTAGATTCTTGATGAGCTATTGAATATGTTGATGGCCATTTGGTATTAAAACAATAAAAAGAACATCTAAGAAAGAAAGATAAAACACTGGGCAATCACACCTAGGCTTTCCTAAGCAGTCACACTTATGTAGGAGATAGCAATCACGCTTGAAAAAAGTTGGAATGTTATTAAAATCTATCAATATTATCGACTACAATAAAGCCATTATATAGGCTATTTCTAAATCCTTTCTTAGAAAGACTAGGAATTCTAATAACAAAGAAAAAAAGTACTTTAAGAACTTCTAAACCAAATAGAAAAAGGATTCAAAACACAAAATAAGATTGATGGGCTTTGGTACAACCAAGGACAAACCATTCGAGGAATTTGAAAATTACCAAATTGCCCTCATTTTAGTAAAACTTAATTAAAACTGATCCAACAAAAAATAAACAAAAACAAACAATAACATAAGACTCAATTCAACTTTAGACTGACTAAGCAAGGTTCCCCAGAGAGCTCTCCATCATCCAAAACATCCCAAATTAATGCTTGAGCATTACAACCACATTTCTGTTACAATTTATAAGTCTTTAAAGGGGGCTGCCAATTACGTCCCATCAAGTCCCACAGACCTTATAAGTCTTTTGGGTTTTTATTTTTATTTATTTATTTTTAATTTTTTTTTATGAATACAGTCCAAGAGTTAACAATTTTGAGATTATGGATAATGAATCCTTTCTATTTCTCTTATTCTTCAGAATAGTTAGAAAGCAAAAAATCATGACATAAGTTAATAGAACTAAAACAATACCAAAAGGTTGAAATGAGATACTCCTAAATTTGAATAAAGCAGTCTAATCATCGGTGGGAAGCCTGAACAACATTAATCAAAGTACAGTTCAATATTAATATTAAACATTATGCAAACTATAGTTCAATATTAATATTTAAGGGAAATATTAAAAATATAATATTATCCAAATTACAGCTCAATACTAATATTTATAGTGCCTCACCTATGCCTCACCTAAATTATTACTTAACAGAAATCCTGCTTTAAAATAACAGCCTGTCAGAAGTTCTTTCTTGAGATAATTACCAATTCTAGTCTCTTAAGACAATCAATTATGCATTTGTACACAAAATGTAACAGACTTTCAACTGGTGTGGTAAGTTTATATGTTCCCATATGATATTACAAGGATAATGATATGAAACACCCCCCCCCCCCCAAAAAAAATAAAAAAAAAACTAAAACTAAGATGTTGAATAAAAACAATATGACACAGTTAGAGCCCTAAGCAGAGTAAACGGTAGCAAAGGTTTTATGAACCCAAAACAATAGATATACAGGGCATTTATGAGTTCAATTTAGTTCAGTGATAGTGGATGTCTGTGATGTGCATTTTATGGTTTGTGTGTAGATATATGCATGCATATCTATTATACACACATTATATCTATTATAATAATAACTTAACAGAGTGGAAGCTTGTAAATGCCAGTCAGTTTGAAGTTCATTCTTATTATGAAGCTTTGATGGGTAGGGGCAAGTTCTCCATAGAAAAGCATTTGGCAACTCAAGGTTCCTACAAATGCTGCTTTCTTTGCATGGACAGCAGCACTAGACAAAATTTTAATAGTGAATAATTTGTGGAAGCATGACATGATGATTGTCAATTGGTATTGCATGTGTAAGACTGACAGGTATCATGGAACACCTTTTACTTCATGGTAGGTAGAGATATTTGGTCATTTCTGTGGGTCTTATTTGGACTGTCCTGGATCATGCAGAAGATAGTGGTGCAAATGCTAATTTGTTGGAGAGGGAGTTTTAGAGTCGGAAATTCTAAAGCCTGGGATGCAATTCCATTGTGCATCTTTTGGATAGTTTGGGGATAGCAAAACTTGCGAACTTTTGATATATTTGAACAACCAATCATTATGATCAAACAATCATTGTTACAATGATTGTATAATTAGATGATTGTGTTAGAAAATATTCCCTCACATTTGGTTTTTGGTTTTAGATTTTGTAGATAGTCTGAATTTGAAATTGTAAGATCTACAATGTAGTATGTAATTTTCCTTATTGCCTTTGTCAAATAAAATCATTTTACTATTTATGAAAATAAGAATACATAAATATATAAAAGTATTAATTGGCTTTATTGAAATAAACCAATAGCTTCTCAATTCAAGATCATTCAGCATTGAATTAAAAAGCAATTTTCCCTAATTCAAAATCATGACATAACTTATGACATAATTTGTTGAAATTATAGAGTTTGATTTGATACACTTTCAAACTATATGAATTAAAAAGCAATTTTCCCTAACAATGAACACCGTTGTCATGCCAACTGTATTTTACATGAATTTATGCCCTAGACATGCATCAAAACCCAGTTCAAAACCAAACCCAACAAAGCTAAAATAGCAACAATAATAATGAATAGAGATAGAGAAAAATCTAACAGAGAAAAACTTAAGAAGCCATACTCAATCAGAGTACATGCACAAGCAACACTGAACTCAGATTACATGCAAAGGGAAAAAAAAAATTTTGAACTCAGCATTTAGAAATTATCTTAATATATTTCTAATTCTTTAACTCTGAAGATGGATTGGGTTGAGTTTCGGCTATGGTGAGAGTGAAAAGGTGTGGGTTTGGGTGTGGGTTTGGATTGAGCTTCAAAAAGGGTCTACTGAACGGTTTGGTTTGGGTACGGGTAGAAATAAGAAACTTGAAGATGCGTTGAACTTGGGAAGGGTCTACTGAACGGACTGAAGGTGGCCACTGATTGGACTGAGGAAGGGAGAGAAATTGTTGAGGAAGAGAGACAAACTATTTTAGAGACTTTACATTCAAAACTCCTTCTTATTCTACACATAACTCGGTTTCCCCATTGCCGAGTTATAAACAATAACGCGAGAATATTTTAATACGGAAAAGCCAAAGTGGCGATTCAGCGTGGCAAGAACCTGCCTAGAACTCGACTTTTGTAATAATCAAGTACCTTAAGTAACTCGATTTTAAGGTAATCGAGTATCAAAACAGAGACATGACCTATATAGTTTAAAAACAGGAACATATTGCCAAATATTTTGCCTAATAGGAATAAAAGACTAGAACCTCCGAAGATTTAAAGCATGATTTGATTTCCCAATTCCCTTAAAAAGGAAAAAAAAAAAGAAAAAAGAAAAAAAACAAGCAACACTCTTGGGGCATGTGCAAGAGAAGCTGAAAGAGCATATTCTCCACATGTTTTGTTTTTCTATCGATAACAACTGAATTCAAAAGTTACCTGCTGTGATGTGGTGTATGGTAAAAGAAACAAAAAACAAAAAACAAAAAAACAAAAAAACAGACCAAAAAAATAGAAGGGTTTTAGAAATTTTTTGTGGTGAGTATTTCCAGGACAGAAGATAATGATTAAAGTAAAGGGGGTAGGTGGCATCTCCTGATGGGCGGTTAGGCATCCACAGCAAAAGTATATTCACACTTCACATTGCTAAGTGCCAACACACCAGACGCGTTGAACTAAATTTTTTTTTTTTTAACATTATTATATAAATATTGTTATATGTGTAGATATATTAAAAAGCTGCACACATTTCACGTTGTGAAACTTTGGGAGTCGGGAAAAAAAAAAAAAAAACGCAAACCATTTAAACACTTGGATATATATATATATAGATGTAGTTGAATGAATGATTTTTAGTTTTAAGTAGCTCTTCCTAAATAAATAAAAAAAAAATCGTATCCGCGTTTGTCTCTATTTTTCAAAAATAAATCATTCCCCCTAATTTGTCCCCCCAAAATTCCAAAATTATAGGTTTGTTTGTAAAATTGAGTGATAAAAGAAAAAGAGTTGAGAGGTAGAAGTAGAGAAGAGCAATGTCGGTGCAAAAGGAGCCAGAGCAAGTTATGAAGCAAAGAGGAGGATCAGTGCTTGGCAAAAAGACTATTCTGAAGAGCGACCATTTTCCTGGTTGCCAGAATAAACGCTTGTCTCCTCACATCGATGGTGCTCCCAATTACCGTCAGGTTTTTCCCCTCTTTTCACTTTCACTTTCACTTTGATTTCTTTTGTTTTTGTTTTTGTTTTTTGGGGTTAATTTCTGTTTTCTGGAGATCCCCTAAACATGCATAGCAATTACCAAACGTTAAACAAAACTCCTCATATGTTGCGATGGTTTGTAACTTTTGCAACCCAATTTTTATTGCCCCTTTAAATTTCACAATCATTTTTTTATCATAACTGCTGATGTGGCCGGTTGTGGTTGGTGTGCTGTATAATAAAAGTTACTTAGGTGGTCCTACATGGAAGTGATGTTGCACTAATTACCATCTGCCATTTCAGATTTTTAGTGTAGATGCCTTCTAGCTCACATGTTTTCTTTTTTCTTTTTTTTTTAGTTGATTTGTTCTTCCCTTTTAATTTGTGGCTGCTGTTAATATAGGCTGACTCATTACGTGTTCACGGTGTGGCAATCCCAACCATTGATGGAATTCGAAATGTTCTTAAGCATATTGGGGCTCAAATTGATGGCCTACGAGCTCAAGTTCTTTGGATTAGCCTTCGTGAGGAGCCGGTATTTTGCTTCCAATGAAACTCTATTTATTTTGGTTATATTTATATTTTGGTCTAATGCAATAAACCACAATCATCTGTAAGGTGCAAAATATTACCTAAAATTTTGGATAATCCCAAAAGACATCAAAGTTTAAAGGTGGGGGATAAAGACTATTTTTCATTTATGTAAGTCATTACTCGTATAAAAATGAATTTAAGAATCTAAAATATAAGTTTAACTTCTCACATTCACAACCCTCCACATAAATAATGTCATACTTTACTTTACGGTCAGCTCCTTTTGCATAGCCAATCCTTATCTTATCATCAACGCAATTAGGTGGAATTGAACATAGTTGACAATCACAAAAACTAATATGTTTAACTGCTTAATCTAGAATGTTATCAATGTGACATCCCTTGAGCAGTAGAGACCATGGTAGCAGTTTTAACCGCTAATGATTATCAACTCTTTGTTTTAGTGTAGCTAGTAGAGCTTTGTTTCGTATCGAACTCCTAAAAGATGAAGAACACATGAAATAATGAAACTGGCCCTGAACACCAACAGGTCTCAAAGAAGCAAGATGATGCTCTTGTTCTATAATGCCCTGCCAGGCCTGGTGTATACTTTAAAACGAAAAGTTCCCATTTTCATTCCAATGTCTGAAAGACTATTTTTATTTTTGATAAGACTAAGTTAGTATTTATTATGAATTGTTATAGTTACTACTGTTGCTGCTGTTGGTGGTGCTGGTTTTAATGATGTTATTTTAAGTTGACATGAAGATTGTAAAATATTACAGATTTCATAATCAGTATTTTCTGTCCCTCACTTGTGGCAGGGAGGGAGGACCTTCTAGTATGAGATCTTAAAAAGTATAATGTTTTTAACACTGTACTTAAGCATCAGATGTACAGAGACTAGAGATAGATTTTATTTAATTTTCCAAGAGTCTAAATGGGATCATTCAAACACATAGCCTTTTCATGGAAATTCTATGTAAAAATAGTTCAATCAAAAGTTAAGCACCGTGATGTTCAAAGTCTCATAAAAAAAATATGGGCTTCCTTTTGTTTTCCAATCCATAAATTAATTTTGTCTGTTTCTCTTCCTGAAATAGGTGGTCTACATCAATGGGCGACCTTTTGTGTTGCGTGATGTGGAGCAGCCCTTCTCCAACCTTGAATATACAGTATGTTATTGTGGAAAAATTTACTATTATGAATTGGCATATCTTTTTTAACCAACCTTTTCAGTTCTTGCCTCTGTCACTTTGTATTCAGTCTATGAATGATTGCATCCTAGCAATTTTTAATATGGTATTAGATTCTGCAGTTATTAGCACCTGCATGTGATGTTTTATTATCCCTTGGGGGGCTTGTGCGCCAAATATTTAAAATGCTTTACTTTTTTCAAAATGATAGCAAGATCGGTTATCATCATTCAAAAACTAGTTTTTGTACATACATAGTGTCAAACACACATAACACTCCAACTAGGAATGATTTTATTGATATCATATTGTCATTTAAACTTTGGATTCTGTACACTGTTATTTCAATAATAGCAAACCATGAATCAATTTTCTTAGAGATGCTGCACTTAGGCAAGTTTTATTGGTAGATGATGGCCGGATATGCTGGATTTTATCAAGTCATAAGCAATATAATGTTTGATCGGTCTATTGGGCTTTGGCATGGAAATCAAGCATTGCATTTCCTTGGGAGAGATTTGGCGTACTAATGCATTCCCTCAGATAGCTTTCTTTACTTTGAGAAAGATTCTTGCTATGGACAATTTGGGAAAGCATGAACAGATAATATTTTATTATTAATAAAATATTTTAAGATAAATGGAAGAGTTAGTATATTATTTGTGTTATCTAAGTAAAAGTTGTTGGGAGAAAATGGTCAGTATTCTACTTCATTGTTTTTTGTCAAATAGTTTTAGGATTTAGTTTACCCTGGTTTGAGATTTTCTGGGTGATGTCGTATGGTGAATATAATGTTGGTTAGTTGGATAAGCCGCTATTATGCATTATGTGCTGCTTAGACAAGAGAAGAAAAATCTAACCTTTTCCTTTGATTGGTAAACAACAATGAAACTTTTGATGGTGTTGAACTTCCATATACAAAACGCATTGTGCTCACCTTTTAATCGGCTGGCTCTTCCCCAAGATTTTACTTTCTTTTTACTTTAAATTAGGAGTTGGCTTTTTTGTTTTTCTTGATTTCCTCTATCTAGGGGTATCTTGTACACTTCCTGTTTCTTAGTGCTGCATTTATGCACTTTTCAATAATATTTTTTTATTAAATAAAAATCAGTTGAACATCTAATTTTTGGTTAGAATGGGCATATAAATCCAATATAAACTAAGTTACAAGTAAAAGTGAAATCTTTTTTTGAGAACCCTGAGTATCACTTGACTGTGTAAAATGGAACCCGTTTCTTCAAATATGTTACTAGTTATGAACATTTCTCACATACAAAAGTGTCTGTGTGTGCAGGTCTTTCAGCAAAGTATGGTAATACTGATTGTAATTTATGTCTGTTTGCAACCTGATTGTGACTTTTTATTTAAAATCAGGGAATCAACAGGGATAGGGTTGAACAAATGGAAGCTCGATTGAAAGAAGATATCTTGATAGAAGCTGCAAGGTATATTCTATTAATGCAGTCTGTAGTATCTGTGATGCCTTACATATGATACATGGTTGTCTCTACCATTGATTCTTCCTTATTTGTATGATAGCAAATTTTCTTTGTACATCTGACATAGCAGATATGGCAATAAGATCCTTGTCACTGATGAACTGCCAGATGGTCAGATGGTGGACCAGTGGGAACCAGTGTCACGTGATTCTGTAAAGACACCCCTAGAGGTATTGCCTTTGGAAACTCATCTCAGGTTTGGTAAGCAGAAATGTTCCACCAGTTTTCTCAAAAAACTATTAAAACCTATTCCCATTGTATAGGTGTATGAGGAATTGCAAGTAGAGGGGTACCTTGTTGACTATGAACGTGTTCCTATTACTGATGAAAAATCACCAAAGGAGACAGATTTTGATATTTTGGTGAGTTTTCATATTCTAAATTTTAATTTGAATAATGATCTTTAAGAAATTTATGAAGTACCTGTTGGTGTGGGATCACAAGTTATCCATTTTTCATTTTACATTTGATATGAAAAAGTTTTAACATTGTGAATGAAATAGTGGGCTTCCTTATTTTTTTACCTTGTTTGTGTTAGTGAAAAATCTGGAGGTGACTCTTTTTGATGTTGAGGGTGTGTTTCTTAATTCAACCATGATGCTGAAAAGCAAATGTAACCTTAGTATAATTAGATCTTAACCTCCCAAAAATCTCTAGTCTAGATTGTTTAAAGACTTATGATAAAAAAAAGTGCAGACTTACATGACTAGCACATGATTTTTTCAGTTTGTTAGCGATGACTAGAAATCCTATTCAAAACATAACCACCAAGGTGAGTGACTCAGGGGAAAAGGTTTATTCCCAAGTGGTTTGGTTGGGGTCAATGTTGAATATCCCGAGTTTGAACCCTTAAGAATGTGATGTTTGGCTCACTGAAGAATGGGACCCTGGTAGGGCTATGGTCAGGCTATACTTGAGAATCTGTTTGAGGGATTTTCTACCGATCCTCCACTTTGTGGGCTTCTCTTGGCCTCTCTTGCTATTGGTTCCTCAGCGAGTAGAGGCTACTATGGTCCTGCCCAAGTACGATTGCTACAACTGGCCTCTTAACTTCTTTTGTTCAGCAGAAAAGAAGAAGAAGAAGAAAGAAATCTTATATAAAAAAAAGTATATAATGGATAACTAAGGATATATTGTAAAGCACAAAGCAAGTACTGCTATGCCTTTCAGTCTTATCCTTTCTGGTTGGCTTTCATGTGATGCATCTTACCTGAAAAATCAGAAGCTATCAAGCCCTCATTGAACACTTGAGGTTTGGCCATAAATTAGATGGGGAAAACAACTAAAGAATATTGTGATACATATTGAAAGAAAGAGGCGCTAAGGTTTTATCCTTCCCAACCTCCACACCCCCCCAACCGCCCCCCCCCCCCCCCCCCAAAAAAAAAAAAAAAAAAAAAGAGAGGGAGAGAATTTCACAAACCCATCTTTTTTCCTCATAAAGAGTTAATTTGTTGAACTATCACGTGTTAAAATTCCACGCCCTCTATTATTCTTTTCACTTATTTGATTTACTTATAGTAATATTTGAGAATTATATATTGGCATACTATTTTCGTTTGAATTGAAAACATTCAGTAAGGCAATGATGGTTTTTAACATTTCAGTTTAGGATAGTCTATTCTTGGGTTTGACTTAAAGGATTAGTTCAATGGCATTTTTGGATTGGATAGATATGATATCCATTGTGTTTTCAGGTGCATAAAATTTCTCAAGCAAACTTAAATAGAGAGATAATTTTCAACTGTCAAATGGGACGTGGACGAACTACAACTGGGATGGTGATTGCAACATTGATTTATTTCAACCGTATTGGAAATTCTGGTAGTCCTGTTACTTTTCATACTCTACTCTTTGAGCAACGCATGCCTCTTTTAGTGACGAAATCTTTTAATGTTGTAAGGTATTTTCACATGGAACAGGTATTCCAAGAATCAATTCCATTGGGAGAGTTTCTGACTCTGGTGCTAATGTTGCTGACCATTTGCCAAATTCAGAAGAGGCAATTCGTAGAGGAGAATATGCAGTCATAAGAAGCTTGATTCGGGTATTAGAGGTATTTGATATTAGTTCTTGTTGCTCTTAGATCAACATTTAGAATTCTATTTTAAGTTTTTGTTTTTACTAATATTGACATGGCTTTAGGGTGGTGTTGAAGGAAAAAGACAAGTGGATAAAGTCATTGACAAGTGTGCCACCATGCAGGTTTGGTCTCTAATCTTGCTCCATTTTGGTATGGTTTCTATTTGTTCAAATTTCATAAAGTTTGTCTGAATAAACTTATTCCTTATGTGTTTCATTTGCTCCCTTGACATGCATTTTCTTGGCTTGTAGCTGTAAGGTTTACTTTCATGTCATATTAACTGTTTCTTTGATTTGAATTGTAGAACTTACGTGAAGCAATTGCCACTTATCGTAGTAGTATTCTGCGTCAACCGGATGAGATGAAAAGGGAGGCATCACTTTCATTTTTTGTGGAGTACTTGGAAAGATACTACTTTCTTATATGCTTTGCTGTATATATTCATTCCGAGGGAGCAGCTATCCGTTCTTGTTCATTTGGTCATGGCAGTTTTGCTGACTGGATGAGAGCAAGGCCAGAATTGTATAGTATTATTCGCAGGTAAAAGTTGTAAGTATTTATTATTTAAGTTTCCAGAGAGAGCAGCCTAGGAAAGTAAACGTGCTAATGGTATAGTGTTTACAGATCAATATTCATCCATCACCACATGGTTAGAGTTCATTGTGCAATAACCGGTTCATAAACTAACTGTTTCTATCACTTGTATGGACCATCTACCTAGTTATTGAGTGGATTTCTAATTGTGATGCATTGCCTTTGTCCAATTCATTTTTTTTTAGATGGATTCTTATGCACTGTTTATTTGGTTCATGCATTATGGCTCGGTTCTTTCTTCACTACAATGGTGCCTTGTTGCAGATTGCTCAGGAGAGATCCAATGGGTGCACTTGGATATGCAACTTCATCTCTGAAGAAGATTGCCGAATCTGCTGATGGCCGCCCTTCTGAGATGGGTGTAGTTGCTGCCCTGAGAAAGGGTGAGGTTCTTGGAAGTCAAACTGTTCTAAAAAGTGACCATTGTCCTGGTTGTCAAAACACAAGTTTACCGGAGAGAGTGGAAGGTGCGCCTAATTTTAGAGAAGTTCCTGGGTTTCCAGTTTATGGGGTGGCAAATCCAACCATTGATGGAATTCTCTCTGTCATTCAGAGGATTGGCAGTTCTAAACGTGGTCGTCCTGTTTTTTGGCACAATATGAGAGAGGAACCTGTTATTTACATCAATGGAAAACCATTTGTTCTCCGTGAAGTTGAAAGACCATACAAAAACATGCTGGAGTACTCGGTAAAATCTATATTTTCATTTTACATCTATATTAACTTTATTAGAGTGGAGTATGGAGGGCTTTATCTAGCTTGGTGTTGACAACGTTATTAGACACCAGAACTTATTATGGTGACATTAGCATTGGTATTGGACCTAATACATAAAGTAATGTCTAAATGCCAAAACATGTCCATATTTTCAAAATGCAGTGTTTATTTTGAACGTGTAGTGCTGTTGTCTTGAAATGCTGACTTGAGTAGTTGAAGAGTATAATACTGAGTTACATTGCTGTTAAGGGGACAATATGTCATTGCATCTGTGTCCTAATGTAGTGCCCATTGATGCCTGCCCTAGTGTTCTTATAATAGACCATTTCTCTTTGCTGTTCAAAATTGTAGAAAATCCACATCATAAATTGTTACTTTGCATGCAATGAGCCTTGGAACTTTGCCACTTGAGTATCCAAAAATAAAGCAAAAGAACTTGTAACAACGCACACTTGGAACTTTGCCACTGAAGTATGTATGACGATTGAGTATTAGGTTACAAAAAATATTGGTGTCCGACATTGGGATGTTTATTTTGTCACTGTTACACTTGTAACAACGCACACATGGGTCCCACAACCAAATACCATCTCTCAACATTGACATGGTTTCTTGTTGACCCAAGGCCTAGGATCTGTGGTTTGAATGGCCAATAGAATATGTCTTAAACAGATCAATTTGGAAACAATAAGCAGATAGAGATACAGTTTAGCCTCTCACCTACATTCACTGGAAAAGATTGTGAGAAATTTCATAGTAATGGAGAATATCACACAAACATAACTTCTCTAACTCTTATCTTGCTCCAACTGACTCAACACAAGAACAAGAACCTTATATAATATAACAGGTGTATTTAGGAATTACCAAAAAAAATTACGTGATTGAACCTGACCTGTAAATTCAGGTTGGTTGTCTGGGAGCCAGATCCCTGCCTTGTGGAGGGGAAGTCCCTGCAAATCTAATTGATTCATGAAATCCAATGCAGCCATAGAATGTAGGATCCATAGCAAGGGATTGAACTCTAGACACCATTGGAACACTACTTGTTTGAAGCAGTCCTTTTTTTTCTTTTGTATGTGGACTTTATGAACATTTGAACTCCCAACTTTAACCTGCCATTGTTGGTGAAGTTACAATTGTTGCTGCTTTCAGGGTATTGATCGTGAGAGGGTTGAGAGAATGGAATCTCGATTAAAGGAAGATATCCTGCGAGAAGCTGAACACTATGGGAATGCTATAATGGTTATTCATGAAACAGATGATGGGCAAATATTTGATGCTTGGGAACACGTGAGTTCTGATTCCATTCAGACCCCACTTGAGGTTTTCAAAAGCTTAGAGGCTAACGGTTTTCCCATTAAGTATGCACGTGTGCCAATTACTGATGGTAAAGCTCCCAAAAGTTCTGACTTTGACACATTGGCAGTGAATATTGCTTCTGCTTCGAAGGATACTGCTTTTGTTTTCAATTGCCAGGTCAAATTTTTATTCTCTGGCTGCTTTAAATGTGCATAGAGATGTTCATATACTTCTGTGTGTTATGCATGTATTCCCCCCCCCCCCCCCCCCTCCCCCCAACTCCTTTTCTTTTCACTTCATTCCTTGATTGCTTTTCTTATATATTCACAGATGGGTATAGGAAGGACAACCACTGGTACTGTGATTGCTTGCCTTCTGAAACTTAGAATTGATTATGGAAGACCTATAAAAATCCTGGTTGATGATATGACCCGTGAAGAGGAGAATGGTGGTACCTCAAGTGGTGATGAAGCTGGAGGTAGTGTTGCTGCCTCAACCACCGGTATCACAAAAATAAGATCTGAAAAAGAGCAAGGTCGGGTTTTTGGTATAAATGACATTCTGTTGTTGTGGACAATAACAAGATTATTTGATAATGGGGTGGAATGTCGGGAAGCCTTAGATGCTATTATTGATAGATGTTCTGCTCTGCAAAACATACGACAAGCAGTTCTGCAATACAGAAAGGTATTCAATCAACAACATGTTGAGCCAAGGGAGAGGAGGGTTGCATTGAACCGTGGTGCTGAGTACTTGGAACGATACTTCCGTTTAATTGCCTTTGCTGCATATCTTGGAAGTGAAGCATTTGATGGGTTTTGCGGGCAAGGAGAATCCAGGATGACATTTAAGAATTGGTTGCATCAGAGACCAGAGGTCCAAGCAATGAAATGGAGCATAAGATTAAGGCCTGGCCGATTTTTTGCTGTCCCAGTAAATCCTCTTCTATACATTGAGACTGATTTATTTTTTGTTTATGGTCAAGGGCAGAAACATGATTTTTTGAATTAGCATTGTAATTTATTATTATTTATGTATATTTTTTATTTAATGACTTGGAGATGATCGCATCCCCTATTTTGGACTTTGGAACACAGGAGGAGTTGAGAGCACCACATGAGTCCCAACATGGTGATGCAGTGATGGATTCCATTGTCAACAGCCGTAATGGTTCTGTTTTGGGGAAAGGCTCTATACTGAAAATGTACTTCTTTCCTGGTCAAAGAACTTCCAGCCACATACAAATTGATTCTGCACCACATGTTTACAAGGTATATAAATACTCCAAAAGCAAAGAACTATCGTTAAATTTGTAATGCCATAAGGTACTTGTTAGGCAGCCTTAAGCCAAATTTTTTGAGAGAGGCTGATTCCCAAACTAGAACCTGTGACTTTTTGCTTTTAGGGGAAGGCACTTGTGCACCAAGGCTCAACCTCTTATTGTTGCAATCAATATAGCTATTAATTTAACATATCTGGTGGGAAAATGAAACGAAATATTGATATACACTAATTCTTATCCTGGCTGGGTAATCCATGCAAAAGTAATTATCTCTTCTGATTGTATTTTTCAATCATTTCATTTTGTGGTAAACATTGATACATTAAATCCAAAATATTATTTGCAACCTCTTTTTTGGTACCTGGTATCGATGGGATATGCCTTTCCAGCAAATTATTTTAACTAAGATATTTGTTATTGAAAGCTTGTTTGAGATGTTATTTGACTGTAAATCCCTTCATTTAACTTATTTTCCAAGGACCTCCTTAATGTTGGGTTAATGAAATCCCATCAGAATCTAATTGTGCTAATTTATGGTATTGATGATCTCCTAGATGATTGCAAGATTGGATTTATATGGTATTTGCTCTACCCCTTCAACCTGTACGTAAAATCTAGGGCAAGGCTCAGGCCACTTTTGGTACTATTTTTACTCTCCCCTCAAAAAAAAAACCCCAACTTTCTGTTTTCAGCTTGTATTGAGAAACCCTTGTTTGGTGCAGTTATTGCTCTTCTCTGCATGTAATTGCATCTTGTTATCAAGTTTTTTTGGCATCCTGTCCTCAAAGCAGAGAAACATGGTCTTCATACTTCACATAGAAATGCATGTAATTATGAATCTGAACATGTAAATGTCATATGTGCTCTTGGTCAGCGGGACAAAGGCCATAAAGCAAAGTGATGTCAAATACAGTCAGATTTCATTGGGTTTCCTTCTCGACTACATGATGTTTGATTGTTGCATTAATCTCAAAGTCCTTTGCATCCATGTCTAAATATTGGCTTTAAGGCCTGTGTTTGGCCCAATTTATTGGTTGGACCAGGTTATGCTATTTGTAAAAACATTCCATTCTTTTTCTAGATTACATATTTGAAAAAGTACGCAAGTAAAGGCTCTTTCATGACTGGCTTATCATGTAGCCATCAAGAGATGAGCTTTATGGAATGAGTTTCCAAGTTGTTTCTCAGCCTAAAACTTCCATTTGTTTCAGGTAGATGGATTCCCCGTGTATAGCATGGCAACTCCAACAATTGATGGTGCAAAAGAGATGTTAGCATATTTAGGTGCCAAGCCTAAAGCAGAAAACTCTGTTGCTCATAAAGTAATATTAACTGATCTGAGAGAAGAAGCAGTTGTTTACATTAATGGCACGCCATTTACCCTAAGGGAGCTAAATAAACCTGTTGATACACTCAAGCATGTGGGAATCACTGGCCCAGTGGTACACAATGACACATTTTTTAAAATAAAAATTCTAAAATCAAGTCATTAAAGCCATATCATGTTTTACCACTGGCATTTTTATACTTGTTATGCAGGTGGAACACATGGAGGAACGACTAAAAGAAGATATATTATCTGAGGTTAGACATTCTGGTGGACGGATGCTTTTACATCGTGAAGAACATAGCCCAACACTAAATCAGGCCAGTGTCGTAGGATACTGGGAAAACATCTTAGCAGATGATGTGAAGACGCCTGCTGAAGTATATGCTGCTCTGAAAGATGAGGGTTATAATATTACATATAGGAGAATACCATTGACTAGAGAGAGAGAGGCTTTAGCTTCTGATGTTGATGCAATCCAATACTGTAAAGATGAGTAAGTGCCCATACCTAACATGTCTGCTATCAGAAATATCACTATTAAATGATCGGTAATTTAGTATAGTAGTAACAAATTATGTTGCAGCTTGCTGCATTATGGTTTAATCAATGGCTAAAATTAGACATGTTCCAACTGACCTCTGGTTGTAAATTGTCTCAGGCTGCTCTCTGTAACAATACAATTATTGGTTGATCTTATTAATTGAAGGTTCCGTTAGTTCTTTACAAATTTATCCAATTTTCTGCAGCTTTCTGAATCATCGTTTAATCAATTGCTAAATATTACACATGCATTCCAACCAACCTTTGGTTGTAAATTATTCACAGGCTGCTTTCTATTCAAATATACAATTATTGGATGCTCTTATGAGTAAGATTCCATCAATTTACAAATTTATCCATGTACCTCAAAATCCAATCCAACACTTTTTTTCTTCCAACTCTACATCCTCATAGGTTAGATCACCTGATAATTAGAAAGAAAATAATGGTAACAATTATTGGGATACCCAAGATCATTAACTTTCCTGGTATATGGTCAATTGTTGATCTCTCCATTTTGGATGGTCTAGATTAATAGAGATTGTCCAGTTTTTCTTTTTTCAACTCTTTTATGCCATTGCCCATCCAGAGGCTGCTACATCAGCTGAGATGACTGGATCATTGGTTTGGCATAACTGCCATAGCTAGCTTAGCTGCATACCCCCCCCCCCCCCCCCCCCCCTTTCTCAAATTAACCATTAGAATAAAATTAACAATAACTTTTTCTATAGTGCTGCAGGGTGTTACCTTTTCATATCACACACAGGGTTTGGAGGAGTCTCATATGCTATGGCAATCATTTGTATTAAACTTGGTGCAGAGGCAACCTTTACATCAAATATTCCAGAGCTAATGGTTGATACAAACAGGCATTCTACAAGTGAAGCAAACTTGCCTTCAAGGGCGTCTGAAGAAGAAGCACTCAAGATGGGTGATTACCGTGATATACTAAGCCTCACAAGAGTACTCATGTATGGTCCCCAAAGCAAATCAGATGTTGACATTGTTATTGAAAGGTATATATTTTTGGAGAACTCAAAAGATTATAATCTGCTTATAGTGCTACCTTTCTATCTAAGAGAAAAAGGGTAATGGTGACAAGTTGACCATGTAATAGATGTAGGTTCCCCCCCCTCTTTTTAATTTTATTTTTTATTTTTTTATGGTTTGTTGGGGTTGGCATTTTTGGTAGACAATGATTTTAATTGATTTTTGCTTTGTTTTGAGTATCATGCATCAGTTGGAATCGTTATTTTTTAAAATATTTTTTTAATTTTATCATACTTTTTTGAGAGTTAGTCTTGGAAAATAATTTTGCCTTTTATTAATTAGCTATTTTTTCCTGGTGGTGCTGAGTTGGTTCCTTCATTTTGAAGGTGTAAAGGCGCAGGGCATTTGCAAGATGATATTCTTGATTACAGTAAGGAACTTGAGAAGTTCCCCAATGATGATGATGAGCACCGAGCGTACTTCATGGATATGGCTATAAAGGCTTTAAGGTTAGTTCATGTATCTCAGCAATTTAGTTTAATGGCTGGCTTGAACTATTCTTTTTTGGATGGGTTTGTTCCTCTCACTGACCGCCTTTGGCAAGTGGGTCTCATTGTGGTAGGTCATAGACCTCCATTAATTAACATTAGATGAGTGTAGATGTTTAATTTAAGGGAGGACTACTGCCCGACATGGTTGTGCATGGTGATGAGTCGTTTTCCAAGAGTGAGCTTTTACTACTATGTTTTTAGAAAAAGCAGCAAATATTTTTGCTGAGAATTGGAGGTGTGTTTTTAGGTTGGCTTAATAAGTATTGGAAAGGTTATAGCTAAAGATGATTCTCCCCACAAAATGTGGTTGGCACTACACATGGTCTTCAACCTAAAAGCACTTGGAACAATATCTAATTTCTGGCTATGCTCACTTTCTATTGACAGTAGCAAATGGCCTGCATTTCAAGTGGGGGGATTTTCTAATTTTCCATTCTTTCTGGGTCATGTTATGTGGAATTGAGCAGCTTTTGGCGCAAGTCAATGGTTCCACCCCTTCCCCCTTCAAAAAACTGAAACAGAAACAGAAGTCTAGGCTTATTAATTAAGGATGCATGTGAAGTTTAAAAAACTGAATATTTGCTATAATGTTAATATGACCAATTCTCATTTGTCCATTCTGCAGGCGCTATTTTTACCTAATCACCTTCAAGTCCTACCTCTACTGCACTTCTCCAGCTGAGACGACATTCGCTTCATGGATGGATGCGAGGCCTGAACTTGGACATCTATGTAACAACCTCAGAATAGATAAATGATTTCAGGCGTATAGCAATGTGCATATATTAAGCTTATGTAAACTGTTCATGTCTGGAAAGTAATTTTATTTCTAGCTAAAATGAAGGGTACACATGCAAAGACTAGATTAGTTGGCCGCACAACATAACAGCAAACCAAATACCTACACAACCAAAATAAAAAGACAAATTGAAAGCCACAAATGTTGCAATTCTATATTCTTCTCCTTGGAGGGTGTTAATTAAGAGCAAGAAATCCCGTCAATGAATACAACCCCCGTCCCAGGGTCTAGAATTGGAATTTTATCCTCGTATTTCTTTATTTTTGCGAAGTAATTTTGTCCTCATATTTGTAAAAGGGAGATACCATATAAGTAGAGTCCAGTCTCTCTCTCTCTCTCTCTCTCTCTCTCTATATATATATATATATAGAGAGAGAGAGAGAGAGAGAGAGAGATTCAACTTGTGGTTGGCTTTGATCCCTATTCATGCAAGATTAAAGAGTTACAAAGAGAAAATTAATTGGCTGTCAAAACTATAAACCTAAATTAGGGTGTGTTTGGATGTCGTTTATTTTGCTGAAATTGAAAAATTATTGTTGAAAGTACGGTAGATAAAAGTAAAGGTTAGTTGAAATAGTACAATAAAGTTCATAAATAGTGTCAAAAAGTGCAGTGGGGCCTATGAATAATAGTAAAAATAAATTGAATAGTGAAATAATTTTTATTTTTCATTCTAATCCAAACACACACTAGATTTAAACTATAAACTATTAATGCTTACTTCAATTGACACTTTTTGGTGTTTTCAACGGAGATATTTAAGGTTCAAATCTCTTTTCTTTTATTGTAATTTGTAACTATCAAATTTATAATTAAGAAAAAAGTTATTAAGCTGATGGTTTAAAGGATATAGTCTAACCTTGCCATATAATTCAAGGAAGGACCAAAATTTTGGTTTGTTCTTTTTTTTTTTTAATTTAATTTTTTTAAAATTTTTAATGATTGTAAATTGAATGCGTATCCCAATGAATATTTATTTTTTTGACTGCTAATCAATTGGAAATGTACTAAAATGAGATGTAGAAATCACTAAGTAATTCCTTGGATTTAATTCAGGTTTTGGGATTTTTTTATGGTAAAAATATTATAATAATTATGTAAAACATGATTTTACTTCTGCCTTAAAGCAGGTCATCCATAAGGCCATAACTTTGGGAGTTGGTAGTTATAAGAGAGTAACAATTTGTACGTGTTTCTGATTTTTAGAGGGTAGGAAAGTTTGCAAAGAATATATATTGATGTGCGTGAAAAAAAAATTATTAGTTTACATTTCACTGTTTATGTAAGATCTACATTGTAGATTAAAAAAATGTGTACAACATTGTATACATTTGCATAAATAATATGCAATGTAGTCTGTTCATGCAAATATATATGTACAATTTACATAAACAATAAATGTAGACCAATAATTGTTCAAAAATAAAATTGGACCAGCTTGTCATAATTAGAGGTAGCAAAGCATGTTTGGAATCTTATGGCTCAGACTAGTTCTATTTGGGTAGCAGTTCATAAGTATCTCCTCCAGGGACAATTTTTGGGACGTTAATACCCAGGAATTGTTCCTGGGATGGAGGAAAATTCTCAAGCTAAAGGAGTATGTGAGAAGCTTTTTTAAATGACAGATTACTGATGGAAGTAAAGTGCCTTTATGGGTTGATAACTGGCACCCTCAAGGTGTTCTCAAGGTCAAATATGGTACTAGATTCATCTATGAAATAGGGAGCTTTCATATTGCATTAGTATCCAGTGTGCTTGAAAATGATGAATAGAAATGGAGGCCACTTGGATATAAAACTCAGAAATTCATTCAAAAGGAATGTCAACAATTGCAACTTCATGATGAGGATAGAATTGTGTGGACACTCAACTAAAAATGGCTTATTTTCTTGTAAATCAGCTTGGGAGCTTTAAGAAGTAGAGTTACTGAAGTGATTGGTGGAAGCTTGTGTGGGATTCAGCTAATATCCCAAAACATGCTTTCATTTTATGGATAATTGTAATAAATAGACTAACTACCTGTGATAGACTGGCTGGCAAGGAGACTTGTAAGTAGGTTTTGCAGGAACATAAGATTGAATGCAGAGACTATATTTTCTTTGAGTGTTCCTATGCTAAAAGAATATGGCAGCAAGTTACCTGGATTTGCCTAAGGCAGCAGGTGGGTTGTCATTGGGAGAATGTTCTGGACTAGGGAAAGAAATGGTAGGGTAAGTCTCTATCAAGTAGAGTGGGAAGAGTTGCATTAGCTACTACTGTGTATTATATATGGAGTTGAAGACAAATGAATAATCACAGATTCTCAAGCTTGCTTCTTACAGAGGACCAGGTAATTAAACATATTGTAGATATGTTAAATGAAGGGTTGATACATTTATTCCTATTAGAATTTCTGCTAGAGATGTAGCTGTGAGGGACAGATTAGGGCTCATTTGGTAGTTGCGTTTTGGATTATTGTTGTTGACATGGTGTCCGCTTGGTATCCTGTTTTTTTGCAAGTAGTTTCGGTTACACAGGTTTGAGTTCCTTTTTGGTTGCTGCTATGTTTTTCTTGCAGCTGTTTGTAGGTGTACGATGGGTGCTGGGGCCTGTTTGGATTTGTTGCTTGGGTTGCTGATGGTGTGGGTGCGGTTGGTTTTTTTTTTTTTTTTTTTCCTTCTATTTCTAGATTTCAATGATAATAGCTGATTCATAAAATATATTTGTAGAACAAAGTTTGACTACAAACTTAGTTGTAGCCAATGGCTACAGCTCCATTCAATATCTTTTTATTTGATGTAGATTTTAACAAATCCACATTGAATTATATTTCTTTCCTATACCTTTCATAGCTTGCAAAAATTTTTGAAGATTAAAGATCAACAGCTATGTTATCAATCAAATATTTAAATTTCAAGCACACTTTTAAGTCAAGAGTCTTGTAATTCAACTGACACCTTCTAGCGTTTCCAACGGAGATGTATAGAGCTCAAATCCCCCCACCCACTATTGAATAAATAAATAAATAAAAGGCAGAGATACCATTTTGGTCATTATTTTGGTATTACAATCAATTTGGTCTTTACATTGAGGGAGTAGTTAATTTGGTCCTTACTATTTTTAAGTCATAGTCAGTTTAGTTCCTACCGTTAAATGATTAATGGAATCTGCTGAGGTGGCAGACAGAATGCACATATGACATAAATTAAATTAAAATATAAATAGTCATTCCATGTTAGCATTTCCACATCAACTTCCATGTGACTCTCACATGACCCACTTATCATCAACACTCACTCTGTCAAACACTATTGAATTCAAAATACTCAAATTAAAATTCCAAATTCCTAGGGCCTGATTGGTAGGATGATTTTCGTTTTTGTTTTCAAAACAATATAAAAACAATTTTCAAAAAATTGAACTTGAAACTAGTTTTCAAATAATAATTTTTATATTTTACGTGTTTGGCTCCCACTTTTAAGAACAATTTTCAAAATACTAAAAACAAAAATAATTGTTTGGGAGACCATTTCTATTTTTGAAATTTTTTTTAAATATTTACAGAAAGTAATATGTAGAATCTGTAAATTACATTTTTTTTTTTTTTTTTGGGTGGTAATGATAAGGGAATAGAGCTCATGATGTTTTTTTTTAATGATAAGTTTCAAATTTGAAGTGTGAAAATTCGATTTTTGATAAAGATAAACTCCTTAATTTAAGAGATAAAAGAGTTTGGACAAATATGTGGGGTCCATTATTTTCAATTTATTTACAATTATGTCATTAAAAACATTTCCTATATTCTGAAAACACCCCCTTAGCCATTTTCAAAATCCTTTTTTTTCTTTTTTTTTGGAGAAACAAACACACATACACAAGGGAGAGGGAAATTGATTCTAACACAAAGGCACACCGCAAATCTTGTTTTAAATCATGAAAATAGGATATAATTTTTTGAAAACTGTATTTAGAAAATATTAGCCAAATAATAAATTCAAGTATGGGACCCACTATTTTATGGATTGCAAAACAAAAAACTATATTTAAGTACTCTTTAACAAACCGCCCTAACCCACGATGAACATGAACTCCTTCTTCACAGCCAAATCTCTTCTGAATTTTAACTTGGGTATTTTCATACCGTGTTTGGGATTACTCCTGGTCCCTTTTATTTCGCAGAGGACGCAATTGCCGACCGACCTCATCTATGTCATCCCACATCTTGTTTAGTTAGATTGTCGAAGCTGCTTGCCAGTGTTAAACTCTGACCATGTTTGCAAAATTGTCAAGTTGCTGATGGTGCTATGATTTTTGTTGCTTAAATATACTAGATTTTTTCATATGACAGTGCTAAGAAGCCTCTTTCATTGTTTGAAGAGGCAGGCGTGTAGGAAGAACCATTTGTTATTAAACCCTAAACTTTGCCCTTTGCCCCCTTATTTTGTGAACTGGGGAAACAAGATAGGGAAGCCATAATCGAAAGCAGTTTGAGCTAAGTGGAAGATCGATAGACATTTTTATTGGTCTTTTTGTTCCGTATGTGCAAAGAGAATATATAGGGCAACAAAGTATTTGGTCACGGTAATCAGTGAACTTCAACAAGAAGAGATTTGGCTGTAAGAGCATCCACGTGGAGTTAAAAATTTAGCTATTTCGCAATACAAAAAGTTATTTTATTTATTTTACCTACTCATATGCTACAGTAGTGGATTTATTTTAGCGTTCAATACAATAAAATAAAATAAATATCACAATAAAATAATATATCCACTATAATAAAATAATATATTCACTACAATAAACAACAATCACAACCACCCGAAACCACTACCGCTGCCACTACCGCCGCCACCGCCACCAACTCTTCCACCGCCAATGCCACTGCCGCCGTGGCCGACTCTTCCACCGCCAACGCCATTGCTGCCGCCGCCGACTCTTCCAACGCCACTGCTGCTACCACATGATAGCAAATAATCGTCTAGTGTTAACAAGTGATTTTTTTAACCCCAAATTATACTTATACATTTTTTTTTACTAAAACAATTTCTCAATCATCATGATAGCAAATAAGAAACTAGAGTAACAATAATATTTTGTTTTAACCCCAAATTATATATATACAAATTTATTTTTTGACTAAAAAAATTTTCTCAATCATCATGATAGTCTATTATTGTATAATATTTTATTCTATCTCTCCCTTTCTTCTCTGACTCTCTATATTCTCTGACTATCTTTCTATTTCTCTGTCTCTCCTTTTCTCTTTTTTTTTTTTTTTTTTTTTTTCTTTTCTTTTCACTTGGTTGTTTTTGGTTGGGTTGAATTGGTGTTTAAAGTGGTGTTTTGAATCGGCTGGGTTTCAGAGGTGGGTTGAATCGGCGTGGGTTTCAAAGGTGGTTTGAATCGGCTAGGTTTCAGAGGTGTGTTGGTTGGGTTTCAATTCCAGTATTGAAGTTGAATTGGTGGCTGGGTTTCAGAGTTGGGTTGAATCGGCGTCGTGGGTTGAATTGGCGTGGGTTGCTGAATTGGTGGTGGGTTTTTGAATCAGTTTCGGTGGTCAGAACTTGTTTGAATCAGTGAGAGTGGTGGAGCCATAGAGATCAAATTGGTGGTTGCATTTTGCTTGGGTTTCAGTTGTTGAGTTTTGCATTTTGAATCGGTGTGGATTTTGTTGTTGCGGTTTGAATTGGTGGCTGAAGCTTGTTTGAATTGATGTGGAGAGTGGTGGAGCCGTGGAAATCAAATTGAGTGGTTGTGCTTTGCGTGAGTTTCATTTGTTGTGTTTTATGTTTTTTAATCCGGGTTGGGAATAAAATTTTTTTTTTTTTTTTAAGTCTTAGCTACAGTGCACAACTATCTATGGTTGTGCACTGTAGCATTGAAGGTAAAAAAAATACCTTTAGCTCCATTGTTGTATGGGTGATTTTTGTGTTTTGGTGGAGTTAAAATAGCTATATAGCTATTTAGCTCCACTGCTACAAGTGCTCTAAAGAAGGAGATCATGTTCATCATGGGTTAGGGATTTGGAATTTTAATTTGGGTATTTTGAATTCAATCGTGTTTGACAGTGAGTGAGATTGTTGATGATAAGTGAGTCATGTGAGAGTCACATGAAAGTTGATGTGGAAGTGCTAACGTGGAAGGATTATTTATATTTTAATTTAATTTATGCCACTGTGCATTCCGTTTGCCACCTCAGCAGATTCCATTAGTCATCTAATAATAGGGACTAAATTGACTGTGACTTGAAAATAGCAGAGACCAAATTAATCATTCCCAAAATGTAAGGATCAAATTGACTGTGACAATACAATGTAGGGACTAAAATTGTGTTTCTGCCTAAATAAAAAGAGGTCCATAATAAATGGAGGCAATTATGTCTCTCTTATGGGTAAGTAAAGCCATGATAAAGAAAATAACTAAAATCAAGGAAAAAAAGACTACAATAGTGGCCTATATATTGGCGTAATCCATACAAACAAGCATTAAAAAAATACCTTAGAAGATACTGTTCTCATGAAAACATTATGGGGACATTACACTTTATCCCACTAAACTATATTCCCTTTTACACTCACTTCCATAAACTATGAGAATGTATTGTTAGGTTCTAAAGATTTATGATTAAATGTTTAAAATTCTATTTTGTATGTGTTGGCAAATTGAGAAAAAAACATGTCTAGTTTATGTGTTAGGCATTGCTCAAAGATGTATGTTTCAAGTTTCAAGTTCGAGCAAACTGCTAAAAAGAAGAGTTAGAATTTGCCAAACTCAATCAATCGAAAAATAGACTCAACCGATTGAGAATCATAGAAATCAAATTTTGCAAAATTTTGAAACAAGGCCCAAGCCTGCAAAAATGTTTAGGGTTTCAATCCAACTTGTCCACGTATAAAAGGGAAACCCTAGCTACGTTTTGAAGACCTTTGGAAGACTTTGTGCGTTACTCCTTGTGAGATTTGAGAGGTGTTGTACCTTCTAACTACACAAGCGTCTACCGGAGCAAGATCTACAATCAAGCATTGGTAGAACCTAGTTACTGCTACAAAGATCAACAACTGAAGGTGATTTGAAATATTTGAGTGGGATCTCAAAGTCACAAGTGTGGGTGCTTGTGTTGCAGTAAGTCCAAGAAGAGAAGGAGTCGGTGGATTCGGAGCTTGTACGTAGTTGTGTCAGTAAATTATTACTGGAGGTAGCAATAGATTTAGGGTTAAATCTGATTGTAAAAATTTTGGATTCTCTTATAGTGGATTTGCTTTACCTTAAGGATTACTAGGTCAAATCCTCCCTAGGTTTTTACCTTGAAACTTCATTGGTTTTCTTAGGTCACCATATCGTGGTGTTATTTACTTTCTGCTGCTTTGCATGATATGATTTATTATTTTTTAACGTAGATCTGAATAATTAACATAAGTAATCACTTGGCTAATATATTAGGTTAAATAATCTACTTTAAGGGTCCTAAACACACAAACATGTATATTTACCCCATAAACTATTATATGTTTAGGGGTGGCAATAAGGCAGATCAGGTCTTGTTAGTTAATTAGTAGCTTTTAATTTTACAAACAAGACAACATTTTGGGATACCCCAAAATGGAATTATATGAACAAAAATCTTCATTCACAACAACATATCTAGGGGTGGCAACAAGGCAGATCAGGTCTAGATCAAGGATGCCTCGTCCACACCCTATAAGATAGTTGCCTTGCCTCGCATGTTGAGGCATCCCACCTTGCATCCCCGCCCACAAAACTTCACTCATGTGTTAATTCACTCTGCCTACACTTATTAAAATAATATAAATCATACTTGAAATTGCAATTAAATTGATCATATCATATCAAATCAATTTTTACCAAGAACTCAATAATATAATCCAAAGTATTTAACAAAAAAATCACAATAATAACAAAAAGTCTTAATTTCCAAGCATTTAAATATTTATTAATTCAATAAAATCTAAGGTACTTTGTAAAATATTAATAACACAACGGTATTTTGTAAATATATGTGGGTTGGAATAGCCTAAATCTGTCCTTACCTTGCCCCACCACTTTTGAGGGGCAAGGCGGGTTGGAGAGGAGCAGAGAAAAATCGTCATCGCTACATAGTACATACCGTTAAATGGTGGCAATATTTGACACAACCCTTAAACATGACACGATTTTTGGTGACCTGGTGTTGAGTGTAAATAGTTTCGTGTCAAAATGGATCAATTAATGGGTTAATTCTATGTTGACCTACTTAAATTGCAATCAATCAATTGAAATGATGCGATTCATATTAATAAATGTCATTTTTATCTAACATAAATTTGAGTTTGTTTGGGGGCCTTTTTCGATTGCCTAGCCACGTGTGGTCTGTTGGAGAGATGACCTTAATAGGCCCGGGTTCTGTTCAGGGAGTTGCGTCCAGAACTCAACATTGGGCCATGTGGTCCAATGGCAATTGGAGGGAGAGAGAGTATGCCTAACTGTGTGTAGGGGCTGGTTAAGCTTGCCTCCCTTATCATGCACTTAAATGAGTTCTCCCCTTGACAATGCTCTTTTAGTTGTTGTGAAGTTATGAATAGTATTGCCTTCCATGAGAAGGGCTTTTGTAAGAAGTAGTTTTGCCTTTTAAGAGAAGGGCTTTTGTAAGAAGTAGTTGTGCCTTCTAAGAGAAGGGTTTTGATATGAGATTTTGGTGCCTTCTAGGAGAAGGGCTTTAGTAATAGAAGTTCATGCCTTCTATGAGAAGGGCTTTTAGTATGAGTTTTTGATATCTCTTGAGAAGTGTGGAGATGGTAAAAGATATAGATGTTTTGTGGGATGCAATATTTGTAATATGTATGATATATGGAAGTATAAGAGATATGGAGGTTACAGATAGTAAAAACATGAGATTATAACCGCTGGAGAAATTGTAGAGATTGCTTTTCAAGAGGAAAGATTTTGTAAGAGAAGAGTATGGAGATGTGTTTAGGTATTTGGAGATAGGAGCAGTAAGATAAGTGTATTTTCTGATTATGGAAAGTGAGAGAATGAGTATAAGAGGGGTAATAGTGATGTAGTGTGTTTAACAAAGCTGTTGGGATTTTCTGCTGGAGGATGGATGAGGGCTTATGAAGGCATTTATGGGTTAAGGACTGAAGAGTTTAGTTCCTAATTTAGAAACTAAAAAAACTCTGAAGCTCAGAACTTCATTAAGAGATTCAGAAGATTATTAGAGGGAGAAAGAATATGGAAGTTTTATGAGAGAGTTGTTCTTCTCCATTGGTGTCCCCTTTAAGGTGTTGATGAAGGGTCCTCATTATAGCTGAGTTAAAGGGGGTATTTTAGCTAAGAATATCAGCCAAGATTTGTCCCAAATAGCAATGAATTTTCAGAGAATCCATCTTAAGATTTGGCCAAAAATGGTATGTTTAGCTTTAAGGTATTCTTTTCATTTTGGGTAAGAGCTACTGGGAAAAGAGTAGTAGAAAAGGAAAGTATCTTAGCAAGAGAAAGGTAGTTTCTTTAGTTGGTTTTGGTTTTAGCCAAATGTGGAAAAATCAGTAATGCTCAGGCTGCCGGGTCAACTGTCACAGCTGTTCTGAAAAAACTGTCACAGTTGTTCTGAAAAAGCTGTCCCAGCTATCAGGAAAAAGCTGTGACAGCTTTCCTGAGACAGCTATCACAACTGTCATAAGACAGTAGTTTGCTTTGGGCAGAAGCAAATGAGGCCAGTTAGGTGATTTCAGATTGCTGGAGAGGTCATTTCATGGATTTGGTTGAAAAATGGTAAGATCTCTTTCAAAGGTATCTTGCTATTTTGGGTATAGCAGCTGGTTGCTAGGATTTCAGCATTAAATGGCTGACGATATCACTTCCAGCCAGGTATCAAGTGTTGAATACACTACTAGGTTTCAGCTGGAAATGTTTCGTTTTTTGGGTGTTTGTGTTTTTGGTCCAAGGTTCTATTACAACACATTTTTAGCAAGTAATAGAAAGATTGGTTGAAAGTTAATGCAGCTTTAGAGATTTAGTTAAGGTCTCATTGTGTTGTGACATAATCTTGGAGAGCAAGAAGAGTATTTAATGCTTTGCTCTGGCAGCTGACAGAGAAATATATGGTTTGATTGTGGCAGACAACAGTTGGGTATTAGAGATATCAAGAATATTTTGTATATAATTGGAGATTAAAGATAGTTAATCATATTAGGCCATGTGTTTGAGTTGAATTTTAGCTGAAAGTAGTAATGTAGTTTATGTAGAATAATATAATGAAGTTTTTAAATTTGTATAGCAACAACTGGGGATTGAATGAAAAATTATTTTCTTAGCAGTTAGATGGTTGGAGATATTAAGTATTTGTCACATGATGAATACTAAGTTTTAAGAAAAGAGCAATGGAGAATTTTATTATCTAAAGTGCTATGTGATAAGAGATGCTTACCATATGTTACCCGCTGTTGAGGACCGTTTTTTCGGCCCATGTGACGTTACTTCATTGGCAACTCATGCCACATCAACATATTATTGATTTTTTGGATAAATCTCTTTAAAACCCAAAATAAGCTCATATCTCATTCAACTACATGGATTGGGCTCACATAGCCTGTGAGATCCTTACTTCAAGAGGTGTATTCATGGTTCAATTTCCTTTTCATCAATTGGGATCATAACCCATGATATCATCAACATCAACATATGGATTGGGCTTAAATAATGAATCAAAACTCATGTCCCATATTACCTCTCTTACACTCATGGCAAGCGGCTTCTTCAACAAGGGCCCATATTTACATAAAATGACAACAAAACCCGAGGTACGTCATCTCATCTTCGGCTTATGATCCAAGCTCATAAGTCTCATTGGGGAAACTTTGGGAGTCGTGGTTCGGAGGGCCAAAAGGTATATTCAGTAAAGCTCCAGCAGTTTAAAGTTGATAAAAAAGACATGTTGCTTGGCGTGTCTTCTCCAACTCCCTGAACTCTGACTAGTCCGTGTGTAGCAAGTAACATATGGTAAGCATCTCTTATCACATAGCACTTTAGATGATAAAATTCCTCATTGTTCTTTTCCTAAAACTTAATAGTCATTATGTGACAAATACTCAATATCTCTAGTCATCTAACTGTTGGAAAAATAACTGTTCATTTAATCCCCAACTATTGTTATACGTATTTAGAAACTTCATCATATTACTCTACATAATCTCATTTCTACTTTCAGCTAAAATCCAACTCAAACACATGGCCTAATCTGATTAGCTATCTTTAACCTCCAACTATATACAAAATATTCTTGATATCTTTGATACCTAGCTGCTGTTTGCCATAATCAGACCATATATTTCTTTGTCAGCTGCCAGAGTAGAGCATTAAATACTCTTCTTGCTCACCATGATCAGGTCACAACACAATGAGGCCTTGACCAAATCTCTAAAGTTTCATTAATTTTCAACCAATCATTCTATTACTTACTAGAAATGTGTTGTAATGGAACCTTGCATCAAAAACACAAACACCCAAAAAAGGAAACATTTTTAGCTGAATCCCAGTAGTGTATTCAACACTTAACACCTGGCTGGAAGTGATATTATCAGCCATTTAATGTTGAAATCCCAGCAACCAGTTGTTATACCCAAAATAGTAAGATACCCTTCAAAGAGATCTTACCATTTTTCAGCCAAATCCATGAAATGACCTCTCCAGCAGTCTGAGATCACCCAACTAACCTCATTTACTTTTGCCCAAAGCAAACTGCTATCTTATGACAGCTATGACAGCTGTCTCAGGATAGTTGTCACAGCTTTTTCCTGATAGTTGGGACAACATTTTTAGAACAGTTGTGACAGCTTTTTCAAAACAGCTGTGACAGCTGACCCATCAACCTGAGCATTACTGATCTTTCCACATTTGGCCAAAACCAAAACCAACTATTGTAACTACCTTTTTTCTTGCTAAAATACTTTCCTTTTCTATTATTCTTCCCCCAGCAACTCTTACTTGAAATAGCCAAAATACTTTAAAGTTAAACATACCATTTTTGGCCAAATCTTAAGATGGATTCTCTGAAAATTCATTGTTGTTTAGGACAGATTTTGGTTGATATTCTTTGCTAAAATACCCCTTTAAACTCATCTCTAAAGGGGGACCTTGGATCAACACCTAAGGGGGGACACCAATGGAGGAGAACTCTCTCATAAACTTCTCTCTTCCTCTAATTATCTTCTTATGCTCTTAACTGAGCTTCTGGGCTTTTAGTTCCCAAATTAGAAACTAAACTCTTCAGCCCTTAACCCATAAATGCCCTTCATAAGCCTTCATACATCCTCCAACAGAAAATCCCAGTAGTTTTGCTAAACACACTACAACACTATTACTCTCTTATACTCATTATCTCACTCTCCATATTCTGAAAATACATATATCTTGCTGCCCATATCTCTAAACATCTATTTCTCCACTTCTCTTTCACAGTATTATACACACTTACTACATCATTACATATAACATATTACAACTCTTCTAAGCTCCACTCTCATATTCTCTCACTCTAAAATTCTACTATTTTGCTGCCCATAAACACATCTCAATACTCTTCTACACCCATCTTACTGCTGTTATCTCCAAATACCTAACCACATCTCTATACTCTTCTTTTACAAAATCTTTCCTCTTGGAAAGCAATCTCTACAACTTCTTCGAAAATTGTAATCTCATATTTTTACTATCTTTAATCTTCATATCTCTCATACTTCCATATATCACACATATTACAAATATTGCATCCCACAACACATATATATCTTTTACCATCTCCACACTTCTGAAGAGATATCAAACACTCATATTAAAAACCCTTCTTATGGAAGGCATGGACTTCTACTACTAAAGTCCTTCTCCTTGAAGGCACCAAGATCTCATATCAAACCTCTTCTCTTAGAAGGCACAACTACTTCTTACAAAAGCCCTTCTCTTAGAAGGTATAGCTACTTCATACAAAAGCCCTTCTTATGGAAGGCAATATTATTCATAACTTCACAACAACTAAAAGAGCATTGTTAAAGGGGAAACTCATTTAAGTGCACAATAAGAGGAGCAAGCTTAACTAGCCCCTACACACAACTGGACATACTCTCTCTCCCTCCAGTTGCACTAATTTTTTCCCTTCAATCTTGAAGTCATCATGGCAAACTACCTCTTTACCGCTAGAGTCATTCTGCTAAAATCCTATCAGTTCACTGACGCTATACAACTGAGTTGCAAACCATCAGAGATAAGTGATTCCGCTTCCTTATCTTTAAATTTACATCGTTGAATACATGATTACTTCACATTTAAATACATATTACTTTATTCCAACTACTATTACAACTATTAACTAAGGCTTAAACTCATTTAAATGCATGATAAGAGGGGCAAGCTTAACTAGCCTCTACCGCTGGCATTCTGCTGGAATCCTATCAGCTCACTGATGCTACACAGTTGGGCTACAAATCATACAAAGATAAGTGACTTTGCTTCCTTATCTTTAAATTTACATTATTGAGTATATGATTACTTCACATTTAAATACATATTACTTTATTCCAACTGCTATTACAACTATTAAGCAAAACTTAAACTCATTTAAATGCATGATAATAAGGGCAAGCTTAACTAGCCTCTGCCATTGGCATTCTGCTGGAATCCTATCAACTCACTGATGCTACACAGTTGGAGCTATAAACCATACAAAGATAAGTGACTTTGCTTCCATATCTTTAAATTTACATTATTAAGTACATGATTACTTTACCTCTAAATAAATAATAGATTTCAACTGTTATTACTACTACTAATCAAAACTATCATATCAAACACGTATTACATATTTATTCAACCATTATCGTGATTCTTAGATTTTGGCCTCAATAATTTTGTAGGTTTAAAAATACGCCGGTAGCCGTTGGACCACGTGGCCCAATGTTGAGTTACGGATACAATTCCCCAAAAAGAACCCGGACCTAGTAAGATCATCCCTCCAACGGACCACACGTGGCTGGGCAACCAAAAAACGCCCCCGAACACCCGCTACACACGGACTCGTCAGAGTTCAGGGAGTTGGAGAAGACACACTAAGCAACATGTCTCTTTTATAAACTTTGAATTGCTGGAGCTTTACTGAACATACCTCTTAGCTCTCCAAATCACGAATCCCAAAGTTTCCCCAAAGAGACTTATGAGCTTAGGTCATAAGTCGAAGATAAGATGACATACCTTGGGTTTTGTTGCCATTTTATGTAAATATGGGCTCTTGTTGAAGAAGTCGCTTGCCATGAGTGTAAGAGAGGTAATTGGGTTGTGAGCTTTGATTCATTGCTTAAACCCGATCCATATGTTGATGTTGATGATGTCATGGGTTATGATCCATATTGATGAAGAGGAAATGTGGACCATGAATCCACCTCTTGAAGTAAGGATCTTGCGGACCATGTGAGCCCAATCCATGAGATATAAGCTTATTTTGGGCATTAAATAGATTTACCCAAAAAATCAATAATATGTTTATGTGGCATTGGTTGCCAACGAAGTAATGTCACGTGGGCCGAAAAAAGAGTCCTCAACAAAGTTCTAAATAGAATTCAATAAAAAATAATTTTAATGATTATATCGATAAATTTGAGTTCTCCTGCTCTTCCGCATTACCCCCACCAAATTCTCTTCCCTCTCTTTGTATGGTTTTTTCCTCACATATCCAGCCAATGCTATCAACAACAACAACAAAAAGAAAAAAAAAAGAAAAAAAGAATTTACAATATTTTTTACAATAATTGAGTTGTCGAGATTTTTATCTGGACTCACTGTTGACGTGACTTTTTTTATCCACCACTAAAAATTTACCACATTAGACTGGTGTGTAATTGTTTGTCGAATTTCTTGTGTCTAACGACTTTCTCCACATTTCCACATACCAACTCCCTCTGAATCTCCTAAATCGCACACCCAAATAAATAATGCCAATAGTGATGATGTGTAGTAGTATCACAAAGCGGAGATTCATATTCCAAATCGCATATCCGAATAAGTTATTTTCTTGTTTGTACTCCTCCTTGTAGTCATAGCTGCATTTGGTAAAATGAAAGGTGAGATGGAGGAGATAGAGTGATTTTGGCTTGAGAGAGAGAGAGAGAGAGAGAGATTGATGCTGTGACTTTGGAATTTCTTTTTGTTGTTGCTGTTGAATTTGGGATACATACATATATATATATATATATATATATATATAGTTACTTTGATTTTGAGATTTTTTTTAGTGTTGTGTGGGTGATTGTGGGTTGAGAAAGTGAGATTGGTCGAGAAAGAAATGATTGTGAGCTAAAGAAGATGGGGAATTTGCTGAGAAGAGCAGAGAGAAGAAACAGAGAACATTTATAAAAAATAAAAAGAAAGAAATAAAGAAAGAGACATTGGTGTGTCAGTGAGTATTTATCAGTAGGTCACACTTAATATAAGCAAAAATGAGAAGCAAAAATTAGATTGTGAGAAGTAAGATGAGAGTGCCAGGTAGCGTTTTGTAATTTTTGGCTTCTGCTCTCAAAATAAAATTGAGAAAATATATTCTAGATAATATGGTTTTTGCAGATTCTAAAATATCCAGCCGAATACCTCAATTTTTTTAGAATGCATTTTGTGATTAAAAAGCTGTGAAAATTTATTCTAGTAGTGGATACAAACACCAACTTAAACGACGAAAATGTATGTTGACTTCTACTTTTCACCACACTAAACACTAGAAAGGCAAACAAACTTTTTTTTTTCTTTTTTTTTTTTACCGGTAAAAATCTATGCTAAAGTGCTCCCCTAGAGTTACAACCCGAGAAGACCCCCCCCCCCCCAACTCCCAAGAAAAATACATCCATAACAGATTATACTTCCTCCAACTCCCAAGTTCTAAACTTTAAAGTTTGTGGAGGCAATACAAGTTTTAAACAAAGAAAACATCGTTTATTGCAATTCATGATGGGTTTTTACTAGCTCTACGATTCTGGTAATTTGATTTTAAGTGAGATGTAATAGTTTCATAACTTTCCATAAGGTTTTTTTTTTTTTTTGGGGTCAAATTTTGAGAATATTTTCCTTCGAAATAAATGAAGACTCTACACTAAATTTAAGGTCGTGGACCAAAATCCACTTATCTACAGATGCAACTTGGACCTTATTGTTTGAACTCGAATATCTAGAAATATAGGAGATAATAAAAAGAAGTAGAGAGGTATAAACAATCTAAAGAAAAGAATTAACATTTCTTTCTCAAAAAAAAAAAAAAAAATCTAGAAATATGTTTTACTAAAGAAATTTAATTTTGGACTTGGAGAACCAAAGTCATCTACATGACTTTTTGTTGTGATAAAAGTTCCATTTTAGATGATGTACTCACAGCCACCCCACTGGCCTACTTTCTTTGAAATACCATCTTTATGTATAAGTCATTTTTCTATGATAAGACTTTTATCTTATTATACATATATTTTTAGAATTAAAAAAGAAAAAAAACTAAAAATATGAATTTGTAAACATGATATAGTGATCATTCTCTAATCATGATGATATTTGCCAGCAAGAATATTATGTGAAGACAACGAAGTTCATTGGTTTCCCTGTCAAAGTAATGTTTTAGTAAAATTTACTTAGACAAGACTTAAGAGCTACATATCTCCTATCTTTTCACTACAAACAAAAAACAAAGAGAGTTATATACCAGGAATATGAACCTACACGTTGACTTGTTTCGTTCTTAAACTTAAAACTTATTCTTTTTGTCCTAAACTGTAAAAAAAACATTAGAGTTTTTCCTTTTTCTTTTTTTTTTCATAATTTTTTTTAATTTTTAATTCAATAGTTAGAGATGGTGGATTTGATTTTTGAATGTTTCTATTGGAAACATTAAAATGTATCAACTAATTGAGTTATAAGATTCTTGTCATAAACATTAGATTTTTGGTGTTTTTTGCCCACTCTTTATGTTTTTTATCCTACATGTCTAATTGGGTGGCATTAATTTTAGCATTAAAGAATCTAACATGTCTGACTTGGAATATTATATTTATATATATATATATATATATATATATATATATATATATGTTATACATGAGATGAATAGGTAGCACGAAACAATTGGTCACACTTGGTATAAAAGAACCTTTCAAAATTTAGGAACGAAAAAAAATTGCAACAATTTAGGAATATAAAAAGTATAATATTTTCAATAATTTAAGATATATATATATATCTACCTTTTATAGCTTAAGGATGAAATATGAACTTCATGCAAATGCAAGGCTTGTTTTAGGCCTAGGCCTAGTCCCCATTACAATAAAGTCTCATCCCTTTAGAAAATACTACACCCATATTATAAAAAAGGCCAAATTTTTTTTTTAATTAAAAAATTGTGAACTATTTTTCCCTTTTCCAAAAAGGCTACCAAAATATTAAACTAATAGAAACTTAACCCACCTGAAACCCTAAATTTTTTGACCAAAAAAAGAAGAAGAAAAGTTTGTAAATGTGCTGAAACATCAATAGTGATTAATTTCCCTTAACAAGTAGACCATTTTAAAATTAGCCATCCAATATCCGACATGGCCACACCAATTAATCTTTATCTTTCTCTTAAAACCAAAACCAAAATTAAAAATTAGATTTTAGCCATGACCTTATCGAAGATAAATTAAACCTCCTTTTAATAATAAAAAATTATAAATTTTCATTTCTTTTTGTTAAATTTTATGCTTAAACTGTAATATTTAATTTTCTATACAAAATTCATTGTAATTTGGTTGGTAATAGTTCATCAAGTAAAATTTTTTTTGGTTAGTATTAAGTAATTTTATTTAATTGATATTTAAATATAAAAAACCAACTTAAATTACTGTTTTAGGCCTCAAATTATGTCGAGTTAGTCAAAAGCAAATGTTAACTAGCAAAACAATATTTTTGCCCAAAAAACAGGCCAAAGCATGACTTTAAAGATTTATTTGTTTATTGATGATGTCCCATGCAATGGTCAAAGAGACACAAAATAATGGAGAAAGTTATGTTTTTTACTTGAGAGCCAATAGCCTGCTTGATTGTGCAGCAATGACACTAGTGGTTGAAGGGCTCTCCTCTAATAAAACTTCATAACCATCCCTAAAGCTATCCATTCCTTGGGCAAGGACCTGCCAGAAAATCCCACCTACCAATGGGCCCTTATTACTTGAGCTGTTGTAGATATCTTCATAAAGCTTTGCAAAATACTTGTCCCTCTGATCCTGGGTGTACCCTGGGAGCTTTGATGATTTGCCAAACTCAGCCAAAACCAGTGGTTTTTGTAATACTGATTGTGAGTCTTCAATGTGTGCTTCAATCCATTTATCCACAAAAGCAGCTTGAACAGAATCATTTGAATTCGGTAACCTGCCATTTTTATTAAAAGAGACAATTAATATTTAATTATGGACTTCAAGAATAGGGAGACAAGATTTTTATATTTTTAAAATAAAACATGAATTTATAAATCAAATAATAAATAATTTACTGTTTTCAAAATAGAAGGTAATTTACAATTATATGAAATTTATCTGCCTGTTAAAAAAGAAAAAGAAAAAAAGACGAATTGTTAATCAAATGAAAAGTTATTATATGATGTTACCTTGGCAAAGGGTTACATAAAGTATAATTTGAACTTTTCAAGTTTAAAACACACACATATATATGTGTGTGTATATATATATATATATATATATATACTTCAAATCTATGAAAGATGTCGATCGATGCAAATGAAGGCAAACATAGTAATGACTTTTTATATTCTTGCATCAAAGTTTAGAAGATTACCATTGATCTGGATAGAGATGAATTGTGGCAAAATCAACTCCTGGTAACTGATTGTTGGAAATGAAATCAGTCCCAACAAGTACATTGCCAGGATTGAACTCCCTTCTCGGTGGTATCGAATCCCCATAAAAACCTTCAAGCCCTATTTCCAGCAAATGGTTACTATCAATGGACTTAACAAATGCTGCCATTTCTCTCACCCATTCCTGGAAAGGAATTCAAAGATGAAAAATAAGAAAGATTTGACTTAGTTAATTATCAAAATAACAAAGTTGGAAGCTTTTTGTGGATGGATAGTTTTTTTTTGGGTCAACTTGTGGATGG
The DNA here is from genome assembly GCA_030820535.1 of Quercus parvula. Lineage (NCBI taxonomy): Eukaryota > Viridiplantae > Streptophyta > Magnoliopsida > Fagales > Fagaceae > Quercus > Quercus parvula. Next base: position 17,711,919 of record JAUAME010000008.1, read on the forward strand.
ATAGTTGTCTTGTCCCAATATGGGATTACTGTTAGAAAAAAAAGAAGAAAAAAAGAAAAGGATTTAGCCTTTATCATAGTTAAATATCAAAGTCTAACTTTTTGGATTTTTTTTTGTTTGACTTAAAATGTTTAAAAAAAAAAATAGAACTAGGGACATAACAAAAATTTACAATATATGCTGTAGGGTCACAAATTGTAGCCCACACCCAGATGGAAACAGGAGATGAGCCCAATAAGTCCAATACAATAAATTTGTAAGAGAGTGGGCCAAAGAATTGGGCTAATAACGAGTCTTATAACGGTTACTGAAGGTTAGGAACTTGGCCGAGGAGACTAAAACACACAAACAAGTTAAGATTTTATGTCCGAGGAGCAAGTTTTGGACTAATTGGTGGATTCGAATAAGGTCCGAGGGGTAGGATCTTAGATAAAATGTTTTCCTTTAGGTTGTATTCTTCCAGATGCTACAGTAATTATTTCTTGATGTTTCTTCTTTTTCTCTTTTGATCCCTTTCCTCTGGAGGTCTTACTCCATTATATAGTCCTTTATTGTTCGATCCTATCGTCCACTTGTCTGCCATTTAGCCTGGTACTTGAGTTTCCACTTCCTCTCTTACAGCTTTTTGATTTTCTGGGGGTAAAGGTGATTTAAAACACTGTTCAGGGGTCTTCTCCACATAAATGCGGCCAGGAAAGCTGCTGTAATGCATTTAATGCGGTGGTAGCAGCTTTTTCCCAAGATATTTCTGCATCCTTATCCCTTCCATGTGCATTGGTAATCTATCTTCACCTCTGGAACTTCCTGGAAGGTGGACTAAGGGGAAGCCGAGGCTCCTCTTACCGACATATGCCATACCCGAGGAGGGTACTCCTCTCGGATCAACCTCCCTGGATACTTACGCGCTCTACTGTTAGTTACGAGGGTTCCCTATGATTTCCTCTCCTCGGACGTATTGTTGATGAAACGTTGTACCTAAGCCCACCACATGGGCCCAGGTTTTGATCCCCCACATATGCAAATTAGCTTCTTTCTTTTTTAATGAGGCATGATGCATATGTGAACTGATAGATTAATTTAATGTGAAATTGTCTATAGAAAGACTCTTTAAAAAAAAAAAAAATTTTAAATATATTTTGTGTAACTAAAAATATTAACTAACAAAAAATTATATTAATATACAAAAAAAAAAGTTTAGCTACAAAATTGATTATAATCTACTATAACTTCCTTTAAAAAAAAAAAAACATTACTACATATTTTGAAAATCTAACTGTTGAATTGCATGTTCTTTACGCTTTTAATACACATATCAAATTTTGTGTCAATTAGATATTATTTACTATATGATCTATAACCTTATATTTTATACATAATTTTAAACTATAAAAATTTGCAATTTAAAAAATTTATTAATGCCATAGCTATTGATATTTAATTTTTTATAAATTTTGCAAGCATGTAGGACAGAAGAAGAAAATGTAATCTAATGGTGGATTTGTCAAAATTCACCTCTAATAAAAAGACATTAAGTAAGGTTATAGTCAAACGATTAAAATCAAATCATTTTACACTAAAAATATTTTAGGTAAGAAAACATTTCATGATAAAACAAGCAAAGCTTTAATCACCCCCATTGTCCTAACATGGATTTAGCACTATATTTGGATTCTTAAAACAAAAAAATTCTTATGCAGTTGCAATTCCATGAGTCTCTCTATGAGTTTGTGTTCCAAAGCAAGATGAAAATATGATATTGTATACGCAATCTAACAAGAAAGTAGAAACACAATTTTTGTGTGAGTATGCGAGAGAGAAAGAGACCTGAACAAATCTGCCAGAGGGATCCGTTTCGCAACGAGGTTCATTGATTAGTTCCCATGCAAAAATCATCGGATCATCTTTATACGGTATCCCAATTATCGAGTTGACTCTTCTGAGAATGGCCTGCAATCCAATGTGCCACCAATGGTCAATGTCAAAAACAAATCAGTGTTAAATACAATTTACCAATTTGTAACAGTTCTTCCAAATTGTGCATCCAAAATTTTTACTCATTTACTTATTTTCACAACATTTTCATTTTTATAATAAATCTTAAATGACAAGCTGTTAGCTGTTTCTAATAGACAAAAAAATAAATTACATAATAAATTTAAAATAGAACCAATAACAATATACTATCTAAAATTTGTTGTGAAAATATTATAAACATAAATTTTTTTTTGTTGGTTATGATGGACCCAATTATAAAATTTACATTTTCCATCCCCTTATTAAATAAGGGGATGGGAAATGTAAATTTTTTGGTAAAAGATTCTATGCCCATACCATAACTCATTAATTTTCTTCACCATTCTCAAAACATATGTTACTACAGAACTTTTTTCCTTTTTTTGAGAAGGAAATAGAAGACAAAACTTAAAAAGGCACAATAGAGAAGGTGGACACCAAACAGTGACTACATGTGCCATAGAAGGGCTTTTATAGCTTCTTTGAATTATGCAAAAGAGGCAAACAATTTATGGACTAATTAACGTCTAAAGTTTGAAATTTTAACTTACCTTGTTTATCTTCTTATTTTGTTTTGTGTGTTTTTCAAAAACAATTCTCAAAAAGTACTTTTTAGAGTACGTTTTGAAAAGCCAGGAAGTATCATGTTCAGAATTTGTACTTAGAATGTTTATCAATTGCTCGTCTTACATGCGGTGAGAAATTGATCGCACAAAACGGTCTCATGAGAAACTATATTCTTGTATGTAAGAACTCTGTATACCTTGACATGATTTTTGTAGTATTGTTTGACGACAGGGTTTGTATAAAAGTCATCATCGTTCTCCAAGGTCTGGCCACTCTCCCTAGCCCATTGCACATATTGTTTTCTTCCACCAAAATCAACAAAGTTGTTCACCAAGGTCAATATCAGAGGTAGCCCATATTTTCTGGATTCTGAGATTACAAAGTCCAATCCCTGACATAACCACAAAATATTCATACAATTTTTTTTTTTTCTTTTTCAAATCAATAAATAAAGCTATTTATGCATATAGGATCTTAATTAATTAGTCAAATCTTATTGTTTTTTTTTTCGAAGGCCAATCTGACCCAATATAACTCATGATGAGGAATCCATTCATTGAAACAAAATCTATAATATAATATAATCATACCTCAAACATTTCCTCATTGTAAACACCAGGAGAAGTCTGAAGGGCTCGTTCAACCCCATCACTGAATGCCCAAGTTCTTAACACATTCATTTCAGACTTTGCTGCTAGTTGGAAAGTAGCAGTGATGTTGTCCCTATTGGCAGGGAAAGATGCCATATACATGAGCCAATAAGCATTGAAGCCGTTTAAGTACACCGAATTTCCATTTAGAACAAAACGAGTCCCGTTTGTTGTAACATAAGCAAAACCTGTTGAGCGAGCTTCACAAAGATTTCCCTTTGTCCTTGAGAGCACCACAAGGGTTAGTAAAAGTAAATTGAAAAATCTCTTCCCTGACATAGCTTAACGCTAAGCCCTGAATATAATTTATAATCAGGAGTTTACACTGACTAGTAAGAAGTAAGAACTGAAACCAATGATATATTCTTGATGAATTATAACAGGAGATAGAGTGAAGAATGGGAAATGAAAGAAATCAAAGGACAGTAAGGGATGTAAAAGGTTTGGGGTGCATGTCATAAATGTTGTATCTCTGCAAAAAAAAAGTGTATAGGATGCACACAGATTCACACAATATGAGAGGGAGGATACTTTATTCAATGTATGGGATAATTACGTTAGATACATGAAGATATGTAATATTTATTACTTGTTTAATAATTCTGGTATATCTTTTCCTCTTTATTGGATATTAGAGTTAATTGCATGGGGATTTACTTTATTTTTATTTTTATTTTATGGGGTATGAAGATTTACTTTACGCAATGAATAGTTGTACTAGTTTAATTATTCTGTGTACATCTTTTCCTCTTTATTTTATGACATTTTTTTGAGTTAATTGTATGGGGATTTACTTTACTTTATGCAATGAATCGTTGTCATATTTGTGTAATATAGTAGAATTTGTGGTATACTTATCACTTGTAATCCAATTAAAGAAGCATCAAAGTTTCCCAATTGTAAGTCCCACTTTGAATTTATGGTTTAACAATGCTCATTCTTGGTAAGTAAGAGATCATTTTCAATTAATTTGGGGGAAATTTTGAAACACTCTAGAATATAATTTAAAATAATTAATAAATTCTTGATATTCAATTAGGTTTACAAAAGTTGACTTTAATTCTTCTAAAATTGACTTTAATTCAAAACAATATAAAATATGTAAATAACTAAATAAAATTAATTGCTGTTTTTTATGTTGATATTTTTTAACCCAGTATGAGTATATTCCAAATTTGATGAAGTTTTTATACAAAATTTTACCAGTAGTTTCACTAAAAATTAAATATAAATGTACAATGCCATGTTAATTTTTTGTTGGGTAAGCTACGTTTTTTGTTTCTATTATATACACCATATCTCAATTTGATCCCTATCCTATAAACCATATTTCAATTTAAACTCTAACCTTTTAATATTGTGTCAATTTAATCCCTGTCGTTATTTTTTGGATGAAAATTGATGACATGTCTATTGACCAAAATAAAAAAATTAGCTTCCGTTGATGTGAGAATAAACTAAAATTTTATTTTAGTCGTTTGCCATGTCACCAATTTTCATCCAAAATATAACGGTAATGACTAAATTGACATGACACTTAAAGGTTAAGGACCATTGACACAATTGAAAGGTTAGAGACCAAATTGAAATATGGTGTAAAGGATAGGGGCCAAATATGTAGTTTACCCTTTTTTTGTTTAATATAGCAACCTAATAAAAATAGAATAAGTATAATTGCTTATGATTATGAATGGGTAATTATATAATAATATATTAATTATAATAACTTCAATCTTTTGCAGAAAAACTATACAGTTAACTAATATACTACATCTTAACTAAGTGAATTTTTTTTTTTTTTTTTTTTTTTGAGAACAAGTATTAGAAACTTTATTGAAAGAAAGAAACTTAGCCATATTAGGCTAGAAGAACATCATGAAGTGCGAAGGAACATCTTTCATTCACACCGATGAATCTCTAACATATCTAGCATGTTTAACTATGTTATGAACTATAAAATTGCCTAGTTTGTGGGTATGTAAAAACAAACAGACAAAGTTTAGCTACAAAATTGATTGTAGCCTAAGGTTACAACCTTACTTAATAAAATAAACATTACTACATATTTTGAAAATCTAACCATTGAATTGCATATCCTTTACATTCTTAATATGTATGTCAAATTTTGTGTCAATCGTATATTATTTACTATATGATCTATAAGTTTATATTTTATGCATAATTTTAAACTATAAAAACTTGTAATTTAAACAATTTATTGATGACATAGCTATTGATCTTTAATTTTCTAGAAATTTTGCAAACATGAAGGATACAAAAAGAAGATGTAATCTAATCGTGTGTTTGTCAAAATTTATGTTCGATAAAAAGATATTGAATAATGTTGTAACTTTAGGCCACAACTAATTTTGTAGTTAAATTTTGTCCAAAAACAAATATACGTAAAAGCCTTTAACTAAGGCTACAACCAATTTTACAGCTAAATTTTGTTTAAAACAAATATGTGTAAAAACTTCTAATTAAAGATGGTTTCACCGAATCAATAAGATGACCAAAGGAAGCCAGAGAACTTTCATCACTCTTAAATAAGTGATTTGATAGCAGTAATTAATTATAAACTTAAATATTGCGTAGAAAACTATTTAATTGACTAAGTGGAATTATTTAATAACTAAAATTTTAACAAAAAAAAGATAAAAACAATGGAAGGAGAGATTTAGGACTAAGTTCAGCCGTAGGTTGGTCTGTGATGCCATCGATCATCATAAATAATAAAATATATTGCAAGTCAAACATTAAAAAAGTTATTCGAAAGGTTTTAGAGATGAAAAAAAAAGTATTTTACTAGTTTGTGCGTTTGAGTTAAGATTAAAAATTAAAATTATTTTACTATTTATTTTATTTTTATTATTATTTATGGATCTTATTGCACTTTTTAACATTATTTATAGGTCTCACTGTATTATTTTAACTAACTTTTATCTTTATCTACAGTACTTTCGGTAATAATTTTTCAGTTTTAGCAAATTAGCAGTATCCAAACACACCCTTAGTATCCGTTTGGATAGATTATTTTTTGCTAACTTATTTTACTATTAATAAAAAGTTTTCAGTTTCAGCAAAATATCTAGATTCCAAACCAACCTATATATCAAAAGAATAAAGGAAGTTGCTATGACTTTTCTTTTATGGAATAAGCGTGAGTTTTTAATAAGAACCGTTACAAATCCCACATATTAGTAAAAGAAAGTTTTATACAAAATTTTCTGTGGGTGTTTGTGTCACTTATTATGTTGTCACACATATTTCTGATCGTTATACAAACTATTTTAGTAAGTATGCACAATATTTACACGCTTGTATAATATGACTTTTTAGAAATTTTTTTGAAGTTGACAACTAATAAAGTGGTTTGTGATTAAGGCATGAATAGCAGCACTTTTTTGGAAGTCAAAGGAAATTTATTATTTTTTTGACAAAAAGTTTTGCCCGAGAACTTGGTTGTAGTTTAACTTGGATGCAGCTTGTGTCCAGTGAAAATTTATCACTGGACATGTTAGATTGTTGACATGTGTCCACTTTTGGATACGTGTCCGAAACTTGACGTGTCCAGTGATAACTTTCACTAGACACAAACCCTTCTCATTTAATTTTAAGGCTACAACTTACTCAAAAAATTACTCCCTCCAACATACTTTTTTTGGTGTAAAAGTCAAATTTTTTAAGGGAATATAATTTATTATCTTGTCTATCTTTTAAAAATATATAAGTTTCCAAAACTACCATTAAAAAAATTTATCAAAAAATTAAATTAGTAAATTAACAGGGGTATAATAGGAACATTAGTAAATTAATGACTTTCATTTTTAGAAACAGGACAATATTTTAGGATATCTCAAAATAGAATAGAGGACAAAAAAAATGGGATGGAGGAAGTAATATTGTTATATATTTTTAAAATTTAACTGTTAGATTGTATGTTTTTAATGTTCTTAACACGCATGTCAAATTTTATGCCAATAGAATATTATTTACTATTCAAATCATAAACTTATATTTTATGCATAATTTTAGACTACGAAAACTTGAAATTTAATCATTTGATTGATGACATAGTTATTGATCTTTAATCTTCTAGAACATTTAAAAGCATGGAGAATTTAAGAAGAATATGTAATCCAATAGTGCATTTGTCAAAATTCACATAAAATAAAAAAAATATTAAGTGGAGTGGTAATCTTAGGTTACAATTAAGTTTATTGCCAAACATTGTCCTTATTTTTTTTGGAAGTATGAAGAATGTTTTTAAGTAAAGGGAATGCTTATTTAGACTTACAAATTCAACTAATTGTATATATTAAGATCTAAACTTACGTGGGGAACTTTTAAAGACTAATGAATTTTATGTGGGTTAAATTCAACTACTGCTCTCTAACTATCTAACCTTATGTATATATATTTTTAAACAGGTTAAAGTATATGTAAATCTGAAATGTAGTGTTTATATAGTTAAACATGTCAATGTAAGAAAAACAAAAAAATATATAACAAAAAAGACAATTTATTACTACAAAATCGTTGCAGCAATAAATTATTGCCACAAAACCCTTTGTAGCAATAGCTCATCCTCATTTGTACCAGACATGAACCAAGTACCAACAACACCACCACAAACTATTCTACCTAGGGAAGTCAATACTGTACCGGTACCAGCCATATTGGAAAAATATACCAATTGGCCATTAAACTGATATCGACTCTGTTTCAAAATATACTAGAAAAATACCAAGTTGTACTGATTGTACCTGAGATTTTTTGAGTGTTTTAGCCAATATTGGCATTTTGGCTAGTAAAATAAAAAAATAAAAAAATTGAAAAAGAATATTAAAAAACATGTCATTTAAGCTAATATTGATAAACATAAACATAAAAATTAATAAATTCATAATTAATAAATACAAACATATATTTATGTATAGAAATATATAAATAGCGGTTCTCTCGAAACGATACATCAGTATCAACTAGTACCGAAATATTCCGTTCTCCTAACCAAACCAAAACTGCCTCTAATACGAAATTGACTCCCTTAATTCCACTGTGCTTACCTTTGACCATGCCGCATCGGTTGGGTTGAGTTGCTTAAGTGTGGCTATGGTTTTGTTGTTAGTGTGAGTTTGGGTCTTTTGATTGGGTTTTGTGTTTTTATGAGTTGGTCATGTGTTGGTATAAGTTTGGGTTACGTTTCATGAGTTTGAGTTTTTAAATAAGGGCTCAACAATTTTGAAATGGAAATTTTTATTTGTTTTTTCAATTTTGTAATTAAAGAAACTAATATTATAAAAAAAATCAAAACTATGTTATTATTGGATACTTAATGGCGACCCACTTAACAAAAGTTGATGAAAAGATTATATTGAGCAAATCTAAGTTAGAGGATTGAAATGTGAGTTCCAATTTGCTTAATTGGTAAAGCCTCTAATGATTGTATAAGAGATTTGTGGTTCAATCCCCGCCTACACCAAAAATTGATTGGTGTCTTAGTCTGATGATAAAGAACGATCATCAGGAGTAGACTCCATAGGTTGAAACTCTCTCCAAAAAAAAAAAAAAATGTTAGAGGATTGAAATGGAATTATATGACGAAATTGAATTTTTAGCAAAGTTAGAGGATGTAATTATAATTTTACTTAAAAATAGGGCAAAATTTTAATTTAGGAAAATATTTATTGTGAAAATTTATTTTTAAAATGATTTTATTAAAAAATATTTTTCTTAAGTTAAAATTGACAAAAATATGTAGCAAAAGGGTAAATTTAGCCAATTCTTAAACCTCATGGTCTAATAAGCAAAATTGATTGTATAAAAGGTCAAAATTAGTCATATAAGGAAATACTCTTTTAAGTGGAAAAAAAGGGGGTTCAAAATTAGTCTTTTTAATTTAAACTACAAAATTGGTATGTTAGGTTTTTTTTTTTTAGTCATATAAGGAAATACTCTTTTAAGTGGAAAAAAAGGGGTTCAAAATTAGTCTTTTTAATTTAAACTACAAAATTGGTATGTTAGGTTGTGTGTGTGTGTGTGTGTGTGTGTGTGGATAGAAGTGGTTGACTTTCAAATTTATGATGTTTGCTCCATATTAATTACTCTTTCTCAGTTGGTTTTTTATATAAGCCAACTTTACCAATGAAGTCAATTGAAACTCACATAATGTTAGGATTTAGTAACATAATTAATGTAGTTTTTATTGAATTTTCAAAGTAAAAACCATTTTTAAAATATATAAAAATAGAATAGAGTACAAAGAAATAAGACAAAAGCATGGCTTTTTTGCTAAATATTAATTTTCGCAAATAATTTTATTGAAAAGCTTTTGTCCAAAATTATTTACTTATGTATCTTCTTTTGAAACTCGAGTATAGGGAACTTGAGATTGAACTCAAGTTTCAAGCAATGTCTAGTTGGAGCTATTGAGTGTTATTTTAAAATGGGCCTTTTTTTTTTTGCCAAACAACATGATTTTTGGAAATATTTAGGAAAAAAGCACTGGGTCAAATTTATTTAGTTATGTAACATGTTTTTGGAATTTGAGTTTGTCAATCTTGAGTTTCAAGTGAAACTCAAGTTTTACCAAACTCGAGTTCCAAGCATTATGCCAATCTGATCAGGTACTATTTAGCAAAATTTTACTAAAATTATGCTATTTAGCAATTTTTTCCTTTTAAAATGCCACATAAGATGATTCATGTTAGTGCCTATTTGCAAAATTGAGTTCACTAAACTCAATTTTTATTCATAACTTGATTTTAGTAAAATCGAGTTTTGAGAAATGCAACTAAATAATTTTGATTAAATTTTTTTTAATATAATATATATAAAAACAAAATATTTGAAAAAAAAAACCCACTAAAATAAAAGCATGGACCCTTTTATTTTTAGGTATGCGTCCCATCAAATTGGCGCGCGTTTCAAAATTTGAGAAATTTTGTCAAATTGAGGGGTTGTTTGGTACCAGTATTTAAATAACAGTTTTAGTATTTAAATAACAATAACACTTCTGATACGTATTTCTATAACACTCAAACACGTATTTTCACAATAAAAATTGAACAACATACAAAATATATGGAACACTTTCGTTTCATTCTCTCTCTCTCTCTCTCTCTCTCTCTCTCTCTCGTGTAAAGCAAATAGAATAGAGCAATTGATGAGTGAAATCGGACAACCAAAGCGTGTATCACATCAATCAGTGCACATCATAGGTAATCCACCACTTTTGCTTAATTCTTAGCCTTCATTTTGCTTTCACTTTAAACAAAATAGTGACTCTCTCTCTCTCTCTCTCTCTCTCTCTCACAATTTTTGATCAATTACTCTCATTCTTATTCTTGGTTCTGATCAATTATCTTGTTTCTTTTCTTTTCTTCTTCTACAAATCTTTGACTCATTTTTCAAAACGAATCGATTACTAATTGAAGCATTTTGATTTTCTCCTATTCACTATTACAAGTTAAATTTTTGTGTCATTCGAAAGAGATTGTCTGCTTTTTTTAGTTAAATTTATGCTGATTGTAAATTAACGAATTAAATTAATAAACTCATTGTCTATTACTTATCCATGAAAAATTTAGATTATCTACATTATTAATATCTCAGCATCTTGATATTTTGTGGTGAACTTTTATGGAAATTTAATCCTGGTTTGGTAATGTTGTTCTAGTAACGTTGTTTAAGTGTTGTAAAAATACGTGTCGGTGAAAAAGTATTGTAGAAATGTGTGTTGTTTTGTTTAAACAACGAAAACTGTTGTTTAAACAATGCAACCAAACAACCCCTATAATTTCACCAAATGATTTTCTGTAAATCAACATTGTTAAGATAGTTTATAACCTGATTGTATTACTGTCAAAAAAAAAAAAAAAAAAACCTGATTGTATTGCCCATCCCTGCTAGATTGTGGTATGTTCTATTAATTTTTGTGTTTGCTCTCGATCGGAACGGAATGCCTTTTTCCCTCTTTTGGGATCTTCCTTTAATTACTACTTTAGCTGGGAAGCCATCATTTAATTTCGCTCTAGAAAGCAAATTGCTCAGACGTGTAGTTATTGACATATTTATCATAGAATAGCATAGTTTGCACGGAATTAAGATCCTCTAGAGTTCTTAAAACCTTGTCCATCCATTTTGAAACAAATGAATTGAATTTTGGTGATAATTGAATTTTTTTAAAATTTTTAAATTTTTTAATGTCGAAGAGGTGATAAAACCTAATCCACTTATTTCAAAATGGATGAATAGGATTTTAAGAACTTTGTGGTGGAGTTAGCCTAAGAACTCTTGATGATCTTAGGCTTTTTTTTTGGAGAAGGTTGATGATCTTAGTCTGATTGCATCACTTTTGGAATGTATATAGTTTTGAAGAATAAATCTGGAAACCATCCATCTTGCTTCCCAAGCATGTTTTGACGTATATGTTGCTTTGTCGTCTCTTTCACAAATAGTGGCATGCTTAACATCTATTGCTCCTCTGCAGCATTAACCTTAATTTGCACAAATGGAAAGTCAAGGGATTGAAGTTATGAGGACACGCATGAAACCAGCTGTATGTCTTTTTGTGTTCGTTCTTCGCTCTTATCAAGCCTATACCCAAAAAAAAAAAAAAAAAACTTCTTTTGTTTTATTATTTTAGCATCTGATTTTTTATGGTTGTTAGATGGAAGAGAAGGAAGAAGATGGAGTAGTTTTAAAGATTGAAGAAAAGAATTTCAGACCAACATTGCTGGATCTGAGGAGTTGGAACTTAATGTTGCTCAGATTCTAGAAAAGATAGAGCGCTTCACTCAGCTGGTAGCTAAATAAACTTAATGCAGCTGTATATTCTTATTAACTACATACTGTATGCATAAACCCAATGTATGTTTATCTTTTTAAGTCATTTACCTGCAATAATTGGAAATGCCCATGGATCTGACAAGGTTGAGACGATACTATGCTCAACTAAAAGCTGAAACATAATTCACATGGTGGCGATGACTTCTTCATAAGCCCAGTAACGGCTCTTCAGTCTGCAGCTTTATTTTCTTGTCAAGCTAGCTCTTTATATGTTATTCGTGTAGGTGTCCGAGCTGCTGGAATCAGGGAAGACAAGCTTTAAGGAACTGAGTAACGAATTTGAGGAGCGTATGATTATGTGAATTTACAAAATATAACAGTACTTAAAATTTTAAAGCTCAGCCTCAAAATTTTTTTTTTTTTTTTTTTTTACATTGAATTTTATTTCTGTAGGATACATGAGGAACAAACTGAGAGAAATGGCAGGAAGAGATCAAATACCTGCGGTTGCTTGGTTCCTCAAATGAGGAGGCCAATGCTCTTCTGCAAAATGCTTGATACTTACTACAGAGTGCTCACATTGATTCTTGATGGTAATTTTCAATACTTTCTTTCTATTTTATCATGTAAAGCAAACATTTACAAGTATATCACTTGACAGGCCTGCAACATTATACATGTCCCTTCTGTTGAACTGACAATTTTTTCACTTGAGATTATGTGCGGACATTAGGGCTGCAATCATTTTGAATTTATAAATTTCTCAATCAAAAGTTGTCCTTGAATCCTAGGGCTATGAATAGCCCAAGCCAAGTGTTGGGCTATTAGGCTTGGTTGAGTAGGAGTTCAATAATATTTGAGCTTAGATCAGTTTTAACTTGGAATTGTAGCAGCTCTTGAACATCTTGGAGCATAAAAATATCATGTCATCTTTTTCTCACATTTGTGATGAGGTCTTTAGCTGTTTTCTCTTTCTATAGATGACTTAAAGTAGGAAACTTGTTTTAAGCAGGTATGAGTGATCCATGTACAGTCAAAATAGTGGAGATTGAATTTTTAGAAGTAAGATGTAGTCAGGTCAGTATATTGTAAGTATTTCAGGTTTAGGAACAAGTTAAGAATATGAGTCAAGTTTGTTAACGTTCACAAGCCATGCCAAGTGAAGGATTAAACTCGGGCCTGAATTTGGATTGCATAAGTGTAATAAAGTTTGAGCAACTGCCAACTAGACCAGTTAAATATGAGCTTCACTTAGGAAGCCTGTTTGATATCTTGCCCAGTCCTAATTGTATAAATACTGACCAATATCTGACAGATTGTTTTTTCTTCTTCTTGTTTTTAGCTGAATTCTGACACGTGATTTCAGCATTGTTTCAATATACTATTGTGGAGAAACTGATGCTTAGGTACTTCTATGCAGGTTTTCCAAGACTGCCTGTCAAGGACTGAACACATTCGTTCTGTTGAAAGATATTGAGCTATAAGATACTATTTTAAGTACTTTGGGTTTCACAATTTGCATCCCAATTACTACTGTATGGTTTTCTTCACCAATCTAAAAAGTATAGTGAGAAAAAGGAGTATTTGAAATAATTCCCCAATTTCATGTGAATAGCTAAGCAGCTCATGTTAATATCTAAGCAGTGCCAGTCCATTATGCACTAGAAGTGATATAAATTTTGATGGGATGCATTTGACATAAGTATTTGCATATATTTCTCATAAACTAAAGGTATGCTTCGGGCAGCTAATTGGGGAGTCATCTCTTTGGCTATGCCCAAAATATCCCATCTCTAGCTGTTTAACTCTATTTTGTTGAACTCTTGAATTCCTCTGGATATGTCAGTTGCCACTATGGAGCTCTTGGTTGGTGTTTCTTTTCTATACTGAGGTCTCAACACTTTCCTAAGGCCTAAAACATGGTATGCCAAGCAAGAAATACCCCTTGCTGCTTCATTTATGCCTGTTTTTCCATTGATCTCCATCCCATTACTGATAGACATGCCTGCATTTCCTTTGCTAACCTCAAGTCTTTCCTCCATGTGATAAGAATCTAAGAATCGGAAGAGGATATGTTAGACGCTATTTATCACTGGTTATGGTGTACTTCTATGAGTGAAATACCAAATTTAATACTTGCATGTGTACATAGTGTGGAGCTTAAAAGTAAAAAGTTGAATATTATTAAAATTTACTGGAAATATGTACTCCTAAGTATCTTTTCTCCTTTAATCTTACAACCTGTAGATTTCAAGTTTCTAATATGACTGTCGCTTATTGTGTTTCTTGTACATCTCGGGTGCAATTATTCTGATTCTGTCACTCAAACTAGCTAGTTTACTACACATGATAGTTCTTTTTGTCAAAGAAAATCATATTCTCGTCAGAAGTGTATAGTGAGGGTAGTCATTTGCCATGATATCTTAAATCCGGTCAGATGTAATTAATTTCTGTTCAAGTGCGTTTAATTTTCTTGCGATTTTATTATAAATTTTCTTTTGTTCCTATTAAAATATGTGAATTACATGGATATTTTTGGGTCTTGGAGTGCTTTGTAATTTTATTTTTGATAATCTAAGTGAGATTCTGGATTTGGCATGCATTGCTTGTACATGCATGGCTGTTGAGTACTCACTCTGACACTAGAAAAGAGTAATTAACGTTTGATTGAATCAAAAACTTTGACTGTACCAGTTTTTTAAAACTATTCTTGATTTCCATGGTGAGGCTGCTATATGAGTTCCAATCCAATGTGGGACATGAGAGAATGCAAAATTTGGTCTTTGCTTGGGCTGTCCTTTAGGTGTACTTAAGAGAAGTGTTTACAACTTATTTACTAAACAGACATGTATGATTTAAATTTAGAGAAATGATATGTCCACAACATTTTTACAACATTTTTACAACAAATTCTAAGTGGTAGGTTGTTACTGGTTGTTATTATTGGGGCAAAAAAATAATCTTAGTATTAGATTTAAATTTAAACCAATAACAACTAACCACCTAAGATTTGTTGTAAAAATATTGTAAACGTAACACAACTTTTAAATTTAATGTCAGTGCGGCTGTGCACCAACGCATACATTCTCTGTATTTGTTATTATCTTGCATTTGTGAGCTACTCTATTCCACTTTCTGCCTCTGAGTCATACCCCCACCGCCACTTCCAAAAAAATTTCAACTTTTTCCTCATCCAAGATATATCCCACTCTTGAGGGGTTTGGTTCCTTAGCCTGTCAATAATCACCTCTCGAACACCAACAATGAGCGAAAATTGTAGCTTGAACTTGAAGTGCAGCCAATGCCTCTATTTCCTTTGTGCCATTGATAATTTCTTCTTTCATACCCAATGTTTCATTTAGTTATCCTCTTTCATCTCCTACGACTACATCCAAACCCCCAGTATTTTGATCTTAACAGATGGCACCGTCAAAATTGACCTTGTAATCCTCAGATGGTCTCTTGATGTCGTGGAAGCTTGAAGAAATCACACACGATGCTCTCTTGACGGAATAGAAACTAAACTATTAGCTTCTGGTAGTAAACTTCAAATCCACGAGAGGTTTTCCCGAATTCACAAGGAGATAAACTGTAATCTACCATAGAAAGAATTTGACAAAAGTTTGTGTTTATTGAAAATAGTTTAAAAACTAAATTGCCTTTGGAGGCTACAATGCGTTTGAATAGTAAAAAGAAAACCTAAGGTGGCTAGAAACCCTAAGCCGGCTACGAAAGCATATAAATCCCTAATTTGAAAACATAAAAAATACCTAAAATAAGGAAATAAATCACCTAAACCTAAAATAACAAAAATTACATAAAAATACTAAAGTTAAATAATTACAAAAATTAAATATTAAATCGTGTCTTACATCAAACCCCTCCACTTGAAACAAACTCATCCTCGAGTTGATGGTTGAAATCTAAAATCTTCCGCTCCAAATAAAAAAATACTTTGAATGCTTTAATGACTTGATCCGACTTTGAAACTTGAATGCTTCATAAAGTGTAGCATAAAATTTATTCTCATCTACCTTCAATTTATTTGCAACATCAATCAATAAAGGACTAATAATAAAATTAAAATTTTCTACTTCAACAAATCAACCGAAAACTAAGGATTGTGAGTTGTGGACTTATCCTCATATTTAACCTCAATTGGATCTTCCACAATGTTCTCAACAATTACCATCTCTTGATTTCTGTCATTATCCACAATTAGCTCAACCTTCTTTTTTTTTGACCTCTTCATCAAGTTTTAGGCAAGTGGTATCTTCAATCTTCAATCCAATAACTTGTTGCAAGTCTTGATCCTTTTTAACCATTTCAAAATTTTCTTTAGAAATAGGCTGCTACTTCTCAACCCTCAAACCCTTTCCTTTACTTGACACATGGACTTGACTGTGATAATTTTGGTTTTGTGGTTGACCTTCCATGTTTTGAACATATTGCTTTTCATATGAACATATAGATTTATAATCAACACTTATATAATATAGTATATCATAATAGTCATTAGGAAACCATAAATCAATTAATACCCTTTTTCATTCTTTGCCAAGAGTAGATTGGATGCTTACCTCGTCGCTTTCTATCGATTTGAATATCTTCCCACCATTCCTCTGCTTCATCGTCCAATTTATTAGATGCAATCCACATTTTTTCTTCATCACAAATCTTCCAAAAATTAAAATACTCTTCCAAATCAAGAAGCTAGTCAATAAAATCCAACTTACACATATCTCTGTCAAAGAATGGAATTTTCTTGTAATTAGGAGTGCATCGTTGAATGAATTGATCATTGTTGTTATGAGATGATTTCCTAGCAAGAAGAGTAGCAATCATTTGCTTGATTTCGCCTATAATTTGCTGACTTTTTTCATAAAATTGTTGATTCTCATCACAAGTCTCTTTACAAAACTTGAGGAACTCAGCCCTAGTGAGGACTTGGTTGTTGATGTTGTCACCGCTGTCATTGTTATGGTGGTCACCATCTCGCCGGTTAGCCATTAGACCAGGATATGTCAAGGCTCTGACACCAACTAATGTCATAGAAGCATGAAAAAAAGCACACACGATGCTCTCTCAATGGAACAAAAACTAAGTTATTAGCTTCTGATAGTAAACCTCGAATCCACAAGAGTTTTCCCTGAATTCACAAAGAGATAAACTGGAATTTACCAGAGAAAAAATTTGACAAAAGTCTGTATTTATTGATAATAGTCTAAAAATTGAAATGCCTTTAGAAGCTACAATGCGTTTAAATAGTAAAAAGAAAACCTAGGGTGGTTAAAAACCCTAAGCCAACTAGCAAATCTTAAGGCGGTTACGAAAGTATATAAAATCCTAATTTGACTAAAAAAACATTAAAAACAAGGAAATAAATTTCCTAAACCTAAAATAATAAAAATTACATAAAAATACTAAAGTTAAATAATTATAAATATTAAATATTAAACCATGTGCTACATCAGTATCCATCTAACCTGAGGACCCCAAAAGTTCGCTATTTTCCTACTGCTCTTTTAGGACCCTGTTAGTCTCCACTCTTGCTTGGCTAAAAGCACCAAGTTGACAGCTTGCAAATCCCAGAATTCAATTCTCTCTACTCTTTGCTTCAGACATTCAATTTCACTCGACCTATTAAAACCTCTTTTCATTCCCTGGTTGATCCCACCGGCACTTACATGTATATCATGGAGGTCAATTACTTACACAGTTGGGAATTTGAAAATACTCATGACAGTAGTTTGTGCCACGGCTTTAACAAGGATATATGTGCTGCTTGTGATAAGGAGTGGAACGTTTCATAGTAATTTGTGGACCATTAATTTGTCAATTACTCACACTTACATATGAAATCGCTCCTGGTAGATAGTATTGAAAATTGGCCAAAATCACAAGAAAAATGTGGTTGGTACTTGGTAGAGTTAGGATGGATAATTAAATTCTGCCTCTTGAAGGTCATATTTTGGTGCAATGAGGAATTAGATCCTTTAATGGAGTTTAATGTACCCCTTGGAGGTTCCAATTTACGTTTATAGATATTTGAATAACTAGGGTTATAATAACCGAATTGCTTTTAAAAACGAGGAACTGTTACTGAGCCTTATTCTGAATGGTTCAGCCATTTCTTTTGGGACCTAAGTAAATTCTGAAAAAAAAAAAAAAAAGACATTATAAAGAAGATGAAACAAGTTCATTTAAATAATGGAACAAAGACACACTTACTTGTAAATTCAAACAAATGAGGCAGATATGCAATCAATAGTTCAAAGTCACACACTCCCATAATCCATTCTTTTTGCGGTCTATTTGAGAATACTCGGCTGGTGCTTGGTGGGTTCAATGGGTTTGAAGAGCGTGCCATAAAATTAAAAAATTGCAAGTTCCATCTATCACACTATTAGTCCTTGGAGTTTTTAGGGTGTCATTGGCACTAGATACATCAATTCTTTATCTAAAAAAATAATAATCTTTTTGTTATTTTAAATTTAATTTGATTTGAAGTTTTAATTGTTTCAATGTGCATTATACAGTTCTACTTCTAGAGTTATTCTCCCTCGTTTAAACCCTCCTATTCGCTCATATATTTAATCAAATAAGAGAGGTGGTATTTTTTTTTAAAACCTCAATGAGTCTTGTTTACTAGAATTAATGGAAATGCACCTAATTTGGATATTAAGAAGTCCTTTATGTAAATACCAAATCAAATGGTATTTTGGTGCAAAAAACCTCACAAAATAATAGAGTCTTTATTAGACTGTTTATGTACTAAAGTTTTTTTTTTTTCTTAGCATGAGTAAGCTAGTTTTCATGTCAAAATATCATAAATCAATTGGTATCTTCTAGTGTTTCTAGCGAGACATCCAAAATTCAAATTCCCCTACTCACTTTGGAAGTATCAATATTCAATATATATATATATATATATATATATATGTATGTATGTGTGCGTGTGTGTGTTTTGTGTGGCTTATAATGTGAGTTTCTTTCATTGAAGATTCCATTCTTACAATTTAAATTTATAGAGATCATTGATTTTTGATATAATAACAGATTTAAAAGTTAAATTTGAAATCAAGATCAAACTCTATGATTTATTATGCAATTACCCCTTTAATTTACTTTATGTTTCAATACATCAGGTTTTCTTCTTGACTTATTATAAACTAGTTTAGAATCTCATGCATATGCATGAGTACAATTTATAATAAAAACACACATGCACACACCATATATATAAGTTTCTACATAATAAATAACGACTATTCATAGTTTTATGTAAAAAGTTGATAAATTTAAATTATTTTTAGCTACACGAACAAATGGCATTGGAAAGTATAATCTTTCAAACTCTCTCTTCTTGTAATCTTAGATATATAATTTGATATATGATTCAATTTTATATGGTTCATTTATATTGAACTCTTCGTATTTTGCACTAAATTAACTCAATTGAAACAAAAATTAAAAAGTTTAGATGGGATACATGACACAAAATTAAACTCCAATTGACATCCAATTTAGATTCTAATTAGATTTTTTCTCATCTTTCGTTATATATATATATATATATATAACACTTAAAATAACTTGCCATCTAGCAAAAATCTGTTTTGAAGCAATATTTTCAACATCTTTTTCACTAACATATTTAGCACTTTTGCAATCAATACATAACAAAAACTTTTGGTTTAATAAATCATTTTGAAATTTTGAAATACATAGTACTATAGATAAAATCTCCTTTTTAATAGTACTATAGTTTAGTTGTGCATTATTCCAAATTCCAGAATAGAAACGAATAATTTGTTCAGATGACTCTGGGGAAACTCTTTGTTTTAGAATACCACCATAACTGATGTCAGAAGCATCAATTTCAACAATTTTGAAAGCATGAATAGTAGGAATACTAAGACAGGGCAATGTCTTTACAATGGACTTGATTTGTTTAACAAGGAAAGTATGGATATCAGACCAATGTGGAGGATTACTTTGTAACCGATCAAAAAGAGGTTTACATTTTTTTTCTCATATCCTTGTAAAAAGCAGAAACATAATTTAGGGACCCAAGAAATCTCTGAAATTGGGTTTTATTAGTAATAACATCAAGAAACTTATTAGCAAACTGAATGACTCTATCAATAGGATGAATTTGTCCTTCAGCGATATCATAGCCAAGGAATCGAACTTTTGTTTGAAACAATTTGATTTTCTTAGCGGAAACAACAAGACCATTTCTTTTGATAGTATCTAGAAACGAATACAAATGTTTTCAGTGTTCATCAATAGAATTAGAGTAAACAAGAACATCATCAATATAAACAATGGTGAAATGGCTGAAAGAATTGAAAATATCATTCATAATGTTCTGAAACTCACTCGGGGCATTCTTAAGATCAAAAGGCATAACATTCCACTCATAATGTCCAAAAGGAGTGGTAAAAGCAGTTTTATACTTATCACTCTCACTAATCTGGATTTGCCAGAACCCAGATTTGATGTCAAACTTGGAAAACACTATGGCATCACTCAGTCTTTGAACCAAATAATTTTTGTTAGGTATAGGATACCTAATCTATTCTAAGACCTTATTCAGGGGCTTATAATTAATAACCAGACGAGGGGTTCCTCTCTCTATTTCAGCATTTTTTTAACATAAAAAGCAACACAAGACCGCGGGGACTTGCTATTCCGAATAAGTTTTTTCTTAAGCAAATCGTGAATTTCATTTTTACAAAATTCAACAGTTTCAGCATTCATTTGTGTGTGTGTATATATATATATATATATTAGTATATAACCTGTGCTTACACACAGGAATGATGAATTGTAGTGAAGCTATTAATGTTAGTTTGGGTTATTAAATATATAAGACATAGTTCGACCAAGACATTTGGAGGTACTAAAATAGTTTTTACTTGCAATTTTCATGATATTGGTTATGCTGAGTTTCTCATTATGTTACTATTACGTATATAATTTTGAAAATTACTATTGGATACTACATATACAATATCAATTCATAATTATTGTCTGTAAAATTTTGCTAAATATAACACAAAATAAAATAATAAATTGGTCAAATAGTATCTTCTAAATTGAATGGAGATAGGTACATGGGATCGTTCAGCTCAATTAGAGTTTGTTACGTTCAATAATTTCGCATACAAATTATTTGAATAGAAACAATATAAAAAATATGATCATTAGTTCAGAGAAAGAATAACATCAAAAATCTAAAAAATTTAATTTGTGTGGAAAATTAACAAAAGCAAAATCTAATTTTGATTCTAATTGAATTATCTCTAAACTTTGGTTTAAAAAAGCAAAAAAAAAAAAAAAAAATATATATATATATATATATATATATATATATATCTCTATTACTTAGTTAATAATAGACCATACATAGTCATGGTATATTATATTACATAAATGACTTATAAATTTGAATTGTTTTTAGTTATGAGCAAAATTTAGGTACAATATCTTACATATAGTTTCTTAGGTTTCCCTCTTAAAATTTTGACATATGTCCAATTTAACAACCCAAACGGCGTTAAGACTAAAAATATTTTTTGTTTCCTTCTTCCTTCTTTTTCTTGTGCTGCAAGAGAACCCATGGCTTTAGATCTTTCGAATTGTAGGATTTGTGCCTTCCGCTGAAGAATAAACAGATATCATCATCAAAAGCAAACAAAAAAGCCCCAACAAAAATGTAAAGAAGAAAGGGAAAAAAAGCAACAAAAATCTCATCTTTTCTCTCTCATGGCTTAAAATTTTGACATATGTCCAATTTAACAACCCAAACAACGTTAAAACTAAAAATATTTTTTGTTCCCTCCTTCCTTCTTTTTCTTGTGTTGCAAGAGAACCCATGGCTTTAGATCTTTCGAATTGTAGGATCTGTGCCTTCTGCTGAAGAATAAATAGATATCATCATCAAAAGCAAACGAAAAAGGCCCAACAAAAAAAGTAAAGAAGAAAGGGAATAAAAACAACAAAAATCTCATATTTTCTCTCTCATGGCTTATAGGAAGCACAAATCTCCAAAATCAAGGACCATCACTATTTGATCTACAAAATCTCTTCAAAACCACATTTGAATCTGTTCAAAATCTCCAAAATCAAGGATCACTTTCACTTCTTCACTTGCATCTTCACCTTCTCATCCCTTACCTTCTCCTTCTTACCCTTTATCCACTGGCCTTCTTACCCTTTGTTCGTTTCAATTTGGTTCATATTGAGGGTGAGAAGTTAGAGAGATCTAATGCCAAGGGTTCTACGGTTCTATGGTTCTACCTTCTACATTCTCTCACAGGACGAAGGAATAAAAGAGGAAAAAAGAAGAAGAAAACAAATAGTATGTTAACGTCGTTTGTCTGGGTTGTTAAATTGGATATATATCAAAATTTTAAGAGGGAAACTAAGGAACTGTAGGTAAGGTATTGTACCTAAGTTTTTCCCTTTAGTTATATATATATAAAAGCTCATAAATATAAAATCATTCAAACCCTCTCTTGCTCTAATTTTATATAAGGAAATATTAATGAATGCCCTAAGGGCATTGGTTTAGAGACTATTTTTAGAAACATTTTATGAAAAAATGATAAGGCAATTAATTTTCTGACAACTTTTTATATTTCTCATGAAAGTGGTGTTAAAAACTTTTCTAGTATGGTTTATTAACCATTAGCTTAAGGGCCTCCGTTAACATGACATTTTATATATAGAGTTAGATATATAATTATGTTTTTATGGTTTATTTATATTGGATTTCTCGTTTTTTTTACACTAAATTAACTCATTTGGCACAAAAATTAAAAAAATATAAATTAGATGGGACACATAGCGCAAAATTAAACTCTAATTGAAATCCAATTTTTAAACTGAATTAACTCACTTGGTACAAAAATTTAAAAACTTAGATTAGATGGGACACATTACGCAAAATTAGACTCCATTTGAATTCTAATTTGATATCTAATTGGATTTTTTCTTAGCTTTATCTATGAATATATATATATATATATATATATATATATATATATATAGACTAGCTTGTAACCCATGCATACACATTGATGCATTTAAAAAACAAATACATCTTTTTTTATCATAAAAATATAAATAATTGATCAAATTATTAGAAAAAAATAAACGTAATTAGTTACATGTTAAAATTATTGCCTAAATTTAATACTACTTATGATAATTTTTTTTCCTAAATTTTAATAAGATAGAATGTGTGGTGATCATTGTTGTGTGGTGATTTTTATTGAGCAAATATGATTCTTTTTTTATTTTTATTAATTTTATAGTTCAATAATATTAAACTCTTAGTATTTTGTACTCATTAACTTACTTGGCACAAAGATTAAAAAACTTAACTAGACACAAAACACAAAAGTAGCCCACAATTAATTGAATTCTTATTTGGAATCTAATTGAATTTTCTCTAAGTTTTGACTTTAAATATACATATAAACTAGCATGTAATCCATGCAATAAACTTAAATGTTATTAATATTATTTTTCAAAAAAGGAAAAAAAGAGATGAAGTGCGTTGAATTGAAGTAGTTTAGTTTGCGACTTTTTTATGTTTAAATATTTGAGTCATGTTTTGGGTTTTGGGGGGAACTATTTCTTATTCTATTAGCAATAACTCATTGACTCAAAAATAAAAAAATAAAAGAAAAAAAAATCACTTGACTTTTAAAAAAAGAAAAGGACAAAAAAAGATGAACTTGTGGCACAAAATTAATTGAGAATTTAATTGAATTTTCTCTCAGCTTTGACTTTAAAAATATATATATTGAGTTAATTAACACAATATCACATGATAATTTTCCAATTATTTAAATTCAATCTTCCATATAGAAGTAGTAAATTACATATTAACCCCTTCAGTAAGTCAGTTAGCTTCAAAAAGAAAAAGAAACTTTTACAGTAATTTTGAGTGACTCTATCCCATAATTTTTAAAATCTTATTCATCCATTTTTTTTAACGAGTGGATAATATTTTGTCTCATAATCATTAATATAAATAGATAATAAACTTAACGTGTTTTTTTCAATGGAAATAATTCATATTTGTTATATGTTGATGATGTGCATGGTAAAATGTAATAAACAAATTTTAAAATGACAAAACTTAAGTACAATACCTTAAATGTAGAATATTAAATTCCTTAATTAAATTCAAACAACTAATTGCATCAACCATTAAAACACATAGTGTTATATATCATTTCCAATAACAGTTAAATTCATGCAGTCGTATCTTTGAATTTAATTGAGAAATGTAATATATTGAACTTAAAGTATTATTTCTGAGTTTTACCGGATGTCAAAGAAATATATATATCTATATATATATATATATATATATATATATAGAGAGAGAGAGAGAGAGAGAGAGAGAGAGAGATATAATTTTGGAAATTCTATAGAATATATATATATATATATAGAGAGAGAGAGAGAGAGAGATATAATTTTGGAAATTCTATAGAATATATATATATATATAGAGAGAGAGAGAGAGAGAGAGAGAGAGAGAGATATATAATTTTGGAAATTCTATAGAATTGAATTAGCTTGAGAACTCTAGAAGATGCTGATCCTAATAAGGTTTTCGTCATCATTGTAAAGACAATTTATTGGTTTCTTTAGCCACTTTCATTCGTTTGTGGCCTCATGAATAAGCAACTGGTTGCGTGGATGATCATCAGGAATTGCATCACCCATGTGCCATACGGGTTGAGGACTTGAAATCCCATAAGACATGGCATAGTACATGGCACTCATGACAAATTTATGATTAGTACACATTTATCAGAGCTGACTTTTATTGTATCTCAATCCTTCTATATATATAATTCATGCATTTTTCTTTATTAAATCGTAATTGCCTGATAAACAAGTCATGGAAAATGCATGTGCATTAGCTGTTGCATGTTACTGCAACCATATAAACATGACAAATATATAAATTCGATTATTGACTTTGTAAATTTGATATGAATCATTACTTAAAACAGAATTAAAATCAAAGAATTTCAGTCTGAACTACAAGCATGTGACCAGAAACAATAAATTATGAATAATTCATCTACTTATTATTATATAGTATGCTTGGCCATTTGCATTTTTCAGCTCAACTATACAATTGACCGTACCACGGATAATCCTCAACTGCATTAGTTATAATAGCCTTTGAGCACGCGCATGAAGTTCTTATATTCTTTGTGTAAAAGTTAATAGTGTTTGTTCATCATAATTCAAAATTGCTACATTTTTCAATCATAAAAATATGTAGAGATGTGATGATATTTATATCAAAAAATTATTTCATTCACAAATGCATAAATCTAGTCAAATTCCACATCTTCATAAAAGAAAGGGAAGAGAAAAACCCAAAACATAACCTCTAAGTGAGTAGTTTGAGGGAGAGTCCATTTTGTATTAAATAAAGATACAATTGTATATAGAGAGTAACATTTTTTCAAAATTATAAACTTGTATAAAATAAAGATACACATACAAACAAGCGAGCAAGAAAAAATTTAAAAAAAAAAAGAAAAAAAGAAAAAAAAGAATGAGTACTAAGAAAACTATGTACCTTTGCTTATGTCTACGTGAAAAAGAAATGGAGGGGGAGAGAACATTTATTTATGTTTTGTTTTGTTTGGCAATTGGCTTGCCATTCAGAAAAATAAATAAATAAATTTATAGTGGTGCCTAAATTTAAGGATATGGATGAGAAGTTATAGTAGTGGTTTTATAGTAGGTGCTTTATTTTTTACTTTTTCAAAATAAAGAAGAGATTTGGAAAAAGAAAAATAACCTTGAGATTAGAATAAGGAAACTAGAAATTTTATTGAAAATAAAAAGGGAGAAAAGAAATAGACAAGTCTTGATAAAGTAAAAAAGAAAAAGAAAAGTAAAAAGTAAAAACATGGGGTGAGTAGAATATGGGAGAGATAGGAGAGTTGAGGATATGGAATAGTAGTGATTTTTTTAATAGTAGGAGTTTTTTTTATTTTTCAAAATAAAAAAGAGGAGATTTGGAAAAAAAAAGAAAAAGAAAAGTGAGATTAGAGTAACGATAAAGGAAAAAAGAAAAAAAGAAAAGAGAAAAGAAGAAAAGTAAAAACGTGGGGGTGAGTGGAATATGGGAGAGATGTGAGAGTTGAGTTTGAAAAACCAACTGGAAGAGTGATCCTATTTTGTAAGGAATTAGAAATGTATTTTTACTGAAATGTTATATTTAAACTTAAGGGTGTATGGATATTTTGGAACCACAAAATTGAAAATTCTAAATAGTGGAAGTTCCTTAAATAGTAGTATAGATATTCTAGTATTGACATAAACTTTTTTAATTTTTATAAATATGGTAGAAGTGAAATGTATGGAACCAATTGATTTTTTTTTGTTATAAATATGTAAATAACTAAATAAAATTAATTGTTGTTTTTTATATTAATATTTTTTAACCCAGTGTAAATATATTCCAAATTTGATGAAGTTTGTATACAAAATTATACCATTAGTTTCATTATGAAGATGAATCTTGAGTAAGAGATGGATTTTGTAGTTTATGTGGTTTTCTTATTACATATTTGTCCATAGTGCTGGTAAGAGAACAAAAGATAAACTATGAGTTCATTTGATATACTATTTATTAATACAATAAAAATATTAATTATTGTTGCTAAGATTAAATTTTAGAAATTATTTATTGTTTCTAAATACAATAAACATATTAATCATTGTTGTTAAAAGTGAAATTTAATTATTGTTACTTAGAATGCTTTTATCTATTAGTTTATGTCTTTACTCATTACAATTATTTTATTTACCAATTCGACTCAACTTTGACAACTATTGGTCTTTATAATTGTGGGGGCCAGTTAATCAAGAGGTACTGTTAAGGTTGTACTAACTCGGCCTATGGCCCAATCTAAGGACATTAGACCATCCGAGGATGTCCATATAAGATTATAAGGAGAACGGAGTAAAGAGAAGAGTAGACATAATATGAGATAAGCCCAAACGAATGTTCGAGGAGAAAAGCCATCTCGGTGACAAGGATCCGAGGTCAAGAAGAATGCCATATCATCACGGACTTTCTTTGAAGTTATATCACTACTAAGAGTTAGGCATGGGACAAGGGATAAGAAAGGAGAAAGGCAACAAATATCTTCAAAAAGCTGCTACCTCCACATTAAATGCCTCCCACCTAACTATCTGGCTGCATTAATGTGGAGGTGATACCTGAACAGTGGTTAAGCAGACTTACAGCTATTAGTTGAGGGTTTTGTGAGGAGTTGGATGGGACAAGAAGGAGTTCCTAGAATCTAACCTACACGTGTATGGAAAGGATGATAACATAATGATAGTATATTACATGGAAAGATGGCCAAAGAGGAAGGAGAGAGAAAAAAAAAACATTAGAGAAAAAAAAAATCCTGGAGAAGAATCTACTGAATACTGTTAATTGTGTTCATCAAAAATATATTATAACCTAGTTCCTCCGATTGTTCCAAGGACCGTTATTTCTTATTTTATTTATATTTGATGCGCTCGATATTGCAGTCATCATGAGCTTTCTTCTGAAGTAGAAATAGTTCTTTCACCCATTCTTTACAAATTCATTGTTTGGGCTTATTAGGCTAAATCCAATCCTAATTTGGGTCCATCCCAAATTCGGTCCTTACAATTGGCGCCATCTGTGGGAAGAACTTGAACTATTCTGAAGGAGACTTTAGTGTAAAGTTAAAAATGGAAGAATCAGGTCCACACCAAACGGCGATGGGTCCATACCAGGTGGATGCTAGTTTACACCAAGCAGAATCCGGAGGGTCTCAGCATAGCAATCCATTTGTAAGCCTTCAACACAAGGGGGATCATGAGGGAAGTGCGCACATAACTCATACTAGTAGAAGCCTGTCTCGAGGGAAGGGCCACGTTTCCCATGCAAGGAATGATAGAGACATGCAACGTGAGATTTATAAACTGAAGGAAGAATTGCGCTGCGCATGGCAAAGACATTCATTTCCCAATTTCGAGCTGTCCTTGGACGAGACAGATGATGCTACTTATAGACAAAGATCTAGAACTCCACCTAGTAAGACTTTTTCCTACGACGAGGAGTATTGCCGTAAACGCAAGTATAAGAGGCTGCCCCGCAAAGGCTTAGGGAACAATGTCATGAACAAGGCGTTGAGTCAAGTTTCTAAGTCACCCTTTACACGAAATATAGAGGATGCGAGCCTTCCTCGACGATTTCATCAACCCACTTTCACCCTTTATACCTGTCGATCAGACCTAGTGGAACATGTCAATCACTTTAATCAGAAGATGGTTGTTCATTCTAAAGATAAGGCTTTGATGTGTAAGATCTTTCCATCTAGCTTGAGTTCAGTGGCGATGAGATGGTTTAACGGTCTAAGGGTGAACTCCATCGATTCCTTTAAGAAACTCACCAGGGCTTTTGGCACTCGTTTCATCACATGTAGCAGGGTTTCTCGACCTTTGGGATCCTTATTATCTTTGTCCATGCTAGAGGGGGAGATTCTGAAGGCCTACTCTGATAGATATTGGGAAATGTTTAATGAGATAAACGGGGACTATGACGATGTGGCCATTAATACTTTTAAGGCTGGCCTTCCAGCCGAGCATGGTTTGAGGAAATCTTTGACGGGTAAGCCTGTTGCTAGTGTGCAACAACTTATGGATCGGATTGATAAGTACAGAAGAGTAGAGGAGGACCAACTGTAGGGGAAGGGAAAAGAGAAGGTGATCCCTTAGGAGATGAGGGATTTCAAGTCGGACCAATCTCATAATAACCAACCTCGGAAAGATTTTGTTGGGCAGCCAGGATCTGCTAACACTCAGGCGGTGAATGCTGTGTTTCGAGAACCAGTACAACAGGTTCTAAAGAAGATTAAGAATGAGCCGTTCTTCAAATGGCCGAACAAGATGGCAGGAGATTCTATGAGGCGTAATCAAAGCCTCTATTGCCATTACCATCAGGACCACGGGCACACTACTGAGGATTGTAGAAACCTATGGGATCATTTGGATCAATTGGTCCAAGAAGGGAAGTTAAAGCAACTTTTGCATCATTCTAGTGGCCTAGGAGGCCAAACGGGTTTGACACTCCGGGGAGATGCGTCTTCAAGGACCCCTCTAGGCACAATGAACGTCATATTTGCTGCCCTAGGGAGGACCGGGTCTTGCCCTTCCAGGGTAATGTCAGTATCCTGTTGCCCAAATGAGGGCTCCAGTTCAATGCCAAAGAGGGATAAAATGGGAACCTCGCTAGTATTAGGCTTTTTAGATGATTACAAACTGGGAACCATACAACCGTATGATGATGCTTTGGTGGTTACACTTAGAATTGGTGGGTATGATATGAAGAGGGTGATGATTGACCAGGGTAGCGCAGCTGAGGTTATGTACCCCGACCTCTTCAAGGGGCTAAATTTAAAACCTGAGAATTTAACAGCTTACAATTCTCCTCTTGTGAGCTTCGAAGGCAAGATGGTCATTCCAAAGGAGTAAATCAAATTACCCGTGCAAACCGGTTCTGATGTGGTTGAGGTGGACTTTATTATGGTAGATGCTCTCTCTCTCTATATACAGCTATCATGGGTAGACCCTGGCTTCATACCTTGGGAGCCGTTTCCTCTACTCTTCACCAGAAGGTGAAGTATCCTTCAGGAGACCAAGTGCTAGAAATATTGGGAAGCTAATCTATGGCTTGGCGATGCCTAGTGGTAGCTATTCAACATCGGCCAGAAGTAGAAACCTCGGCCACTGCTGATAATGGTTTATAGCAATCAGAAACCCCGGCGTTACCCTTCATTGGACCAGCTGATGAGGCGAAATGCGAAGATTTGGAAAGGGTAATTGTTAGCGATGATCCAGAGAAGTTCTTTCAGATTGGAGCTAAACTGCCTCTGCATGAGAGAGAGCAATTGGTTGAATTCCTTAGGGAAAATGTTGATGTATTCACGTGGAGCGCGTATGAGGCCTCAGGTATAGACCCAAGTTTCTTCTGTCATCATTTAAATGTTAATCCTTTCATTACCCCAAAGAGACAGTCACCTCGACGTCCATCAAAAGAGCATGCCGAGGCTGTCAGAAATGAAGTGACCAAGCTCAAGCAGGCAGGGGCTATCAAGGAAGATTTTTATCCTCAATGGTTAGCTAACACGGTGGTGGTGAAAAAGAAGACTGGGAAATGGCAAGTGTGCGTAGACTTCACAGACCTCAACAAGGCCTGTCCCAAGGACCCTTTCCCAATGCTTAGGATAGACCAGTTGGTGGATGCAACAGTAGGTCATCCTCGGATGAGCTTTTTGGATGCCTTTCAAGGATATCACCAAATACCGTTAGCATTGGATGATTAAGAAAAGACAGCTTTTGTTACTCCCATTGGAAACTATCATTATTAGGTGATGCCCTTTGCTTTGAAAAATGCAGGGTCTACTTATCAATGGATGATGACTAAAATGTTCGAACCACAATTGGGCAAGAACATTGAAGTCTATGTCGATGATATGGTTGTAAAGAGCAAAGTGGTGTCTGAGCATGTGGGAGATCTTGCGAACATTTTTGGAATTCTGAGAAAGCACAAGTTACGTCTGAATGCTTCAAAGTGTTCATTTGTTGTAGGCTCTGGAAAGTTCTTAGGCTACATGGTGACTCATAGGGGAATTGAGGTGAACCCAGATCAAATTAAGGCCATCAATGGCTTGCAAGCACCTCGGAACCCAAAGGAGGTCCAGAAATCGACGGGGATGACTGCTACTTTGAATCGGTTTATCTCTAGGTTAGCTGATAGGTGCAGACTCTTTTTTCTATTACTGCATAAATGGAAATGATTTGAATGGACCGAGGAATGTGCTGTAGCATTTTAGCAGCTAAAAGAGTACCTATCTCGGCCTCCTATCATGTCCAGTCCGGAGGTAGACAAGGTCCTGTTTGCCTACCTGGTGGTGGCCTCTCATGTAGTAAGTTTTGTTTTAATATAAGAAGACAGTGGCATCCAAAAACCAGTCTATTACGAGAGTAAGTCATTTCATGAAGCCAAGGTGCGGTACTTATCGTTGGAAAAGGCCATCTTGGCAATAGTGCATGCTACACGAAAACTCCCCCATTATTTCCAGGCGCACACCGTAGTAGTTTTAATTCAGTTATCGCTCAAGTCCATACTTCGGAGTGCAGATTATACTGGGAGGATTGCTAAATGGGGCACGATCCTAGGAGCTTTCGATATCAAGTATATGCCTTGTACCTCTGTGAAAGGCCAGGTCCTCGTCGATCCAGTAGCCGAGTTTGCTGAACTTCCAGAAGAAGCAAAGGTGAAGCAACATGGCATGGATGAAAAATCGGTTGGCCTAATCTCCACACAGGACACCTCATCCTAGAAAGTATATGTGGACGGAGCAGTAAACCAACGGGGAGCAGGAGTGGGGCTAGTTCTGGTATCCCCTGAAAAGATCAACATTGAAAAGTCTTTGAGGTTAGGATTCTCGACTACAAACAACGAAGCGGAGTATGAAGCTTTGTTGATGGGAATGGCTATGGTCCATAAAATGGGTGGAAAAGCAGTGGAAATGTTCTCAAATTCAAGATTGATCGTAGGTTAGGTAAAAGGGGAACTGGAAGCTCGAGATACAAGAATGCAAGAATACTTGGGTCAGGTTAGGCGTATGCAAACAAAATTTGAATCTTTTGACTTATCATATATCCCCAGGGGTGAAAATACCCACGTAGATTCCTTGGCTACCCTTGCCACTTCCTCGGCACGAAATTTGCCCCGAGTGATAATTGTCGAGGATTTGTGCACTCCCACTCCAACGAGGAAAGATTCGCTCCAGATCCATCAAGTCAATTTAGGGCCGAGTTGGATGGACCCTATACTGTTATTCCTCGAAAGGGATATATTGCTGGAGGAGAAACTAGAAGCTGAGAAAATACGAAGGAAAGCTCTTCGATTTTGGTTGTCCGAGGACAAAAAGTTGTATAAACGTTCCTTTTTTGGGCCATATCTGCTTTGTGTACATCCCGAGATATCAGAGTCACTCCTAGAAGAATTACATGAAGGAATTTGTGGAAGTCACACTGGGGGAAGATCCTTATCTCACTGGGCCATTACTTAAGGATACTGGTAGCTAGATATGCAGAAAGAAGCACAAGAATATATTAAAAAGTGGACCAGTGTCAGAGATTTGCTCCAAACATCCATTAGCCATGAGGGGTTTTTAACTCTCTTTCTAGCCCTTGGCTTTTTGCTCAATGGGGCTTGGACATTGTAGGTCCTTTCCCTAAAGCACTAGGAAACAAAAAGTATATGCTGGTCGACACGGATTATTTTACTGAGTGGGTTGAAGCTGAACCTTTGGCTAATATCAGAGATGTGGATGTTAAAAGATTTATCTGGAAGATTATCGTTACTCGATTCGGGGTTCCTCATACCCTTATCTCAGATAATGGCCTTCAGTTTGATAGCAAAGCCTTCATGCAATACTATTCTGACCTAGGGATAAAGAATAGATATTCCACTTCGGCCTATCCTCAGGGAAATGGGCAAGCTGAAACTGTCAACAAGGTTATAGTGAATGGACTCAAAAAGAGGTTGGACAAGGCAAAAGGAAAATGGGTGGAGGAATTACCACATGTCCTTTGGACGTATCGAACAACGCCTTGATGATCAACAGGAGAGACCCCTTTCTCAATGACATATGGAGCCGAGGTCGTAATCCCTCTGGAAATAGGTTTCCCAACGTCGAGAACTAGTGCATTTACCCCGGGCGGTAATGATGGGTTGTTGGAAAAGAGTCTGGATTTGATCGAAGAGCGAAGGAAGAATGCAATGGTCCAACTGGCTTACTACCAGTATAAGCTTAAGCAAGGTTACGATACCAATGTAAAGTTGAGGCCGTTGGCTGTAGGAGACCTGGTATTGAGGAAAGTTTTGGGGACCACCAAGAATCTAGCCTGGGGAAAATTGGGGCCTAATTGGGAAGGACCATATCGGGTCACTTCAGTGGTGGGAATAGGTGCCTACTATTTGGAAGATCTAGATGAAAAAACTATACTCCACCCTTGGAATGTAAACAACCTAAAGAGGTATTATTATTAATAAAAATAGTCCTGTTTAGTTTCTCTTTAATTTAGTCTAATCATGTCATGTGTATCCTCATCTATTTGAAGTATTAAACAAAAACTAAGTTGTGTCAGGTCCTCGGACCACAAACTTCGTGGAAATTAATACCCTATGACATCTATTGAAGTATTAAACAGAAACTAAGTTATGTCAGGTCTTCGGACCACAAACTTAGTGGAAATTAATACCCTATGACACCTATTGAAGTATTAAACAGAAACTAAGTTATGTCAGGTCCTCAGACCACAAACTTAGTGGAAATTAATACCCTATGACATCTAGTGAAGTATTAAATAGAAATTAAGTTATGTCAGGTTCCTCGGACCATAAACTTAGTGGAAATTAATACCCTATAACACCTATTGAAGTGCTAAACAGGTTCAATAGAGATCAATACACCCTGGTGCTATTAAAATGCTAGTTCAACACTAACTTGAGCATTTAAAGGAAGTAAACCCTTAATTCCCATTCTCGGATCACAGGGTTTATGATCACATAATAAAGATATAAACCTCAATGAGCCTATGAGCATCACTTAAAGCATTCTGAGGTGCCCTGGACTTAACTTTGTTTAATCAAATGTTAGGATGTTTTCTTGGGTTTAAACTTGTTAGAATAGATATGTATGTGCTCAAAATATGTCTATGTAGTGTTACGGATTCAATGGTTATCGTCCATTCCAACTACCAATTAAAAGCATATGTAAACTATGTTTTTTTTCTCGTGTAAGTAAAGGATAGTCAAGATAAAAACTACTCAAAATTAAAGTAACAAGATAGATAAAATAAAAATGAAATGAATAATAACTCAAACAAATTCAAAAGGGTAAAAATGCATATTTCATTAAAATATGTCAAAAGAAAAAGAAAAAGGGGACAACGTCCCTTACAAAAGTCATAATCATATTACAAAGGAAGGCTCATTTTTTCAACTTGATCTGGAGCTTGGAGGTTTTGTTGGCTAGGTTATTTGCCTCTGAGGTAGTTGTTCCTTCTTTATCTTTGGAGGCTCCTTCAGCGGGCATGACAGTTGAAGCCAAGTCTTGCGAAAAGTCTTGGGAAGCTGCTCCTACCTCCGGAACAACTACAACCTTGTTTGAGGGTACTTCTTGGGAAGCACCGGTTTCTTTTGTTGGCCCTTGATGACTGGGAAGAGGAGGATCCTGAGGCTGTACTTCTTTATTTAGATCAGCAACTGTGGAAGCCACTTCGTCTTGAACAGAAGGAAGGTCCGAGGCTCGTATTGCAGAAGGGTAAAATACATTTTTAGGTTTCCTCAACTCAGAAGAAGCCTCAACCCCAGCTCGGTTAAGGGCTTCATCCCAAGTCTAGGCGTAGTAAATATGACACACAATTGGGACCTCTACCCTAAGAGTTTCCTCGGTCTCAGCTACTCCAAGGTCGTAACCCTTTTGCTTGGCCTGGTCCCTAACCTTCTTGGCTTCAATCCTTGCCTTCTCAGCTTCAGCCTTGGACTTTTCAACCTGATCTTTCAGCCTTTGGGCTTCATCCAGTTGTTTTTTGAGCGCTGCCATCTCTTCCCTAGCAGCAGTTAGTTGGTCAGTAGTCTTGCGTAGGTGCTTCCTTTGGTCTTTGGCTTGCCTCTATGCGCCCTCCAAGGCCAAGTCAACACTACGGCGAGCATGCTCTTCACTGGTCAACTTTTTCTTCGGCTTGACATTGTTATTTTCAGCAATGGTCAATGTTTGCACAACTGTTGTTCATCTTTTCTTCTCATCTTCCAATTGCTGGTAGTAGTTATTGGTAATTTCCTCAAGCCTGAAAGTGGCTTGGACAGCCTAAAAGAAAAGGATTAATATTATAGCCAACAAACAGTATATGTCTATAAATAATAAATATAAGTAAAAAAAAAAAAAAGGGGTTAACATTATACCATGCCCAAATATCTTTTACAATTGAGGAAGACTTCATTCTTCCTCATGCTTCGCAGCTCGGTCATGTCTTTTGGGAGTAGCAAGGCCTCTTCCACGGCCGAGGCAATGTGGCACCCAATGCCCCCATTGATGCATCATCCCTCAGGGGCTCCCCGCCGTGCATGGGTGTTGGGAGCCAGGCTTGTGGCTCTAGAGGCTGAGTGTCTGATCTCTCCAGGCCCCGTTGTGATGCGTGACTAACCTTTTGTTACTTCGCAGCTCGTTGGGCCTCGTCTTCACGGGTCGGACGAGATCTTCCAGTCTCAACCACATCTTTCCCTGTCTGCTCCCTTCTCCTTTTTGGATCAGCAGGTTCAGGTCTAATTGGTTAAGGTTAGTGAGGAGCAGGAGGAGGATTAGACCTTTTCTAGGTTGATTTTCTATCAGCTCCATTGAACTCCTCTGAGGTTTCCTCTGGACACCCATTTCGTCAAATACGTCCTCGGGGGATAGAGTCTGGTTGAAAACCTCAAATTCGTCCGAGGAGCCTAACAAATCTATAACTTCCTCGGGGCTTCTTTCTTCCTTTTCTTCTTCTTTCCTTTCTTCCTCTTCCTCGAGAACAAGTTGGGATGAGGATGCTCTTCTTGAAGGAGTGGCCACAAAAAGTGGTTGGGTGCGGGAAGTATCTTTAGGGATTGGGACACCCTCTGGAATAACGAACCCTTGGTAGGAAACACTGATACGGTGGAGCCGAGGGTCATGAGCTTTGATTACACACTTAGGGGCTTAGAAGGCAAGAGAGAGAGGTGTGTACCCAAGGATCAAATGAGCTACTCGGAGTTGGTCGTCAACTTCGTTTACGTACACCTCGGCTTGCAAGATTCTATTTAAGCTTGCTTTGTTAACTAAGTTGAGATTGGGTTTGGTAGCACGCTTATCTGCAAAACCATTGGATTGGAATAGAGTTTCGTTAGAGACAAGAATCTTGGGAAGCAAGAGAGAAATGCAAACCAAAATTCAAAAATCTATAGCTATACCCCTACCTGGTTTTCCCTCCTCAATCAGACAGGGTAGGCCATCATGCCATTTCCCAGAAAAGATTAGGAAATCCTCCTTTAAATTTTTGTTTGAAGTGGGGAGGCACTGGATTAGTCTTACTTCGGGATACCTCGACTTGAGGTAATATCCCTACCCCTTCAAGTGGTGCAGATTGTATACCCAATTCACATCGTGATGGGTCAGGTTTAGGTTCATTCTCTCGTTTAAAGATTTTATACTCCCCAAGACCCTAAACATATTTGGGGCACACTGTGTGGAAGATAACCTAAAAAACCTAAGGTTATTCCTAGTAATGGTACCCATGGGAATGGTCATCCCTCCCTCTATGAAGGCAATCATGGAATGACCACCTCTCCTGTTTTCCTATCATCGAACCACTCCCCCTGGGCAGCGTACCTCATGCCTACTATTGGAGGGATCCTATACTTAGCCCTAAAATTTTCCATACCCTCCTTGGACTCAACCAGACATTTGAACTTACCCCTTTTCCTAAGAGGTTTCGAAGAAAAATTAACAAGTTTAAAATGAAAGCTAAAAGGGTTTAAGAAGGCTTACAGGTTTGAAAAAGGATCCTTGGACAAATTTCTAGTATTTGTAGACACGCAGGGAGATGAAAGAGAGGGACAAGTTCGATGTATGAGCTCTAGGATTGTGTAATTACTGAAAGTAAGAAAAAGAATTGATTTGAAAAGCTATTTATAGTGGAGCAGAAGGTATAAGCGGGAAAGTTCTCGCTAGTAAAACAAGAAAAACCCTTCACCGTTAGATTTACATCTTACTGTTGAACGTGGGGGACAGGGGCGTTGCCAAAATTTATTGCTGGCGCGCTTTGGACGCCGAAGCGTCAAGAGCGTGCCTTGAGCAGGTAAAAAGACATATAGGAGGTCAGAAATGCAGAATAGGACACAAACAAGATGGGCTGAGGACGACAAAATCATCATTTCCTCCTGAGGAGTCCAAAAGTAAGATTTTAAGGGGCTATTGTGGGGGCCAATTAATCAGGAGGTATTGTTAAGGCTATACTAACTGGGCCTATGACCCAATCCGAGGACATTAGACCATCCGAGGATGTCCAGATAAGATTATAAGGAGAATGGAGTAAAGAGAAGAGTAGATATAATATGAGATAAGCCCAAACAAATGTCCGAGGAGAAAAGCCATCTCGGTGACAAAGGTCCGAGGTCAGTAAGAGTGCCATATCATCACAGACTTTCTTCAAAGTTACATCACCACCAAGAGTTAGACATGGGACAAGGGATAAGAAAGGAGAAGGGCAACAAATATCTTCAAAAAGCTGCTACCTCCACATTAAATGCCTCCCACCTAATTCTCTTGCCGCATTAATGTGGAGGTGATACCTGAATAGTGGTTAAGCAGCTTTACAACTACTAGTTGAGGGTTCTGTGAGGAGTTGGATGGGACAGGAAGGAGTTCCTAGAATCTAACCTATACGTGTATGGAGGGGATGATAATAGAATGATAGTATATTACATGGAAAGATGGCCAAAGAGGAGGGAGAGAGGAAAAAAAAAACATTAGAGAAAAAAGAAATCCTAGAGAAGAATCTACTGAATACTGTTAACTATGTTCATCAAAAATATATTATAACCTAGTTCCTCCGATTGTTTCGAGGACCGTTCGGTCCTTACAATAATTGTATTAAGATTTTTTTTCCTATGTTAACATTTGCATTTTCTTCACTCAATCACTCCCCTGTCCCACGTTCCTTGTCTATTTTATTTTTTTTAGAATATCCCTTGCCTAATTGCTTAATATTTTTTTTTTTAGTGTAACATTTCCTTTTTTTTAAAAGCTAAGATATTGTCAAGAAGATCATATTCAAGCTTATTTCAATTGGACCTAAAAAAAAAATTGAGTTAGGTGATTCAAAATTTTATTTTAAAGGATGAAAACAAAATTAATTTAAAATTATTATACATAATTCTTTTCTCTTTTTTTTTTTTTTTTTTTTTTGGCCAATTCATGGGTTTCAAATGAACTCCCTAAGCTTCACTTGTCGCTGCCCTGGTACAACCATGTTAATTTTTTTGTTTGATATGGCAATCTAATAAAATTAAACTAAATATAATAGCTCGTGATTATGAATTGTTAATTTATATAATAATATGTTAATTATAATAACTTCAATCTTTAGCAGAAAAACTATACAGTTAATTAATATACTAAATCTTAAATAAGTGATTATTTGATAGCAGTAATTAATTTTAAACTTAAATATTGCATAGAAAACTATTTAATTCGCAAAGAGGAATTATTTAATAACTAAAAATTTAACCAAAAAGATAAAACAATGGAAGAAGGAGAGATTTAAGACTAAGTTCTGTCGTAGGTCGATCTGTGATGCCATCAATCGTCATAAATGATAAAATATTGTGCAAGTCAAACATTGAAAAAATTATTTGAAAGTTTTAGAGATGAAAAAAAGTATTTTACTAGTCTTATATTGAAAGAATAAAAGGAAGTTGCTATGATTTTTCTTCTATGGATAAATGTGAGTTTTTAATAAGAAGTGTTACAAATCCCACATATTAGTAAAATAAATTATGATACAAAATTTTTGTGGGTGTGGTGTTTGTGTCACTTATGTTGTCACACATATACACGCTTGTCACGAAGAATGTTTTTAAATAAGGGGAATGCTTATTTAGACTTACAAATTCAACTAATTAATTGTATTATTGTATATATTAAGATTTAAACTTACGTTGGAATCATTTAAAGAAATGAATTTTATGTGGATTAAATTCAACAAGTAAGATATCATTGGTCCATTCTGTGGAATCAGCAGAAGCTTTGGCGTGGCAAGACGACCAGGACAAATTCAGGATGGTGCATCACTTTGTTTGTGTTGGGGAGATAAACATCTTGGAAAGTTTCCTTAAGTAATTAATATAACATATAAAGACACATTTTAATCCAAAAGGCCTAAGTTCAATGGGTATAAACTCAATTATGTTATATTAACCACTTATTCTTCTCATCATTATTCAATGTGGGATTTCACTCACACGTGTATACCTAACAATCTCCCCTTCACATGCGAGTTTTTGCCTCTCTGTGGGCATCAAGACCTCTCTGTGGGCCATGAACAAGTCCTACTCACTCCCTCTTGACTAATGGGCCTTTCCCTTTACTAGTGCATCATCCATAGGCCTCCACGTGTTAATCCCGCACGTCTTTTATCCTCCATGGAAACCTCGCACCTCATCGTTGTCTAGCACCATTGGCAATATACTCCTTTGTTGGGCCTTTTCCAAGATCGTTTGTGTGGGCTTTATGAGCTTGCTTGGTGCAATATATCGTCCCCGCTACAACTGCGAAAGGGACTTGCCCCGCTCCATTTGTGAAAGGGCTTCAAGTACACACACTCTATTCCTACTCTAATTGCCACCTTTGCCCCACACCATCACAGTGGGCTCTGATACCACTTGTTAGGGAGATAAACACCTTGGAAAGTTTCCTTAAGTAATTAATATAACATATTGAGATACACTTTAATCCAAAAGGCCAAAGCTCAATGGGTATGTGCTCAATTATGTTATTATTAACCGTTCATTCTTTTCATCATTATTCAATGTGGGACTTCACTCACACATGTATACCCAACAATTTGGTCATGTGGTCGATGAGAGTCGGAGTCTAAGAGCTACTCTTCAGTCTTGTAAGTTCTAGCATGTTAGAAGGAAATGAAATAAATTGGCTCACGCCTTAGTTAGAAGTGCAGTTTTATCTGCAAACACAGATATATGGGTAGAAGCTCTACCTAGTAAGTTGGATGATATATTCCAATCGAATTTAGTTCAATAATTTACTTACCTTTTTCTCTTAAAAAAAAAAAAAAATACAACAACAACAACAAGAAGTTCTATCTAACCTTTAGATGAAGCATCGTGTTTATATATTGTTAAACAGGCTAAGGTATATGTAATCTGAAATGTAGTGTTTAAATAGTTAAACTGGTCAGTGTAAAAAATAATGATTAAAAAAATATAGCAAAAAAAAAAAAAAGACAATTTATTACTACAAAATTGTTGAAACAATAAATTATTGCCATGAAACCCTTTGAAATTTGAAGTAATAGCTCATCCTCATCTGTACCAGTCATGAACCCAAGTAACAACAACATGACCACAGTCCTCAACTATTTCATCAAGGGAAGTCAATACTGTACTAATACAAGCCGTATTGGAAAAATATATCGTATTTGCCATTAAACCGGTATAAGTACTCTTTCCAAATGTACCCAAAAAAAAAAAACTAGGTTGTACCAATTGTATTGGAGATATTTCGAGTGTTTCAGCCGGTATTGGCTTTTTGGCTAATACAATAAAAAAATTAAAAATGCTAAAAAATTGAAAAATAAATTATTAAAAAACATATTATTTAATCTAATAAATTAGTTAATGTACTTAGGCTGCTTATAAGAATTATATATTATAAAACCACTTGTTCAAAGTAGTTTGAACTTTGCATGCCAAGAGAAAATGAAGCTCTCTTCATTGATCAAAGTAATCTCCAATGGGATTATCAAACCATCTTCACCAACTACCACCCAACTTCGCCATTATCAGCTTTCCTTTTTCGATCAAATAATGCCTCCCATGTATATTTCATCTATCTACTTCTACGAAAAGAACAATGCATACTCAAAATTCAGCATTAATAGTGCTGCCAAATCTAGTGCACTCAAACAATCATTGTCTAACATCTTAAAGCATTACTACCCTTTAGCTGGTCGCCTTAAAGACAACTATCTTAGTGTAGATTGCAACGATGAAGGTGTCTTGTATCGTGAGGCCGAAGTCAAGTGTCAACTTTCAGATATTGTTGCAGAGCCAAATCCTACAGAGATGAAGAAATTTCTTCCATGTGATAATGATGGCGCACACCATTTACCCTTCATAGTTCAAGTCAACCACTTCACTTGTGGTGGTATTGCCGTTGGCACATGCATTTCCCACAAGATTGCCGATGGCTCATCCTTTATCAACTTTATGAAAAATTGGGCCGCCACGGCTCGATGCAAGAGTGATGCTATATATCCACAATTTTAATCATCCACTCTATGCCCACCTGAAACTAATTTATCTGGATTTGACCCAACATATGTTATGACAAAAGAGAAGCTTGTATTAAAGAAGTTTGTGTTTAGTTCTACTTCAGTAAAGGCTCTTAAAGCAAAATATGTAGAAAGCTCAGCTAGCGTAGAATTATACCCAAGCCATATTCACTACAACAAAATGTATTTTCAGTGACGAATTTTAGTAAGGAAAATTTTTTCGTCACAAAAAGGTACCATATAGTGACGAAATTTATATTTCGTCACTATTTATAAAAAAATTAGTAACTTTTAGTGACGAAAATTAAATTTCATCACTATATGTTGTGTTGAACTAAAGGTGCCAAACAAAAATATAGGCGCCAAACTAAATTCATCTACAGTGACGAATTATTTCGTCTCTAAAAGTTTAAGTTTTTTGTGACGAAAACTTTTGTCACTAAAGGTGTTGCTAAGAACACTATTAGTGACGAAACTAATTTCGTCATTGAATGTGACAAATAGTGACGAAAATAAGTTGTCACTAAAAATAGGAACGTAAAATTAGATGGGAGTATCAGTGACGAATCCTAATTTTCGTGGCTAAAGGTACCCTATAGTGACGACACACAAGTCATCACTAAAAGTATAACTCTAAAAACACTCAGCCCCTTTTTTCTTTTTCACTTTTCCCACTTTATTCTCTTTTTCCCTCACATATTTCTCAGACGATTCAGAAGCCCAGATCGTCGCGGCGCTTTAGCTCGCCGTCGCGGCGCTTTAGATCGTCGTTTGCGGTGCTTCAGAAGCCTAGATCGCCGTCGCGGCGCTTTAGCTCGCCGTCGTGGTACTTTATCTCGCCATCGTGGCACTTTATCTTGCCATCGTGGCACTTTAGATTGCCGTTCATAGCGCTTCAGAAGCCCAGATCGCCGTCGTGGTGCTTTAGCTTGCCGTCGCAATGCTTCAAATCGTTGTTCGCGGTGCTTCAACTCGCCATCGCGACACTTCAGCTTGCCGATCAAGGACGCTTTAGCTCGCCGTTGGTGACGCTTCAGCTCGCCGGCGATGCTTCATCCTTCTGTAGTTGGTGACGCTTCATCGGTGACACTTCATCAGCGACGCTTCATCCTCTATCTGTTCTACGACGCTTCATCCTCTATCCAATCGGCGACGCTTCATCCTCTGCAGTTAGCGACGCTTCCGGCGACGCTTCAGTTCACGACCCTTCGCCTCCCACCCAACCGGCGACCCATCGGTATTTTTTTTTTTTCCTTTTGAGTTAATTTTTTTGTTAATTTTTGTTTAATGATTTTAAATGCTTGATGTTAATTTTTTTGTTTAATGATTCTAGTTCCTTTAGGTATTTTTTTTCTTTGATACAGTAATGGGTATATGCATTTTTGTTTATTTGATATTTACTGTGTAATGGTTGTGAAGAAAGTTTCTTATATATGTACTTATCAATTGCTGTAATTCATTTAGATTTCTATGGTTCTTATTGTTTGGATGATTCTAGTTTCTTATATATGACATCTTTTTTTTTTCTTTTTTTGAGAAGGGGTGTGGGATGAGTATTTTTGGCCCAAGTGATCAACATTGAACATATTAACAACAAGCATCTGAACTACAACAAAATTGACATTATAAATTTTTTTTACAATGTGGTTGGTTCATTAGTTTCAT
Organism: Quercus parvula; assembly: GCA_030820535.1. Classification (NCBI taxonomy): domain Eukaryota; kingdom Viridiplantae; phylum Streptophyta; class Magnoliopsida; order Fagales; family Fagaceae; genus Quercus; species Quercus parvula. Next base: position 17,754,812 of record JAUAME010000008.1, read on the forward strand.
ATGAATCCATGGAATAATAAAAGATTATTTGCTTTAGCAAAATCAGAATTAGGTATGAACTTGAAAATAGTATTAAGGTGTATACAAGCTTGCACACCCAGATCAAAGCAACAGGCAAACCTTGGATCTACCCAATTGGACAATGGTCTACTCACTCAAAAGCATTGAGTTTAGTTCAGTTTCAATCCATACTTTTTGGCTTTTATATATATGTTTGGCTTTCCAATGAAAGTTGAGGTATCTGTAAATTTAACTCTAGAAACATAATAATGCCTTCTCCTAATGATATAGCTCCCCTTGTACAAGCTTTTCTTTAATTTTGTGGTGGTATATCAAGCTTTTCTTTAACTTTTGTACTTATAAATTTAACTTTTCTTTTGCAGACTAAATACACATTATTTGCAGTAACTTTGGATTTTTTCTGAAAGTTGTAAACTTAGCTTGAGCAAAGTAAGTAAATTCTAGTTAAAAACTTATAAAATTGTATACTTGTGATGTTAGAAATTGAATTTGTGGTGGTATGTTGTGTTGGAGCAAGCGGGTGGCTTGCATGATGTTATAAGGTGGTTTAAACTAATATTGGGAGTGTTTTTTATTTATTGCAAATGTGAATGAGTATTGTTGATTAGATGTGAAAAATAGTATTCAAGTTTGATTTACATACTTGTAAAACTCTATACTTGTGATGTTGGAAATTGGATTTGTGATGGTATGTTGTGTTGGAGCAAGCAGGTGGCTTACATGGTATTATAAGGTGGGTTAAACTAATATTATGAGTGTTTTTCATTTCTTTCAAATGTTAATGAGTATTGTTGATTAGATGTGATGAATAATATTTTATTTCATTTCAATACTTGTAAAACTCTATACTTGTGATGTTGGAAATTGGTTTTGTGGTGGGTTGTTGTGTTGGAGCAAACGGGTGGCTTGCATGGTGTTATAAGGTGGTTCAAATTCATACTGGGATTGTTTTTAATTTCTTGCAAATGTGAATGAAACTTGTTGATTAGTAGCAATTGTATTCCTTTATTCAATTTCAATACTTGTAAGCATTATAGTTGTGATGTTGGAAATTTGTTTTGTGGTTGGTTGTTGTCTTGGAGCAAGCGGGTGGCTTGCATAGTGTTATAAGGTGATTTAAATTCATATTGGGAGTGTTTTTAATTTCTTGCAAATGTGAATGAAACTTGTTGATTAGTAGCAATTGTGTTCCTTTTTTCAATTTCAATACTTGTAAGCATTATAGTTGTGATATTGGAATTTTGTTTTGTGGTGGGTTATTGTGTTGGAGCAAGTGGGTGGCTTGCATGGTGTTATAAGGTGGTTTAAATTCATATTGAGAATGTTTTTAATTTCTTGCAAATGTAAATGAAACTTGTTGATTAGTACCAATTGTGTTCCTTTATTCAATTTCAATACTTGTAAGCATTATAGTTGTGATGTTGGAAATTTGTTTTGTGGCGGATTATTGTGTTGGAACAAGCGGGTGGCTTGCATGGTGTTATAAGGTGGTTTAAATTCATATTGGAAATGTTTTTAATTTCTTGCAAATGTGAATGAAACTTGTTGATTAGTAGCAATTGTGTTCATTTATTCAATTTCAATACTTGTAAGCATTATAGTTGTGATGTTGGAAATTTGTTTTGTGGTGGGTTATTGTGTTGGAGCAAGTGGGTGGCTTGCGTGGTGTTATAAGGTCTTTTAAATTCATATTGGGAGTGTATATTTGTGTGTGCAATATATATTTATTTAAGTATTAATATAGACTTGTGCATTCATGAATAGGATAGAACTTTATCTAAGTAGCTTATAGACTTAGATGTTAGAATACATTATGCATGAGTTGTCCTTATTTTACTAAAGTAGCATTTATCTTGTAATTGTAGGCAAATGTGGATAAAAGTTGGATGACAATGGGTAAGACACCCGATATTGTTTATTAGAAAAAATCAAGAAAGAACTCTAAAAATAGGAATAAAACTAAAGGCAAACATAGATGCAGGACAAAGACACTTGCTGTTAGGGTTGATAAGGAGGTGCGTATTTTTTCATTTTCTTAAACCTTAGTATATTGCATGTTGTGATTAATTAAGTATATCTATCTGACACTTGAATGTTAATTAATCAGACAAATAATAATGATGGTCAAGTTCCTAAATTGGCAAAAATCTTCAAAGATGTTCATTTCAATCCAAATACAAATATGTGGATACACCCTGAGGATGAAGCGACATATGTATGTGTATCATTCCATTCCTATCATGTTTGTAAAGCTATAACATATGTAGTATTAATGTTGTGATTTTTTGTTTCTTTCGCTCTTTCAAATGATAGGAAAATATTCTCAAAGTGCAAGTGGATCATTGTCAAGATCCTAATGTAATTCCCCTTACACAAGAGGAGATCTCAAACTTGGTGTTTAAGAAGAAGTCTAGTATTGTAAAAGGACTTGGCATGAGACCTTCCTCTTCTTTAGTAACCACCGCCTCCTCTAATTCATCGGTGGAGTATATCCAACAATTAGAAAATGAGATAATTGAGCTCAAAGAAGCAAGAGCTAGAAATCAAGAGAAGCGAGCTAAGGACCAAGATGCACGAACTAAGCAAGATGAGGTCCAAAAGAATATTCTTAACTTTTTGATAAGCAAGGGTTATAATGATGCTCTTACTTATGGGGGTGGTTCAACTTCAAGTTAGAATACTTTTTGGTTAGTACTTTATTTGCTTTCTACAACTTATATATTAGGAGTTGTGATTTTAATTTATTGGTGTGGTTACTCTTAATGAATTGTTAGAAATGTTTCTTATAACATAGTTATTGTTTTTATTTTACGATTTCAACGAAGTATTGTTTTTATATTTGTGTAGATTTCTTATTGGTGGCTTTTAGGGGATTTAATTTTTTACTTGAAGACATATGAGGACATCTTCCGTTAGTTCTAAAATAGAGTTTAGGTAGAGTTATTGTATGGAAGGAGTTTGAATTAGATAGTTGTTTTATTTTTTACTTGTGGAATGTATGGATCTTTTTTTATAAATGTGTTGTTGAAATAAATGTGTTATTTAAATATGAGGTTTTAATAATGTAATGACAAGTTACAGGTTAATATCAAAGTCATGAAAAAACTAAAAATAGAAAATAAGTTTTAGTGACGAATTTTTTCGTCACAAATATAGCAACAAAAAATTGTTTTAGTGACGAAAAATTCGTCACTAAATATGGCAAAATTTTGTAAGAAATGGTTTTAGTGATGAAAATTTTCGTCACTATATGTGCCTGGATTTTCTTAAAAATAATTTTAGTGACGAATTTTTTCATCACTATATGTACCCGAACATAGTTTTAGTGACGAAATTATTCGTCACTAAATATGATTTAGTAAACTAAAGTGTTTTTAGTGATGAAATATTTTTATTATTGAATAGTGTTTTTAGTGAGGAAAACATTTAGTGACGAAATTTTTTCCGTCACTAAAAGTTAAAAAAAAAAATCAAATCGGACTTTTAGTGACGAAATTTTTCGTCACCAGGACTTTTCTACAGTGATGAAATGAGTTTCGTCACTAAAGGTCCTTAGTGACGAAAAACTGGACTTTTAGTGATGAATTTTTTCGTCACTGAAAATACATTTTGTGGTAGTGATTGATGCCTTGTCAACTTTTATATGGAGTCAATATGTACCCATAACTGATCAAGTAAAGTCTGAGTCTGAAAAACTCCACATAATTCTTTATGTAGTGAATTTGCAAAGGAGGATGAATCCTCCATTACCTGACTGTTTTTTTGGAAATTTATTCCAACTCATACCAGCCATTGTGTCTAAAGAAACCAGCCAGGAAGATTGGTATGGTATTGTGGGTTAGTTTAGAGATGCAAAAAGAAAACTCGACAAGTTTGATGTGAAAAATCTACAAAAGAGTAGTGAACAGTTGGATCTTGTCAAAGAGTTTAGTGGAAAAGTCATGGCACCAAATACAGTTCTCAGAATTGTGTGGGTTTCCTAGATATGACGTTGACTTTGGGTGAGGAAAGCCTTTGTGGGTTGGTCGGGTTAGCCTGCCTCACAAGAATCTAATTACGTTGACAATTTGGGGATGGAATAAAGGCGTGGATAAACTTGAAAGAAGAAAAAATGGTCAAATTTGAAAGAGACAAGGAGCTCCTTTCATATGCTAGAATATGATATTTCACAGTTTGTTCATTGGGTGGGCAACATTAGAGCTAAAATAAACTATGTTAGTGCTTTTTGTTGTTGGTGGTATAGTTAGTTCTTGATGCCCACTTTTGACAAAAGGGCCCAATGGCAGAAGAAGCCCAACAAATTTGAGTATTGTCTGATAATACTTATAGACTCTAGGATCAATATCTAGACAAGTTTGTGTTTATGATTTGCCAATTGTTCTAAACTTTTAGAACCTAAGAAACTCCCCCTTTGGCAATTCGTAACAAAACTTACATACAAAATGAAATGCTCAAATACAAGAATAACTCAATACATTAAAATGCCCAAATACATCACAAATCCCAATCTAAGACTCCTACCCTAGAAGTTGCAAGAAGTGATAGAAGATCTTGATCAGAATGTACATGTCTCTTTTGAAAACACTCAAAAGAACACATCACCGTATGTGTGGAAAGAAAGACATATATAAACAATAAATAACCAAACTAAAGCAAATAACAAATATGTAGACTAACTCTCCCCCTAAGTTATATACATAAAAAAATTTCATATTCTCCCCCTTACAAAAACAATTTTATCTCCCCCTAAACAAAACTTTTTAAAAACCTTTTTAAACAGAATTCCCACATTTCATCTATTTCTCCCCCTTTTTGTCACGTATTGACAAAGACAACTCAAACAAAGAGTAAATAGAAAACATGTGCAACAAAAGATAAGAGAAAATAGAGAATCAAGGGAACACAAAACAAATTAGCTCTATAAAAAATAGAGACAACTCCCCCTATGAAAAGCAACAACTCCCTCTAAGAACAACAAATGTTAAAAATAAGCTTCTCCCCTATAAAAATAGGAAAAACAAAACATGTTTTGGGAAAAACAATTTTGGTGAAAATATAGAAGGTGGGGAAAAATAAAAAGACACAAACCAGACTCAAAAAAAAAAAAAAAAAAAAAAAAAAATTTGAGGTTACACATGAACACAAATATTCACACTTTCAATCAATGCAAACTTGACACTATGTGACCCATAAACAGTTGCATGAGTAGAGAAAATATTTGCACATTGATTATCCATCATATCTCTTAAGAAAAATATTTTTTTACAGTTCACACATAAAGAAAAATAGCATATACTAAAAAGTACATAACTAAAAAATTAATCAATTAATTTTTAAATCAAGTTGAGTACCCAATTTAGCAAAGTGTATGCATGTTATGTGTGAAAACAATGAGAGATATGACTACAAAATTGCAAAATGAATACAAAAACCAATGCTATGCATGTGAATCCTAAACACAAATGATGCATGAAAAAAAATTTGGTCAAAAACTTAGAAAATGAAAATTTTCCAGTTTCGATTGGTCAAGCATCGATCGAATACCAATCAAGTTAGGTAGAAGCTAGACTTGAAAAATCTGAAAATTTTCGATTGATCGAAAATCACACTCGACCAATCGAAATTCTGGAAAATTGAATTTTTTGAAAAATTACAGAAGATTATGCAGAAACTACTCAAACCAATTAATTTCATAAAAGAAATGCATGAGAATAAGTTTAAAAGTTTATCAAAAACATTTGTTTTCAACCCAAAACTTCAAAACAAAAATTTTTAATCATCAAAAACACAATTTTTGCCAACCCTTAAACATATTTTGTATCAAACACCATAGAAAACATAATCTTCGATGGCCAAACCAAATTCACACATAATTTCATGTACTAAGTTTAGCAAATAATAACTTGTGAAGTTTGTGCAACTAGTAAAAGCATGAGATACATGTGAGGTGATAAGTAGATAATAATCAATCACAATTTCTACATTATTCATCACATAAATTTGAAAGTGACTATCACCTAAAGAGTTATATCGTATAACCCTCACATCTCCTAGAAAACAAGCTTGCAATCATGTAATTTTTTTAGCCTCATAATGTACACACCATTTTTATTTCATTGTGAAATATTTATTTTTAGCCACATAATGTATATACCAATTTTATTTCTTTATGTAATCTTTATTATAGCTACATAATGTACACACCAATTTTATTATTATTCCAAGGCTATACCTTATTTTCTTTTTGTGCATGTGCTACACTTTCTCGAGCATAAAATCTTAAGATATGCACAAAGGTGTTCATGATTGGCTAGTAAATAGTTGTGAGATGGTTATTTATGCATTTCTCTTAGGATTTTTTAGTCCTTACAATCAAAAGCATGTGACTTCAAAAATAAGATCATATGATCAAAAACTATAAACAACCCCCACACAATAGGCACTACATAGCTAAAATTAGCAAAGTGCAGAAAAGATAAGCATATCCAAACTAAACAAGGTACATAGGCATGTTATGCAAAGATAATAGGCCAACCTCAATTACATATCCATGATGTGTAATACAAAAGAAATAAAAATCTTTTTGGTTTCAAAAAATTTTTTATGACCAAAACTAAAAACACACATTATGCTAAATGATTAAAAGTGCAAATGCAATGCATGACAGTGCTTAACTAAGCTATAAAGGGTACATAAATAAGAAATATTAATTTCTTAATTAACCCTAGAGTACATGTACAAACTAGTACATACTCACACAAAATCAGAAATAGCTTAGCATTTATATAACACATACTTGTTATGTTTCTCCACAATATCAAACATGTTCTAAATCAAGAGAGAGATATCATAATTCATGTAATCCTCAAGAAAAATAAATCTAGACACAAAATTAAATATTTTTGTCTTTTTGAAAATTTTCAATGTTTTTGGATTTTTGAATAATCAGACAACCTAAGAAAATAAAACAACCAAAAACTAAAAGTAAACATGTCCACAAATAATTGAAATAATTAAATCAGAGACAAGTCAGCAACACTCACCTTAGCAAATCTTTTCTCACCCATTTAGCACGAGTCTTCGGCTTTGTAGGTGAAAATCTATAAGAAGCAAAGTGCATTTGAGGGATTACACCAATCTTTTGAGAAAGACTGAAATCTTGCAAATTCCTTTCACAAGCCTCAAAAAGATTAACTGAAACAATAGTGTCATTTTTTTTCAAAACATCACAATAAAAAACAGTAAGACACTTAAAATTATCCATGATAATAAGGATCAAGGATCAACTCTAGGTATAATAACCTAAATCAACAGCTAACCCGCTCTAATACCACTTGTTGGGTTTTTAGATCACTGTAAACTAGATTGTTTAGCCTAATTAATTAATCAAGTGAATACTTAGATTTATTATTCAGATCTAGGTTAAAACAAAATAATCATACCATGCAATGCAGCTAAAAAACAAATAACAAAACGATATGATAACCTAGGAAAACCAAATCGATAAAAAACCTGGGGATGATTTTACCTAACTATCCTCAAGGTAAAAAGCAAATCCACTATGAAAGAATTGAAGTTTGTACAATAGAACTTAGACCACTAACATCCTATTGCTACCTCGAGTAGAAAACTTACTACCACGACCATATGATAGCTTCGAGTCCATAAACTACTTCTTTCCTTGGCCTTTGCAATACAAGCACCCACACTTATGATTTAAAAAAAAAAAAAAAAAAAAACACAAACTCTCCTGTTTGTGACTCCAAGACCACCCTTGAAGGTTTAGATCATCAGCACCTTTGATGACTAGAGAAGGCAACAACTTTAGAACACCGGATCTTGAGATTCTTCAAGGAATAACACCGGTAGAAGACATAAGAGAGTTTTTTGGTATAAAACCCTAGATCTACAAAATATGCACATTCCTCTCTCTGAAAAGCCTTATAAAAACATGCTTAGGGTTTCCTTTATATACTAGTAGTGTTTTACTTGAAACCCAATACGTTTAAGTAGAGTTTAGGCTGAAATAGAATTCTGCAAATATGTATTTTGATCGGTTGAGCCTGTCTTTCGATTGATTGAACCATGCAATTTCTAAACTCTTCTTTTTGCAGCTTGTATATTCTTGAATCTTGACTTGTATCACCTTGAGCATTGTTTAATAATACCTATAGACTCTAGGATCTATATCTAGACAAGTTTGTGTTCACGATTTGCCAATTGTTCTAAACTTTTAGACACTAACAAATATGAAAAAGATGGGGAAAGAATATAGTAAAGTAAAGGCCATCAGGCCATCAGGCCAGAATGGCTGGAATAATGGTCAACAGGCCCACAAAAATAATAAGTGGCCAGGAAGAAAGAAAACGGGCCAAGGAAGCCTAAGGAATGAAGTAGTAAACCTATGAAAATTATAAGAGATGGAGAAAAAAGTAAAATGAGCCGGGAAAGCCCAAGAAAGGAATTAGTAAATTCATAGGGTTGGCATAAAGGCCAATAAGCCCGAAAGGTAAGGATGTGGTAATTGGGTTAGGGAAGCTCAAAGGATTTAGCAAAAACCCATAAGAGTGAAAAAGGTAAGGAAGAAGGAAATGGGCCAAGGATGCCTAAGGAATGAAATAGGCCGAGGAAGCTTAAGGCATAGAACAAGCTGGCCTAGTAAGAATGCTGGCTAGTAAAGCCCAGAAGAAGAAAGAATGTAAGAAATGGACTAGCAGGAGCTTCAACCTGTAAGCCCAGAGGTAACAAGAAGGTAAAAGGATAAGTGATATCATAGCAAGAGAAGTGCAGTAGCATGGTAGGAGCACCAGCCAGCCCATAGACACGGGACAAAAGGGGACATGGGCCAGGTAAGAGAGAGAGGGCCCACACCCAAACAATACCCAGTTTGAAGAGGAGATGGAATGTAGAGAATAAAAGCCAAAAGGCCCATGTATCATTCATGTTGCAAGAGTTAACAAATACCAGACCGTGCAACAAAATCAAACAAATGTGGAGGCAATGGCAAATGCGTGAAGGCCAGAAAATAATGGATTCAGATGGAAGTGAAGCATACACACAAGGCTCAAGCACCACCTACTTGTACCTAGCCAATACAGGGGAGGTGGGTCACGAGTCAGAGGTATGAAAGGGTGTGGTCTGGCAGTGGGGAGAAAGGGGAGCCTATTTTGGGGTTCCTGTTCAATCTTTTTTAGGAGAAATGTCCTGCTAGGATGACATCTCACCCAAAAGAAATAAACATAAGCTGGAATCACTAGATGCATGCCATAAAGGTTGGTAAGAGAGAGGTTTAACCCTTATTCGGATGAGAGTATTAAGAGAGGTAAGAGACAAAACAAAACCACTTTTGTTTGGGAATGAGGCATGGTGCAGCCAACATAATGTAGTGGTGGTGTCTAGATAGCCAGCAGGCCAGTGAGCAGTCTTGGAAGGATGCCCACAATGAGCCAAAAGTGGTTGAGGGGTAAAAATGGAAAATCTTATCACAACAAGCATTATAAAAGGCTATAGTCGTGAACAATGAAAAGGGGAGAGGAACAATGGCAAAAAAAAAAAATAATAAATAAAAATAAAAATAAAAGAGAGAGATAGAAAGAAAGAAAGGAAAATAGAGAAAACAAAGAAGAAAATGAAAAATACAGAAATCCCAAAGAGAGGGAAGAAAAATGAATGCTAGGAATAGAGGCATGCATTAATAGGTTACACATTTCTCTCTCTCTCAATAAACTCACTCTTTGATAAGCCAAGAACTCAAGTTTCAGCCATCTAGGTCCTTTTTCCAAAGCGTGTAATCTCTACAACAAGAATTCCCTCTTAGGTTACCCACATTGGAGATTGGCTCTTTTTTGGGCTTGTGTCCGCTGAACAGCTAAGCCAATTCCTTTGGCAGATGAATCCTATTTTTGTTAATAAATGACTAACTTGTTATCTTACTGTTAATTTCTTTTTGCCGTGACCTTGTCATTCGTAATCATATTTCTATACCCTCCTTTGTGGTGTTAATCATGTATTATTGTTATTAGTAGAAAATGTTTTAGTTATCCTACTGCACCGTACTTCTTGCTATAATATTTGTAATAGTCTTTCCTGCTGTGAGCATGCAGTACATTCAAGGTTCCTGCCAGGATGCATCTGTATGGGGATGGTCCAACTTGTACACAAGCTGGCCTAAGGTGTGTTTCAATTGGGCCAGTCTCGACTCTCCTACCCCAGAATCACGGGTCGTGGTACATTAGGAGAAATCTAGCCCAAAACACAAACAAGCCCACCATAGTATGCTGCTAGTTCTTTAGTTTCTTCAATAAAATTTCTTCTTGTCCACAAAAATAAAAAATAAAAACAGCTAATGCTTCTTCTTCTTCTTTTTTTCTTTTTTTTTGGGGGGGGGGGGGGGGGTGTTTAAATTCGACAAGTGTGTTAATTTGACTAATTAGGAGAAGAGGAGCAAAACTACTTGGAAAAGCATAAAAGGTTTTTCTCGAGATTTTTCTCTAACTATCTCTTAGACGTAACATAGTTCTTACCCTTTTATATATATATATATATAGTTTCCTTTACATCTTAAATTATAAAAGAAAATTATTGGTTTACATTACACTATTCATGTAAGATTTATATTGTAAATTAAAAAAATGTGTATAACATTATATACTTTTATGCAAATATAATATTGTACATGTACACATTTGCATAAAAGTGTACAATGTTATACACATTCATTTAATTTACAATATAAATCTTACTTGAATGGTACAATGTAAACTAATAATTTTCCAATTATAAATTGAAGACTAATCAAAGATGCCTCCTCGTAAAGAAGGCTGCTAGTACTTGAGGTTGTGAAAGGTAGAAAAACATGGATGATAGGGAAGAAACTAAAGGGATTGCCTTGAACATTTTGAAGGAGAATTGTAGGGGTGTATATTCTGGACAGGTAGAAATCACCACAAGGTTGAGATAGAGTAGTGCTTTAAGGCTGTTCTAGCTTGTACGTGTTCCTACCGCGTTGCCTTGAAACAATCCAACAAAATGCCACGGATCATCCCAATGAGGTCCATCGGAATCCTCCAAATGGTTAAGTATGTGGGAAAAACAATATTACTTGGTGGTGTTTCTCTAGAAAATTACTCACCTTTACCTCCAGGAGGAGGGGGGTTTAAGTGCACCCTCCTTTGGACTCTTTCCAGGAAACCTGGTTTTTTAAGTACCACTAGTTACAACCTCCGCGCGATACGTAAGAATATTTAATTATTTTTGTAATGAAATATGATATATTATTTATTTTTTAAAATATTCATAATATCATATATTAGGATTAATAATCTACAATAAAGCATTTTCTCATAAGAGAATTTAATTTTATATGTATTAAACTATGAATAAAAAAATGTTCTATTTTTATTATTATATATAACCCTTTACCAAACCAACAAAGGGCAAGATTTTTTTTTCTAAAATAAACAATGTCATATTACTTTCTTTTTTAAAATAATGAATTTTTTGTTCTTTGTAAATAAAGAATTATATATATTTTACTTTCTTTTTATATTAAAAATTTTCATCTACTCATATTATGAGCTAATTTGCTAGTGATAGAATACAGAGAGAAATTTAAGTTTTTCCAATAATGATAGTTAGAAATGAATGATAAAAAAATTTCAACTTATCTTTAATCACAATCTATCTCTTTTGAAGTATACATAGTATGATCATGATCTTTCTTCTTGAATACAATGTTTATTTCCATACATTCACAAATATATATATATATATATATATATATATATATATATATATATATATATATATATATATATCGAATCAAAATATACTCGAATGAAGATGCTTTGCAAACAAACAAAATGTTATACAAATCTTCACTTAACAATGGTTAATTAGACCGATTAGGAAAACAATTTGTTGTTGATAATCTATTGAGATTATTTTCTTAGTAGAAAATGCAAAATTTGTCCCCAAAAATATTACAAATAAACAATTATTAGCAAAATCTCCTAATTAAGTTTTTATATGCATCCTTATATAATAATAATAATAATAATAATGAAAATGAAAATGAAAATGAAAATACAATTGCAAAATTTAAAATGTCACTCATCCAATTATTTTTGTTTGACTAATCTTTGCTCTTGTCTAAATAATTGGCAATATAGGGTACTTTTAAAATACAACTATTAAGAGTACTTTCTCTATAAATTAAAACTACAAATTTATCCACCCAAAAGGATTAAAATATTTATATAAAAATAAAAAAAAACTTAGTAAAGTCTCATAGTTTAGCATCTAATTGGATTGCTAAAAAAAAACAAATTCTAACTTGCAAAAAAGCTAATTATTAACCCAAATAAATTCAAGCCAAAGAAATAAAGAAAAAGTACTTGTGATTGAGAATTGGAATACCAAAATATATAATATGCATAAAAATCTATACAAATTTGTCAAAAAGAGAAACAAATGTAATATGACAATTAAATCAATAATAACAAAAGGCACCATTAGCAAAAAAATCCATAAAAAAGAGAAGGAAAATTATTATTATTATTTTGATTTTAAAAAAAAAAAAAAAAAACACACACACACACACTCACACAAACAAGCATGTACCCTTTTATTTTTTGGGTTCGCGTCCCATAAAATTGGCGCGCGTTTCAAAATTCCAGAAATTTGGCCAAACGGTATTGCAATTGCATATATATATATATATATATATATATCGATCGTTTCATTCTCTTTCTCCCTTAGCGTAAAGCAAACACAATAAATCGATCAATCAGTGAAATCGGAGAACCAAAGCTTGTATCAGATCAATCACTGCACATCATATATAGGTAACCACCACACCACTTTCGCTTTGCTTTATTATTTAATTCTTAGCCTTCATTTTGATTTCACTTCACACAATATATCACTGACTCTCTCTCTCAATTTTTAATCGATTACTCTCATTCTTATTCTTGATCTGATTAATTAGCAAGTTTCTTCTTCTACAAATCTTTGACTCAGTTTTCAAAAGGAATCGATTGCTAATTCAAGCATTTTGATTTTCTCCTATTCAATTTAGCTATTACAAGTCAATTTCCTCATATGTGCTTTTGTGATGTTCTTAGCTGATGATACTGCAATTTTTTTTTTTTTTTTTTTTTTTTGGTGTATTTCACCGAGAGGTTGATGCTTTTTTGAGGTGATTGTAAATTCACTTTGTGCTATGCTATTTTGTCATTCTTGTGATGAAATTCATTTCCGGTAATTACAATTTCTGTGACGCCAAATGATTTTCTGTAAATCGACATTGTTAAGATAGTGTATAACCTGATTGTATTGCCTATTCCTGCTTAGATTGTGGTATGTTCAATTGTCCTATTAATTTTTGTGTTCTCTCTCCACCAGAACGGAATGCCTTCGCCTCTTTCAGGATCTTCCAATGGCTATAATTACTACTTTAGCTAGAAAAAGTCATCATTTAATTTCACTCCAGAAAGAAAATTGCTCTGACTTATAATTTTTGACATATTTATCATAGAATAGCATAAGCATAGGCTGCATGGAATTAAGATCCTCCAGAGTTCTTAAAAGTTAAAACCTTGTCCATCCATTTTGAAATGAATGGATTGGATTTTACCACAATGGTGATAGTTGGCATTTTTCTTAAATGTTGATGACATGGTAAAATCTAATTTAATCATTTCAAAATGGATGGATCGGATTTTTAGAACTTTGCAATGGAGTTAGCCTAAGAACAATAGATGATCTTAATCTGATATCTTGCTTCCCAAGCATTTTGACGTATACGTTGCTTTGTCGTCTCTTTCACAATATGTATGTTCTTTCACAAATAGTGGCATTCTTAACTTTTGTTGCCCCTCTGCAGCCTTAGCCTTAAATTGCTCAAATGGAAAGTCAAGGGACTGAAGTTATGAGGAAACGCATGAAACCAGCTGTATGTCTGTTTTTGTTCGTTCTTCGCTCTAATCAAGCCTATAGTAAAAAAAAAAAAAAACCTTTCTTGTGTTTTATTAGGTTATCTGATTTTTTTATGGTTGTTTGATGGAAGAGAAGGAAGAAGATGGAGTGATCTTAGAGATTGAAGAAAAGGAAGAATTTCAGACCGACATTGCTGGATCTGAGGAGATGGAACTTAATATTGCTCAGATTCTAGAAAAGATTGAACGCTTCACTCAGCTGGTAGCTAAATAAACCTAATGCAGCTGTATATTCTTATTAACTACATGTTGTATGCATAAACCCAATTTTTGTTTATCTTGACAAGTTTGAGATGATACTATGCTCAACTGAAAGCTGAAACATAATTCACATGGTAGCAATGACTTCTTCATGAGCCCAGTAATGGCTCTTCAGTCTGCAGCTTTATTTTCTTGTCAATCTCTTTATACATTATTCGTGTAGGTGTCTGAACTGCTGGAGTCAGGGAAGACAAGCTTTAAGGAACTGAGTAACGAATTTGAGGAGCGTATGATTATGTGAGTTTACAAAATATAACAGAACTTAAAATTTAAAAGCTGAGCCTCTTTTTCAATTTTTTTTACATCGAATTTTATGTCTGTAGGATACATAAGGAACAAATTGAGAAATGGCAGGAAGAGATCAAAGACCTGCGGTTGCTTGATTCCTCGAATGAGGAGGCCAATGCTCTTCTGCAAAATGCTCGATTCTTACTACAGAGTGCTCACATTGATTCTTGATGGTAATTTTCAATACATTCTTTCTATTTTATCATGTAAAGCAAACAGTTACAAGTATATCACTTGACAGGCCTGCAACATTATGCATGTCCCTTCTAACGTACTGAAAGTTTTTTCACTTGAAATTATGTGTGGACATTAGGGCTGCAATCATTTTGTATTGATAAATTTCTCAATAAAAAATTGTGCTTGAATCCTAGGGCTATGAATAGCCCAAGCCAAGACATGCTCAGCCAAGTGTTGGGCTATTGGGCTTGGTTGAGTAGGAGTTCAATAATGTTTGAGCTTAGATCAGTTTTAACCTGGAATTGTAGCAGCTCTTCAACATCTTGGAGCATTAAAATATCATGTCATCTTTTTCTCATATTTGCGATGAGGTCTTAGTTTACTCTTTCTAGAAATAACTTAAAGTAGGAAACTTGTTTTTAAGCAGGTATGAGTGATCCATGTACAGTCAAAATAGTGGAAATTAAATTTTTAAAAGTAAGATGAAGTAGGTCAGTGTATTGTAAGTATCTCAGGTTTAGGATCAAGTAAAGAATATGAGTCAAGTTTGTTAATGTTCACAAGCCATGCCAAGCAAAAGATTAAACTCGGGCCTGAATTTGGATTGCATAAGTGTAATAAAGTTTGAGCAACTACCAACTAGACCAATTTAATATGAGCTTCACTTAGGAAGCCTGTTTTGATATCTTGCCCAGTCCTAACTGTATAAATACTGACCAATATCTGACAGATCGTTTTTTCTTCTTCTTTTTATTTTTAGCTGAATTCTGTTAGATGATTTCAGCACTGTTTCAATATACTATTGTGGAGAAACTGATGCTTAGGTACTTCTATGCAGGTGTTCCAAGACTGCCTATCAAGGACTGAACATGTTCGTTCTGTTGAAAGATATCGAGCTATAAGATACTATGTTAAGTACTTTGGTTTGTACAATTTGCATCCCAATTACTACTGCATGGTTTTCTTCACCAATCTAAAAAGTATAGGGAGAAAAAGGAGTATTTGAAATAGTTTCCCAATTTCATGTGAATAGCTAAGCAGCTCATGTTAATGTCTAAGCAGTGCCAGTCCATTATGCACTAGGAAGTGATATAAATTCTGATGGGATGCATTTGATATGGACTATTAAGTATTTGCATATATTTCTCATAAACTGAAGGTATGCTTCAGGCAGCTGATTGAGTCATCTCTTTAGCTATGCCCACAATATCCCATCTCTAGCTGTCAAACTCTATTTGGTTGAACTCTTGAATTCCTCTGGATATGTCAGTTGCCACTATGGAGCTCTTGGTTGGTGTTTCTTTTTTATACTGAGGTCTCAACACTTTCCTAAGGCCTAAAATATGGTATACCAAGCAAGAAATACCCCTTGCTGCTTCATTTATGCATGTTTTTCCATTGATCTCCATCCCATTACTGATAGACATGCCTGCATTTCCTTTGCTAACCTCAAGTCTTACTTCCATGTGATAAGAATCTAAGAAGCTGAAGAGGATATGTTTGATGCTTTTTATCACTGGTTGTGGTGTACTTATATGAGTGAAATACCAAATTTAATACTTTCATGTGTACATAGTGTGGAACTTAAAAGTCGCATATTTAAGATCAACTGGAAATATGTATTATAAGTACCTTTCTTCTTTAATCTTACAACCTGTAGATTTCAATTTTTTAATAAGACCATTGCTTATTGTGTGTTTCTTGTACATCTCTGGTGCAGTTATTTCAAATCTGTCACTCGTACTAGTATCCTACACATGGTAGTTCTTTTTATCAATTAAAATCATGTTCTCTTCAGAAGTGTATAGTGAGGGTAGTCATTTTCCATGATATCTTAAATCAGGTCAATTGGTTTCTGTTCAAGCACGTTTTTCTTGTGATTATATTGTGAATTTGTTTTTGCTCCTATTAAACATGGGATTTTTTGGGTCTTAGTGTGCTTTGTTCTTTTATTTTTGATAATCTAAGTGAGATTCTGGATTCGGCTTGCATTGCTTGTGCATGCACAGCTGTTGAGCACTCACTCTGACACTAGAAAAGAGGAATTAACGTATGATTAATCAAGGTGGATCAGGGAAATAATTATGTACTTCCAAAGTACTATAAATGCGTATTTCCTCCTCTCACATGAATGATGAGTCATACTAATTAAATTCATGATGGAACCTACCATTTATGTGAGAGAAGAGAGTATGCATTTACGGTATTCCGGGAGTACCTAATAATTTTCCGATAGATCAAAAACTTTTGAGGCTGCTATATGAGTTCCAATCCTATGAAAGGAGAATACAAATTTTGGTCCTTGCTTGGGCTATCCTCCTTTCTGCCTCTATGATTCATACCCCCCCACTTCCTCAAATTCAAATAACTTCTTTCTTCATCCAAGATATACTCTTGAGGGGCTTGGTTCCCAGCCTGTGAAGATCTCATAGTTGCAATAGCATTGCCTTCAATAATCACCTCTCAAGTTTCTCATTACATTATATGTGAAATTTTTCTAAATACAACACAAAATAAAAAAAATAGATTGGTCTAATAGTATCTCCTAAATTAAATGAGGATAGGTGCATGAGATCATTCAGTTTGATTACAATTTTTTAGGTTCAAGATCTTTGCATACAAAATATATGAATAGAAACAATATAAAAAATATGTTCATTAGTTTAGAGAAAAAATAACAGCAAAAATCTAAACAATTTAATTTTTATGAAAAACTAACAAAAGCAAAATTTAATTAGAATTGAATTTTCTCTAACCTTTGGTTTAATATATATATATATATATATAACCTAGTTAGTAATGGATTGTATATAGCCATAAATAACTTATAAATTTGAATTATTTTTAGTTACACAAAAAATGACTTATAAATATAAAATCATTCAAACTCTCTTTTCCTTTAATTTTATATGTAAAGTTAGATATATGATTAAGTTCTTTTTATGGTTTATTTATATTGGACTCCTCGTTTTCTACCTTGAATTAACTCACTTAGCACAAAAATTAAAAAACTTAGATTAAATTGGACTCGGGACACAAAATTAAACTCTAATAAAAATCTAATTTTTACACTAAATCAACTCACTTAACACAAAAATTTTAAAGTTTAAATTAGATGGGACATGTAGTGTAAAATTACTCTAATTGAATTCTAATTTGAAATCTAAATTGATTTTCTCTCAACTTTATCTATTAATATATATATAGACTAGTATGTAACCCATTCTTACATATAGAAATGATAAATTGAAGTGGTGCTATTGATGTTAGCTTGGGTTATTAAACATATAGGACAATAGTTCAACCAAGACATTTAGAGGTACTAAAATGGTTTTTATTTGTAATTTTTATGATATTAGTTACATAATTGACTAATACAGAATTTTGAAAATCACTAGTGGATAATACATGTACAATATCAATTTACAATCATTGTACGTGAAATTCAACTAAATACAACACAAAATAAAAAGAATAGATTGGTCCAATAGTATCTCTTAAATTGAATGGTGATAAGTGCATGGGATCTTTTAACTCAATTACAATTTTTTAGGTTCAAGATCTTTGCATACAAAATATATGAATAGAAACGGTATAAAAAATATGCTCATTAGTTTAGAGAAAAAATAATAGCAAAAATTTAAACAATTTAATTTTTCTGAAAAGCTAACAAAAGCAAAATCTAATTTTGATTCTAATTGAATTTTCTTTAACCTTTGGTTTAAAATATATATTGTGGGGGATAAAAATAAAACATTGTGTTTGAGCTATGAACAAGTAACTGATTTGCACAATTAATTTATAAAAGATATAAGGAGAAATTTCCACAGTGGGAGATCAAGACAATTGACTAGAAAGAAAGATGGAAAAGTAAAACAATTCAATTATCCATAAATTGTTTTCTCGAGATATATAGACTAGGAAAAGACTAAAAAAACTCTTCATCCTTTTCACTATTACAATACTCTCTTTCCCCCTTTTCTTTAGAATTTTTGCCCTTGAAGTCTTTTTCGACCCACCCCTCCCCCCCCCCCCCCCCCCTTGAAGTCTTTTTCGACCCACCCCTCCCCCCCCCCCCCCCCCCCCCACACACACACACACACACCTTGCCTTCTCTCCTTTTATAGGCGTCCCCCTCTCCCTTATCCCCCCAGTTGGCTTGTTTCTAGCTAGTTCTAGGGGATACCTATCACATCACCTTTATACTTTTATCATTTTCAGCATGAAAGAGGGCTTTTGAGAGGCGTTTGTACTATTCGGGCCAGCCAAACTACATTTAATGTGGGAGAGATTAGGTAGAGAGCATATCTTTAATGCGAAGGTGGCTGCCTTTCTGATCCTTATCCCTTTGTGACGTTTCCTGAGGTGATCTTACTGATGGTGTCATCTCAGATTGAGCAGGGAATTGGTTATCGTGGATCCTCATGTGTCTACCGATGGTAAAGCTCTCCCTACTAGCTCGGATATGAGCATTGGGGAAAGCAATTAACTTAGGTCTCTATGGGATTTCTCTCGGGGGACTTCCCTTTTCATAACAGGCTTCTTCACTCTCCTCTTCTTTTTTGGGTTGAGCGCATCCTTTAGAGTTTAGTCCGTTAGGCTTTTGTCCTTCAGCCCATGTTCAAACTCATTCCCCCTACAATAGCCCCCCACGATCTCTATCTTATTAATGCTAAGGTGGAGATCGTGGATCAAGATAAAATGGGTAATCATTAACTGTCATTAACATGGCATAGTTAAGCAATAAATGCTCTCCGATTACCTTTAGACGACCCTAGGTATTCTACCCCTGTATTCTAAGTTAGTGAGTCCCTCTTTGCCCCTTTTATTCTTCTTCCTTTTGTTTATTCTATCCATCAATGGGTTGGAATAATGGGTAAGTTTAAATCCATGGTTGATACGTTTAAGAGATTAGTTGAATTTAGGAGAGTGTATGAGATTCCCGAGAATGTAGGGTTGAGTTACTGCCCTGAATCCGAAGTAGAATTTTTGAGAGGGGAAGGAAGGGGTATCATCCCTTTAGTAGCTTTTGTAGGGGGGGGGGGGGTGGGGGTTAGAATCCCTTTGAACAAACTTCTTACTGATTTTTTAAGGAATTTCAAGGTTTGTCCCAACCAATGCACCCCTAACGTTTTTAGAGTAGTAAATAGTGTGGTCGAGCTCAATAGAAGGCTTGGTCGTAGCTTAACCGAACATGACATTAATCATGTATATAGTTTTTAAGATAGTAAATCTCAAGATTTTACTTTAAGACTTGGCACGGGGAAGTAAGGCTAATATTGGGTCTCCCTGATTCCGACAAGGAGATAGAAGGGGATTATTTGATCATCTCGGAAAACTAGTATCCTGACGGAATCCACTACCCTACAGCCACAAGTTGAGTATGTGGGTAGAAATACTAGGAATTTCTTCAAGTTTATGTATGCTATTTATTTAACCCTTCCCTTTTTTTTTTACTTACTTCTGTCTTGTTTGTCCATTCCTGCAGAGGATCACTCATTCTAGAAGAAGAGGCAGTTGATCAATTCCACGGAATTGAACAGATTGTTGTGGTCCCCAATCTATGTTCATCCAGACAAGCAACTCTGGGTAGCGTACCTCATATTCGACTATACTCTAGTGTATTGGAGTTTCCAAAACATTGGGAAAGCCTTCAAGCAGAAAGACCTGTTGCTCTCGCACATTGACGTTTGGGTTAAAAGATACATTTTGTCTCCTATGGAGATAGCGCAGCGAAACAAGGGAAAAAGGCGTAGCAACTCACCCACACCTTTCACTCCAACCCACCTCAAGATAACAGTTGACATTCCTACTAAACATCAACACAAGAGAAAGAGAAGAAGGACAAGCAACTCTTCTTCGTTAAGTCCCCATGCCAGGACCTAGGAACTTTCCATCCCCACCACTCTCCTAGAAGAAGGAACCTCTGTTGAGATGTCCTATCAAAGGACCCGAGTCACTTTTAGGCAAATTTTGGCAACCACCTACAGCTCAAGCCCAGAATCCACCCGTTCCTTAAGTTTAAGCCTTAACTGCTCCCATCGCAACACAAGCTACCCCGGTGTCCATTACCCCATCCCAAGGATCGCAAGGTGGGTGAAAACGGCAAAAGGGGGAAAGGGGAAGTTCAGAGCCCGAAGTGACAGTCCTTGACCCTAAAGGTTCTCCTACCAAGAAGGGCAACACTCTTGTTGACACCCTAGGAGCCCCGGCCTACATAAAGGCCTTCATGGTAGACAGGGAGCCCTTTCCTGCCACTAACAAAGTTAGACCCTGGAGGGACGGCTATGGGGGCCGTGTTGCTAAGTGTATGGGTAAGGAACTCTTCCATCCAAAAGATATGAATCACTGGGAGAAGTGGGGAGACAATGCCCTCCTTCTCAACATGAAAAGGGAAGCAATCATAGTAAGCCTCTTATCTCTTTACTTCCTTTCCTTTACCCTAGGTTGAATTTTGTTTCTAACTTCTACTTCGTAAGGTTACCAATGTGCCACAATGGTGGAGAGCAAGTACTTGGCATGTAGCCCATGACATTTGTGTTACAGTCCATCGCACGCTCACAAGCAAAACCATCAAAACCATAGGTATAGATCGACCAAGGTAGACAAGAAGGGCAATAGGAGCACCAGTAGCAGGGCCAACCTGACATAAGAATTCCATTTGAATATCATCATGTGAAGCAATGCAAAGGAAAAATCAAAGTAGATGAGAGAGGGAAGAACACATACTGCAGGAATGAGAAAGGGCATGAGGCGAGTATCGTTGAACTCATCATAGTCATGCTCATCCGTAACTCGTGCAGTATAGGGAATGCCATTCCTCCACAACTGGTACTCAACATCCGTCATGGAAAGCGAGGCAAGTATAAACACCAGAGGGTCCATCGGAATTTGTGGGACATCCTCACCTACCAACTGGCAACGTACCCTCTCCGCCAGGTAGAGTACCCTCAAGCCAACACCTTCGAAGGGCTAGGTGATCCCATAAGTGACAAAAGGAGTAGCCTCCAAGTTTGGGTCCGCAATAAGGGGAAGGTTAGCCCATGGGCTCCATATGACCAGTGACAACACATAGGGTTAGAAGAAAAGCCCTAAGAAAAGGGAAATAATAAGAAGCATTGAATTCCTAACTCACCTCATCGATAGATAGCCCATTAAAATGAGCCTTAACCGAAGAAAAGCTCTTCAGATCTACCTCAAGCAATGAGACCATATTGCACGGCCCAATGCTGACAATGAAAAAGTAAGATAACAGTTTGCAAGATGACAGTTTGCAAAAAAAGAAATTTACAATTTGCAAGATGATAGTTTACAAGATGATAGTTTGCAAGAGAAATAGTTGACAGTTTGCAAGAAAAGTAGTTACAGTTTGCAACATGATAGTTTGCAAGAAAAATAGTTGCAGTTTGTAAGAAAAGTAGTTACAGTTTGCAAGATGATAGTTTGCAAAAAAAATAGTTGCAGTTTGTAAGAAAAATAGTTGTAGTTTGTAAGAAAAGTAGTTGCAAGATACAAATGTGAATAGTTTGGAAGATAAAGGCACAAATACAGTTTGCAAAAGCATGATGTGCAGTTTTCTTTAAGCCTAAATGACATGTGGATGAAAATAATTTCAAGAATGGGAAAAACGTGAGCTACAAAAGGAAAGAAAAGGTAACTAACCTCCAAGAGCTTCCAAGTATACGTGTTATGTGCCATGTGTGTGGGTTGGGTCCGAGTCGTTCGTCGAAAGAAATGTTTTGTCTCTTATTCTTTTGATTTTGTTAGCAAAGCTCACGAATAAAAAAAGGGGCATCTGTAGACACCGCATTTTGTACACCTTACAACTTGGGCCCCCGTTCCCCAATGATAGTAAAATTCTAAAGCCCAAGATTGGTTTAGAGCCCAATCAAATTAGAAATTGACTTGAGGAAGGTTTTGTGGAAAATATAACTCTTTTATGAATAAAATAAAGCTATTTTTGAAAAATAAAGACCACGGAAACCCCAAGGTTGTGTACGCATACACGTGTATGCGTACGTAGGTTTAATGTATGTGAACACATACACAAGCCTGCGTATGCGGCTAGGGTTCTAGAAGCTATGAAAGGCATGTTTTTTGCATTAAAGATTGAGGTTCGGAATGAATCCCACCTCATCTAGGAGCCGTTCCAAACCCCCATTTTCTCAATATAAAAGGCCATACATGGTATCTTTTTTAAAACACAGAAAATCCTAAGAGAAAACCTAAGATTCACTAGAAATAGTTAATCAAAGATGGAGTTTTACTCAAAACATTCTCAAGTCAATTTTCTTTTGATTAGGACCTTTTCTGGTCTTGATCTTTCAAGTTTAAGATTACTAATCACTTTGTATTTGATTGTGAATAGATTGACTGAGAGGAACGGTCAAAATCAAGCTTGAAAAGCTTCTTGCTTGAGGTATTGAGTTCTAACCTTTTTTTCTTTTCTTTTCCTTGTTTTAATTATGTTTTAATTTGTTTTATTTCTTTCTTTGTGTTTTAACATGTTTAGGTAGCCTAGGGTTTAGTATTTTCCCGTTTTAAAGCATGTTAGGTTTTTTTTTTTTTTTTTTTTTTTTTTTTTCGGGTTAAGATTTTTAAGGCGTGTCTGCATGCGCATACTTTCTGCATACGTATATAGACTCAAAGTATGCGTACGCATACAACTAGCCTGCGTATGCAGGCCTATGTATGCACACGCATACTCATGCCCAAAAACCCTAATCCAAGCTTTCTACTTTTGTTTCTTCATTTCTTTCATATAATATTCTTCTATTTTTTCCTTTTTTTTTTTTTATGTTTTTGAGTCCCTGATTCCTTGTTTGATTGTTTGTTGGCCTTTAACGTCCTAGATTAAGGTTTCTTTCTATTTCTTGCCTTGATATGCCATGAACATGTATTAATATGATCATGCATTGATGCCTAGGTGCTGTGGTGCAGCGAGGTAAGTAAAGTTGAGTCATGCATTTCACATGATCATGTATTTGTTTGTTGTATGATTTTGATTTTCCTTCGATGAATATGTATGCAAAGTCTATATGCCATGCTTTAAATATGATAAACATGTTTGTTTGATCCCTGCCATGTTTCTGCCCTTGTGATATCTTGTTTGCTTGTTGTCTTGGATGAGATGATATGATATACATGATAAATGTATGCTAGGTTTGATATGAGTTGCCATGATAGGTGTATATTAGGGTTTTGGGATGATTAACGCCATGTTGATTGTTAGATGTGTGTTAGTGTGTATGTGTGTGAGTACATAATGCAATGTTGAATATGCCTTTAATGAGATTAATACATAAGACACAATGAGTGGAAGCCGACCCATGGGTCGGGCAGTTTTGAATGCCTAACACCTTCCCAAAATCGTACCTAAACTCTGAACCCATACTGTGGTAGTAAGATCAGTTCTTCCACATAAGGGCACTATGTAAATGGTTCCTAGACCTAATCTAAGTGGTGACTCCATCTCTTCTCCACCCTGGTCCCCTTGGCCGAGGCGTACTCCCATTTCCTCCCCGAGGAGGAAAAAACGACTAGCGCCCATAACTGCTTGGTGGAAATTCCCACAAACGACGCAAATTGTGGGGGATAAAAACCAAACACTGTGTTCGAGCTATGAACAAGTAACTTATTTGCACAATTAATTTATAAAAGATATAAGGAGAAATTTTCATAGTGGGAGATCAAGACAACTAACTAGAAAGAAAGATGGAAAAGTAAAACGATTAAATTATCCATAAATTGTTTTCCTGAGATACATAGAGTAGAAAAAGACTTAAAAAAATCTTCAACCTTTTTCACTATTACAATACTCTCTTTCCCCCGCTTCTTTAGAATTTCTACCCTTGAAGTCTTTTTCGACCCACCACACCTTGCCTTCTCTCCCTTTTTATAGGCATCCCCCTTTCCCTTATCCCCCCAACTGTCATGTTTCCAGCTAGTTCTAGGAGATACCTATCACTCACCTTTACACTTTTCCCCTTTTCAGCATGAAAGAAGGCTTTTGAGGGGCGTTTGTACTGTTCAGGCTAATCTGCCAGCATTTAATGTGGAAGAGATTAGATTTTGCACTCATAATTCAATCTTAGAAATGGCTAGAGTGACCATTCATATACCCAAAATTTAGAGTTGCATTACATGCATTAATTCATTCAATACATATCATAAAAATGATCTTGAGATTTTAACGGTCGCAACGATATGTTCGATTTCCAAATTGGACCATCAGATTGAAAGATATCACATGATCAAGTTTTCACGGTCCGCATGTATTTTGTTTGGGTGGAACCAACCACGCATGATTAATTTAAATTAATTTTGATTAGTTAAACAATTAAAATTAATTAAATAATTTTGTGATTGGTAGTGTGTTAGTGTCAAAAATAATCCTGCTTGCATGGGAATAAAGTGGATAATCAGATAAGAAAGAAGTTGTAGATAATTAAGTCTTTTTAGAATATTTATCTATAAGATAATTATCGCTTTAAAGACCTGAATATCAAGAAAAATTGATTAATTTTTAGAATACGAATCAAAAACACGTCTAGGTGCAATTTTTCGCTAAAAAATTCTCAAAAAAGGAGTCCAAATTGAACCAAAACTCAAACACGGGCTTAGCACCTAAGAGGGCCTATCGGCACTCTTGGAGTGCCGGTCGGCACATGGCAAGTGCCAATCGGCACTTCCCAAGTGCTGATTGGCCCAAATGTGTGGCTCGGCCCAAGAACCTCTTGATTGAGATAAAACTTATCTTTTTTAGATTTTTAGAGATAAGGACGCGTTCCAATTCATATCTGATCTTATTCAGCTTATTTTTTAAGCATCCCAACCTCTATAAATAGAGGAAAAATATCAAAATTAGGGGTTCTTCTTTACTGACTTCTCTGCTCCCCTTACGTTAAAGACGCTCTGGAGGCTTTTGCTTTAAGAACTTTTTTTATATAAGTTAAGTATTTTAGACCTCAAAGAAGTAAAAACTTCTTTGATTTCTAAAGTATTCTTTTGTTGAAGAGCACACTCATGCAAGAGGTATCTAGTTTCATTCTTTTGTCCGATTTCTTTTCCATTAATTAATATGTTGTGATTGTTCATTGCATGAATTTGGTTAATATGTTTGATTTTTATTGTGCCTTGTTCTTAATTCATGTTTGCCATGCTTAGATACTTAGTTGGAATTTTTTTTTGACATGTTCTTTAGTTGATTGTCTTTTTTAATTTTTTCTTTGATTTCAAAATCTGCTAATGATCATCAAAACCTTTTTTTCAAACACAAAACTGATCTGTATTTTCCTTAAATGCAGATCTGATTTTTTTTTTCAAACACAAAACTAATCTGTAATTTCCTTAAATATAGATCTGAATTTTTTTCTGATCTCAAAACTTACTTGTATTTTCCTTAAATACAGATTTGTGTTTTTCTGGTCATAAAACTAGTTTGTATTTTCATTAAATACAGATCTATATTTTTCTGGTCATAAAACGAATCTATATTTTCATTAAATACAAATCTGAAATTTTTTTTGAAAAAGTTTTTTTTAAAAATAAAATTGTAAAATTTAAAATTTTAAAGAAGGAATTAAGAGTTAAGTTAAAGTCTTTCTTTTTAATATGTGATGCATGCATAGTAAGTTTTTCTCATGAATGTGAATCCTCTTTTAAAAGTCTTTTTTATTTACTTTAAAAAACGAATCTGATTTTTACAAATCAAATTTCATTTTTTTTTAACATTCCAAAACAAATCTGATTCTTTTTAACAAAATCTCTTTTTTTTTTTTTTTTTTTTAATCCTTTAAGAAAACAGGTTTGATTTTTACAAATCAAATCTCTTTTTTTTTTTACTTTTCAAAAAAACAAATATGATTTTTCTCAAATCAAATCTCTTTTTTTTTTTTTCCCCCTTTATAATAACGGATCTAATTTTTCTTAATCAAATCTCTCTTTAAAAAAAAAAAAATTCAAGACAGATCTGATTTTTCTTTAAAAAGTGGACATATTCATAAGACAAATTTGTTTAAATTAACTTTGTCAAGTGTTCGTCATGTGTATTATAACATATCATTTAACATCAATACAAAAGGGTATACAATGGTCATTAGAGTCTAGAAGACTAGACTCTGTCTAGGTGGAATGGGTGCCTAACACCTTCCCATTCCGTAACCTAGCCCCTGAACTTAGGATTTTGGTTAGTAGATTAGTGTTTTGTCTTTAGTTTTGGTAGAATGTAACTAGGACCAAAGTTTTGTTTTTTTTTGCATAGATTGTAACAAGGACCAAAGCCTTATAAGGTTAATCTACCAAATTGTACTTTTTTTTATTCAATCAATGACATTTGAAGTATTTTGAATATGTAATTGTATTTATTTTTTCTTTTTATTTTTTGTATAAAAAAATAAGTGGCGACTCCACACCACTTACCCAAAAAGAGAGGTGTCTTAAAAGTACCCAAATCTGTTTTTTGAGAGCACCCAAGTTTCGGTCTCTCACACATATCTTTAATGCGGAGGTGGCTGCCTTTGTGATCCTTATTCCTTTGAGACGTTTCCCGAGGTGATCTTGTTGACAGTGTCATCTCAAATCGAGCTGGGAATTGGTTACTCGCAGATTCTTATATGTTTGCCAAGGGTGAAGCTCTGCCTACCAGCTCAGATACGAGCATTGGGGGAAGCATTTAACTTAGGTCTCCGCATGATTTCTCTCAGGGTACTTCCCTTTGCATAACAGGCTTCTTCACTCTCCTCTTCTTTTATGGGCCAAGCCCATCCTCTAGAGTTTGGTCTATTTGGCTTTTGTCCTTCCGCCCGTGTTCGAACTTATTCCCTATATATATATATATATATATACACAAAAAATGACTCATAAATATAAAGTTAGATACTCCCTCTGTCCCACTTTTTTTGTCTTGTTTGAAAAGTCAAATATTTTAAGGAAACATCATTTATTGTTTCCAAAACTACCCTTAAAAAAATTTATCAAAAAATTGAATTAATAAATTAATAGGGGTATAATAGGAACATTAGTAAATTAATGATTTTTATTTTTAGAAACAGGACAATATTTTGGGACATCTCAAAATGGAATAAAGGACAAAAAAAGTGGGACGAAGGGAGTATATAATTAGGTTTTTTATGGTTTATTTATATTGGATTCCTCATTTTCTACACTGAATTAACTCACTTGGCACAAAAATTTTAAAAATTATAAAAATTATAAATAAATAATTAAAAAAAAAAAAACTTAGATTAGATTGGACACATGGCACAAAATTAAATTCTAATTGAAATCCAATTTTTACACCAAATTAACTCACTTGGCATGAAAATTTAAAAGTTTAGATTAGATGAGATACATGACACAAAATTAGACTCTAATTGAATTTCAATTTGAAATCTAATTGGAATTTTCCTCAGCTTTGCCTATATATATATATATATATATTAGCTTGTAACTAGGGGTGGCAACTCATGCATATGCATTGATGCATTTAAAAAAAAAAAACATTTTTTAATTATAAAAATATAAATAATTGGTCAAGTTATTAAAAAAAAAAGTAAATGTAATTAGTTACAAGTTAAAATTATTGCCCAAATTTAATACCACTTATGATAAAAAAAAATTTCCTAATTTTTAATAAAATAGAATGTGTGATGATCTTTGTTATGTGGTGATTTTTATTGAGCAAATATGATTGGTCTTTTATTTTTATTTTATAGTTCATCAATATTAAACTTTTAGTATTTTGCATTCATTAACTCACTTGGCACAAAGATTACAAAATTAAGTAGACACATGACACAAAATTAGCCCACAAGTAATTGAATTCTTATTTGGAATCTAATTGAATTTTCTCTAAGTTTTGACTTTATACACACACACACACACACACACACACACACATATATATATATATAGAGAGAGAGAGAGAGAGAGAGAGAGAGAGAGAGAGAGACTAGCAAGTAACCCATGCAATACACATGAAATGTTATTAATATTATTTTGGGCAAATTACAACTTACCCACTTGTGGTTTAGTCGAAATTTAATTTGCTTACCTGTAGTTTGAAATTTGACACTTTACCCACTTGAGGTTAGTTCAGTTAGATTTCCTTAACCCATCTCTATTAAAAACATGGCTAAATATGTTATTTTGCTTCACTTTTATGTTTCTCTCCTCCAAAAACGCAAAAAACATAAAATTACAAAATCAAATAAGATCAAAAAAGAATCTAACGAAACACTTGCATCATGGAATTTCAAACCATAGGTAGGTAACTTAAATTTCGGTCAAATCTTAGGTGGGTAAAGTGTCAAATTTTAAACCACAAGTAGGCAACTTAAATTTTAGCCAAATCACAGATGGGTAAGTTGTAATTTGTCCTATTATTTTTATAAAATGGAAAAAATAGATGAACTGCATCGAATTGAATTAGTTTAGTCTGCAACTTTTTTTAGCTAAACTATTTGAGTCATGTTTTGGGTTTTGGGGAACTATTTCTTATTCTATTAGCAATATCTCACTTGACTCTACCAAAAAAAAAGATGAACAAATGGCGCAAAATTGATTTAGAATCTAATTGAATTTTTTATCAGCTTTGAATTCTAATTTGGAATCTAATTGAATTTTCTTTAAGTTTCTACTTTAAATATATATATATATATATATATATATATATACACACGAGCATGTAACTCATGCGATGCACAGGATTTGTTAAATGTTATGAATATTATTTTTCTAAAAAGGAAAAAAGAGATGAAGTGCGCCGAATTGTAGTAGTCTGCGACTTTTTTATGTTAAAATATTTGAATCTTGTTTTAAGTCTTCGAGAACTATTTCTTATTCTATTAGTAATAACTCACTTGACTCAACCAAAAAAAAAAAAAAACTCACTTGACTTTTTTTAAAAAAAAATTTTTTTTTTAAAAAGATGAACAAATGGTGCAAAATTGATAGAGAATCTAATTAAATTTTCTCTTAGCTTTGGCTTTATATATATATATATATATATATATATATATACTAGCATTATGCCCGTGCGAAGCACAGCTTAATCAAAATTCATAAGTAAATAATTGTTATTAATTTACTTAAAATAAATAATAAAAATAAATGAATATTTTGCTTTTTAAGTTACATAATGAATGCGTATTGAGTGAGATTAAGGTATCATAAAATGCGTACGCATGCACGTGCGTGTGCACACACACACAAAGAGATATATATATATATATATATATATATATATATATATATATATATATATATATATATATATATAATTAAATGGAAGATGGTAGAGGTACCTAAAAATATATATAAAATGATTTTCAATAATACATTGAACTTTAAGACTCAATTAATCACATATATTTAAATGGAAAACCCTTGAATTAAATAGTTAAAAACTATCCAAAACAATAATTGAAATCATGTTTAAGTAAAACCCCAATTCAATAATTAAGAACAATTTAAATTATTAAAAATTTAAAAATTTGAAGTAGAGAGAGACTCACATGAGAATTTAATTTTTGTCCTTGAAAGCATGGAAGAAGGCACTGAAACTTGAGTGAGGTTCACCCTACCAAGTTTGAGTTTAAACTTAAAGTTTAAGCTTATCTATTTAGCTTTGTTGCCAAATTTATATAAACTCTTTTATTTTATTTTATTTCTTTTTTTTTCCGAAGAATATAACACAACCAAAAACCTATAAACAACAATTTACATTCAATATAAAGAATATAATCAAACTTATTCATAATTTAAAATTAAGAAATTAACACAAATTATAAATTAAGATATAAATTTAGAAAAAGAACAAAGAATAAATGTTTACTATATATAGATACTTTTTTTTAGAAGAACAAATGTTTATTATATATAGATACTTTTTTTTGGAGAAGAAAGAGAAGGTGTTTACTTTAAACTCAAATACTTATTACCTTATTTACAATTTTTTTTTTTAACTTTATCCAAAAACATTTTTGGTAAATCGGTATGAACAATAATTATCTTTAAAAAAAAGTCATGCGTGAAGAGGAAGATTTTGCTATTGAATACGTTGCTTTTTTTTTTTTAAGGTATTATTTTTTTTTATTACACGAAGTAATATAATATAAATTTTTTTTTTTAAAAGGAATAGATGAAGATTGTTGTTGTTTCATGTTTTTTAAGTGTACTATTTTTTTTTTTTTTTACACGCATTAATATAATATAAATAAATAAGAGGATTAGAGAAGAGTTTGAATTGTAATCAAATTAAATTTTTTTATCAACTTATAAATTATAATAATAAAAGGATTAGATGAAGAGTTTGAATTGTAATCAAATTAATTTATTTTATCAACTTATAAATTATAATAATAAAATGATTAGATGAAGAGTTTGGATTGTAATCAAATTAAGATTTTTATCAATTTAGAAATTATAGGAGAAGAAGATAAGTACAAAAAAATTATATATATTTTTTTTAATTCTAAAAAAATTTCTGTAATTTAGTGCAACCACTTAGCGCAACTATAACTTCTAAGCCCAACTTTTATTATATAGTATATAATATATATAGTTAATTAACACAATTTCACATGATAATTTTCCAATTATTCAAATTATGTCTTCCATATACAAGTGGTATATTACATATTAATCCCTCCAGTTAGCTTCAAAAAAAAAAAAAAAAAAAAAAAAACTTTTACAGTACTTTGAGTAACTCTATCCTATAATTTTTAAAATCCTATTCATCCATTTTTTTTAAATGAGTAGATAATATATTGTCTCATCATTAATAATATAAATAGATAATAAAATTATGGTACTTAGCATGTTTTTTCTTTTAATGGAAATAGTTCACGTTTGTTATATGTTGATGATGTGCATGGTACAAAGTAATTAACTAATTTTAAAATGGCAAAATTTAGGTACAATACCATAGATGTAGAACATTAGATTTCTTAATTAAATTCAATCAATCATACCTTTGAATTTAATAAGAGATTCTAATATATTGCACCTAAAGTATTGTTCTTAAATTTTACCTATGTCAAAAAATATATATAGAATTTTGAAAATTCCACAAAATTAAATTATCTTGAGAACTCTAGAAGATGCTAAGCTAGATAAGGTTTTCCTCATCATTGTAAAGATAAATATTGGTTTCTTTAGCCACTTTCATTCGTTTGTGGCCTCAAGAATTACTTGTTGCGTGGATGGTCATCAAGAATTGCATCACCCATGTGCCATACGGGTTGAAGACTTGAAATCCCATAAGACATGGCATAGTACATGGCACGCATGACAAATTTATGATTAGTACACTTTTATCAGAGCTGACTTTTATTGTATCTTAACCCTTCTATATATATAATTCATTCATTTTTCTTTATTAAATCGTAATTGCTTGATAAACAAGTCATGGAAAATGCATGTGCATTAGCTGTTGCATGTTACTGCAACCATGAAAACATGATAAATATATAAATTCGATTATTGACTTTAAACTTTGATATGAATCATTACTTAAAACAGAATTAAAATCAAAGAATTTCAGTCTGAACTGTAAGCATGTGACCAGAAACAATAAAGAATAATTCAACTAACGTATTATATAGTATGCTTGGCCATTTGCATTTTGCAGCTCAATTATACAATTGACCGTACCACGGATAATCCTCAACTGCATTAGTTATATATTCTAGTGCTGACATAAACTTTTTTATTTTTTATAAATATGGTAGAATTGAAACGTATAGAACCAATTGATTTTTTTTTTTTTTTACAGGTGAGTTCAAACCTATATTTTTTATTTGACAACAAAAGACTTTACAACCAGGGCCAGCCCAAGGCCTAGGCCTAAGGCCCCCACCACAAAAAAATTTTACCCTTTGCAAAAAAAGCCCCATCTCATTGTAAAAGGTTCAAAATTTTATAAAAAATATGAATTTTTTCAAATTGTTGTGCACTTTTTATTATTAGTGATGTTAGGGATATTACAAATTTTATTATAGATTTACAAACTAACATGTTACCAATCACAAAAAAGTATTTTAAATATTCATTAATTACATTATTGAATCTCATCCTTCACTATTATTATCACATTATATTGTGAACATTTTGTAATAACTTTAGCATTTTTCTTTTTTATTTCTAACAAGGCTTTGAAAAAAAATTGCAAATGTGTTAGATCATCAATGATGATTAATCTTTCCTAATAGTTTGAAACTTTAATATTAGTAAACTAATCTACTACAAAGCCACACATCAATTAATATTATAGATTATAAATGTAATTAACTATGTATTGTTATATATCCAAGATAAATTAATTTTATTTTTTAAAAAAATTTCTTTTTGTTAAATTAATTTTTCAACTATGATATTCAATTCCCTATATAAAATTAACCTTAATTTTAGTTAGTATTATTCATTAAATTATGTATTTAATACATCAAATTAACCTCAATTTGATTAATATTAAATAATTTTATTTAATTAATATTTATATATAAAAGGCCCACATATATATTTCGCCTTATGCTCCAAATTAGGTTGGGCCGGCCCTGTTTACAACCCACATTTTACATAACCTATTCATCACCACATGCCGATAATTTGGTGTGTCAAATAAGCTTAACATCATATAGTATATATGTCAAAACCTACAGCATCATATTTACCTCAAGAGATTTGAAAGTAAGCAACATATTTTAAATTAATTAAAACAAGTTGAGCCTCAATCAAATTAACCTTAATTTTAGTTAGTATTATTCATTAAATTATGTATTTAATACATCAAATTAACCTCAATTTGATTAATATTAAATAATTTTATTTAATTAATATTTATATATAAAAGGCCCACATATATATTTCGCCTTATGCTCCAAATTAGGTTGGGCGGGCCCTGTTTACAATCCACATTTTACATAACCTATTCATCACCAGATGCCGATAATTTGGTGTGTCAAATAAGCTTAACATCATATAGTATATATGTCAAAACCTGCAGCATCATATTTACCCTCGAGAGATTTGAAAGTAAGCAGCATATTTTAAATTATTTAAAACAAGGAGAGCCTTAATCATTTGCTCATGCAATTTACAAATGGTATATGACCAGTCTCAGTCAACGGATTTGTGTTCACACTATTGCATTCTCAATTCCCTATTTTCTTCTCCAAAAAATAAATAAAAAAATAAAAAAATTTCCCTTAATAATTCTTGTCAGATAGCCGTCCCATTTATTTTTTTCGTTTTTTCTTTTTTGGGCAAGTCATATAGGTGTCCCTTAACATCAATTATAAATAACAAGGAACTCGGCCATCTTTAGTATCAAAACAGTTGCTTCTTTTAGAGAGAGAGAGAGAATGGAACAGCTTCATTTATTTACTAGTTTTGTATTGTTTCTGGGGCTGTTCACCACAAAATTCAGTGTAACAATGGCAGCTTCTTGGACTCAAGCCCATGCAACTTTTTACGGTGGAAGTGATGCTTCAGGAACAATGGGTAAGTACTTTTTATTTCATGTTTCCTTCTTTATATAGATTATTAGCAACATTGCAAGTTTCAACCTTTCCATATATATGTTCTGACATGGATAAATATATGTTACAACATTTGGTGACGAA
Source organism: Quercus parvula (assembly GCA_030820535.1). Taxonomy (NCBI): domain Eukaryota; kingdom Viridiplantae; phylum Streptophyta; class Magnoliopsida; order Fagales; family Fagaceae; genus Quercus; species Quercus parvula. The sequence goes on from JAUAME010000008.1 coordinate 17,789,181, forward strand.
TATCGATTCTCTTTTATCAGGGGGTGCCTGTGGTTATGGAAATCTTAACACCGATGGTTATGGCACAAAAACTGCCGCACTTAGCACAGCTTTGTTCAACGATGGCAAGTCATGTGGTGGGTGCTATCAGATAGTGTGTGACAGGACCAAGGATCCCCAATGGTGCCTCAGGGGAACTTCCATTACAATTACTGCTACAAACTTTTGTCCTCCAAACTATGATCTCCCTAGTGACAATGGTGGTTGGTGCAATCCTCCATTGCCACACTTTGACATGTCTCAACCTGCATTCCAGACAATTGCCTTATACCAGGCTGGAATTGTACCAATTCTCTATAGGAAGTATGTTAACTTTCTTTCACATACCTATTCGGTTGGCTGTCTTCTAGTTTCACAATATAATTCACAATTTCTGATTAAAAGTGATGTGAATGATAATCCCATGTGAAAATGGTATTACACTAATCACAATTTGTCATCTCAGCAGTGGTAAAATTTGTTGTAGCTGTAGCATTAATTGTTCTAGCAAATGATAATCTAAGTGCAAATTGTAGTCTTGCTTATATTATGATAACATTGACATTAATTTTATGCTATTTGTTTGTACTAGAGTTGGATGCAAGAAGAGTGGGGGCATTAGATTTACCATCAATGGCAAAAATTACTTCGAGCTAGTGCTCATATCTAACGTAGGGGGAGCTGGAGATATCTCAAATGTTTGGATCAAAGGGGCTAATTCTAACCAATGGGAAACCATGTCAAGAAATTGGGGTGTCAACTGGCAGAGTCTAACTTATTACAATGGTCAGAGCTTGTCCTTCAGAGTGCAATCCAGCAATGGAAAGATCGTCACAGCTCTTGATGTTGTACCTTCCAATTGGAGTTTTGGCCAGTCCTTCACCAGCAACGTTCAATTCTAAGTGATTTATACAAATCATACAAAATATTCATATAGCAGGGTGATTTATGCCTTGCTAGGTTGATTTTCTCTGTTGTTTCCTCACTATATGATACAATTAATGTTTTTGTTTCCGGTTGTGGCTCAGAATTTTTCGGTGAAGCCCACCAGATTTGTAGGTCCAAATGGTTGGACCATAATGCTACTTTGACATATAAACAGTCATGTATTCTTGTTCATAAATCTCACTTTGCTACCATATTTTATATTTTCTACGGGTAAAGAATCAATAAAGAAACTAATATTCTTCCTTTTATTACAAGGCTATTGTTATGTTATTATTATTACTCTTATTATTGTTATGATTATTCCTTCAAGACAGGAATCTATAAGCATTCGATATAAAGCTTCCTATCTACACCCTCCAATCAAGTATCACCCTCATGCATGGCCTCATCCCATCATATTTTACGTTTTGAAAATTGAATAATATGGATTCACCTTCAAAACACTCATCTACACTCTCCAATCAAATATCACCCCCCATCATATTTATTTTAAATAGAATAATATGGATTCGCCCTCAAAATACAATCCTATTAAATAGGGGTTTATTGGAAATCATTCAAAATGTAAGCAACCTCTCTGGTTGCACCATTCCAATTATTGACGTTTAAAGTTAAAATAACAAGAGAATGAAGAATAGAAAAAACAAATGGGAAGAGGAAAGGGTAGAGATAATACAGACTAATGAAAGGCAACGTGAAAGAATATCAAAGTATGAAAGCAATGCAAATCTCATGCAGTCCGAGGATTAAGTGTGCGTTTGGCATGGCTTAATTTTACCAGCTTATTTTACTATTCAGTTTATTTTTACTACTATTTATGGGTCTCACTACACTTTGTGGTATTGTTAATGGGTCTCACTGTAGATAAAGGTAAAAGTTAGTTGAAATAGTACAGTACTTTTAGTAAAAAGTACTGAATGTTAAAGCAATACATAACACACATTGAGAAAACCCTCATTTATAATAGATGAAAAATTTACATTCAAATTAATAAGCTTGAAAGAGTAGTTCCATTCAGTACTTTTTGCTGAAAGTATTATAGATAAAGATAAAAGTTAACTGAAATAGTACAATAAGATCCATGAATAGTACCAAAAAGTGCAATGGGACTAATGAAATGTAACAAAAATAAATTTAATATTAAAATAAGCTGACTTTTTAATTTGAAACCAAACACACACTAAGACATGATAAAACTATACACAAATAACGTTATTTTTTGGGCTATAGTTTCAACAGAGCTAACTCCATTATGGATTTTTGGGCTGTATATTATAGTTGACTAAAGAAAACGTGCAAGCTTGTGTCAAACAGCTTGTACCGAACATAAAGAACCTAGACAGCAAAGAGCTATCAAGAAAAGGGTTGAAAGAATTGCAAGAGTGGATGGTGGACAACTGGGTTCCTAGAAATTGCTAATTTAGATATTGAAATGGCTACTGAGGGAAATTTAGAGCGAGGAAAATGACTAAAATTATATGTTTCAATGGAGGTTTGAGATATTTGAAGCTGGCCAACCTCATATTAAAATGAATTTCTTCTGAGTATCTCTCAATGGTCCTGTATCCAAGCAGAGTTAGATTCTTGCAATTTTTTAGGGTGGTGCCTTATTTTTACTTGTCTCTATGAAATTATATAGCATGGTCTTCAAGTTCCTCTTGAAGCACCATTTGTAGAATTAGACCCAATCCTGCCAGAAGAATAGAGCTCTTTATAAAACTCATTTGAGCTTTGGAAGAACAGAAGTTCATTATAAAACTCTTTCCACATTTGGAAGAAAGGTAGCTCTTTAAATTATTTGCATCTCTATCATGTGCGAGTGTATGTCTGAGTGTAAGACATTTAAACTTAAAATCTACCACCCCATAATCAACACCCAGAAAATAGTATAAATTACAATTAACGCAGCTAGGCACAAATAGATCCAGTGCATGCTGGACTGCTTAATCAACCTAGAAAACCCAGATGGCAGAGTGGCAGATCAAAAACATTATGGATAAATAGAGACAATCTTTCTCCCTTAGGAAAGTTTGTTAGTTGTTAAAAACAGAAAGAAGTTGGAACCTAATGAAAGGACTGTCAGTTGTCATCCGCAGAATACAGGCATGTAAACCTATTCAAATAATGTACAAATCATCAAAAAGATTAATGATTACAACAATTTTACTGCAACATGACTTATGTGTCAAAATTTAACCAACTGCAATGTAGCATAAATAACATCATCGGACACAGTACAGAAATTATTCTTCAAACTTAGTTGTAGCAGGAGTTGCTGCAAGAATCAAGAGCATGTTATCTCCGCATCACACGGTGGCGTTCTCGTTTACGGAAGCGCTCTAGCATGAACTGATCTGTTGCAGCTTGCCTTTGTCCAGCTGCATCTGTGCTAGTTTCAGTTTGTTTGGAACCAGCACCATCATCTGGTAAATTTCTATCTTTGTACAGCTCAGGATGTTCTGCAAGTTTCTCATTGGTCGTTAGTAGAAGGTACAAGGCTAAAAGACCATAGAACATTGCAGATATGATGAAACACATGCATTATAGCAAAGTTGAATAAATGGTTAACACAACAAACCAAAGCATTCCAGAGTCCAGACTCACCTGGCCTTCTACTTCCCAATTTGGTAGAAAGTCAATAAAAGGTAATGCACTCATATTATCAAATGGCAAAAGTAGGGAATTAAAAAAAAAAAAAAAAAAAAAAAAGGTAGATAAACAACCTCTTCTAAGTTTTTCAGCATAATCCTTGCCACGTTGGAAATAATCAGCACTGTAGCTTGAGGGGAGGTTAAGTTCTGATTTTGGCCTACCCATGAGCCTCTTCTCCTGCAGAAGCTTTTTGGCAGCCTCTGTTTCCTCAATATTTCTCAACTTGTATCTGCAACCATTTCAAAGAAAGAATGAATCCTAATAAAAGCCTGCAAATATTAAGTTTTCATCTATCATGGAACACGTCTATAATAACTTCTTTCTTTTATGAAGAGGTTATACACATGACCATGTCATCATGTCAGTAATGCACCCAGGGTCCAATCAACCACTTCAGCTAAAAAAAATAGAGTACAAAAGTAGCACCGCAAATATATCAAATGAGCACACCAGATGGTTATAACTAACACTAGTAATAAATATCATGTGGAAAAGAAAAGGAAACTAGGCATACTCAATGGGAAGCTGAACCTCAGCGATTCCAGTGGTCCACTGAGTAGAGCTCTCTTCCGAGTTTCGCCTCTTCACCTGCCAGCAAAGAATCCCAATAAGATCAAAGTTTACATTAAGTAAATAGCAAGGAATGAAATTAGTAGCTAACCATAGTAAACACAAAACATGTTTAGTTATGCATAGTTTGGTTCAATCCACATAAATCATCACACCCATTTGGTCCATAGATAATGGAACAAAGAATAAACATTTATATGTGAAACGTAAGCATCTGAATTTGATCTATTTGTCATAGAGTCACCTTAAGATGGTCAGGAATTTTGTATAATTCATCTTCAGCACGCCTTAATTCGTTCTCAACTTGATCCGTGGATTCAATTGTCCTGCCCCTCTTCTTGGCCAATTCTTGTTCCACATAATTCACCCTATTAATAAAATTTTGAAAATCAATAGCTTTAATCTTAAAATTGGCAAAACTTAGGTACGTACTTCATTAGGCGCATTACATTAGGTTCCCAGATTAAACTTAAACAACTGGTTGCATTGTTCAACACTTTAGGGAACTTAATGTAGTAAACCTAAACAACTATATCTAAGTTTTAAGTGATAGATAGAAATTTACATATTGGGATCCTCAACCATGACAGCAGTTTCTTGAGCAAAGTTGTCTTGAAGTACGAGGTCTTCCTTCTCGGCATCGGTGGCGTCATTTTTAATATTAGTGTCGTTAACACTATTTCGATTGTTACCCACTTTAGAAAAACCAAGTCCATACCCAAGACCACCAATGACAGCACCACCGCTTGTTGTTGTTTGTGATGTTACATTATTACTAGTACTAGAAATTGCAGGGATTCCCGATTTCCTTTCCCTCTGTTTCTGCAGGAATTTCACTTCCTCCAATGCCATTCTATACTTTTATTGAAAAATAAAGGAAACCCACTAAGTATATGAAAGTAGAACACAAAAAAAAAGGGGGGGAAAGAGAGAGAGAGAGATGGGTACCTTCTTTCTTGTTCGTCATCGGATTTTACTGGGTTTTCCTCCCCTTCTACTTCTTCCTCTTGAATACTGCTTCTTTTCCTGAAATTCTTCTTCTTTTGCTGCTGCTGCTGCTGCATCTCGACCTCTCAAAAGGAAAAAGGAAGAGAGTTTGGAAGCTTTCTCTGTCAGATTGGGGGAGGGAAAAGGGATTTCCTTTGCAAATCGAAAGACTTGATTCTTTTGCTCTCTCTGCTCTTCCTTCCGTCGTTCCAAATCAATTCAAACCCTTTCGGCTAAAAACTAAAATCTGATCTACAACTACAACGCTCCGTTTTGGTATACATTTTTTTTTCCCTTCTCTTCCCAAAACGCACACATTTCTACCGTTTTGTTTTCTCCCTCTATTTTTTTTTTTTCCTTTTTTTTTTTTTTTTTTTTTGCTAAATAAGACTTTTATACCCTAAACTATCACCTAAATTACACTTGATCCCTAACTATCAAAAGTTCGAAATGCATGATTAATCCCAAAATTATAACTCTATTTTAGTGTTCTCTTTACCATTTGTTTTGGCATTAAATCTTATGAAATTTAGTACTGAAAGACAAATTTACGCATCTCTTCAAAACATATGGCTAATGGGTAAATTGGTCTTTTAAGTGAAATGTATTTATAAAATTCCACCCCCCCCCCCCGCCCCGCCCCCCACCCTCTCTTTTATTTTTCTAAATGCCTAGCTAGCTAGTAGTAATGATTACAGATTAATGATGTATCTCAAGACTCTTGGGTTTCCTTCCTCTAAAACCATTTATGACTCATTCTTAAATTTTAAAATAAAATATCCTCTTTTTTTTAATTATGAGTTCTTCTATGGATATAACAAAATCTTACAACATTTTTCACAAGAAGCCAATTTATCAACTAATCATAAGTCAAAATAAAATAAGATTATACTTGAACCCACCATAATTCAAAATAAAAATGTTGTGAGATCTCGTTGTATCTTTGGAATTTTTCTTTTAATTACTCACCTTTCAAATGTATTTTGTTTCTCATTTTTCATGTTTTATGTATTTTTTATTAAAATATTATTATCAATTTTTTTTATTATTCTCTTTTTCCCTCTAGATAATTCAATAGTTACAATGGGGAAGGGGATTTTAACCCTACCATTAAAACACCCAAATCCACCATCTCAATAGACAACCTTTTAAGTATAGATTGAGTGAAATAAAAATAAATGGAAAGCACATGATATTGGCCTCTATAGAGTAGGTATGGCAACATGGTGGGGGTGAGATTGGCTCACGAGTGCCCTAGCCCTTACCCGTCATCTCTTTAAGGCAAGAAAAAACCCGTTCAAGGTAGGAGCAAGACAAGTTGGAAGTAGATTAGGTTGGGGGTATTTTTCCTCTCAAATAAGAGAGGAAAAATAGTGAAAATGTTAAAAAATAAAGGAAAAAAAAAACTAGTGTTTTGTCTAATGGTAATAGAATACGTATTAAAGAAATAAAATATGCACATAAAAGATATATTTTAACTCATAAATATACATTAATTTGGGGTAGGGTGAGCAAAACATGTCTCTACAAATAACTTCTTTGAGATGGGAAAAACCTACATAGGCAATATGTGGAGCATTTTTGCTATCCCTACTATAGACATGCATTGGAACTTTTTTGAAAAAATTAAAGGATGTTAGCTAGTTGGATGTAGTGGTTACTTTTCATGACTAGATATAATTTGATTAAAAAAACCTTTAAACAACTAGATGTGAATGATTTTATATTATATTTCGCTCATTTTTTTTTAGGACATTTTATTTTAGTTTTTTTTTTTTTTTTTTTTTTGAGAGAGAAGGAAACTTAAGGAATTTTATTGAACTTGAAATGCCAAATTGGCTACATCTTGTTCTGCTATAGAAAGTAAAGTATGAGGAACTTCCTCCATCCATGCTGAATAATTAGGAACATGAATCGAAAATCTAGCTAGACTGTGTGCTAGTTTCTTGCCGTCTCTTCTACAATGAGAGTACATCAATTTTGTGTATGAAGCTGAAAAAATAGTAGCATCTTGTATAAGGGGCTCCATAGAGGCCATGTTTGCTCTGCCTGACTTTAAAGAGTTTACTATCTGCTCTGAATCTCCTTCAAGAATTGCTTCAGTGAGGCCTATTTCATGCTCGAATTCTAGAGCCCTTGCTGCCGCAATCGCCTCTATCTCTGCTAGTTGAAGTGCTTGGGGAATACTCTGAGCTAAGGACGCAAGAATCGCACCTGAGTGTGTACAAACCACCACTCCAATACCGCTTCTATTCTCATCCCTGAAAATTGCGCCGTCAAAGTTAATCTTAACTAAGCTCGCATCAGGTGGCTTCCATCTTTCTTTTGGTTTCAACGGAGCTGGGAGAGTCGGTGGGAGCACTGCAAAATATTCTGCCAGTTTCTCTTTTGCTTGCAACGTGAGCTGATCCGAAGTGCAGCAAGCTTTACAGTTTCGAACTTGGTTTCGTTGGTGCCAAATTCCCCATGTGACCATCGCAAAGAGCTCCCTATTTCTGTGATTCGTGAGCACCCAAGATAGCAGCTCTTTGAAACAAGTCACACCTGATGTTTGTCAAGAACTCCACTCAATTTGTGTCCATACCGAATCGAGCTCGCTACAAGTCCACAGCGCATGAAGCACTGTTTCCTCCTCGTTCTTGCACCTTTCGCACCGATTGTTTTCAATAATGTGTCTTCGCTTCAAGTTGGCTTTTGTGGGAATGGCCTCTCGGCAAGCATGCCATAAGAAGTTCTTCACTTTGTTAGGAATTCTCAGACCCCAAATACTTTGCCAAAACACCTTCTCACCATTCTGTACTTCCTCCATCCCGTCCTCTTCGTCCTCCATCTTCAAAAACCGGTAGCCCGATTTACATGTATAAGCTCCACTCTGTGTCCATGGCCAGAACATCTTATCATCCACTAAATGTCTTGACAGAGGGATTTTCTTCACAAGTTCAGCTTCCTCCAGTACAAATAGCCCATCAATCAATTGCTCATTCCAAGTCCGGTTCTCCTCATTTATCAACACATTCACTATGGTCTCCTCCCACCCCTCTAACATTGGTGATTGGACACGAGAAGGGTGTTTGCGTGGCAGCCATGAGTGTTGCCAAATCTAGACATCCCTCCCATTGCCAATTCTCCAACAAGCTCCACGTTTGATCACATTTCGACCATGTAAAATGCTCTTCCAAGCATATGAATCATCGCTAGACTCCGCTGCTTCCATTATTGTGCAATTTGGAAAGAACCGGGGTTTGAAAATCTTGTAGAATAAAGAGTCTTGATCTTGCAGTAAGTGCCATGCTTGCTTAGCCAAGAGAGAGTCATTGTGTAGGGCTAAGTCACGGAAACCTATTCCACCTTCATTTTTGGACTTCATCATTTCACTCCATTTTAACCAATGAAATTTTCTTTTTTCTCCCCTTTGTCCCCACCAAAACTTCCTTATCATCACCTCAATTTCATTACACAAACCCATTGGTAATTTAAAGCAACCCATTGCATAAGTTGGGATTGCTTGGATGACCGCCTTAATGAGAACCTCTCTTCCGGCTTGGGAAAGAAGTTTTCCTTCCCATCCTTGCAGTTTTCTCCATACTCTCTCTTTGATATAGTTGAAACTAGCTCTTTTTCCTTTTCCAGTCAAGGAAGGCAACCCCAAGTATTTTTCATAGTGCCGGATTTCACAAACTCCAAGAATCCCTTTAATGATTTGTCTGTTGGCTTCAGTACCTGACTTGCTAAAGAATAAGGCTGTTTTCTCTTTATTAATTTTCTGGCCTGAGACATCTTCATATACTGATAGCAGGTCCATCACTTTACTACATTCTGTGGAATTGGCCCTGCAAAACAGAAGGCTATCATCTGCAAAAAACAAATGGGTTAGTTTAGGTCCATGTCTGCACAACCTGAACCCCATGATATCTCCATTGCTGGCTGCCTTTTTTATAAGGCCATGCAAGCCCTCAGTACACAAGAGGAACAGGAATAGTGAAAGGGGGTCTCCTTGTCTAAGACCCCTAGAGGGGTGGATTAAGCCCTTCGGGTTCGCCATTCACAAGTATGGAATAGGTTACTGTTTTGACACACACCATGATAAGACCTATCCATTGTTCACAAAACCCCATTTTTCTCATCACATTTTCCAAAAACACCTATTCAACCCTATCGTATGCTTTACTCATATCTAGCTTCAAAGCCATAAACCCATTTGAACCAGAATTATAATGTTTCATGGTATGCAAAGTTTCAAAGGCAATGAGAATATTATCGGTAATGAGGCGCCCTTTAGCAAAAGCTGATTGGTGTTCAGTAATGATATTATTGAGGAATTTTTTAAGCCTATTAGCAAGGACTTTAGAAAAGATTTTATAAAGAACATTGCATAGACTTATGGGATGATAATCTGACACACAACTAGGATTTTTCTTTTTTGGGATAAGGGTGATAAAGGTATGATTTACTAGGTGTGGGAGAGTACCTGAGTTTAGCCATGATAATACCGAGTGAGTCACATCCCCTTCAATCATAGGCCAGAAATGTTGAAAGAACAAAGGGGGCATTCCATCCGAACCAGGAGCCTTCATAGGAGCCATTTGTTTCAAAGCTTGTACTACTTCCCAATCCTCAAACTTGCACATTAATTCTTGATTCATATCTTCCGAGATAAGTTGTGGAATTTGATCCAAGACCTCCTGGTGTAGTGGCGGATTAAAGGTTGTGAAAAGTTCCTGGTAGAAATTGATGAGGACCCCTCCTATCTCATTCGGCTCTACCTTCCATCTCCCATGTGAATCATTAATTCCCAAGATAACATTTTTCCTAAACCGGTGGGATGCACGGGTATGGAAAAATTTTGTATTACCATCTCCATTTTTCAGCCAAAGAACACGGGACCATTGATTCCACATCCTAGCTTCTCGGTCCATCAATACATTAATCTCATCTTTCAATGCTTTAATTCGTAAATTGCTACCTGTTCTTACAGCCACGGCTTCTTCTTCAATAAGCAATTCTCTCCTCTTCTTTAGCTCCCTTCAGACGTTGCCAAACACATTATAATTCCACCAAGATAAGTCTTTACCACACTTGTCAACTTTTCTAATGATTTCGCTATCTGAATCCCTTGCTACACACGACCTCCAAGCACAGTCAACAACCTCTCCACATCTACTATCTGAAAGCCACATTTCCTCGAACCAAAATGGCTTCTTATATGATGGAATTTCAATACCTGTCGGATTGATGAGCAAAGGGCAATGATCTGAGGAAAGACAAGGTAGATGATATACCCAAGTGCCAGGAAACTTCATGAACCATTGATTAGTAGCTAGTCCACGATCAAGTCTCTCCCAAATTGAGTGTCCATTTGTATAATGTTTACTCCATGTGAAGTTCGGCCCAATGTACCCCAAATCCATAAATCTGCATTCGTCAATAACATCCCTAAATGCTTGCATCTGACCATGAGCACAAACAGCTCCACCCACCTTTTCCTCCAGTCTGGTGATTTCATTGAAATCCCCAGCACACAGCCAAAGGATGTGTGGTTTATCACTGAGGATTCAAAGTTTTGACCATGCCTCATGTCGTCTTGCTGTCACCGGTTCCCTATAGAAGCCTGTGCATCGTCATTCCCGTGGAGTATTTTTCTCAACAAGTACATCAATACAGTATTTCGACGAATCCTCCACTGTGATTTTGATCTCTTCCTTCCACAAAAGAACTAAACCACTGCCTCTATTTCCACTTTCAACTGACCACTTATTTCTGAAATCAAAATTACGTAACACTTGATCTAGCCTTGCATTATCTGCCCATGTCTCGGCTAAAAACACGACAGTAGGATCTTTTGCCTGGATGTAATCTCCAAGCTCCTTCACTGTACGTGGGTTCCTAAGCCCACGACAATTCCACACTAAAAGACTCATTGTGATGGGTGGGGCTGCTCGTCAGCCTCCGCCTTTGTAGAAGGGTTAATCTCAAAGGAAACCATGCGTTTTTTACTTGGTAAACCATTGTGATTGGATAGTTGCTCATGAGTTCTTTTTGTTTGTGACACTGAAACTCCCTTGCTAGTAATGTTGTGTGTGTTTTTCAGTATGGCCTGGTTAGGTAAACGTTTCCAGGTCCCTTGTTGCTGCGTGGATTTTTTTTCTTGTTTCCCAATTATGTGTAATTGGGCTATAGCTTGAGAATTGGACCCTGTGCATGGCAAACCCTAGCCGCCTCTACTTCCTCATTAGAAACCCTAGCCACCTCTAATTCCTCATTAATTGCGTGACTTAAATTCTGTTTCCTTGTAACCTCATTGTTAGGAGTTGACCTGGCATTATTTTTAAAGGTGACATCTGATTTATTTTGGGTTCTCATACCGTAGTACATATAGATTAAAGGGTAGTGTTTGTTACACAAACTTTGTTACACGCTTCTTTTGAACTGAAATTGTGAATTAATGACACAATTTCAAGTTAAAATTGTGTCTTCAACTCATAATTTTAGTTTTTTTTATTTTTAAGTGTAGACAGATTGTGTGTAACAACTTTTATCCATCGAGTTCTTTGTGGCTTTCTATTTTTTGCAATGCTAAGCCAAGAAAATAGAAAATAAAAAAGGGGTTCTTACTGACTGCAACACATAATGCTTTTACACTTTTACGTCTTTACCTACCATAAATTGATGTTTTAACCTACTCCATTCTCTTAAGTTGTTCTACCAAACTTCAGACAAGTTTTTTTGATAAGCGACTTCAGACTAGTTCTCATTCAACCAATCACTCCCAAATAATATAATTAGAATTCGCCCGTGCTGTACGCAACAATGTCGAATGATTGTTCATACCTTAAAAAACAATTATTGATTTGAATATCAAATCATAGCAAACCTGAAGAAAATGGATTAAACTCCTTGTATGCTAAATCCATATAGTTTCTTTGGTTTTGGATTAGATAATTTCCATTCTTGATAGCATTGCACATCGTTACAAATAAACAGCTTTTCTCAAATTATTAGTTTATTAGAGAGTACCATTTTAAGACTCATATACAGATTATTTTTGAGGAAAAAAAAAGTAGAGCAAACAATTTCCGGGAGAAAATTAGGTGAGCTCTAACTCTTCTTGGGAGCAAGCTTTGATTTGATTTTGTCAATCTCCTTGGTACCAACCTGAAAGGCCTTAGTTAAAACATCGTCTGGCACGGCGGGTGTTGCCGTAAAAAGTGTAGCAGCAATGGATTGAGTGCCAGGCAATTGGCTATTGAAGGCAGAGATCACAGAAGCAGCCTTGTCACCATTGTTTTTCTGATAATGAACAAGAGCTTTTGGGAACACATAGATGTCACCTTTCTTGATGGTCTTGGTGATGAGCTTGTTTGCTGTAGTGATGAACCCAACATCCAATTCTCCCTCTAACACAAACACAACCTCAGTGGCGCGAGGGTGAGTGTGAGGTGGGTTAAGGCCACCAGGTGCATAGTCAATACGGGACAGTGAAACACCTAGTGTGTTAAGGCCTGGAATCTTGTCCACATTGGCCGCTGTAACAAGTGATCCAACTGAGCTGTTAACAACCCCTGGCTTAGCTAGGCCGTCAAAGAAGAAATCAGCTGCTGTAACATTTGCCTCTTCCTTGCATGCAAACCCGTTCACCTTTACCCCTATTATATAATGCATACATACACCAAAATGTACATTTAATCAACAAGTCAATGATGTATAAACTATAAATAAACAACCACAAGATTTGGGGAACAGGAATCCGTTTCCTAGTTAAGATTTTATTTCCTGAATCTAACAATTTATGGACTTTTAACATTAATTAAAGAGAGAATATTTAGATTTGGTCTAATCCATTGAGCGAGTGATACCAAAAGCAACATTAACTATACCTGAAGAAGGAGCAGCGACGCAGAGATCCTGAAGGGTGTCAGGATCGGATGTGACAGTGCTAGAGATTGCAGCTAAGAGGATCATATATGCAAGAACTTTTGCCACCATGTTTGGAATTTTAAGAGGTGGCAATGGTTAATACTAAATAAACAGAGACTGATATAGTAGTGAAACTAAGAAAAGAGTGGAATGTTTGGTTTGGATTGAATATGGAGAATGGATGGCCAGCTGCTTATTTATACACACATCATACATGTAAACAAAGTATGGTTATAGATAGAGAGAGAGAGAGAGAGTATAATGTAATGCTTAAGCAGAGAATAATAAGGATTTCAACTTTAATTTCAAGCAACTCGAGTTGATAGCCATACTGATCACCTTTATTTTATTATGGGGACACAGAAATTAATTGATGGAAAAGAAAGTGACATAAATGCATGTTAAGGTTTATATATTTAAGTTAAACTAGACAAATCAAAGGACACAGCCAACTGCCTGTTGGGTTTATAGAAGAGTAAACTTGCTAGCCAAGAGAGAAGTTTCCAAAGTGACAAACCCAAATAGCCAATTCAGTGAGGTGAGGTTCGCTAGAGATGGTAATGTGATGAGGATGATGAGCATGTGTTGCCACGTCGGTACAGTCAAAAGAGGCTTTTTTTTTTTTTTTTTTTTTTTGGGCCAAGACATATAGACATAGTAGTAAACATTTGCAGCATTCACCAAATCTAATTCAACTTACCTTGGGAGGAATGGGCCCTTTGGATGGGACAGCACGCTTGCTTGGTTAGCTTTTACTTTCGTTTTACTATGAATTTTCTTTTCCAACTTACTTGAACAAAAATTTACTTTGCTTGAAGAGTAACAATAAAAATAAAAAAATAAACACCACATTTTTTGCAACACTTGAAATAGATAAGCTTTTATTACTCTTTTATTACTTTTTTAAGTTCGGTTAGTTTTAGTATCATAAATTTTGTTTGATTTTGACAAGTTCTTTTAATTTTAGTATCCGTTTGGCATGATTAATTTTGTCACTATTTAGTTTATTTTTACTACTATTCATAAGTTTCTTTGTACTATTTTAACTAATTTTTATCTTTATTTATAGTACTTTCAGCAAAATATTTTCAATTTCAGCAAAATAAACAAATTCCAAACAAACCCTTAATATCATAACTTTTGTTTAACTTTGACATTATAGTGAAATTTTTTTTTTTTTTTCATTACTGTCAATCACGTCAAAGTTGCATCAAAAGCCATATATATATATATATATATATTAATTATTTTTTCTCCATCACTCACTGTCAACCAGTTGCATCAAAAGCCATGAATAAAAGTTGTCCACAAACTTTCGCCAAAATTTTACATACCATGCTATGAATTTTTTTGCGAAATTTTTACTACTATTCATAGGTCTCATTGTACTATTTTAACTAATTTTTATCTTTATTTATAATACTTTTAACAAAATGTTTTCAGTTGCAGCAAAATAAACAAATTCCAAACAAACCCTTAATATCATAACTTTTGTTTTAACTTTCACATTATAGTGATTTTTTTTTTTTTTTTCATTACTGTCAACCACGTCAAAGTTGCATCAAAAGCCATATATATATATATATATATTAATTATTTTTTCTCCATCACTCACTGTCAACCAGTTGCATCAAAAGCCATGAATAAAAGTTGTCCACAAACTTTCGCCAAAATTTTACATACCATGCTATGAATTTTTTTGCGAAATTTTTTTATGTCTCTAGAGTAATTGATGTGTGATTTTCACCGAAAAAGTTGACTTCGTGTATAATTGAAACGTACAGAGTTGGTTAACAAGTTTCCGTTCAGCAGTAGTTGGATGGTCAAGTTGTTTGCATCTTGTGTTGTAGCCTTGTAGGTTCAGGTCGAAAAGATAAGTAACAATACAATCTTTAGATAAAGTAATCTGCAGTTATTCTTTCTGTAGAAGACAAACTAATAGAACTTGCATCTTGCCTAATCATAATGTTTTGCATCTAGAGTAAGAGTGGAACAAATTACTGTGGCAATGACATTGTTTTACATTACTTAAGTTTTTTTTTTTTTTTTTTCCACAATTTACTGGAGAATATAGTAGCATTACTAATGGAAATTGAAGAGGCAATCCCTGCAATTTGATTTCTTACCCAAAAAGAAAAGGGGGCAGATGTCAAAACAGAGTAATAGGAAAAAGGCTGTATGGGCAAAGCAGTGTCTTTCACCAAACTACTACACCTCATGAGTCAATTAACAAAGGTTGTTACATGGAAGCCCACATAGATGTCAACATCTGAGAAAGATGGTAGGAAAAGCACCCTTCCGTTTTACGGTCTCCAAATTAATAAACAATGCATGAATATTTCATCATAGGTCCTGAGGATATATACATTTAATATAAAAGAAAAAGATGAATAACATAAAATATAGGTGAAAATTTCCTCCCAAGTATGGAGTAACACTAATGAGAGAGAGAGAGAGAGTGAATGAGGGAGAATCCATTAATGGCATTATTTTAGCTGCACATTCTGGCATTAATTTCCACAAAAATAATTCTGAGTACTAAAGGTAATAAAGACTGTTTATCAATCTTCTAGCCATAGTCTTTCCAGACTGTTTTAATTAGCAAATCAAATTGATTTTAAGTACAATCAGAAAAAATTTTAAACAGAATGAAGAACTGAAGTGTACATGTAGTGAAGGTGAAGTGAAATTAAGCCAGGCAACAACCATGTATTCTTGGCTTCTTGGTCAATGCCCAACCACCGTCCAAGTATTCATTAAGATGAATATGAAGTATACAGTATCCTTGAATGGTGAAAATCTATGACAGCCTTTTAGCAACATGGTTAGATCATCCTGCCTTATGTATACCAATCTTAAACATAAAGGAGGAAGAAAGGAAAAAAAAAAAAAAAAAACTTCTATCTCAAAAAGTTGAGACTCTGATTCAGATTCTGAATGCATTAATGATTTACCCCTTGCCCGAAAATTGTGACATTGTTGATGCAATGTGCAAATGTGAAAAAAGCCTAGCCGAGAGAGGAACCAAAAAAAGAAAAAAGAGTAAATGTGAAACAATTATCCAGATGATCTCCAGATCCTTCCCTCCAGTGAAACCACCATAACAGAAACATCATCATGATATTTACGTCGATCCCCTTGAGGAATATCCAGCAATTCATGAAAATCCATTCCTACAATTATCAAGAAGCATTCATAAGAATAAGAAAGCTAATACAATCAAATATCAATTAGTACCATTATTCCATAAAAATTCTCTTTCATGGTGTTTTCCCCAATTAGTCCTCAATCTGTAAAACAAAAGTTCCTGCAGCAAATGTACAAAAGCACCTCAATCTGAGGAAATGTCATTCACAATAATATCAACTTTCTCTAAACTGGCTTTGAACCTTTCCAAAATAATCTAACAAATTATCAGGCTGTGTCAGAAATTAGCCACTACTTCAGCCCGAAACTGTGCTTGCTGGAACATACAAAGGCAAGGTGTTCCCTTGTGCATGCTAAACTGAAAGAGTGTACATTCTACTCCTCTCATCGCAGGTTTTTCTTTTTCATTTTTCTTTTTAACAAGCGTGATTCAATTTAAGCTTTCATGAACTGCTAAAAACATACAAGGACTAGTAAGTTAATGTTAATCAACTGACCATTCTTTTTGGCAGCACGGAAGAGAAGCTCTGCAATGAGGTACTGAGCAGGATCACCTTCAGGAACATTTTCCATGAACCAAGTTACATGGGCAATTACCTCTTCATTGCTAAAGTACTGGTAAAGTCCATCAGAAGAGAGAACCAGGAATCGATCACTTGAAGACAGTCGATGGTGACGAATGGAAGGAATGCAGCTGACATAAGGAACAGTTCCCACATAATCAATCCGAAACATCTCCAACAGAGCTTCATTACAATTTGGCTGCATCCAACCAGTGAAAATATTAAAATTTTTCCATCAATTATAAATCAATGCAATGACACAAAAATAAATCTAAAATAAATGGGCTGTAAACATACGGTCAAAGTTAGACATCAACGATACTTCTTTCAGGCAGCCACAGATGAAAGGATGCACAGTGGTTTTTGTCCACCACTTAGAGTTACTTGATCTCAACTTTATTGTGGTCACATATTATGTTAAGATGCATTATAAGCAAAGTAGCGCTTGGTAGAAAACACAATCCATATTGAAGCAAACAACAGTGAACTGTCTAACTCAACTCAACTAAGCCTAGATCTCAATTAAACTGGGGTCAGCAAGAGTAAACCATCCAACATGAGGTCAAATACAGATAATAACATTATAAAACATGCAAGTACCATGTAATTTATCTAATGCTTGTGTGATCCTTACCAATAATAGTTCTAGCACTGTCAAAGATAGAGCCCAAAGTGGATAACAGGTACAAAGCAAGCATGATCAGTTTCTATTCAGAAAACCTACTGATAAACTTGGGAAAAATAATCATGTTACCAGAATATTTAAAACAGCAATCATTATTTGACACATAACCAAAAAATTATAATATAATATATGCATGTTTCCCTGCAGTTGCATTTCATTCTCTATTTTCAGGTATCTAGCAACCTTATCAGTTAGCCAGGCATAAGTACAAAAGGTACACAGACATAACATATCCATCATATAGCTGAATTTGTGCTGAAATGTTCAAAGAAATAAACTTCCTAAGAATGTTCTGCAGCTAAGAAACAACTTTTTAAATACGTCAAATTTACAAGAGCAACTGACCCTCTTCAGGAAACCAGCACCAAATGCTCTGGTGACCTTCAATTGCCCCTTCACTCGATCATTGAATACAGCCTGGTTGTCATCCGGATGTTCTGCCCTAATTCTAATTACTTCCTGCAGCAGGCAATAAAAGAGCACAAATTGTTGGTACTAATAACAAAATTTCATCACAATTTTTCTTCCTCAATCCATTTCTGGGTTTAGATATATACCATTTATTAAAATTTAATCTAATTCCCCCCCCCCCCCCCACAAAAAAAAAAAAAAAAAAAAAAAAAAAAAAAAAACCTATATGAAAGCAGGTTACATATGAAGTTTATCTCAATTTATGAAGAGAACTCCAGATAACTGGTTGGTTAAACCACCATTTGGCATGGATTTGGCAGCAAAATTCTGCCATTTAGTTTCAATTTCTGTGCAATGACTACTACTGTTCTTTTACCAAATGACTAATTACTGTTACAGTGCATGACAAGTATTTCATGATCACATGTAAAGTACATAGAAACTAGAAATTAAATTCAAGACATGCACCAAAATGGCAATAATTTACAAGATATATGTTTTTTTTTCCCAGTATAACGGAACCAAAAAATGTAAGCATAATATGGAGAGGACATTTTGGTAGCCATAGTCCATAAGTTCTATAAATGTGACATTCAAATGAAGAAACACAAATGAGGACAGGCACAAAGCACTGTTTTAGATTTTTGTCCCTTTTTTTTTCATTTGCAGAGTAATTTACTCACACACCTAAGGAAACTCTAACCCCCAGCCTAACCCACCGCCCCATACTTATGGGTGATGGACATGCCAGTTGGCCCAAGCCATTGGCACTATTCTATAATTTACAAAATCACAAAGAAAAAAAGAGTACTTGAGAAACATCAAAGATAGAATCCACAAACCAAAATAATATAAATTCATTAGAAAAAAGGCAAGTAAAAACAATCATATTGAACCATTAACAAAACTGGAAACACACCTGTTCGACACTTGTGCTGTGATCAGTGGAGAGCTGAACTGCTTTCATCTTTAATCTGCACATCGAAATCTCCCTGCTTTTATTTAACTTGCTAACCTGACTGTGCTGATTATGCATTGGAGAGTCCTCTGATATTCTGTCCAGCTCCATGCGCACTAATGACTCCCTGGATCTATTCCCATGCCTCGCATCATCTTTCAAAAAACTTGGATTAGGATAACGGTCATTTGGTCTTTCTTGAGCCAAGATCACACGGCTATCCCCCAGGTTCATGACATACACATCTTGATCCTTCATTAACATCACTAGAACACATGAACCCATCAAAGCAAGCTCTGGGTTTTTGTCATGAGCCTTTTCCACCATTTCCATGTAAGCCTCTTCAGTCCTCTCAAGAGCTCGAGCCATTGCTCTTAAAACCGCATCGTGATCAATAACACCATATTTGCATCTCCTAATAGGTCCCGAGGGTTCAATCATTCTCTCATCAACACAAGTCTCCTCTCTGTGCCAATCATAACTCCAAGGAAAAAGTTTCTTACGCAGGGACTTTTGCTTCCGATACATTTTTCTAATCTTTGAACTGATTAATGACTTTCTAGTATTCTGCCTCTGTCTTGAGCCAGAAAGAGCAGTGACAGCACCATGATTAATGGAATCAACGCTAACTGCTTGATCCTCACCTGAAGTAGTGGGATCTTCACCCCGAAGGCTACAACTATCTCCTTTGGGGTTCAATGAGCAAGATCTTACTTGATCTTCTTGTAAGGTTTCCCTGGAATCCAAAGTTTCTTGGCTCGATTGACAATCCCATGAAAACTTTTTTCGGTTCCCAACCTCTGAGATTAACATAGAACCTTGCCCATCCCAAGGTTCCATCTGAAGTAGCTCATAGAGCCGCATGCTTTTTCTGCCTTGACCTGTCAAATTTGCGATTGGAACAGAAGTAGCTGCTATTCCTGAGACGCTGGGCTTTTCGCAATTGGGTTCAACACTGATCCGAACTTCCTCATTTTCCTCAACTATTTCAAAGTTAGAAGATTGACCTCTAACAATTCCTGGGATACATGATTCCTCTAAGCTACAAGAAAGTCCGCTACTAGAAGGATTCAGCTGGTCCTCCTTGCAGAGCTCTGAAGCCACTTCTGTATTTCCAGTGCTATGTAGTTCAGGTTTCAAAGGATCATTAAGAGGTTTATCTTCATAATCCCATAGCAGTCCTTCCAGTTCTATGTCTATAGCTTTATAAAGATGGCTCATCAGAAAATCTGGAGCATCTGGCCCACTAAAACCATCATATATCCCAATAAACAACCATCCTTGTTCTTCAGAAAGCACAACTTGAACCCTATCTTCACCAGCCTTTCCATGAGCCCATTGCAAGTTTTGAGTACATCTGTACTCCCCTTCCGATGGGCCTCCTTCAGGACAGTTTCGCGAGGCATCTGGTCGAAACTTTGGCTCCTTGGGATGCCAGGCCAATTGAGACACTGGGTGCAAGAAAAACCGTTGCATCCAACCAGGCCCAACAGAATGTTTTGAGAAGGTCCGGGAGAAAGCACTCTTCATTGGCCCACTCACACTCCTCATGAGACGCTGGAGGCCTGGTCTTCGATGAACATGTGCAAGCGGTGCAGAGAAGTTAGATTTATCAGTAGTATCAAGTGGACCAGACATTACACCCTTCTCAATTGGCCCAGACATGAAACCACCTCCCCTTTCCAAAGGGCCTGAAGCAAAACCTCTCTCAAGAGGTCCAGACATGAACCCATTCAATGGTCCAGAGCAATGAGGTACAGGCTGCAAAGGGATTGCAGCAAATGAGGAGGTGCAATCAAATGATGCAGCAGGCTCTTGGACATCACTGGAAAACAGTGCACTCTGGTTACCAGTCCGAGCTGTAGAAACATTGGCACTGACTGAAGCACCCGAAATGGTTTTAAATGTGGTTTCCGGGATGCTCTTGATTGGTCTATGAAACCCCGAGGGATCATCTATCATGTCATGTCTAAACGACCCACTTAACGTTTCCGAATCAAGAGTACTTGAATCAACAGTATACCTTTCAGAGTTTGAAGGGGTAATGGCAGGAGATTCAAAAATTGATGGCCTAACATAACAGAAGGAATGGCCTAATCCTTCATCTAGTGGGTCTAAGAACTCTATATCAACACCATTTTTCCCACTAAATGGCACAAAACAACCAACAACACGAGAAGTGCCGTTACCCATTACTTAGAACACACTTTCAGGACTTATATCATATACCTCTGAGATGGGGGGTTTATGTAACTATGCACCATGACCAAATATAGAAGAATCAAAGAATTCAGCCTAATTGGCAAAAACCCAGTAAACCCCCCAACCACCTTATTGTTATTCTGGTACCTATGCATCATCAAGTTCTCAGACTCAAAGCATTAAACAGTAGAGAGAGACCCTATTGTGTTTTGTTTTTCAAAGAACTAGTGTACAATACAAAAGCCACTCTTTTGTGCATCACTAAATAGTTCAAAGCAACTAAATTCTCTCTTCAACTAGAAATAGGAAGCCGAAAGTAGAGAAACAAAGCAACAACTATAAACTTCCAAAGAAGAAGAAAAAAATTTTATATATATTTGCCATGATCTGACCTTGTGGGTAATGGTAAAGCAAGAAAAAAGAAAAGCAGTGGATCGAGCAGAGCCGCAAACAGATCTAGAAGCGCCAAGGACAGTGAATCAGTGAATGGAACACATCAGAATCAAACAAAGGCACAAACCCATTTCAAGATTATCTTTTTTTGTGGAATCTGACAAATATCCAAATAAAGAGAAAGCAATACCCATATCATATGATTGAGTCATGCAGACATATATACATACACAACAAACTGTGCAAGGAAAAAAAAAATTTAAGACCCAAAAATAAAAACTAAGAGAGCATTCCTAGAAAAATTTTAAAAAAAGAGTTTTTTTTTTTTTTTTTTTTTTTTTTGGGGTTAAGAAATCAAATATTGAGAGTTGGAGTGTGTGTTTTGACCATATGGGGAGAGAAGACAAGAGCAAAGAAACGAAGAGAAGAAAAGAGAGGAGAAAATGTGGGTTTGGTTTGAAACATATTTATATTTTATAAAATACTAAAAAAAATTGGGATTTGGTCTGATGATGAAGAATCAAAGTTGAGTTCATCAAGGAGGGTCTCTTTCTTGGGGTTTTCAAATGGTTTGGGAGGGTAAAAACTATAAAAAGAAACCATGGCAAACCCCAAAATAAATAAATAAATGGAAAAAGAAAAAAACATATATATTACGTTGAGAAGTAGACTTGAGAGTTGAGGGACTGTTTATACATGGGTTTGGTACCTTTTAATTGTTTTTTGTTAATAATTTATAATATTTTGTTAGTGAATGATTGGTTGCTATTGGTGCTGTTGGAGTCAATAAATAAGCACTAACCCCATCATCATGCTCATCAATGAAATTGGATAGGTGGGGATGCAGTGGGGACAACATTTAAAAGAAAAATAAAAATTTTGACCATAGTTTTACCATAATTTCATTACCAGAAAAGAAAAGAAAAAACTAAATTTAGAAATATATTTGCAAGAAGTGATACTACAAACTTATGTGTCTTAATTATAAAAAAATAATTCAAATAATTTTTTTATTATCTTATTAAACTGGTATCAATCATATTTATTGTTACATCAATTACAAGACTTTTGTAATAATTTTAACATTTTTTATACTACAAACTTATGTATCATTAATTATAAAAATTAAATTGACATCAATCATATTCATTGTTACGTCAATTACAAGACTTTTGCAACAACTTTAACATTTTTTATTTGTAAAGCAACTTGACGAAAAAGATGTCATCACCCAACAAATCTAAAATATTTATGGCAAAAATAATAATAATAAAAAACACTCAACAAATGGCAATCAAGAAAAGGTTATAACATAGTCATAGGAAAGAAGTAATAGGTTATAACATAAAAAGTATACTACGAACCATACTCAAAAGTCAAGTTATAAGTTGTTTTTCTATCATTAATTGAGTAAAAACTCTCTTTTTTCTTGAACCATTAAGAATAATCCTAATTTGGCCAAAAAAAAAGACAATCCTAATTTAATAGGTATTGTAATTTTTTTGGAAAAAAAAAAATCTTAAAATTTATAGTTTAGGGAGTGTAACAAATTAAACCATATAAATTTTTTAAAAAAAAAAATTTGAGAAAAAGTTCAAAAGAAAGAGATTAAACAACGAGTTTAAAGAAAAAATAAATAAACCTTATAGTTTTATAATTAATAAATTCAACCTTAAATTCAAAAATAATAATAATAACAAACTAGACTTCATTTTGTTTTTTTTTTTTTAGAAAAAGTTCAAAAGTAAGAGATTAAACAACGAGTTTAAAGAAAAAATAAATAAACCTTATAGTTTTATAAGTAATAAATTCAACCTTAAATTCAAAAAAAAAAAAAAAAAAAAAAACTAGACTTCATTTTTTTTTTTTTTTTTTTGAAACTTAGGGTTTTTTTAAATAAATAAAGAGAAAATGGGAGATGAGATTCAAAGCACGGAACACTACAAATAATGTTATTATTAAATGTCTCATCAATTGAACCCCAAAACTTAGAATTTAATTAGTGACTTTTGAAAGTTCAAGGTTTTTATTTTTTACTTTTTTGACTATAATTTAATTTCTTAGGCCCCTAAATTCTAGTGTTTGAAATGCGAATTTCTTTATATTTTTTTAATAGATGATGGATCTCATTGTGGTTTTCATCATATTATGTTTACATTCAGATAAGTCTTTCACAATCTCAAGCTGATCGTTCCATTTTTCTTTTTAATATCACAAAAATATTTCATTAGTTGAATCTTTTTTTCTTTCAATAAACTGCAAAAGGAAAATACTATGCCTCAAGAAGTCTTCATAGTCTACCTTTTTTTTTTTTTTTTTTGGTTCTTTTGCTAAAGGTCTTTGTAATCTACTATAATAATTTGGATAGATACAATAATTGGGTCTACTTAAATAACATATTTTTTCATTGCATAAAATTTCTTCAGTGGTCTACAGCGCAGGCCCCCATTTATGTGTGTTTTTTTTAGTTTGTTAATTTATGGAGACAGATCTGCCGTATGCTTTACATAGTCAACTACTGAATCTCCACTTTCAATCAATTATTTTCTAATTATGCCAGAAAAAAAGTCAACATATTCATGAACATCTACTGCTACTTATTCCTAAAATTTCTCCTTAAATCCCTCCGCATTCTTATTCTTTTCTAGCGTTTCACTCTTATCAATTAAATTTAGATTATATGAGTACAAATTTCGTTATTTATTTTCCTTTCCCCTTAGTTTTATTAAATTTCGTTTTCTATTAGCTAATCTCTTCAAAGTCGTGCATTTTATTGAAATGAATATCTACGTATACTTTTAATTACATGACTTTGCTATCAAGTCATGTAATTTGTTTAAATAATATACCTGAATATATATATATAGATAGATAGATGGCATCTTGTGTTGAATATGTTAAACAACTCTTATACAAATAATAATAAATTGTATGGGCTATTTGGAATCAGCTTAACCAACTTCATATGAATCAAGAAGCTTGCCCTTTGAATCAAATAATTAGAGTTTCAAGAGAACGAAAGACGAGCTCTACTCAACTAATCTTTTACTCGGCAATTTCAATAGAAACCTCTGGATTCAAATTGTTTCAAGGTCAATTTCAATGGAGCTATTTTTACTAAGGAGAACAAAGGGTAGTCATTCGCAGGGGCGGAGCCACAGCAAGGCTTGGGGGGGCCATGGCCCCCCCCAAAATTTTAAAAAATTATTTTATATTATGTAAAATTTTAAAAAAATATTTTATATTATGTATAAGTATTAAAAAATTTAAACATTTAGCTACAAAAATAGAAGTTGGCCCCCCCAGATGTTTGAGTTAGTCCAATGATGCTCTTAAAAATCAATAGAAATTTTCAATTGATCTAGCAGTTATAGAGACAAGGTAGTTTTTGTTTTCTCTCATTCGTTTTTTTGTACATGTTTAATATCAAACTAGACAGCTTTTGTATAGTATTAAAGTTTAAAAGGTGATAAACCCCTAAAAAATTATCTTGCGAATATACTAATGTGAAAGTTATTAATTTTATATACAATATATTTATAAATTATGACCTACTCTAGTTTCAAAATATTAATGTTTATATTTGTGTATGTGCGTTTATGCGAGACTAATATATTAGTAACAAAATTTGGCCCCCCAAACAAAAAATCCTAGCTCCGCCCCTGGTCATTCGTGAGATGAGGTTCTGGTTATAGCATCTCTATCTTAGCAAATCCCCATCCGTGTAGTATGGCACAAGTTGAAGCTTTAGTAGCCATAAATGCAATTACATTTGCATTGAAAGTAGGTATTACGATTCACGCATGCAACTGTTGAGGGTGATTCAAAGATTATTTTTGAAGATCTTATAAACCCTAAGTCATCCTTAGCATTGCATGGTCATCTAATTGAAGACATAAAACTTCTGGCTTCTCATTTCTCTTGTATTAATTTTTCTCATGTACGTTATCAAGGGAATTTTGTTGCACACTCTCTCACTATGTGGGCACTTATATTGCCTATATTACCTATCTGAATAGAAGATATACCATCAGATATTTCTCATATAAATCATGCATGTCGATCAAAACCTCTTTGATTTAATGAAATGGGTGTCTTTCTTCTAAAAAAATAAATAATAAATAATAATAATATAAATTTGATACTTATTTGTACACCCTCGTACTTTATAGATTTATTCGATTGGCTAAAATAGACCTATAACTTAGATTATTATTATCTATATCTATCTGTTTATCTATCTATCTATCTATCTATCTAATCCATTTTTCTTTTCTTACTATTAGTTTACTATTTTTAAATATTGCTAGCATCACTATAATATAATTTGTTTTATTTAATTTTTAGGTCGACTGATTCTACTCAATGACTAGTAGCCAAATATTAACAAACATTACTTAAAAAGATGCGAAGAGACATGAATTTCATCTGAGATGTCTAAGATTTCCCCAAACCATTATAGAGAAAAGAGATAACTCTCATCTTAAGAGCCTTGATAGCCATGAAAATGAATATCCCCTTGACAATGAGTTTCTGTCTCAATAAGGGTAATCCAACACAAACACTATAATTGCTAAAGAGATTACCCATGCAGAGAGAAAAATGAAAGGCAAGCAAGGATTTTTGACATTATAGGTCGACATGGAGAAAAATTATGATAAAATTGAGTGGTCTTTCATCATAAAAATATGAAATAGATTTGGTTTTGGTAAGGATTGGATAACTTTGGTAAAAAAAAAAAAAAAAAAAGGTATTTAAGATGCTGCTGGGGTTTTGGTTATAGCTTCCGTGTCATTTATGATGCTGCAAGTAAGCCTAAAGCTAAAGTGGATTTTGTGTTAAAAGATAATAAATGGAATTGGAGGCCTACTAGACATGATGCCCTTTTAACTATCTAGAGTCAACTATTTCATGTTAAGCATAAAGATAAGGATAAAGCCCTTTGGCAAGTTACTAAATTTGGGAAGTTTTCTTGTGCTACAACATATGCTAAGCTTAGAGTTAAATCTAGCAAAGTTGAGTGATGGAAGTTGCTTTGGTTCCATTTAACTATCATGAAATAATTCGTTTATTGGTTGGTTAGCTGTAATCAACAAGCTGTCCACACGAGATTGAATGGCCAAGTAGAGATACTTGGGTGATAGCTTACGTGTTTTTTTTAGAAATTGCCTTGAAAGTAGAGATCATCTCTCTTTATAATGTTCTTTCACTAGAAGAATTTGGGATGACATGATGAAGTTGTGTCTAGTTTCAAATGTTGTTTGTGTGGGAGAACTTGATTGCTTGGGGGCTAGAGAGTTAAAAGGGAATGGGGTAAGAGTAATAGCTTGCAAACTTGTGTGGTGGGCAATGGTCTACCACATTTGGCTACAAAGGAAAGACATGGTTCATGAAGAAAGAATTTAGACTAAAGAATAGCTAAAGAGAAGCATCATTAAGGATGTCAAAGCTAGGCTAAGGTTTAGAACCAAGTTCAAGAAGTTAGTTTTGGCTACCATCTATTGTAATTGGGGGATTGATCCAAGTAGTATTTTAACTTGATCCTAGAAATCCAATGCTGATGTGTTTTGCCAGAGTGCTATTGTGTCGTTGGTGTGCTACTATGCTAAAGGTGTTGGTTTGGATGCTTAATGATGTATTTTTTTTAGTTGTTAGAGCTTTGCCATTTGTTTTGGCTTTGGTTTTGTAGTTAAGAGGTTCTTTCTAGGCTTTTTTTGAAAGGTGAAATCAGAAAGAAGTATTATTAGGGGCTTTAATTTAGGCAATGGTTGTTTTAGATTTAGACTGTTTAGTCATTTGCTATTTGCAGATGACCTAATTATTTTTGTAAAGGATACCCAGGATAATGCAAATAAAGTAAGTGTAGGAATATTTGACTAAATATAAAGGAGTTGTCGGGCCAAATGGTGAATTTGTAAATTTCCACTATTATGTTGCCAAATCATAAGATTCTTCAAACTCAAGTTAATGGAATTAAACTTCAAGTACCTTGAGATGCCTCTCAATAAAAATGGATCTAGAAGGAATACTTTGGAAGAAGTGGTATATAAATTACATTAAAAATTCTGTACTTTTATCCCAAGCCACCAGAACCGATCTAATCAAAGCAATAGTTACTACTACATTTACACAATGTCTTCCCTAGTTTCCAAGGAAAATAATAAATAAATAAATATAATTGTAAAAAATCGATTCAATTTTGAGATTTTTTTTTTTTTTTTTTTTTTTTGAGAAAGAAAGAATTTTTTTTTTTTAAAATGTATCTCAAAGCTTGGGATGACATATGTTGGCCTAAATGTGTAAGGACTAAGGAGGTCTAGGGTTGAGAACAATGCAATGCATGAATGTCGCCTTAACTACTAAATTTAGTAATTTAGTATGGAATATACTAATAAAAGTAGATAAATTATGGGTAAAAATGTTATTTAGCAAGTACATGTAAGGGAAACAATTATGGCAGGTTCCCAAAGTTAAAAATGGCTCGTGGGTTTGGAACACCATTCTAGCATCAAGGGAATTGTTAGAAGAAAAAAAAGGTACTAGTTGGAAGATTGAAAATGAGATTGCCCAAAGTATATAGATGCTACAGCGTACCACAGTTGGATGGATTTAAACCAAAACCAAGGATAAACTCCCCAAATAAATTAGCAATGTGTGTAAGAGATGCTTTGAATGTAATTCAAGTATTCAACCAATCCATAATGCCTTCACCTGTCCACATTGGCCCATAGAAAATATTAGGGCTGGGACTAAAAAAAGGTTTGAACTCCTTTATTGATTGGTTTGTAAATCATGCTTATAGGGAAGTTGTTTCTGCTGCCATAATATTGTAAAAAATGGGCCTTTTGTGTAAATATTAGGGCACTTTTATGTGATTTTTCATAGAAGTTGTTTCATCTTGTTTGATGATCACCATAAGTACATTGAGTGAATTGATCTTTTTTTTTTTTTTACAAGATAGAAATTCTACTTTAACCTAATCTAAGTGAATTTGTATGTGAAACTCCCTCCTAGAAACTTCAATCCCGACCCATGCCCCCTACATCTCACATGCACTTATATTTGTAAAATGACCACCACACCAAAGGTGCATGGTGGTGACTAAATTGATCTTTATTATAGCTGTCTAGTGCTTATTATTAAATTGAATGCTTTTTTTTTTTTAGAAGAGATTGAGTGCTCATTTTGAAATATTTATCATGAGTGAGATGTTTTCATTTATGATATTAAATTTCTATTTGTTTCACCTTGGGGCATTTTTTTCGTTGTCTATTTGCATGAAAGCTTTTGCTTTTTATTATTTTCTTGAATTTTAGAAAACATATTAAAAAAAATATCATGATTAGTCAAAACTTTGTAGTATAGTGACAAAAACAACCCCATGATTATGCACAAAGGGTTTTTTATTAATTAATGAAGGTTTATTCTTTATTCTTTTTTCTTTTTTTAATTTCCCCTCCCTCGTTGTTGTAAATTGTAAATTGTAACTATGCATTTTGATATGTTTGAGGTTTGTTTGAAATTTATATTTATTTATTTCTTTGTGTAAGTAAAGAAACAATGCTCCCCCCTCCCTCCGCCAACTATCCCCCTTCACCTTACCTCATCCCTCCACCACAACCACTACCATCTCTCCCTTCTTCCCTACCAACCCAGCCTCCAATTCTACCACCTACTGCCCATAATTTTTTTCCTACTCCACAACAATTCCTTCCCCCTTATCCTTGCCCACTCCCATAACCCTTCTTTTGGCCAATTCAATTCGGTCAGTTCATTCCTCCCCAAACCCAGACCTCCTTACCCTTAAATCCCAAGCCTTCACAGCACCTGCCAAAACCCACTCCTAAGCCTTTTTCAGCCAAATTAGGGGTACCAAAGGCGAAGCACTCTTTTTCTTTTTGTATTGATTCAAAGTCATTTCTCTTGGCTTTTGATGGGGGTCATATGGACGCTTATGTCATTACTGAAAATAGGGGTAGGTATCATGGCTCTATTCAGGTTGGTAGATCGGGGTTGGATTGGATCATTGCTTGTTTAGTAGAGCTGTGCCATTGGGACTTTAGCAAGAAACACTTTTTCAAACGGTTACATAAGCAGTATAAACTCTTAGAGTTTTCTAGTAGGTCAAACAAGAGTGGTCTTTTTGTGGAAATCTCTGAGTATCATAATGGGGCAAGATGTGGTTGTTTATGTGTCTCGGAAGGGAGGAATAAGGGAGGTTGGGCTTTCTTTGAAATGAAGCTACGTGAATTCTTTTTGGGAAAATCAGCATCTAGGCTGGGAAAGGAGGCGATCGCTGGCAGTAGTGGGCTAGAAAAATCCACCGGAAATTCAGGGAATCAAATTTGGAAAAATCTTAATGGAGATGTGAAATCAGGAAGGGAGTTATGTCTGGAGAATCAATTTCCAAATATTCCTAGGAAGTTAAATCAGAAGGAGAGTTTTAGGGGATTTGATTTTCTTCAAAATTCAAATAAGCCTCCCATAAATAGTTGCCCCTTACGTGGCCCTGTAGCCAGATGGACCCAAGCCCACTTTTCATTAAAAATAACTGTTGTCTTTGATGGGAATACACAACATAAGGTACTCTGGAGTACTTTTGTCAAACCAACAGGAGCAAATTTGGGCCCATTAACATCTGATCAAACTCAACGGGCCAAACCAACTAAAGCTTAAAATGAGTTTATTAAAAATCTGGAAAGGTTGACAGAACGAAGCTCGTGGGATGTGGGAGAAGGTTCGGGATCACAAGCTAAGAAGGTTCCGAAGCTATCACCGATCACCGGCGAGCTAGGTAAGGACCTCCCAAGGGCCAATGGGTGTGTGGAGGAGGTTTTGTCTTGCAATCTTTTGGCGGGACCCCAGCGTAGTGAAGGATCAGACCCCTATGGCTCAGCCGAGAAGCATCTTATGGTGTTTCCGGGTTCCAGCGAGTTGGGTGGAGTCTTTATAAGGTCTGATGGGTACGGTGATGAAGTTGGGGCTGTCGGTGGTCTTCCGACGGGCCATAAATCAAGTGGGGCTAAGGTGGGTTGTTTGGGTGACACCGTGATTGTTGCCTGTAGTGCAGCGCAGGATTTCCCAAACTCCGGTGTTGTTCTAAAGTACAATGGACAACCTGTCAACGCCGAGTCCAATGCTTCCCCGTCTCTATTGGTTTTGAATTCTCAAATATGATCCGCCACCACAAGCTACTGGGTAAAAATTGTTTCTCTCCTATATTTGAGCTGGGTTTTGATTCTAAGAATGATGAAATTTTGTTGTTGGAGTAGGTCAACCCCAAGGTGTCAGGTAAGGATGAGGAGAGTGGGAATGCTTTAGATTGTGTACCTCTGGCTAAGTAGGATCCTCACGAGGGTTTGGATATAGTATCAGAGGCTGCACTGAATGATTTTCTTATGGGGGAGGATCTGGAACCTTCAGTTTGGGTGAAGAGGAAGATTAAAGGCTTTAGTAAATATGTGGGATTTCCTATTGATTCATGTGAGTAGCAGTGCATTGATTTGTTTCAAAAGCTTGAGAAAGTGTGGGAAAAGCAAGCTATGGCAGGTAGTCTTCGCCGCAATACCTCTTCAACTAAAAAATGTATGAGGGAATTGAGGAATTTAGTTTCTTCCGTCAACTATGAGGGGCAATTTGGTCGACAAACCAAAGGGATTGAGAATTTCTGTGGGGTGGGTTCAGTTAGTTGTCCATGAATTTGAAAATCTTATCTTGGAATGTGAGAGGATTAAACAATCCTCAAAAGAGGGATACGGTGAAGAATTTACTCAAGGAGTGGAAGTGTGATGTAGTGTGTTTCCAAGAAAGTAAATTGGATTCTGTCAATTCTGTTGTTGTGAAAAGTCTTTGGAGTAGTCCTTTTGTTGATTGGGTAGCTTTGGATGCCATTCATACAGCAGGGGGAGTTATTTTGGCTTAGGACACAAGGGTATATAAAAAAATGGAAGTTCTGGTTGGGTGCTTTTCTGTTTCTATTTTGTTTAAGGGTGTGGTAGATGGTTTTGATTGGATATGTACAGGGGTGTATGGTCCGAATGCTGATGGTCTTAGGGATGCTTTGTGGACTGAACTTGATACTGTGAGAGGGAGGTGGAATGTAGCTTGGTGTGTTTTTGGTGATTTTAATATCATTAGATACCCAGCAAAGCGTCTTGGTTGCACTTCTTTTACTCCAGCCATGTTCAAATTCTTGGACTTTATTGAGAGGAATTTTTTGATGATTTACCTTTGGTGGGGGGCGAGTATACATGGTTCCGTGACTCAGAGAACCCTTCTATGTCTAGAATTGATAAAGTGCTGGTATCTGCTGATTGGAAGGATCACATTTTGGATATGACTCAAAGGCCTCTTCCTCGAGTGATTTCGAATCATTGTCCTCTTCTAGTAGAGGCAGGTGTAATGTCGAGGGGAAAGACTTCTTTCAAATTTGAGAATATGTGTTTTTGGTGATTTTAATATCATTAGATACCCAGTAGAGCATCTTGGTTGCACTTCTTTTAGTCCAGCCATATTCAAATTCTTGAACTTTATTAAGAGGAATTTTTTGATGATTTACCTTTGGTGGGGGGCGAGTATACATGGTTCTGTGACTCAAAGAACCCTTCTATGTCTAAAATTGATAGAGTGCTGGTATCCACTGATTGGGAGGATCACTTTTTGGATATGACTCAAAGGCCTCTTCCTCGAGTGATTTCGGACCACTGTCCTCTTCTAGTGGAGGCAGGTGTAATGTCGAGGGGAAAGACTTCTTTCAAATTCGAGAATATGTGGCTTAAGGTGGAGGGATTTGTGGATCTTGTGAGAGGTTGGTGGAACGGATACCATTTAGTGGGGTCTCCTAGTTATGTTCTAGCTTGCAAATTGAAGGCTCTTAAGGGAGACTTGAAGCATTGGAACAAACATGTTTTTGGGGATGTGTCTTTTAAGGAAAAAATGCTATGTGGCTGAGCTTTTGGACTTAGATTTGAGAGAAGGTATGCATTCTTTGTCATCGGCAGATAGTGCAAGAAGAGTTGAGATAAGGCTGATATTGAGTATTTAGCTTCTTTGGAGGAGATTTCTTGGAGGCAGAAATCGAAGGCTTTGTACTTAAAAGAAGCGGATAATAATACTGGGTTTTTTCATAGGCTTTCTAATTCTCATAGACATAAAAATGCTATGAAGGCTGTGGAGGTTGAGGGCATTTTGTATGAGGATGAGTCTACCATTCAGGATCAAATGGTGGGTTTTTATAAGTCTTTATACCAATAGACCAAATCTTAGAGGCCCACTATTGATGGTTTAGAGTTTGCAAATCTAAATGAAACCGATATGGTTACTTTAGAAAGGGAGTTTGAGAAGGAGGAGATCATTGCAGCCCTACAAGAGGCTAAAGGTGATAAGACCCCTGATCCATATGGCTTTACTATGGCTTTCTTTCAAAAATGCCGGTGTGTTCTTGAGAAGGAGATCTTGGCTTTTTTTGCAGACTTTCACAAAGAGTGTATCTTTGAAAAATCTCTCAATGCCACATTTTTGTGTTTGATACCCAAGAAGCTTAGTGCAATCAATATTAGAGATTTCCGCCCTATCAGCCTTGTGGGTAGTTTGTACAAGCTACTTTCTAAGGTCTTGGCACATAAACTTCGTTGTGTTTTGGATAAACTTATTTCCAATTCCCAGAATTCTTTTGTTAGGGGAAGACAAATTCTTGACTCTGTTCTAATCGCAAATGAATGCTTGGATAGTAAATTGAATAGTGGTATTCCGGGTGTGATTATTAAATTGGATATTGAGAAGGCTTATGATCATGTGAGTTGGAGTGCCTTATTTTACCTTATGGAGATGATGGGTTTTGGGGAGAAGTGGGGGAGATGGATGAAGATGTGTATTTCTACTGCCGTTTTTCAGTGCTTGTTAATGGTTCTCCAGCTGGTTTCTTTGGCAGTTCTCGTGGTCTTCGCCAAGGGGATCCTTTATCTCCACTCCTATTCTTATTGGTAATGGAGGTGTTGAGTAGATTGTTGAAAAGGGCAGAAGATGGAGGCTTTCTCAGTGGATTTCAAGCAAGTCCTAATACAAGTGGTGGTTTACATATCTCACACCTTTTGTTTGCTGATGATACTATTCTCTTTTGTGATGCATCCGAGGAACAATTAATACATATTCGTATGGTTCTAATTTTCTTTGAAGCTATCACAAGACTGAAAGTAAATGTTGGTAAGAGTGAGATTGTGCCAGTTGGTGAGGTTGGGAATTTGGATGCCTTAACTCGTATTTTATGTTGTAAGGTAGGTTGTTTACCCATGTCTTATTTGAGTATGCCTTTGGGGGCATATTATAAGGATTCTTCAATATGGAACCCTATCATTGAACGGATGGAAAAAAAGGCTTGCAGGTTGGAAGCAGTTATATTTGTCAAAAGGGGGTAGACTTACTTTATTGAAGAACAACTTATCAAGTCTTCCTACATATTATTTATCTTTGTTCACTATTCCACAACATGTGGCAGACAGATTAGAGAGGATTCAGAGGAATTTCCTTTGGGGGAGATCTAATGATGTTTTTAAATTCTCACTTGTTGTTTGGGAGAAATTTGTGTACCAGTAGAGGTAGGTGGCTTGGGGATCCGGAAGATTGGGTTGTTCAACCAAGCTTTGCTTGGGAAGTGGCTATGGCGATTTGGGAATGATGTCACACGTTTATGGAGGCAAGTTATAGCTTCCAAATATGGGGAGGCCAGTGGGGGATGGTGTACTAGAGTTGTTAGAGGGACACATGGATGTGGTATGTGGAAGAACATTAGGAAGGGGGCTAAGAGCTTTTTTGGTCATGTGTTGTATGCAATGGGTGAGGGTTTTCGTATCAGATTCTGGTATGGCCCTTGGAATAGCCCTACTGCCTTGAAGGATTTAAATTCGGCTATGTTTGCTATTGCTGTGGATAAGACAGCTATGATTTCTGAAATGGTTGACTAAGCACTAGATGGGGGTGGTAAAAGCTGGAACTTATGTTTCCGTCGTGCTTTTCAAGATTGGGAGACAGGGATCTTTTATGATTTTTTTGCTTATATCTCATCCAAGCTACCTAGAGGGGGTGATGATACCATGATATGGCAATTGAATCGTAGTGGTGTTTTTGATGTACACTCTTTCTATTTCTCATTGCTAGTAGCCCCGTTAGTGTCTTTTCCTTGGAAGAGCATTTGGTGTGTTAAGGTACCTAAAAGGGTGGCTTTCTTCTTATGGACAGCTACTAGGGGTGGGATTCTTACTATAGACAACCTTGTTAAGAAGAATTTATCTCTTCTTAACTGGTGCTGCCTTTGTCGATGTGAAGAGGAAACTGTGGATCACTTATTGATCCATTGTAAGTATGCTCATATCTTGTGGAGTGAAGTCTTTCGTTTGTTTGGGGTTCAGTGGGTGATGCCGAAGAATGTTGTCTCTCTTCTCTCTGCATGGTGGAACTGGTTGGGGAGTCGCACTTCAAATGTGTGGAATATGGTTCCAGCATGTCTTATGTGGTTAATTTAGAAGGAGCGCAATGCCCGAACTTTTGAGGAAACTGAGAGACTTGTAGATTGTGTGAAGTCTTTGCTGCTTAGGACTTTGTTTGAGTGGTCCCGTATTTGGGGGTTTACGCATTGTCATTCTTTGTTTGAATTTCTTCATTGTGTTAGTCTTTTTTTTTTATTGGTTTGTATTTTTTTCAGTGCAGTGAGTTTACTATCGTAAATTCATTGTACTTTTATTATCAATAAAGTTTGTTATTACCTATAAATAAATAAAAAACAAACCCATCCTTTTCCAAAAAAAAAAACCCATGATTATGCTCAAAGGGTTTTTTATTACATAATGGAGGTTTATTCTTTTTCGCTTTATAATCTCCAATCAATTGTATCTTAGTACATGAAATGGATGATACCTACCTTTTTTTTTTTTTTTTTTAATGATGGTTTAATTTCTTTCATCTAAATGCTACTTTAGAAGGTAAATAGACAATGTTTGACTAACCATATCACAAGTCCACAACCGAAAGGAAAATGGTAAGAAACCCATATGATAGATAACTAGTGCGATTATGGGAAGTGTCTCTCTTTTCCAATTCCAAATAGTTTCCATTTTTCCCCTCTCCCATTCTATTTAACAGTACTCCTAAACAAGCTAAGTGTGGGTCTTGGAACTTTGTTCCCTTTTAAGCATGTGAACTGCTTCTGAAGAGGGTACATAGTCCGTAACTGAACTGTGGCCAACTGTTGGGTCCACCAGCCCAGCTCATGAGATACTTCCCCCCCCGACCTGGCTGTGAGTATTTCTAGTTGATGAGATAAAAGACTTTTGCCTTCTTCCTTCATTTATCTCAACTCTTAGATTAACTGTTCAATTGGACTTAGATTGAGTTCCTGACTCTCTCCCCTTTGAGGTGCAGTACAGTTCCAGTTGCACATGGTGTGCAGACAACATAATTTTTCTTGGTGCCAATTTGGAGAAAAGTTCCCCCAATCCACCATTTCTTTTCTTTTTTTTTGAGAAGGCTCAATCCACCATGTGATTGTACAAACGAATAGTACTTTTAATCACACAATTTATTTAATAGTCCTGTGACTTTTTAAAGTGTCTCAATGAATCATAAACAAACACATATAGATAGAATTATAAATTGCCATGCAGTATGTTGAAAGATATCACTCCAACCTGAAAAAATTTTACCTATGTGCAGGCTTCTCCGACAATGGATGGAGCACACAAAAATGTACTTCTGCTCAGCAAATTTATTATCCTACCCACCAAAATGCTCATTTATTTTTTGTAACAAGTTACCCCCACACCCCAATCGGCCTCCCCCTGCCACCACCTTATGTATACACATATGCTAACATTATACTTGAGAATGATTACAACAAGCAACTGACAATTTTTGGAGCTATAAAATACAATTCGAAGAGGACATACTTACATAAAACAAATCAGAGGTTGATAATATTATTGAACATGCAGAGTGTTGTGAACTGTTCTTTGTGCTTCTTCTCGGATGCATGCAAGGTTCATTTTAAACTCCATGCACAGTCTACCCTCAACAAACTGAACTGGCAACCACAGCTTTGGCTTTACATCAACTAAGTAAGAAAGAGTTGTATACATTTTTTGGCCTGCCAAGGAATCACTATCTTCATTTCTTCCTCTATTGGACTGCATAACCCATTGATTGAAACAGTAAGCTTTTTGAATATGATACACATAATTTTATGTGAATTTATCAATTTTGAACCTACATTAGAGAATAGGGATACAAATTCCATATCTATAACTTCATATTCATCTTACTTTGGCCATATATTATTTAAAACCTAGATCAATACTTAAGTGCTGAAGACCCTATATCAGTCCAGCCCAAACATGAATCAACATATCTTTTTATCTTTAAAAAAAATCAAATTGATCATGTATAAGCACAATTGACTGGGGATCACAGCTTATGAAGCGGTCACTAGTTTGAATCTCCTTTCCCCCTCCCTTTGAGGCAAAACTTATTAAAAAATAAAAAAGCCTTAGAAACATAAGAGAAATTCATATGTAAATGAAAAATTCCAGGACTTATTATGAAGGAAACTTTGAGCTTGTATTAGTTATGGGTTGAGAGCAGGAATTTAACTCTATGAGATATAATCTTTTGTTGTTCCTGTTTTTGGTGATCATAGCCCCCATACCTATATTTTCTTGATTCAAAATTCTAAGCTAGAATGTATTATTCACCTGCTAAAGGCTAGCTATGATCTTTGACGAAATTTCTGGGATATAGAAACAATGAAACCATATATTTTACACTGACAAAAAGATGTCAGCGCCTAGCCAGTGAATTTTGTTGGAGTCGTGTGCAAGTTTCGAAGTTAGGATGCAATCTTTCTTTTTTTCTTTCTTTCTTTCTTTTTAAGTAAGTTTTGGCCCTAAGGTGAGGGAGAAGGAGAGATTCAAACTAGTGGCCTCCAGTATTCATGAGGCGTGGTCCCCAACATAGATCACAGCTGGCCTTTAGCAACTGTATAATAATTAATACATTCTAGCTTAAACAGTGTCCAATCTTTAACTTCTATAAACATTTGCTTTAAACAGAATGTTGAGATGTTTAGAAACAATTGCAAAACTTAAATAGAGAACAAGTGCCATATAATTAGCAAGTTAAACCATATGAGCAGCTATACATGCATGCATACACATGCTCGAGAACAACTAAAGAGACAAATTAACACAATTGACACAGAAGATGCCCAACAACATTAAATCAACAAAATATTACCTGTTCGATAGACCATTTTCCTTCAAATAGTTGAAAGTCTCCTTCAATCATCTTAAACTCAATATCACGCTTTTGACCAAAAGGAAGGCTTTCAAGTTCTCTTTCATAACAATCAAGAATTCCTTTCGCATTAAATTTCAGCCCAAATGCCAAGTTTTGCTGTCCAATCTGTTTTAAAGGTTGTAATTGCACAGTAAGTAGGATCAAAGGCAAAAGGTCAGAACTAAACTTAATGGAAAACTTGTTTCAAGGTGAGGTCTGCAGTCTATGTCACATAACAATATCAATGTGTGGTAAAACAAGAGGCATAAGGTGATTTAGGAAAAAATATCGAGTGCATTGCACTTGAAATAACCCATGCTGACACAAAGAGGTAAACAATGGAAAACTTGTTTCAAGATGAGGTCTTCAGTCTATGTCACATAACAATATCAATGTGTGGTATAAAATGAGGCAGAGGGTGAATTAGGAGAAAATAATGAGTGCATTGCACTTGAAATAACCCATGCCAACACAAGGAGCTAGCACACCAATGTGTTTAACATTGACTTGAGAATGAGAGCTACAATCAAGGACCTCAATCCTGAAACTTCAAATTTCAAATTCTTGGTTGGATCTAAAATTGCATACAGCCCCAAACATTCTCATTCCTCAGTAACCAAACATATGTGTCATCACTCAATAGTATCATCTTGCATACATTTAAACATTCATTAGATTAACTTATTGAAACAATTACATAATAGGCATCTATGTATTAAACTTCCCCAATATCGGAGCCCGAACAAACTTTCATACTTGCTGACAACCTTATGGCCAATGGTCAAAGTGCTTTATGATGAGGATTGTTCCCCCAAACCTTCATGCGTTCCATTGAAGACTAGTACTTCAAAACCTAACTATATATGTGTAGGTACTGCAAAGATTCAAGAATCAGTGTAGGGACCTATTGGTAAGGTTTTGTTTCCTAAAATTCAAACGATTAGATGTACTTATTACTTTAAAGATCGTATTGGTATTTATCAACGAAGCTTATTTTGCTCTAGGAATATTACAATGAAATTTGTCATCGTTAATTTGTAATTATTAGAATTATGATTAAATTCACAATTTCCTGAAACCTTAAGTTTATGGGACAATTGGTAATTTATAATAGAATTAGAGGAATTGATCCATGTCTCTAGTCTACTTTTCATTTAAAGGGTTAAAATTCGTTTCACTCATCAAAGGGGAGTCTGGGCCCACATGCCAGAGTGAGTGTTAGAATTTATGATGAAATGATTAATTACAAATTTACACCCTTTCCTAAAAGTTTGAAATTTTGGAACAGTTGGTATTATCATCAAAAAGTGGTATCCACACTACCAATCAGCAAATTAGAGAAAATTTTTAGTCATGGCCTTTATGGGTGTACATTAAATCTAATAATGCAGTGTATCTTCTACTATGAAATACTAAAGTTGTGTATTCTACTAAGAAAGAGAGAATTGAAAAGGGACCTGGAAAAGTCGGGCGAAGTTGTCAGACTTCTGTAGCAACTGACAGACAGCAAGACCAGGAATGAAATCAGCCAATCTCTCATAATCAGTGAGAATGTTCCACACAGTTTGGAGAGGTGCGTCAATGTCAATTCTAGATCGAATTCTGCGACTATTGCTTTCAAGCTTCTCGATCTCAATGTATACACCATCCCCATATTCTAACTCCTTCTCTTCTTCTTCTTCAGCATCAGAATTTTTGTTGCCACCCAAGTCGAGGTTTGAACTTGAACTAGAAGAAGAGCAATACAAATGAGGTAGTAGGAACAATCTAGGGAGGCATAGACTTGGGATTGGAGCAGAAGCAGAGTTGGTTGCAAGAATTAGATTAAGATTTCTTGGGTTATGATGATTTAAAAAGAGATGTGGGGAACAGAGTGAAGAGTCTAACGTTGTGGTTGGAAAAGCGCGCATATTCTGGTTCTGTTCTGTTCTGTTCTGTTCTGTTCTGTCCTTCTTCAGCAGCCACACATCAACATTTGACATAACAATCAACCACCGCTATTGGAATTGCAAACCCAAATCCACAGTAACATTATTGCTCTTATCTCTACTCATTGGTCTCTAGTCTCCAGTACCTGCTTGCGTTTAGTTTATGCCTTGCCTTGGCTTGGCTTGACTGTGTGCTGTGGGAGTTTGGGCTTTCAATTCATGCCCTTTTTTCATTTGGTTCACTCACTACTTGCCCATCCCAAAATTCTAATCCAATTCATTATCAACCAAAGCCTTATTAACTTCTGGCTCAACCCAACCCAAACAACCCTACCCCAAAATAGATTTCTTTTTGGGGTAAAACTTAAGTATATTAATTAACTAACTAATTATGGGTGTAATAAATTAGTTTCTTTAATTAAATTCAAATACCTAGTTGCATGAAATTTAATTATCCTTGTAAATAATAGCAGTGGTTGTATTTGGTTGGTCAATGCAACTAAGTGTTTAAATTTAATTGAGGAACCTAATGTATTGCACATAAGGTATTATACCCACTACCGTACACCCTTGGCGAGATAATCACTCCATAAATATAAGTGCTTGCGAGGTGTGGGGGCCAAAAACCAAAGTTTAAGTCTTCAGGAGAGAATTTCATACGCATATACACTTAGATTAAGTTAAAGTAGGATTTCTATATCGTGTATAAATAAATAAAAAGGTATTATACACATCTTTCCATTCTTTTATAATGTTTTACCATGGGCAAAACTTAGGTATGGTGCGCATATTATGCTTCTAATTAACTTTAAACACACGGTTGCATTTATGAATAAAAATAATAATATTATCTTTTCTAAAGCAATTAAATTCGATATACTAATATGTTTGAATGTATTTAAGGATGCTAATGCAACATGCATGCCTAAGTCTTACCCATAATTTATGCCAACTAGAATAAAAAATCATTCCCTTGATAATGTATTTAGAGCATTAGCATTGGGGGTGTAAAACCCCCCAAATTGCTAAAATAGTCATTGAACATCTAAAAAAGAACTCCATCTGGGGATGTATATCTAAATTGTTTTACAACCTGTGAATAGTAAGTTCTTATATTTAGAACTTACTATTCATGAATTTGTAAACTAAAATAATATATTTTATTCAATTTTTCTTTCTCTCTCTCTCACTTTGTCTCACTCACTTTATATTTATATTATTATTTGGTGGGATAGTTTATATTATTTTAATGAGTTGTATGTAAAAATAGAAACTAAAACGTTGGGTGAGTTGTAAAATAAGATGGTAAAATAGATAAAATGATATTTGAGGATGTAAAATAAAGTGTTTTTTGCATACTCGAATGCTAGTGCTCTTAGATACCATACCAAAAACCTAGAATAATTTTTGAAGATCCAATCCCCCACTAAAAACTTTCCTCTGGAGCTGGAAGTTTTAAAGGCCTGCTTTATGAAGTTTGTGTTATTTATATTTAGTTTTTTGGTTTTAATGAAAGTTCCATTACGCAAAAAATAAAAAAGAAGTTCACTTGAATAGACTTTACAATATACATAAAACTAATAATAACTTCAAGGCCAAAACCATCACCTACAGCCTTTCACTAAACTTTTTATATATTTTTTTTTAAAGAAAATGTAGAATTTTTTTTTTAGATAACCAAATTTAGAGTACATTATTTGTCAAGACTCAAAACAACAGTAAAGAGGACAATTCATCAAATCAAACATCATTCATATAATCCTCTTTCAACATGAGCAGCCATAAATCGTGCCCCTTGATTGCCTTGTTGATGCATCAAGGAGGCCTTTCACTATGCTTGGACCATTTTAAAATTACATTTTCCTTTATATAGAGTATGCAAAGCTTAAGTGAGCTTAGGAAAAAAAAAAAAAAGTCAATGTATAATTAGCCTGAGAATAATTATGTTTATTTTTTAATTAGAATTATTTTCCCATATTTAAAGGTAGAGTCTTACTATAATAATAAGTGTCTTATAATAAAAGCGACAGATGACGAGCTCAAGTCTAAGAATGTACTTCTTCAAAACAAATTAGGGTAACATTGTGTACCATGTCCTTGTAAAAAGTGAAAAATCCGTACTTTGGGTACCTAATTATTTCCCGTATTTGCATGGAGGTGTGGTGTGGGCTGTGGACCTGTTGCGAAGAATTTGATGACCCCTTCGGAGGAATCTATGTGGGTTGGGCCCTCGTGATTCTCGTGATGCAAATCCAACCGCGAGCGCAAGGGGAGCGAGTAACACAAGGCCTCCACCACCAAAACAAAAGACAAAGCCTAGGCCGACCAATCCCAATCTCCAAAGTCCCCAACACAACAACCCATTTTCTATTTTCTAGTTCCCTTCCACTCTCTAGTCTGTGTCTGTCTATCCTATAATTATTCCTATCCAGATTTGAGATTTCTACTCTACTCTTTTCTGAGAGAACAAAGATAGTCTTTTTGAGGCATATCTTTCTGTAACTTTTTTACTAAACCAACAGTCAGCCCTTATGGCCTCTACAGTCTCAATGCAACTGGTGCACTGTCATGCCACTCTTCCTTCTCTTTTTCAGGTTCAGAACTCTACTTTTTTTCATCTCCCTATATCTCAATCCCCTCACCCTTATTTGTTAATCAAAACCAATCTACTCAATCCCAACTGGGCTTTTAGATTTTCAGTCAAATTTATAGTTTAACTGGTTTATCCAATCAATCTTGCATTATGTTGCGTAGATTTTTTTTTTTTTTTTTTTTTTTTGCTTTGATACGTATAGTTGTTGCAAATTTTAATTTGAAATTTATTAAATTTACTATGAAATGCACTTATAACAAGCAATTGGGTTATTGCCCACCAACAGTTACAATACTATTAACATTACCTCCAAGTACAAATTACTATTTGGGCAAAATTGAGGCACAACTGCTTATTAGGTTCCTCAATTGAATTCTTTACATGATTATATTGACTTTAATTGTCCTTGGGAAAGATGACACTATTTGTGCTGTATTGGTCAATGCAGCCATGTGTTTGAATTTACTTGGGGAATCTGAGGTACAACACCCAAGTAACTGTACCTTAGTTTTGTCTTTGCTATTCTCTTTCATACCATGCTAAAGCTAATTCTTTTGCTTATATCACCTTCCTCAGAGACTCAGACAGTGCATAAAAGCAAAATTTTGTTAATACTGTTTTTATTGTGACTATTAGGTTGCTTGCAAGAAAATGCAGGTTAATGCTTAATATTCACCCTTCTTTGTTGTTACACTTGCTAGTTTCTAACGTGAGCATTGTTTTCTTTTTATCAGGGTAGTCGTGGACCAAATGTGAATAATGTGCATATGCCACATGTTGTATGCGGCTCTACAAGTTTGCACTCAGGCTACGCCCAAGCTCCACGTCTATGCTACCCTGCAACTGCAAGAGCATTGACTTCAAAATCTCACTCTGCCTCTAGTGTTTCTGTCATACAACTTTCAAGAGCACCTTCAATTAAGTACAAAAGAATGGTGTGCTACTCAATGGCAACTGTAAGTGTATGATTTAATCACCGTGCTTTTGGTACTTGTTAATGAGAATCTCCTCATCGTGTCTAAAACATTGGAAGAAAGATTTCTGCCAATAGAAACCAAAAATCTCATGATGGTGATAAAATTACATGTTTTGAGAAGAAAATATGCATTATTGATACTTTCTCATTTTTAACTCCTTATACATTGTTGTTATATGCATAGAATAGTTCCTATAATCCTCATTGCATTCAAAAATTTGGTTATCTTATAAATGTTATGTTATTTTAGGAACTAGAGCTGCAAGCAAAAGTGACAACCAAGGTCTTCTTTGATGTAGACATTGGGGGTGAACCTGTAGGTAGAATTGTAATGGGCCTATTTGGAGATGTTGTTCCAAAAACTGTTGAGAATTTTCGAGCCTTGTGCACAGGCAAGCTTTGTTCACATTAGTCCTAATTCTTTAGAAACATTGTGACTGCTGTTGCTGTTGTTGTTGTTCTGATATAAATTGTATAATGGCGCACTTTGAAAATTAAATTGAAATATCTATATGCAGGAGAGAAAGGCTATGGCTACAAAGGATGTTCCTTTCACCGTATTATTAAAGATTTCATGATCCAGGGAGGGGACTTCACTGAAGGAGATGTGAGTTCTCTGCGTGCATGTGTGTGTGTGTGGGTGTGTACCCAAAAGGTAGGTGCTTTAAAACTAAGCCAAAATTTAAGGTGTTTAATGGCTGCAGGGAACTGGAGGAATCAGCATCTATGGTTCTAAATTTGAAGATGAGAGCTTTGCATGTATGTCTTACTAGCACCTCAATGATAGCACTTTGCTTCAATAATGAGGAGCACTTCAAAATCTTCCTCCTCTATTGTCTTTATCTTGCTTCATAATATAAGGAATTCAGTTAGAGTTCTTGGGAAAGTATTTGAATGACAGTGACTATGGTACTGACTACTGACATTCAGGCATTAATTGCAGTGAAGCATGTAGGGCCTGGAGTTCTGAGCATGGCTAATGCAGGACCTGATACCAATGGGAGCCAATTTTTCATTTGCACAGTCAAGGTGAGATAGCTGCTGTAATCCTTTTCAATCGGTTTGATAGTATTTCTCATTGTATTCTTTTCACTTTTAAAACCAGTCATCATATATCACATGTAGTATTAGAAAATGTTACTTCAGTAATCTTTGAAGATCAAAATGTATCTCTTGAATACCTGGAAATTTTCTTTACTCCTAATTGACATTCTTATGGCAATGCTATTGAGGTGGCATGGCTCTTCACTAAGTTGAGTAATAAATCATTTTCAAATAAGAATATACAGAATTATCAGGTGAATTATGAATATACAGATAACAATATTCTTCAGCAAGATTGAACAGTGACATTTCTCCTCAAGCCTTCTCTAGCATTACCTACCTCAAGGCAAGCCTGGAGGCATGATCCGTACTGGCCTGCCAAAACACCTCATGGAAGAAACCAAGAGCCTTGGACTGGATGGCTTCAACTAATAACACATTTAAATAAGAAAGTAGAATGATTGGAAAGTTTCAGGAGTTTTATTTATTAAATTACAACTGTGTCATTTCTGGTTGAAGGGTATTAACTTTTTACTGGTCCCCTAGCCTTTTTTTGTAAACACAAGTTTACCATGGTGACCATGTCTAGTCCATGTACTTGAATGTTTACTTATCTCATACCACCACCTGATCCCTCTGTATCACAGGCAATTAAAGTAGT
This sequence comes from Quercus parvula, assembly GCA_030820535.1. Taxonomy (NCBI): domain Eukaryota; kingdom Viridiplantae; phylum Streptophyta; class Magnoliopsida; order Fagales; family Fagaceae; genus Quercus; species Quercus parvula. The sequence goes on from JAUAME010000008.1 coordinate 17,834,151, forward strand.
TATATACAAGTCTCTGTTAGGTTAAGTTGGATCTCCATGACTCTAAACTCTTTATAGATAATGTCCTTAATTTGCTTTATGTAGACTCCTTGGTTGGACAATCGCCATGTTGTGTTTGGAAATGTTATTGATGGACTGGATGTTGTGAGAAAACTGGAATCCCAGGAGACAAGCAGGTCAGATAGTCCTCGCTTGCCATGCAGAATCATCAATTGTGGAGAGCTACCTGTAGGTGCCTGATTTATCTGCTGATGCACGATGTCCTAATTATCACTTTTTGTGACTGTGCAATTGATTTAGCAAAAAAATACTATGTGTGAGATATTATTAATGTTAGCTGAGGTTATTCCGGATGACTTTATATAAGCTAGCAGTAGAGGAGCGTGTATTATTAGCAGGGTGGATCCAAATTTCAAATGCAAGGATTTGGCATGTGTTGTGGTCAACTAAATTGTTTCACTTACATGAATTCATAGGCATTTCACATACCATTCTGTGGTGGCAACTAGGAGAATAAGATTTTTGTATTCATTGTTTCATAGATGTTGTATAATAAGCTAAACTTGACATAGGAATTTATCCTTGTTTTTATTTTACATTGCACAAGAATTAAACATAAATGTGTCGCCGGGGAAAAATTATGCCAGGGCAACGGTTGCAACTGCACTGGACTGAATAACTTGCCCAATCTGCTCTCCTTCACCTTCCCATATTTCAGGTAGTGCTTCCTTTATATTGTGGATGCTACTCAAGGCATGGTCAGCACCAGGAACCAATATTGAGCTCCCCACCTGCCATCAAAAATCACTTTCATTAAATTTGACCAAAGTTTATGTTGTTTATTCCCTTATGGTAGTAGAGAAAAGCAGTCATTCATGCTAATAATGCATTGTTGATGTGAATCTAATCCAAGGCACCATCTCCCATCCTAACATGATTGATTCAATTGCCCTGCAACACAGTAAAAAATGCTGATAATAATGAAATATGTTGCCATCTGGAACATGAGCATATGAAGAAATCCTCACCTGTGCTGAGTTTGTTTTTATATTTGTACTCTTTCTCTAAGTATTATTTTTGTTTTCTGGGTGGGGGTTAACTTTATTATTGGGTTCCAAGATATGATTTGTAACGTTTTCTAGTTTTATTTGTTTGGATTTTTTAGTTAGGTAAGTTGCAAACTTGCAGTACTTTATACTACAACGCCACTCAAAACTTACTATAACAGTATGAAGTCCGGCTGCTTTTCCACTTGCAATGTTTCGAACACTGTCATCGAAGAAGATCTGAGAAAGGAATAGAAAATTTTTGTTACTCATTTCGGCAATGTTTAAAGCAACAAATAATGGTTTTAAAGTTGAGATAAATTTATCCCAAAAATAAACTGAGATGTGCATTGAATTTTACTGTTTTCTTTGGGTCAATGTTTGCTATCTGAATAGCAGCTTCAATAGCTTCCACAGAGGGTTTGCAGAGGATTCGTGACTTGGGGTTGAAACTTCCACCCTCAGTTAAACCTATACTATAGGATTCTGGCTCTGGGGCATCTCCTGAGAGGACTGAATTATCAACTGGCACATCAATGCAACCAAATGGTTCTTGGGGAGGGTTAAGTGTTTCAAAGCAAATGATGCCTTCAAAACAATCTTCCAAACCCAACCTGCTTAGAACTTGAGATACATGTGCTTTGTCTGCATTAGTGAAGATCTGAAAAAACCAGTTCAAACAGCTTAGAATTACCAACATATTGCTGTCTTGTTTGTGAACATGAATGTGAAAGAGTAGAACAGTATTGACATACTATTTTAGGCTGTGGCATGGAAAGTAGAAGATTCCTTAAAACTGGATCTGGCTTGAGGACATCGTAGGGTAGTCTTCCATGGACATAAGCATGAAACTCGTCGTCATCGAATTCATAACCAAGAGCCTGAAGGGAAAGACTAAAATTTGTGAACTCCCTAGTATAAGCAGAATTCAGGAAATTATTAATATTGACAGAATTTTCAAGAAATCCATCTTTATTTTACCTTTAGACCGGCCATTGTTGTCCCATATTCCTTATACAATTCCAAGCACATCCTTGGTACTTCACTTTCATCCATGTGCAAATGTTGCAACATGTACTCTACAACAAATTTTAAAAAAAAAAAAATTAATCAATCTCCCTTCATTGTAACTGTATTACCACCGTTGACACCATCATCATTATCGTAAGTGTCAACAATCATACCCGTTATATTCTTGCGACAAGCCAAGTTGATACCGGAGCTCATGGGATACAGTGTATCATCCATATCTGCAGAACATGTTGGGAACCCAAAGATCAATAACATTTACATATATAATTTATCATCTATACTAACAATGTTTTCTAACATTAAATCATGAAGACTACATTATTTTGTCAAATTTCCAGTCTCTATCTCTAACTGGTTGATCAAACACAAAAATTTGTTCAGTTGGGTTTTTTATAAAATAGGGGACAGTAACATTTCATTATTAAAGCAATGCAATAGAACATTAAACTAAGTAGATTAAGTTGCATTACGACATACCAAAGAGCAAGCAGTCATATTTGGCTCCACTGCACCTCCTCACAGCGTCCATCTTCAAGAATATCTCTGCAAGAAAGTTTTATTTCTTTATGATTGTAGAACACAAGTACTTAAGAGGAGTTTGCTAAGAACAAATCCTACTCTATAAAAGCTGCCTTCCCTTCACATAGCAAAGAGGAAATTTTGGAGTCAAAAACCTTAAAGGGTGAGGGGGTAACAGTTCTTTATCAAATCATTCTCTTAAAATTCTTGCAGGGATGAGCATATGGCCATATAAAGAATCATATTCACTGTTTTTTACATTAGATATCCTTGATTTTGAGAATCATCAACTAGAACTAGTACGATCAAACCCATTCAAGCAAACAAGTAATAACTATGAAAGAAAGGAGAAGATGGAAGAATTCACAGTAAAAACCATGCAGAGAAAACAAATCAAATTTTTAAAAAAGAATAGAAAAAGAAAAGAAAGACCTGATGAAGCTGTCGAGAAGTGCAACAAATTAAGAGCAAAGGTACTCAGCAAAAAAGAGGTTAAGAGCTTAGATAAAAGGTTCAAAGCTTCCATTTTATTTTTGAGTATATACCTTATCCTCTCCCAGATTATATAGGACAAAGATATTAAGCAAATTTCATGGAACATATGATGAAATCAATGCAAGCTCATCAAAATTAACCACAACCATACGGAAATGATCTCAAAACCTTGTATTTGTTGAAGAAAACAATGAACAGAAAACAAAAAAGAACATAGTACAACATAATAAACCAATACCTTCAAATAATACAATGACTACAATTGCTCTGACGCTTGATTCAATAATGACTTACACTCGGCATATATATACTACAAATATGTGAGGAAGGTGCTGAGAGAGGTGACACTTGCAAAGTCTGAGGTGGTGAGCACAATTTGTCTATCTTTTAGTATAATTCTAAAGTGTTAAATGTGTTAAGAGTCATGACTCGTGTTGCTTTCGGTTACCAGTCATTTTCAACATTTGTCTACGATCTCATAGTCTCATGTCTCATCACAACCCACCTACTAGAGTTATAGGCTCCATTTCTTAAAATTCCTCTCATAGTATGACCCAATAACAAAAGATGAGTGCTTAGTGCTCCATGACCAATAATTATGCGGAGCAGGGCTATTGAGTTTTTTTTTTTAATGGAATTAGGAATAGTCTAGATTGGCCTGCTGGCATCATGGAATCAAAGGATATATGAATGAGATTATGGATTACCTACAGTGGGAAATAAAGATGAGGTTTATTCTTTTCAATTTCCAAAGGTATTCGGAATAAAAGCATATTTCATAGCTATTTTCTTATCCTATCAACGATATTATCATATGGCAAAAATTTGTTGCACACACCTTTACACACTTGCAAAAAAAAAACTGAAATTGTGAGTTCAGTCACGATTTCCAATTAGAAATTAATTTCAGTTGTTTTTTTGCGTGTGTTAACGTGGATACATTAACGTGTAGTGTAATAAACATTACTCTTATCACATTGACACTTATTATTGCACACTAGCTCCTTAATATACATTGTTTGTACACATCACGTATTTCATGTGTTAAGTGTGGATATATACACTTAAAAAATGTGAATAACGCATTTTTTTTTCTTATTACATTCCTGGATAATACGATTCTCTCCCTATTGCATTACTCAAGAAAGGGTATACACACAAATATGCTGCCACTTGGAATGGCCATGAACAATACCTCGCTAGCTTCAATTACAAGTCATTGTCATCCCATAATGCAAACTGCATATTGGCAAATGTAAATGGAATTTGATGTTAGAGAACGACAAATTCGTTTTACCGGAACAAGATGCTCTCATGCAATGTACAGGGTCGGAAACAGTGGAGATTCTAGAACTGTCAAACCTCAAGATTTTATCTGCAACACTTTCTTATATTACTTAGTTTTGGACAATACCCTGTAATTTTCATGGAACTTGAATTTCACAAAAGTTTCTTGTGAATTGTGATTCCATTTGCATCCTTAAACGGTTGGCTCCCTTAGCCAGTCATGCCAATGCCCTCTAAACAAATCTTTTTCCAAAGTCTTATTTGTTTTCTTTGCACCCATAAATAAATAAAAATAAAAGTGAAAGTTTTTTACTACTAACTTCTAAGAAATTATACATAAACTCCCTTTATAGGTTATATCAAACATTTGGTTTTGGTTTTGGTACCACTGAGAAAAGAAGGTTAGTTCCATATCTTGTGAATACGCATTTGAGTTGCCTGTTTTAGCATGACCTGTGCAGCTGTGCCTCCCTCGGGATAATGCATGGGAGGTGCTACTCTCTCCATTGTAGTTTATTGAACGAAAAATTATAAAACCGTAACCAATCCCACGCTAATTTTCATAACTATCCGATGTGGCTGATTGTGAGTGACGGGAAAAAAAAATGGTGGATTTATATGAAAGTTACATGCAGTTGGTCACAATTTATCATATGAAATGTTTTTTACTATTTTCGCATAAGAATTTACTTTTTTAATTTTATATATTCACTTTTCAAACCACCCCACATCTTATTATCTATTTTATACTATACGAAAAGTACCAACTGAACTACAAAACTCTTATGTCTTAACAACTACATCTAAATTTAATGTGAAAATATTAAAATTAATTAAGAATCATGTGTATACTAAAGAAAATATTTTATTAATTTAATAAAAATTAAATTAAAATATATAATAAAACTAAAGTAAAGTTTTTCTACTAAAAAAATCATATATAAGTCCAAAATTAATTGAATGGAAGATGATAGATAATTATATAACTAATATAAAAGGAGTTGCCAAATTGAAAATAACTTCATTAGCATTTAGTTATGATGAAAATTAAAGCGATACCTTTTGGTAAGGTTATGCATGCCCGAATATATATAAATATATATATATATATATATAGAGAGAGAGAGAGAGAGAGAGTCTCCAACCTGCTAGGAAAAGGTTATAGAGAATAAACCATATATTAGGGCATCCGTACCCACCAATATGAATCAACATAAATTATAGCTAACATATGCTAAATTTGCAAGACATTAAAATTTAAGATTCGAAATATAATGGGAAAGTCCTTATAGACTTGCATGTTTTCATGATATTGGAAAAAAATAATATGCAAAAAAAATAAAAAATAAAAAAAACCTAATCACTTGATGCATACAAAAAATTTTAAAAAGTAAAATGCTCTCATATAATAGATCTAGAAGTAGAAGTGTAGAACATATAACTTTTAATTAAACATGAGATGTACGGATATATTAGCGATAAATATGTAAATCATGAAGAGTTTAATCTAAATAATTCTATAGTTATTCATGTGAGGTCAACAGCAACAATCATTTAACAAAGTATCAAAATAATCATGTGATGTTGCAACAATTATTTAACAAAGTATTTAGAAATAATCAAGAAATTCATTTTTAGGAATATACTCTAAAAAATTAATCTATTTCTATTGATAAGACATTCCTGTAGCATTAATACAATATTTCATCTAACCCTGCAACTGCATATTTAGGAAAAACTTTGATTAGAATACAATATTTACAAAAGCAAGCAACAAAAGCTTTTAAACAAACCACAAAGATATAATGTAATTGTGCAAATTGTCCAAATCAAAACATAATGGTAAGCCCAAAAAAAAAAAAGAGTCAAACTTCAATCAACCATGTTTTCAAACGGTTTGAATTTTATAATTAAAAAGTGCAAGAAGCTTGAGAGAAGAGAAATGCATACTAACTACGTCCTAGAAATTCAGGGATTTATATATTGGCATGAGTTTCTCTTCTCAAAAAAAAAAAAAAAAAAAAACTACATAGATGATATATCAACTTAAAAGAAGTCTAACTAATGTAGGATTTCAAATTATAATAAAATTAAGATATTTAATTAATTTAAAATAATAAGATAAAGAGAATGTATGTAAATAAAGAATTTGGAAGTGAAGTGACCTAAGGCTAGTAAAATATTAATGGAGTAAAAACATAGGTGTGTATGGTCTACTAATTAGAAAACAAAATAAAAAATTATTGAAAATAAATAAATGAAAAGCCGTGTATATAATAGGAGCAATATATAAACTTATTGATAATAAATAAATGAAAAACTGTGTATATAATAATATATAAACTTACCAAATGTAGTGTTCTAATAAGTATTATTATTTTCGTGTATGTTATAATAAATATTACTATTTACTCAAAAAAAAAGAAAATGGGGATGTTTATCCCATATTGGTTGTGTGTGTCTAGTGTCCGCTGTTTATAACTCCAGTCTACAACTACAAAGGTTAGGCCCTTTTGTAGTTATACTCTAGTTATGTAATATATTATAAATCTGGTTTAAAACACTATTATTATTTTCGTGTGTGTTCTAATAAATATTACTGTTTACTCAAAAAAAGAAAAATACTAGATGTAGTGTTGGTGCCTTGGTGGATGGAAAAAGAAGTAAATTAATTGATAAGAAGACTTTTTATCAAAAAAGATAAGATGAATTAAAGTAATATGTATGACAAATTGATAAGTACCCAGTTTTTTTATCAATTAAGATTTTTTATCAACTTCTAAATTATATTAATAAAAGGATTAGATGAAGTATTTGGATTGTAATCAAATTAAGATTTTCATTAACTTAGAAATTATAGGAGAAGAAAAAATATTTTTTTTTAAATCTAAAAATTTTTAAAAATTTATGCAATTTAATGAAGCCACTTGCCACAATCACGACTTCTAAACCCAACTTTTATTATATACTAGAATTATGTCGTGCGATGCACGGCTTAATAATAAATATTTTGATAATATAATTAAATTGAATAACAAATAAAATGGGGAAAAAAAAAGTTACATGGAAGATGTATATTATGTAAGTTCAAGTTTGGTATTTTTTTTTTTTTAAAACAATTATTCTAAAATATTTTAAAAATTATGGAAAATTGTAAAAATAGTATAACAATTATGAATGAAATCTCTGTGTGTGTGTGTGTATAAGATTAAAAAAAAAAATTAAAAATTAAAAAAAAAACAAAAAACAAAAATCTATTTTTTTTAAATCTAAAAAATAAATGAATTTGTATATTTTTCCTTATATATAATATATCTAATTACAATGATCTTAAAAAGCTTTTATAATTTTTTTAATAATTCCTATTTATTTATGAAGAGGGGATCATCCTAAAATAATTAATTCAAAATTTAAGATTAAAAAATAAATTGTACTTATACACTTAAAAGAAATTTAATTTTTATTTCTTATTTTAATATTTAAATCATTTGTTTTAGTGTTGATTTTATTTAAATGGTTATAAGTTATATCACCCACTTAACTGTAAAACCAGCATGTGTATCCATATGTAACATTCTAACTTAATAATAAATAAAAATATAATACCCTAACTTAATGTAACATTCTAACTTACTAATAAATAAATATAACACCCTAACTTAAAGTAATGTTTGTAATTGTATTGTGCTTTAGCCTCTAAGAACACATATATTATTATTTTTTTCTCATAAAAAAACACAAATATTAATATTACACATGAAAAAAATAATGAATTCAATAATTGAAACAGTTGAAACCAAATTAAGCCAAAATCCCAATTCATTAATGAAAAAATATCCAAATTTCTGAACTTTAAAAAAATGAAAACGGAATTAAGTAAAGATAGACTTACATGGGAATTTGGATTGATGGATATAAGAACATTTTTAGTTCCTTCTTTTTCTCTCGTATCCAATTTCATGATGAATAGCAAATTTTTCTTTTAATTAAAGAAGAAAGATTACATGGAACAAAGCACCAAACAAAAACCATAACAAATTAAATCCACAATAAAATATTGATGTCAACAACAAATAATCATGTGATAAGAAAATAAAAAATACAAATATATTGCTTGCTATATTGACATCTAAAAAAAATACTAAAAGGTGTGATCAAACATAGAATTTCAACCTATCTATAAAACTTGTTGATAAAAATCATCTAATATATAATAAAAAGGCAACAAATACACAAAATCTATTCAATTTGATGAAGAAAGAAAAATACCTGCAAGGTTGTAGGTAGGGTAGAGAGGAGAAGAGAAGAATATAGCAAATAATTGTAAGGTATATAGTAGAAAGAATAATACACTAAAAAATTGTGTGTGTGTGTGTGTGTGTGTGTGTGTATAGAGAGAATTTTAGGCTGTGAAAAAGATGATATGAACAAGAATAAGGAGTTTAGGTGAAACTCAAATACTTTTTTTTTAAAAAAAAACTTTATTATTAGGAAAAAGATGACATAAGATGCAAATTTATCCCCAAAAAAAAATGTAGTAAAAAAAATTATTAAAAAAAAAAAACCGTAGTTTGATATATAGTATTTAAATTCTACTATCTTTTTTCTTTCTTGTATTTTTTATCTCTCTTTTTTATTTAAACTCTATCCTTTTTTATATATAGGTAATTCTATCATATTGATTTTAAGCTTTATTGATAACATTTTAGATAGACACAAATGTAGTTGTAGTTGTAAATCAAATACTACTTTCTTCTATTACTTGATTATTAGGAAAAAAAATGACATAAAATGCATATTTATCCACACAAAAAAAAAAAAAAAACTTAAAAAAAATAACAAAAACGAACATATGTTGATACACAATAGTATTCAATTCTATCTTCTCCCTTTTTTTTAATTCTCTCTTATTTGCTTTATTTTATGTATTTTTTATTTATTGAAATTCTATCCTTTATTTAAGGTAATTATACCCTATTGATTTTAGGCTTTATTGATAATAATTTAGATAGACCCAACCAACTAAATTTAATCACTTTTTGAAATTTTAGAAAACACTTATATAAGAATGTACGGGGGTTGGTCCCGGGGTCATTGGCCCTTGGAACTTGGTCTTGTAGAACTGTACAGGATGGTCGTAGGCCCGTTGGGCCTTGGGCCCTGAACTAGATATACAACGCCTGACCCCCTCCCCATTGGACTTAAGAACTTGATCCAGGCACCCCCTTAAGACTCACTGTAAGCCCAATGAACATAACGGGACCATTCAACCCGGAACGTCAAAAGCGAACCACTCCTGATCAAACTTATCCTGGCCGGGTGTGTGGTTGCTCAACAAAATGATGACTCAATTTCTTGATATTACCTTAGGAAATATCACTGCCAAATAGGCTTTTTAAAGGTGGGAATCAGTTCCAATGCCACTACCAACTTACCCACCTAAACACCCACCTAAAGACAATGGAATTGGACCTTCATTCGCACAAATAGAGGGAAGCAATCATAACACCTCCACTTATCTAAAGCTATAAATAGAGGAATTAAGGGAGAAAGGGGTTTGGCAATTCTGGAGAGAACGCTAAGAGAAGAGATCAGTCATTCTACGGGAGAAAGGGATCAACTCTGTGAGTTGAAAGGGAACTGAGGAAATAGGGGGGTATTTGGGCTGTCGAGCATAGATCCACCTATAGTAGAAAACTTAAAGCCCACGATACAAATAGATTGTGAGCCCAGGTAGAGACTGAGCTCAATAGTCATATTTTGGGTACCCACAAAGAAAAAATATAATGTTGTTTTTATATAAAAATTACTACAATAAGAACGTTGTTATTTTTTATTTTTTTATAATACACTACATGTAAAAAATAAGGATTAGGCGAATTAAATAAAGAATTTGGATTGTAATCAAGATTTTTATTAACTTAGAAATTATAGGAGAAGAAAAATTGTATATATTTTTTCTTAAAATCTAGAAATCTAAAAAAAATTCTGCAATGTGGTGAAGTCACTTGGCGCAACCATAGCGTCTAAGCCCAACTAGTTGCACCAAGCCTAATTTTTATCTACTTAGAAATTATAGGAGAAGAAAAATTGTATATATTTTTTCTTAAAATCTAAAAATTAAAAAAAAAATTATGTAGATTCTCAAAAAAAAAAAATATATATATATATATATATATATATGTAATATGGTGAAGCCACTTAACATAACCACTATATCTAAGCCCAACTTTTAGGAAATGATATAATATGATTTTGATTATCTGATTATCTGCTTCAATATTTTGAAGTCTTACGTCATTGCCTATGAGACTTCAGTATTAACTATTAACTATTTTCATGTCAAACATTTGTTAATATAAAAGTCAATAGCAAATGTTGGTCATTTTTTATATGAAAATAGTTAAACCACTCTCCGATCTCCTCATCGGCTCACCGCATGCGCCATATATGTCATATGTGCATGGTTAGAAGCGTTTTTATTCTTTCTTTTTTATTTTTTGTCAACGTAAGATTAGAAGCGTTTTTATTCTTTCTTTTTTATTTTTTGTCAACGTAAGATAGTTTTTTAAGAGCATCAAATTAGAATATCATGTAAATGCTATGAAAGATATAAAATTTATATTAGATCACGTCACGTTTTCCAAAAGAGAAATTTATATTAGATCATGCTTATAAAACTATCATGCTTATAAAACTAACTTTTTTTTTTAGAAACAAAAAAAAAAAAAATTATTCAACCAAAAACTACAACATAAATATGTTTACAATATTTGTAAAAACAGTACATTTTACATATTCAACTACTAAGGCTCCGTTTGTTTTGACTTCAAACTGATTCTGGAAATGCTTTTTCGGAAAAGTGGATGTTTGGCTGTTACTGAAAATTTGGTCAAACTGAAAATGATTTCAGTTTGACCGTAAAATAAGGCTGAGAGGGCAGAAAATAATTTACGTTCTCATTTTCACTTCAAATCACTTCCGCCCCAGGAAAAGAGATCGCACCAACACCCCAGCACTGGCGAAGGCGAGATTGATCCACATCCAAGAGCTCCGACAAACCCAGAAAACCCAAGACCAAGCTTGTTCGTCGAGCAATGCCCAAAGAGAGATAGAGAGAGAGAGCGAGAGAAGGAAGGACTTAGACGCGCAAACAGAGAGAGAGAGAGAGAGAGATCGAGCCGTCGAACCCATTCCTCAGATCGCAAACCGAGAAATCGTCACCAATCGTCGAACCCAGAAATCGTCACCGATCGTCGAACCCAGAAATCGTCGATCTCGTCGCTGATCCGCTTGCTCTCTTTGATCTCTGATTTTCTTGTTGTTGTGGTGTCGTGGGTGGTTCTTGTTTTGTTGTTCTCTGATTTTGGGTTGATCTTTGATTTGATGAATTTTTTTTTTGTTGGGCATTGAGAATTTGGGTTTGAATTTGGGTTTTGTTGGATTTGATGATATATTTGTTTGGAAGCTGAGAAAATGTGAGAAACATCATAAAAATGAGTTTTCTAGAGCATTTTCAAAAATACAACCAAACACCAGAAAATATTTTCTAAAATATTTTTTGAAATGCAACCAAACACTTGAAAATATTTTTCTTTCCCGAAAATATTTTCCTTTCTGGAAAATATTTTACATCCAACCAAACACAGCCTAAGAGCGCATAATTTTCATATGAGAGCATCCACGTTGGTGGAGTTATAATTTTAGCTATTTGGCACCATAAAAAGCAACTTTATTTATTTTACCTTCTTACTTTACAAAATATCTAACATTAGTGGTGTTATTTTAACTTTCAACACAATAAAATAATATAAACAATACAAAAAAATAATATATTCACTATAATAAAGACAAAAATAAAGAAAAAAATAAGTAAAATAATTAAAGTAATGTGAACACAGGAATAAAAAAGTGTTTTTTTTTTTTACCTTTGAGCTAAAATGCATAACCATCTTTGGTTGTACACTATAACAAAGAATCCAAAATTTTTGGCTATAGCTCCACCAATGGAGCCTTACTTTTGCATTTGGTGGTACAAAAAATAGTAATATAGCTTTTTAGCATCACCAATACTAATACTCTTATATATTGCGTATATGATGACAATTTGATGATTGGTGTAGCTTCATATCCCATTATTCCTAGAAATATCTACAAATTAACTAGTTAAAAAAAACAATAATATAAAAAGAAAAGTTTTAAGTTCACAATATTTTCATAATAAATCATAAGTGATTAAGTTTTTAATGGTTTTAATTTGAATCCATTACTGAAATTACTTTTTTGCTACCAATAACAGCCAATAACAACTTTTTACTTAAGATTTGTCATGAAAGTACTATAAAATTTTTGTGAACATAACATTTCAATAGAAATCTTTCTTGTTTGCAATGTGAACTACTTAGAGACACAATGTTGATCTAATTTCCATGCTAAATGTATATATATAAAACAGTAATACACTACAAGAAAAATGGGCTATTGTGGCGGGCCAAAAGCGCCGCTAAACTCATATTTTGAAAATCCAAACGTTGGATCACATTTCCTATATGTTCTTAACATGCATGCCAATTTTCATGCCAATCGGGTGTAATTTACCATTTGATCTTTAAACTCATCTTTTATGCGTTACTTTAAACTGTAAAAATTTGAATTTAAACAATTGATTGATGACATGGCTATTAATCTTTGATCACTTTGAAATTTTGTAAGCATAAAAAATATATGAAGATAATATAATCTAACAGTAGATTTGTCAAAATTCACAATGAATTAAGAAATATAGGGTTGGGTTTAAGTAACACGTGATGTAACTCTAAAAAATGTTACACCAACCAATAACTTATTGTTGAATTCATATTTTGAAACTCCAACCGTTGGATCACATTTCCGATATATTCTTAACATGCATGTCAATTTTCATGCCAATCGGACATAATTTACCATTTGATCTTTAAACTCATCTTTTATGCGTTATTTTAAACTACAAGAACTTGAATTTAAACAATTGATTGATGACATGGCTATTAATTTTTGATCAGCTTGAAATTTTGTAAGCATGAAAAATATATGAAGATAATATAATCTAACGGTAGATTTGTCAAAATTCACATTGAATTAAGAAATATATGGTTGGGTTCAAGTTACACGTAATGTAATTCTAAAAAATGTTACACCAACCAATAACTTATTGTTGAATTCATATTTTTGAAAATCCAACCGTTGGATTATATGTTCTTAACATGTATGCCAATTTTCATGCTAATCGGATGTAATTTACCTTTTGATCTTTAAGTGGGAAGGCAAAAAATACAGAGAAAAATTTTGGGGTTGAAATTTAAAGGTCTATTGCGGCGGGGTTTATGTCCCGCCATTGTAGCACGCCGCAAAAAAACCCTACCTTTAGCGGCGGTCACAAAAAAACACCGCAATATGCAACATATAGCGGCAATTTTCGCACTCGCTGCAATAGCTCATTTTTCTTGTAGTGATAGTTGCATTGTAAAAATTTATATGCTTTTCATGTTTGTTTTTTTTTAATATTAAAACTTTTAGAACATTAGTATTGGTGTAGGCATTTTGCTAAAATGCTAAATTTACCATAAAGTGGGCTGCATCAATGGAGGCAAAGCCAAATTTTTTGGCTCTTGAGCTAAGATGGTAAAAGAAAATTTAATATTTTATTAAAATATATATTATTTTATTGTGTTGATGGTGGTGGTTGTTATTTATTGTAGTAGATATATTATTTTATTGTGTTGTTTATATTATTTTATTGTGTTGAATACTAAAATAAAACAACTGATTTTGAGTGCTTTGTAAAATGAGGTGATAATTAAATAGATAAAGTAGCTTTTTGTGGTGTCAAATTGCTAAATTTTTGGGACCACCAATATGATGATCTTAGTGGGTAAAGACGATAAATCCACCATAGGAAGTTTTAGGGGATCACATTGCAAAAGAGTATTTCGATTTTTTGCTGCTGTGGTAAGCTGATTTCGAAATTTAGGAATATGGTGCAATGGAGAGGATTATATTTGCTGTGAAAACAATATTGAAGGCAACTAAGAGTTTTGACATTTTATGTCTTAATTGCAGGAAAAGAATAGCCCGGTAACTAGTAAGTCACCATGAGCAGTGCTTATGGCATTGGCAAAAAACACAAATGTACCATTAAAAGTAAACTGTGATGATGCCTCTTCTCCATGGTTTTAAAAACCGGTACGGTGAAAGAACCGGTCGAAGAGCTAATTATCGGTTTTCTGGTTAGACCGGAGTCCGACCGATGGTCAAACCGGTAACGTCATAAATAATTTAATTATTATTTATTTAAATTATATAAATAATTAATAATTTTTTAATTATATATAAAAATATATATTAACAAGTGTGTGTGTCCGGGCCTCTATAGGGAGAGAAAAATTTCTAGAGTTTTTTTTTATCCCCTAAAAAGTCAAAACGTTTACACAACAAAGCAACAAATACCTAGTTCAAAACAATAACAACAACAACAATCAAATTGGCCAATACCCTTTTGCTCTCTCTCTCTGAAATTCTAAGGCTTTGATTTTGAATCAAATTCACTCTGAGGGTTGGTGGGGTTTTTTTTTTTTTTTTTTTTTATTTGAGAGAAACAGAGTAGGGGAAAAAAAAAAGCAGTTCTTTTCGTCTATGATGAGTTCCAATACGGCGTCATCTAGCGCAGGAGTCGCTGGATCGGCTGATTCTGTAGCTCCCAAAAGAAATTCCAAGAAACCCAAATGTAATTTCTTCTCAAAAGACTTGATTTTTATGGATTTTTTTTTTTTTTTTTGGGAGTTTTGGTTCCCATCCATGAGTACCCACTTGCTAATTTGTTGAGTTTTCACATGGGTTTTGCTTGAGAGGGTGAGAGTGTGAGAGTGAGGCGTGAGCTTGAGAGGTAAGACTCGTGAGAGGCGTGAGCTTGAAAGGTAAGACCATGAGAGGCGTACGTGAGAAGGAAAAAACAAATAAAAAACCGAGCACTTCAGAGTTCAGATCAGACCCGTAAGGATGGGAAGGAAAAAAAATGTTGGAGAGGCGTGGGCGTGGCGTGCGTGATATTTAGAGAGACAGAGAGAGTGAGCTTGACTGCTTGAGTTGAGTGAGAGTGAGGTGGAGAGGGCGAGGCAGAAAGGCGAGATAGGCGAGAGCTTGAGATGTCAGATGAGGTGTGAGAACTAAGATGAGAGTGTGAAAGTGTTAGGACTTAGAACTTTAGTCTTTACGGTTAGTTTTTAGGCCAAAACAATGTAGTTTTAGGCTAAGAAAGGACAAAAAATGACCAACCGGTCAATAACCAATTCGACCATGCCGGTTTTCGGTTCTCCAGTTGAACCGGCCGATTTGTACTATTTATCAGTTTTTAAGCTATTTCCGATTTTTTACAATAACCAGACCAGATTGAAGTCCGTTTCCCAGTTGAACTGGTCAGACCGGCCGGTCCGGTCCGGTTTTTAAAATTATGCTCTTCTCTTGCCTTAGCTAAATGGGCACTATGTAATGGTTAATCTAGTTGTATTAATTTTAACTTTACTCAATTATTTTTTTTTTATTCAATGTAAATTTTAACAAATCCATTATTGGATAACATTTATTTTATTCTCCATACTTATAAAATTTTTGAAAAATCAAATTGTTGGGCTTTGTGGAGCCTAGTTTTGTTTGATTCGGTTTGACGACCTGACCCGACCCGAATAATGTTGCATAGTTTTTAATGGGAGATTTACTGAGGCTTAGTCAATGGAGCGGAGGCTTGGGTCGATAGGCCCAAGCTAGAGCTGTGTTTTTTTTTTTTTTTTGAGTTAGAAGAAAAACTGTAGCCGCAACTATTACTTTGTATTCTTCCCTAATAATAGTGAAATCCCTACAACTCTATGGACGTAGGCAAATTGCCGAACTACGTAAATATTTTCTTGTGCGTGTGATTGTTTTTCTTTGGCGTGTGTTTTCTCTATTTTTTGTTTCTCACAGGTTGGGAATTCAGGTTAATTCCCTACAACTGGTATCAGAGCCTAGGGTTAGGTTTGAGTGGGAGCAATGGCAGAGGAAGCAGGAAAGGCATCTAGAATAGACAATTTTGATGGCACAAACTTTGCGTATTGGAGGATGCAGGTTAAAGATTATCTCTATGGGAGGAAATTGCTTCTGCCTTTTTTGGGGACAAAACCTGAGGCTATGAAGGCTGAGGAATGAGCTCTTCTTCTTGACAGACAAGTACTGGGAGTTATCACGTTAACTCTGTCTAGGTTTGTTGCACATAATGTTGTAAAGAAGAAGACCACAACAGATTTGATGAAGGCTTTGTCCGATATGTATGAAAAGCCGTTAGCAAACAACAAGGTACATCTGATGAAGAAACTGTTCAATTTGAAGATGGCAGAGAATGCATCATTAGCACAACATCTGAACGAATTTAACACCATCACAAATCAATTATCGTCTGTAGAAATTGATTTTGATGATGAGATCTATGCATTGATCGTTTTGGCTTCTTTGCCAAACAGTTGGGAGGCAATAAGGATGGCAGTAAGCAATTCTACAGGAAAAGAAAAGTTGAAGTACAATGACATACAGGATTTAATTTTGGTTGAAGAGTTTCGCAGAAGAGATGCAGGTGAAACCTCAGGATCTGGTTCTGCCCTAAACCTGGAGACAAGAGGTAGAGGTAATGACAGAAATTCAAATCGGGACAAATCAAAATCCATAAATTATAATCGGAACAGAAGTAAATCTAGATTAGGCCAACAAGTGCAATGCTGGAACTGTGGGAAAGCAGGTCACGTTAGGAGGCAATGCAAAAGTCCTAAGAAGAAGAATGAAGATGATTCTGTTAATGCTGTAATAGAAGAGGTGCATGATGCATTACTTCTTGCAGTAGACAGTCCACTTGATGATTGGGTTTTGGACTCAGGAGCTTTTTTTCATACCACTCCACATCAAGAAATCATATAGAATTATGTTACATGTGATTTTGGTAAGGTGTATTTGGCTGATGGTTCAGCCTTGGATGTTGTAGGATATTGTTGCCTAATAGATCTGTTTGGTTACTGGAGAAGGTTCGACATATTCCTGACTTAAAGAGGAATTTGATTTCTGTTGGACAACTTGATGATGAAGGGTATGCAATACTATTTGTTGGTGGTACTTGGAAGGTTACAAAGGGAGCTAGGGTATTGGCTCGTGGAAAGAAAACCGGTACGTTGTATATGACCTCAAGTCCAAGAGACACAATTGCAGTTGTTGATGCAAGTACTGATACAAGCCTATGACACCGCAAACTTGGTCACATGAGTGAGAAAGGGATAAAGATGTTGCTGTCAAAAAGAAAATTACCAGAATTAAAGTCCATTGATTTTGACATATGTGAAAACTGCATCTTAGGAAAGCAGAAAAATGTGAGCTTCTTGAAAACTTGCAGGACATTGAAAGCTAAAAAATTTGGAGTTAGTACACACTAATTTGTGGGGGCCTTCTCCGATTGCATCCCTTGGAGGTTCAATGTACTATATCACTTTCATTGATGACTCAAGCAAAAAGGTATGAGTTTATTTTTTGAAAAATAAATCTGATGTATTTGAAACTTTTAAAAAGTGGAAGGCTATGGTTGAGACAGAAACAAGTTTGAAAGTAAAATGTTTGAGGTCAGATAATGAAGGAGAGTACATAGATGGAGGGTTCAATGAGTATTGTGCTGCATAGGGAATTAGGATGGAGAAGACCATTCCTGGGACACCACAGCAGAATGGTGTGGCCGAACGCATGAACATAACTCTTAATAAGCGTGCTAGGAGTATGAGGTTGCATGTTGGACTACCAAAAACTTTCTAGGCTAATGTTGTTAGCACTGCAGCTTATCTGATAAACCGAGGACCATCAGTTCCCACAGAGTTCAAACTTCCTGAGGAGGTTTGGAGTGGTAAAGAGGTAAAGTTTTCACATTTAAAAGTTTTTGGTTGTGTTTCTTATGTTCATATTGATTCTGATGCTCGTAGTAAACTTGATGCAAAGTCTAAAATATGTTTTTTCATTGGCTATGGTGATGAGAAATTTGGCTATAGGTTTTGGGATGAACAAAACAAGAAAATCATCAGAAGCAGAAATGTGATATTTAATGAACAGGTTATGTACAAGGACAAGTCAACTGTAGTGTCAGATGTTACAGAGATAGATCAAAAGAAATCTGAATTTGTCAACTTAGATGAATTGACAAAAAGTACTGTCTAGAAAAGGGGTGAAGAAGATAAGGAGAACATAAATTCACAGGTAGATCAGAGTACACCTGTAACTGAAGTCCGCAGATCTTCCAAGGACATTAGACCTCCACATCGTTATTCACCCACTCTAAATTATCTCTTGTTGACTGATGGTGGTGAGCCAGAGTGTTATGATGAAACCTTGGAAGATGAGAATTCAAGCAAATGAGAGTTAGCCATGAAGGATGAGATGGATTCCTTGTTGGGGAATCAGACATGGGAACTAACTAAATTTCCAAAAGGAAAGAAGGCTTTGCACAACAAGTGAGTATACAGAATAAAGAATGAGCATGATGGCAGCAAACGTTACAAGGCCAGATTAGTTGTTAAAGGGTTCCAGCCGAAGGAGGGCATTGACTACACAAAGATATTTTCTCCAGTTGTGAAGATGTCAACAATTAGACTGATATTGGGAATGGTGGCTGCAGAAAATTTACATCTTGAGCAGTTAGATGTAAAGACGGCATTCCTTCATGGTGACTTGGAGGAAGACCTTTACATGATTTAGCCAGAAGGGTTCACTGTTCAAGGACAAGAGAATTTAGTCTGCAAACTGAGAAAGAGCTTGTATGTTCAGGGACAAGAGAATTTAGTCTGCAAACTGCGAAAGAGCTTGTGTGGCCTAAAACAAGCTCCTAGACAGTGGTATAAGAAATTTGATAGTTTTATGCATAGAATTGGATTCAAGAGATGTGAAGTTGATCACTGTTGCTATGTTAAGTCTTTTGACAATTCTTACATATATTACTGTTGTATGTGGATGATATGCTTATTGCAAGGTCTAGCATTGAGGAGATTAATAATCTGAAGAAGCAATTGTCCAAATAGTTTGCAATGAAGGATTTGGGAGCTGCAAAGCAAATACTCGGTATGAGAATCATTAGAGACAAGGTTAATGGTACATTGAAGCTTTCACAGTCAGAGTGTGTGAAGAAAGTCCTCAGCAGATTCAACATGAATGAAGCTAAACCAGTGAGCACACCCTTGGGTAGTCATTTCAAACTAAGCAAAGAACAGTCAGCGAAGACAGAAGAAGAAAGGGATCATATGAGTAAGGTGCCCTATGCCTCAGCTATTGGCAGCTTGATGTATGCTATGATGTGTACAAGGCCAGACATTACACGTGCAGTGAGAGTTATGAGCAGATTCATGAGTAGGCCTAGAAAGCAGCATTGGGAGGCAGTCAAATGAATTCTGAGATATCTGAAGGGTTCATCAGATACATGTCTTTGCTTCACATGTGCAAGTTTGAAAATGCAGGGTTATGTAGATGTTGATTTTGCTGATGATATTGATAGTAGAAAGAGTACTATTGGGTTTGTTTTTACTCTGGGTGGTACAGCTATATCATGGGCCTCAAATCTACAAAAGATTGTCACTTTTTCTACTACAGAAGTTGAGCATGTTGCAACAACTGAAGCTAGAAATGAGATGATTTGGCTACATGATTTCTTAGATGAATTAGGTAAGAAGTAGGAGATGGGCATTTTACACAATGACAATCAGAGTGCAATCTTTCTTGCCAAAAATTTGGCTTTTCATTCAAAGTAGAAACATATACAGACAAAATATCATTTTATCCATTACCTTATTGAAGATAAGCTGGTAATACTTGAGAAGATTTGTGAATCTAAGAACCCGACAGACATGTTGACTAAGGGTGTCACTATTGAGAAGTTGAAGCTGTGCGCAACTTCAATTGGTCTTCTAGCTTGAGGATAGGAGGATGAGTTGTAGGGATGAAGGATTGTGTTTTAGAGGATTGCGGTTGATGTTGGTGATTGAACTAGTCTCCAAGTGGGAGATTTGTTGGGCTTTGTGGAGCCTAGTTTTGTTTAATCCGGTTTGATGACCTGACCCGACCCAAATAATGTTGCATGGTTTTTAATGGAAGATTTACTGAGGCTTAGTCCATGGAGCGGAGGCTTGGGCCGATAGGCCCAAGCCAGAGCCGTGTTTTTTTTTTTTTTTTTTTTTTGTGTTAGAAGAAAAACTGTAGGCGCAACTTTTACTTTGTATTCTTCCATGATAATAGTAAAATCCTTGCAACTCCGTGGACGTAGAAAAATTGCCGAACCACGTAAATATTGTCTTGTGCGTGTGATTGTTTTTCTTTGGCGTGTGTTTTCTCTACTTTTTGTTTCTCACAGGTTGGGAATTTGGATTAATTCCCTACACAAATACCAATAACTATATCATTAATTAAATGTTTAAATTTTAAGTTTTAAGTTTTTGTAGTCTAATATTATGCATAAAAAATAAGTTTATGAATCAAATAATAAATAACATCTTATTGGCACGAAATTTGACGTTCATGTTAAGAACAATAAACATGCAATTCGAGGGTTAGATTTTCAAAATGTGTTGTCATGCTAAATTTTTTAATTGAAGTTGTAGCCATTTGCTACAACCAAGTTTGTAAACAAACTTTGTTCTTAATTTTAATCTCCTCTATGACGAGGGGACTTCCCTATCTTGAAAGAAGATAGCAATAAAAATAAAATAAAAAATAAAAAGTATTCTACATAATTAAAAATAAAAATAAAAAACCACTCAAATCAAGAGGGGAAAAAAAATGAAAGAATCCTGTAAGGCATACAAAAGTATCGAGCAAAAGAATCCACTTTCCAGAACCAATTAAATGAGGCACAGAATATTTAGTGGCCATGTAAATCAGGCGCAAAACTTGAAAAATTCTCTCGAAGACTCATAGTGCATGCCTGAACCTGAAATGGAAACATTTATAAGCATTAAAAAATAATAATAATAAAACCCTTTAACCAGAACCAACTAAATTATCCTATAAAAAAAAGAAAAAAAAAAAAAGATCCAATCAAATTCAGAATATTTAGCAGCCATGTAAATCAAGCACAAAACTTGGAAAATTCTCTCATAGTGCATGCCTGAACCTGAAATGGAAACATTTATAAGCATTAAAAAAAAAATAGAAATAAAACCCTCTATAAACTAGGCTCGATTAAAATAGTCAAGTACTACTATTTGGCAAAATATGTAGGAATTTATTACTATTTGTAAAATAATTAAGAATTTACCACTTTTATAAAACTCGAATTCCATGAAAAATAGCTACCAATTTTTTATGTAAAATAGCATGGCAAACTTGAAAGCTATTTTAGTACCAAAAGAGTAGTACATCTATATATATTTCTAAAATAATGGTAGATCCCTATATATTTTGTCAAATAGTGGTATTTGGCCATTTTGGCCTTGATTCGGAGCATATATACTACCTTTTATATATATATATATATATATATATGATATACCTATTAAGCGGAAAAAAAAAAGTGTGTGTATATGTTTTTTTTTTTTTTTTCTTAGTCAGAAAATAGCTGTGGCGGCGGTGGTGGTGTAGCCAAAGGTCTCATTTTATTGACATCGGTATTTTACACTGTCCAGTGATTGATCAGGAAAGGATTGCAGTTCTGTGTCTCCAACTCACCCATTTTTATTCAAAGTTATGATCCAAACCAAACTTAGGGTCGACCTAGCTAAATCATAGTTCTTAGAAGCAAACTAAAAGATTGGCTTTTTGGTTCAAACTTCAAACCAATGATTTAATGAATAATATGATCAATAATTAATAAATTACTATAAGAAAAAAATGACTTTTAGCGCTGAAAATAATATTTTGCCACAATTTTTTTTTTTTTTTGCGTCAACCAAATAGATAGATGCCCAGCGATATGATAAATTGTGATGCCTAAAATCTTTTTATTGCAAAAAATAAATGTTTTGATAAAAATTAAAGTAAATTGCAAAATACACTCTAAAATTTTTTATTGTTTGGATTTTACACTTTAAAATTTTAAAAATTGAATTTTACACCCCTAAAATTTCTTTTTGTTATAAAAAACAACCGTCAGTGACTCACTGGCCTACATGACTTTTAAGTGACATATTGGAGTCTGACATGTAATTTTTTTGCTAAGTCAACCCTCCACATGTGTTAATTTGTTCAATTGAATTGTGACACGTATATTTACCTTGTAATAAAATAACTTTAAAAAATCTTTTTAAAAAATTAAAATAAATACCTAAAATCTAAAAATTATTTAAAAAACTATCTAAATAAATTCTCTAAAAATTTAAAATTACATAGACTAAAAAAATAAAAATAAAAATAAACACAAAAACAGATGAACAGGCCCAAAAAACCCAACACCATGAACAAACCCAGTATAATCCGCACTTCAAGGCCTTCAAAGGTCTTTTTCATATTTTGATATGCATTCATTCTTTCTTCAAAATTCACAAAAGAAAAGGCAGAGCAAAGAACAATAATAAGACTCTGCTTGAAACCAAAATTAACAACCCATCCAAAACCCGAAGATTAAACAAATCTCAGCATTCATCATTCATCATCGTCTCTTTCTCATGGCTCCTCCCAAAGTTCTCATGGTAGGAAACGAAACTCCACCCCATCTGTAACATACATAATCTATTTCTCTTCTATAACTATTATTTAGAAAAAAAAAAAAAAAGTATATTGTTTGTTTATTTGTTTTGATATAGATTCTCATTGATTCTCTCTCTCTCTCTCTCTCTCTCTTCTTTTTTCAATCTTATTTCTATGCAGGTGGCTGAGAAGCCCAGCATCGCTCTCTCCATTGCTTCCCAACTCTCCCATGGCTAAGTACTCCTTACCTTTCAATCATTTTAGTTTATGTAATTTTAAATTTTTAGAGAATTTATTTAGATAGCTTTTTTTAAAAATGATTTTTAGATTTTAATTATTTTTTAAGATTTTTTTAAAATAATTTTTTAAGTTATTTTATTACAAGTAATGGGTAAAATACACGTGTCACAATTCAATTAGACCAATTAACACATGTGGCAGTTTGATTTGGCAAAAAAATTACGCATCAGACTCCAGCACGTCACTTAACTGGTAGTCTGCCACATAGGTGAGTCACTAATGGAAGAACTGTCCTTGTTAACAGAGTGAAACTTTAAAATGTAAAATTTAATTTTTCAAACTTCAATTATAAAATTCAAGCTACCCTAAACTTTAAGAGTGTTTTTTTCACATTAATATTTTCCATTGACACAAAAAGCCTATATATGTATGGACCTATTTTTTTGGTTGCCATACAAAATCATATATGACTTTGTAATCAAATTAAGATATTTATCCTTTCTAAAAAAAAAAAAATTAAGATATTTATCAACTTAAAAATTATAGGAGAATAAAAATTATATATATTTTCTAAAAATTTAAAAATTTTCTGTAATTTGGTGAGGTCACTTGATGCAACCACGGCTTTTAAGCCCAACTTTTATTATATAGTATATGATTTCCACCTACACAATAAAGTAGTAAAATCATAGCATTTAGCCAAAAAAAAAAAAAACGTTTACATATAAAATGCACTATAGATATTATTAATAATATTTACAATTAACATTATACAATAAATATTCTTTTTTTATATTAATTATACAATGAATATTCAATTGTAGGCTTCATTCATGTAAGCAACAACATGGCCCGTGTAAAAATAAAAAATAAATAAAATAAATAAAAGCTTTCCACTGTGATGACTGAAGATGGCATCCTGACCTTACACGTTAGTGCCATTGAGTAGGCCTTTGATTCGTGCCAATAGTGTGGGCATCACTGCAAGGCAGAGGGGACATAGTCTGGTACACTCTGCAGAGCACTACCAGGAGAGGGGATTTAGTCTCCCTGCTCATAGGGGAAGCAAAGTAAGTCCAAATTCATTTGCTCATCCAAACCCACCCACTCTAATTGAATTCAAACCCACATAATTATTAGTTGGATTAAATAGGCATCAACCCAATTAGATCCAGTGATTATTGAGTTTTAACTAAAATCCCATTGAACCCCATTTAATCCAAAAACAATATAATCAAATTCAACCCAGCCCTTCCCCTAAAAATAAAAAATAAAAAAAAGCCCTAAGATGTTTCAGTGTTTTCATTTTCCTTCATCTCTCTCTCCCTCTCTCTCTCTCTCTCTCTCAGAGAACAATGAGGCACAACAAACACAACATAGAGACCACCGAGAATCAGTGAGAATCAGTCCTATGCTTAGACCATCTTCAACAACGACTTCAACCTCTCATCGACGCGACAAGCTCCCATCACTTGCAAATCCAGAGCCTGTAGCCATCGAAGAACACGGTCCTCTTGATCGCTTCGCTGAAGCAACAGATCTTCGTCTCCTTCGTCCACGAGAATATTCGCCAAACACTCTGTCAGCCCAATCTCACTCCTTGACTCATTGTTCTCCCGCGAACTGCTCAAACTCGCTCCAGATCCAACACCGCATAACAAAACTAAGTCCTCTATCGACATCGACGATGACGAGGAGTCTTCGTATTCCTCGTCGTTGTATTGGTTCACGTGATCTTGACGTCAATCTTCTCGTTAGCCATAGAAAATATCTTAGAAAAAAAAATTAAAATTTCCCGAAAGGTTCGAATCAAATCTTAATCGGAAATCAAACAGAGAGAGAGAAAGAGAGAGCAAAAGTGAGAGTTTTTTTGTCAGAATTGAAGTGGGGAGGCAATGGAGGAGAAAGGAAAAGAAATTTTAGATCCAAGAAAAGTTTTTTCTTTGTTTTTTCTTTTTCTCGAGAAAGTAGAGTGAAGAGAATGGGGCTTTCACTTTAATGGCATTTTGGTAATTTGGATAATTGGGTAATTGGGGGAGTTGGGGTTTACCCATAATAATTGGGTTGGGTTGGATTTGGGTTAGAATCAATTAGTTAAATGGGTTTTAATGGATAAATGGGTTTTATATACCCAACCCAATTATGCCTACCCCAAACCCACCTATTTGACACCCCTACTTGCTCGGGTGCTGCACCATCCTCCTCATTGGCCAATACATGCTTAGACCACATAGCAGGACACGTGTTGCTTTCTCCGCCATTGCAACTCTCTCTCTCTCTCTCTCTCTCTCTCTCTCTCTCTCTCTCTCTCTCTCCTTCATACTATTTAAAGCCACTCCTCAACAAGGTTTTAAAAACCGGTACGATAAAAGAACTAGAAAAAGAGCTAATTTTCGGTTTTCTAGTCGGATCGGAGTTCGACCGATGGTCGAACCGGTGACGTCATAAATAATTTAATTATTATTTATTTAAATTATATAAATAATTAATAATTTTTTAATATACTAAAACTAATAAACCAATATTTATCCTTAAAAAAAATACAAGTATATAACATCATTTAAAGAATTTAACATAATAACAATTGTGAATTTCTTAGACATGCAAATTGTAAAAAATGTTATAATCATCACCAACTTCCATATCATTAATATCATCACCAACTCCCATTGTTACTCTATTCTTCTTCCGCACAACCAAAAAGATAGAACCACCACCGCTACTCCAGCTCTGATCTCCAAAAGGGCAGGTCAGAGGACGAGGACGAGGACGAGACCAGAAGGAAAAAAAAAAAAAAAACCAACGAAGAAGGGCAGAGGCTCTTCTTCTTCCTCACACCCAAAAAGATCAAACCACCACCGCTGCTCTAGCTCCGATCTCCAGAAGGGCAGAGGTTAGAGGACGAGGGTGAGACTAGAAGGAAAAAAAAAATCAAGAAGGGCAGAGGCGCAGAGCTTCAAACATCGTGACTAGTGAGGATGAGAAGGAAAAAAAAATTGACATGAGGGAGGCTAGCAGGGAGGCGTGCGTGCATTTCCTTGAGTTGAGTTGAAACTTGAGTGAGGTGAGTGAGAGAATCACAAAGTGAGGCAGAGAGTGAGATGGGATGAGAGTGAGGTAGGGAGTCTGAGATAAGGGAGGCGTGGGTGTGAGACTATGAGAGTGTGTGTGAGAGAGTGTTTAGGTCCTTTAGGAGTTAGGGTTAGTTTTTAGGATCAAAACAACGTAGTTTTAGGTTGATAAAAGTCAAAAAAATCCCAACCGGTCATTAAACGGTTCGACCATGTCGGTTCTCGGTTTTACAATTGAAGCGGCTGGTTTTTAAGTCATTTTCGGTTTTTACACATAACTGGTCCGGATTAGAGGCCGATTCTCGGACAAATCGGTCAAACCAGCCAGTTTGGTCCGGTTTTTAAAACTATGCTCCTCAACCCACTCTCCATGTAGGAATGACTTTCTCTCTCTTCCAGTTGAAGAACAATACTATGCTAGTTGTCCTAAATTTGTGATAGGTAGTAGAATTGAGACACCTGTCTTTGTATAGCCAGCAACATTCCTCGTACTCAGGAGTGTTCGTGGTGCGGTGGGGTGCAGTTTTGGGTCATTTTTAGCACCACACTTTGTGGTGCGGTTTAGCTAAAACCATAATTGCACCGTACCTTATTTTTGCGGTCACATGTGCGTTGTGGTGCAGTTTAGAGTTTAGCCAAAACCATAATTGCACCGCACCTTATTTTTGCAGTTACATGTGCGATACTATGTATAAGATGTGGTTTGAAGTCAGTATATTTTTCAAATTTTGGGCTTTTCCTACTCAGCCCAAAACTAATTTTTCCCTTTTTTTGGGCCAAGTTTTAAATTATTGAGCTAGTTTTTCTTTATTTTAGGTTGGCTTTTCTAGTCAACACTTGCTAGGGTTATTAAACTTTTTTTTTTTTTGAGAACTAGGGTTATTAAACTATTAATAATATATTTAATATTAAAAATAAATAAATATATTAATATACAGAGAGGGTGCGGTGTGGTACGGTTTGTGCGGTTTTCTTATTATAAAATCGCAAACTGCATTGCACCATGCGGTGTGGTGCGGTTATGCCATTTTATGGGCAGTTTTGGTGTGGTTTTTGCGGTTTGTGCGGTTTATGTGGTTTAGTGAACACCGGTTATACTATAAGAGGAGAATGTTGCTGAGCATTCTAGGTATCAGAATACAATGAGGGAAATAGAGCAGAGAAAGATAGGGAGAAAAGAAAGAAAGTGTAAAAAAATTTGCATAAGAACCAACATTTTCCTAGATAATACAATACAATCTTTACTAGGATAAGTACATCAAGTCCTTCATCCCACCGTGGTTTTTCACCCCAATTCTTGGAGTTTTCCATGTAACTCCCTTGTCATCCTTAATCTTTCAATTTACTGCCTTTTATCTCTTTTTTCAACTAACAAAAATATTATTTTTTACACGTTACATAGATGATATTTAAATGTATTGTTAAGACTTAGAAAATACAAGCAGCTTTCGCATTTTCTAAACTTAACTTGCACGTACACACTGATTCTACATAACCACAAGTTGTAAATAAGAACAACAATCAAACACAAAAAGTTGGTTGAACTCAAGATGAGACGAGGAGAGGACAAGACCTCCAACATGACCTTAAATCATGAAGCAATTTCTTGATGTCTAGCTATTTAGAAAAGAAATTTAATATCTCTACATTTGCTTGCAGGGGTGGCCTAACATAATTTAGGGCCTAAGGCAAAATATTTACGTGGGCCATTTTATATGTGAATATTAATTAAATAAAATTATTTAATACTAATCAAATAATGGTTGTGGGAAAGGGGACCTAAATCTACCCTGAGGACCTTAACCTGAAGAGAAAGCCTCGAGATATCCCGTCCATAGAATGGGCTTGGCATTGGGGCCAACAAGGGATGAATGAGCCTCTCATTGAGAAAAGATCATTTGGGCCCATTACTGAGTAATCCATGAAACCCATCTTCCCGAGGAAACACAACCCAACCAAGAAGCGGTCATTTTCATAACCGAGAAAACCATTTTTCACCTATTTTCTTGAGAAACACGTCAAAGAGAACGTAGAGCCCAATGTAATAGTCACCTCCACATTAATGAACTCTCCTCATCTAATGCCAGCCACATTGAATGATGAATAACTAGCTTGAATGGTGAAAACACCCCCAAAATCTATCTTCATGATTAAGAAATGGCAGGAGAAGGTGCTGATAGGACAAGTATCCCCCTAAATCTAGCTAAGAGCAAGATAGGTGGAAGGGGAAGAGGATGACTATAAAAAGAAGATGAGAGCGACAGGAAAGAGGATCCAGAAAAATTGAGGGAAGAACAAGAGAGAGAAAGTGAGAAGAATCTTCACTTGTACTTTTCCTTTAGAATTATTATATGTACCTCGAGAAAGTGTTTTACAATCATATAAAGTCTTAATTCAGTGATCTTTGTCTCTAGCTATCTTTTTAATCTTATCACTATGGATTTTTACCACTCATTCTCAAGAAATTAGTTGTGTTGATCTTAAATCAGAGACTAGTTCTTCAGTTTTTTGTGTTTTTTACTCCCATAATGGTTAATTTGATACATTAAATACATAATTTGATATATAATACCAACTAAATTAATGTTAATTTCATATAAAAAATTGAATATCATAGTTGAACCATAAATTTTAATAGAAATAAATAAAAATATATTATGATTAAAAAAGATAATTTATTTTGGATATATGATGATGCATAATTAAGTAAAATTGTAATCTAATTTTTAATTTTGTATATTGTTTTTGAGAGAGAGAGAGAGAGAGAGAGATTTGGTGTGTGACTTTGTAGGATTTTGGTTTACAAAATTAATGTATCACATAAACTCATTTATGGTGACGTCATTAAATGGAAGATGTTTAGAAAAATAATATCATACCTATTATACAAAAACATCATTACAAAATGCCATACAATGTCGATTTGTTTAAGCATTTTCCATTAACCTTCACACTCAACGTGATTATAGTTTGAATTGAAATCTTTTGTGAAAATATAGGATTTAATTTGAAACCACCTATAAATTATAAGCTTAAAGGTGTAAATAACTAAAAGGAAACAAAAAATGTTTAATCCTTTGTTTTTATTTATTTAAGGGTAATCTCCCTTGTTTGACCTAAAACATTTTTAAAAAAATTATACTTATGAAAAAAAAAACATTTTTGAAAAACTATTTTTCTTGTATTAGGTGTGATTTTGGTTAGGCCGGTAAATGAGTCGAGTTTTATCAAGTATTGAATGTTCAATTTCGGCTTAACAACAAATGTAAAATGTTCAAACTTGGCTTGAGCTTGAACCAAGCCTACAAACTATGTTTGAGCTTGAGCTTGACTTGACTTGACTTGGCTTGATCCATTAGTCAAAATGAGCTCAAGCTCAAACTCAAGCTTCATATCAAGCTTTTAAGTTCAAGATCCAATATAAGTACATTATCAAGCTCATATTAAGTAATCAAGTCATTTATGTTTAGGAGTAATTTTTAGGTACTCTCAGAGCATGGTAGTAAATGGTGTTCCTTCCTTTCACATTCATAGTGTGGTCCACTATAAATATAAGAGAAATAAGTATCATTTCTCTATACTCCAAGAGTACCTAAGTATTTTCCTTGGTTTAGATATGTGGTCCTAACTCCTAATTAATTAAAGACTTAGTAAGAAACGAGTTTATTTTTCAAGATCATATCAAATTTATTACCAAGCTTTTTATTTTTTATAAGATTTATTACCAAGCTTTATAAAACAACTTAGCTCATCTCGATTTTAACAAGCTTTATTGTTTATAAGCCTGTTCATGAACAATTTTTCCCTTTGCTTGGATTGGGTTCATTTATTAAACAAACCTAAAAAAGTTAAGGTTCAAAATTGGCTGGTATATAAACCAACAAAAATGAGTGAGGTTTTTATTTAGTCATTTACAACCCTAATCTTGGTTGATTCTAAAAATAAAAAAAAATTTAAAAAAAAAGTGGGGGTTTGGTTTGGGCGGCTGAAAAGCAGTCAAAGCAAAAATAAACAAAATAATTTTATACGTTGATGTTTATTTTTTATTTTGGTTATATATGTAAAATGAACTAAAAATGGGAAAAAAAGAAATTGAAACCAAACCCCAAAAAAAAAAAAAATCAAATAAAAAAGACAAAACTGAAAAAATGATGGGTTTGTTGAAGTAGTACTAGAATAAAATAGAATAGATTTAGAAACAAAGGTTGTTACTTATGGGTTTGTTGAAGGATGCCAGTAGAATTGTGAACGGAGTGTCGTTAATCGCCAAGGAATTTGTTAAGGATTCTCAAGCTTTCGAAGCCGCCAAGAATGGCGATCTCCAAAATCTAATCAAGAAAGCCGTTGTATCCGCCACCGACCTATCTGGTCTCACCAAGGGCAGGGTCCGCCACCTCCCTAACCCTACCTCCTCCTCCTCCTCCAAACTCGATTCTGTTGTTTACTTCGACTCCACCACCACCTCTGACAATTCTTCCTCAGACCCAACACAGCATCAACAAAAACAAGAAGAAGAAGTACCGTCGGTTATTGACAGTGATGGTATTAGTATTACTAATGATAATGGCAATGTAAGGGAAGCTTCAACTTCTTCTGTAGCGGAGGATTTGGATGTCAGAGATGGGTTGGTCAAAGAATGTGAGCCTCACAAGGAAGATGCCAAAGTGGAAGTGGTGCCATTCAAGAGGAGGAAACCCAGGGAAAGGAGAGTTCCTACCACCCCATTTTCCAGAGCTCTTGGGTCAGTGCTCTTTTTTTCTTTTTAATGCTATTCTACAATTTTATGGCTTTTTGTATATTCAGAGTAGAGCGAGAAAGAGTTACTTGGAAAACCAAAAAGAACATTTGTAGAAGTGGTAGAAATTGACATGTCAAGTAGAAAAGTAATAGAGACTATGACTTTGGATATAATAGAATGGCCTTGACTAATCTATTGAGGACCCATAGCGAACTTCAAGATTTGGAACTAAAGCTTGGTTGTTGTATGATTTTTGCAAATTCCTGACTTAACCAAAAAAAAAAAAAATCAAAATCAAAATCTGAAACTTTGATGTTTAACTGATGAAAAAAAAGGTTTGCTGGTCTTGGAGCTGGTCTTGCCTGGGGAACGGTTCAGGAATCAACGAAGAGGCTTGTTTATGGGACACCACCTTCGCAAGACAAGAAGAGTGCACTGTCTCCATTCCTGTCTGAGAAAAATGCAGAGCGTCTGGCCCTTGCGCTTTGCAGAATGCGTGGAGCTGCACTTAAAATTGGCCAGATGTTGAGTATACAGGATGAATCCCTTGTCCCTGCTCCGGTATTCTAATTCTTGTCTCTCTCTTTTCGATGTATGTATTGGACAAATTAAATGACTGTGTCTTAATGTGAGCGTAGAATATTTACAAGGAAAAAGGAATTACTTCATCCATTGTAAGCTAAAATGATGGCTTTAGAATTGGTTGTGCTATAATAAGATTTAATTTTTGAAGATTACTGTTACATGAATAAATGCTAGGTTCCTATGCAAACGATGGGATGTCAATTGTTTTAATTTTACTAGGATGTAGGTCTGGTATCAAACATATCACATCTAGACTAGGCTATGGAGGCTTCTGCTCAAAAATGGTGACTATGATCATTGTCAAACCAATTACATTCATACTGGGGAGCTTTATTTGTACTGATTATGTTTTATTTTGTTGCCCACAAAGCTTAGAGTTTGTACTTTTTTTAAAATTAAAATACAAAATAAGTGTTTTGCTATGTTTTCTTTCTTCGCATCTTTCAATTCCATGTAGATCTTGGCTGCTCTGGATATTGTCCGTCAAGGTGCAGATGTTATGCCAAGGAGCCAGCTCAATCAAGTTTTGGATGCAGAGTTAGGTCCTGACTGGTCATCAAAATTGATTAGTTTTGATTATGAACCAATTGCTGCTGCAAGCATAGGCCAGGTGATGAGAGACATAGTACATTTATCAGTACTATTTTTTCACTGAATGCTACCCTTCAATAACCATCCCATGTATAGTGTCATCAACCACCTTTGAAACAGGAAAAGGAACAAAGATGGTGGATGATGGGTATCAACAGTTCTCATCTAATTCTATACTGTTCAGAATGTTTCTGCTCTTGGCCTCACAGTTTTATAACAATTGTAGGTGCATGGGGCTGTCACAAAGGATGGTATGCGAGTGGCAATGAAAATTCAGTACCCTGGTGTTGCGAATAGCATTGACAGTGACATAGAGAACGTGAGACTTCTTTTAGATTATACAAATCTAATTCCGAAAGGACTTTATCTTGACAGTGCTATGAAGGTGCGTAATCTATCTGCACTTATATGTATATGAATGTCTTTATTGTTTTATTCCAAGTGTGGTTCAGCCTTCAACACCATATTCATGAGCATGCAAACTTCTGAGAGGCTCAAACAACATAGTATTCTTCATAAAGCCCAGTTATCTTGTCTTTTCCTGCTGACCCCTTGAGTCTTTAAAGTCACCAACAAAGTTCATGGCATATTATGATCATATTTATCTACCTACAAAATCTTAGCACTCTGCTACACCAGCTCTCAGTACAGTATACACTCTTTTGTTCCATACCATTCCCTCTCTTTTGCCACATGAGTTTGACACTTAGTCCTCTACTGAATGACATAGGATGGAGGTTGGTTCATGGGGATGCCGGATGAAAATAATAAAAATGACAAATTATGTGTTGAACAGTTAAAAATCCCTGCTTATGTTGGAATTTTTGTAGGTGGCTAAAGAAGAATTATCACGTGAATGTGACTATGAATTGGAGGCGGCAAATCAAAAACGGTTCCGTAATCTGCTGTCAGGCACAGAGGGGTTTTATGTTCCTTTGGTTGTAGACAATCTTTCAAGGAAGAAAGTCTTAACTACAGAGCTTGTTTCTGGTAATTATGTCATGTCCTTTATTTTATTTTCGTGCTTCAATTATGAGGTGTGCGCATTCTCAACTCAAAGCTTTATTAATGCTTCTCAATGGTCCAAACATGAAAAAAATTCAGCTTGAACCACTTAAAAATCCACTTATGGATTAAAATTCATAAGCATGATTTATTACTCCACAAAGTATGTATTTACTTTATATTGAAAGTTGTGAGTCACTTTTGGCCTATTATCTTGATTGGGAGTGTTTATAAACTGTTAGCAGCAAAGGTGTTGGCTAACAGTCTGAGTTGGTGCTAGATAGTTTAATTTCGGGATCTCAAAATGCATTTGTGGGAGGGAGGCAGATTCTGGACTCTATCCTCATCACCAGCGAATGTTTAGATAGTTGTATCAAAAGAGGACTACCAGACATTATTTGCAAACTAGATAATGAAAATGCCTAAGATCATGCCATTTGATAGAGAGAATGAGCTTTGGTGATAGGTTTAGACTTTGGATTTATTTTTATGCGACTACATACGTTTTTCAATACTGTTAAATGACTTGCCAACAGCATTTTTCAACTGCTTCAGGGGGTCTATGGCAAAGTAATACTTTGCCTTTTATTTTGGTTATGGAGGTTCTAACTAGAATGTTGAGATCTAAGGATGGGAGATTCATCTCTGACTTTGAGGTTGGAATTGATACTAACAATAAATTTATGGTTTCTCATTTACCATTTGCAAATGATACTAGTTTGCTTTGTGATGCAAACATGGAGTAGATCCTTTATGTTAGAATGGTTCTAATTCGCTTTGAAGTTGTGATAGGATTGAAAGTCAGTATGAGCAAACACGAAATCGTTCTAGTATGGGAGGTGGGTCACATCAATGAAATGGTTAAATCCTTGTGTGTAAGGTTAATGGCATACCAATGAATCACCTTGGTGTACCTTTGGGTTTGTCCTTGAAGGCAAGAACTGTGTGGAACCGCATCTTGGAGAAAAGGAAGTGTAATTTTGGGGTGGAAGTGGTTGAAATTGCCAAAAAAGGGGAGGTTGACATTACTAAAATGTATTCCTTCCAATTCAACATGATTCCCATGTTTGTAGCTAATAGATTAGAGAATTTACAGAGGGAATTTTCTTTGGAATGGAGGCAGTGATGGATTTAAATTTCATCTTGTGAACTGGAATACTGCGTGCTCTCCTATTGGTAATGGAGCATTAAGGGTACGCCAATTGGGCACGTTTAATTGTGCCTTGCTAGGTAAGTGGATTTGGTTGTTAGGGGCTGAAGATACTCATTTGTGGAGATGGTGATTTTGATGAAATATGGGGAAGAATGGCGTAAATGGTTAATGAAGATGATACAAAGTGCTTGTGGGGTGCCAGCTTATGGAGGGGAATAAGAGCGGGTTGGGATAGAGTTATGAAGTTTATGAAATTTTATGTAGGGAATGGAAAAAGAGTGAAGTTTTGGCATGATTAATGGTGTACTAATTATTCTTTAAAAGAAATGTTTTTGAATTGTACATAGTTTCATCAAACATGTATACGTCAGTTCATTCTAATTTAAGAGATCAAAATGAGGAGATGACAAGTTCCTGGGACATTGTATTTATTTGTGACTTTAATGATTGGGAGTTGGAATCAGAAGATTGGTTCTTTGACAGTTCTTTGACATTTTGTATTCCAGTCTCCCAAATAGCGAGGAACTGGACAGTATGAGTTGGAATTTGATGAGTAACCAACAGTTTGGGCTTTTCCCTTGAAAAAGCATTTTCAAGCATTTGGTGTGTTAAGGCCCCAAAAAGAGTTAACATCTTCATGTGGACTGTAGCATGGGGAAGATATCAACTTGTGACAATCTCATGAAGAAAGGAATTCTATGACAGAATGGTGTTGCATGTGTAGGAGTAGTGGTGAATTTGTGGATCATTTGTTGCTGCGTATGTGACAGCATATGAATTATGGAATTTTACTTTCTCTATTTTTGGCCTTTTGGGTCCATTGGTTAATGCCAAAAACTGTGTTTGAGCTCCTAAGTTGATGGAGGAATTGGTTTGGTACATACTCCTCTAGTGTTTGGAATTTCACCCCCTTATGTTTAATGTGGACAGTATGGGAGAGAGGAACTGGCATGCCTTTGAAGATGTAGGACTTTGGTTGTTCATTTAAAATTGTCTTTTGTAAGAAATTTGTACAAGGGCTCATATAATGTGGGACTTATATTGATTTTATTGACTCTTTTTCCTTTTGACTGTAATTCACATTTTTTTTTCAATTCTTTAGTACTATCCCCTTAAGAAGGGGCACTCATTAATAAAATTTGTTAATTATCAAAAAAATCCTACTCTTATGTTGCTGACAAATGTGTTTTATGATTTGTGGAGTTCAAATACATGAGATTGATGTTCACTTGTTACAGAAATTCTAATTGATAAAAAAAAGTAAAGAAATGAATCTTTTTATCATTGGTTGAGATTGATTTTCCGTTGTTTCAGGAATTCCGATTGATAAAGTGGCATTACTAGACCAGAAAACTCGTAATTATATTGGGGAAAAGTTGCTGGAGCTTACTTTGATGGAGTTGTTTGTGTTCCGTTTCATGCAGGCATGTTCCTTTCTATGTTTCTGATAGAGTTTTCTTTAGTTTTTGTCTTTGTTGTTCTTCCCCTCCCCCTCCTCTTTTATTCTGTATGTGTTTCTGTAACTTAGTTCCATATGCATCGATTTTACTTCACTTCACTTTCAGGAGTGGCTTTGGCATTTGCTATCAATTACCGAGATTGTTCATAGCTATGCTGGCTAATGTTAATCTGAAAATTAGACTCCATTCATATAGTTTGGAGTTCTTGGATTGTATAATGTAATATAATTGAGTGTGAGGCCAAGGCTAGGAGAAAAACCTACTTACATTCCCCCCCCCCCCCCCCCCTCTCTTAATTCCCTCCCTAGGATTTATAATTTCCTTATGTATATTGAACCTTTTGAGGCAATCAGAAATTCTGGGGGTCAACTCTGATTGGTCTATAAAAGCAGAAGGCTGTTTTGTTGTCAGTGATGTCAAAATGGCCTGATCAGTTACAGGTTTGAAATCACTGTTACAATGGAAAGCAATGGTGGACACAGAAGACATAGAGTGAAGTATTTGGAAACTTTTGCCCCACGAAAAATGGGGAAGACCTGTCTTTTGGGAAGTCAACAATATATGCCTAAATTGGTTTGAATATATAAGGATAATTTGGTCGAATTAAATGCTGGTGCCTAGTTAATTTTAATCAATGGTTGGGAACTTCACCTAGCCTGATTAAATAAGAAAGAAAAAAAAGTAAATTTGGTTGATTTGGATTATTAGGTTTTGGAGCCCTAGTCAAACCAATGGGTGCTGCTTATGTTGCTGTGATGGAGAATCTATGGACCATCTTTTACTCCATTGTATGTTTGCTCATGCTTTGTGGGGTGAAGTTTTTTAGGTGTTTGGGATCCAATGGGTGATGCCGAAGACGGTTAGTTCTCTTCTTTTTGCATGGAGGAATTGGTTTAGGAAGCACCATTCCAATACCTGGAATATGGTTCTAGCATGTCTGATATGGTTAGTTTGGCAGGAACGTAATACTTGTTCCTTTGAAGATAAGGAGAGACCTTTACTCCTTTAGATTTCTTAAAATATCTTTTATTTGTTACTTTGTTTCAATGGGCTTGGATTTGGGGGTTTATGCAATGTCTTTCCATTCCTGATTTTTTGCATTCTGTTAGCTTTAGCTCTTGAGTTTTATGTATTTGTTTCATGTTCAGAGTGTTCATCACCATGAGCATGATGTTCATTTCATTCAATATAAAGTCTTATCACCTATCAAAAAAGAAAATAAAAAAAGCCCTAGTCAAACCAGACTTGTAAAGAACAAGAATGGGTCCTGGTGACTAGACACTTACAGTTAAGGGAGGTTCCCACCAGAGAGAATGAATTCTAGGATGTTTATAAGAGTGGAGACTTAAGTGCTTCAATTGTGACCATTATTTTTAACATCCTTATTTGAATGGCTGAGGGATATTGGGAATCTTCCTTGTTCTTTGATTTTTAGCTCTTTGTAAATTTAGATGGTAATTCCTTTGTAGGGCTCTTGTTCACTTCCCGTTTTCTAGGGTTCTGTCTTTGTTGTCTTTGAATGAAAATTTACTATTTGTATAAAAAAAATTTATAAGGAAATTTTCTGTAATTCAATCCTTAATAATATCAACATGAAGGCATCTGTTTTCCTTGACTTGCATGGTTTCGTATGGCTGGTATGGTTGTTACTTCATTGTTTCTTTGATATACTTCATTAACACTTTTTAAAAACTGCTGAGTTTGGCCCCTAATTTGTGGTCTCTTTTTGTCTTTGCCTATGTTGTGGTTGATCTAGTGCAGACCGATCCTAATTGGAGTAATTTCTTGTATGATGAGGCAACAAAATTAATCAACCTCATTGACTTTGGAGCAGCTCGAGATTACCCTAAAAGTTTTGTTGATGACTACTTAGGAATGGTGAGTTCTCTCTATTCTACACTTGGCTTACTTTTTGTTCTCAAATCTTTATCTGTGATTCTGTGCTCATCTTCTCTTGCATGTCCCTTTACTAAGGTTCAAACTTTTGATTATTGGTTTCTCTTTCCTCAAAAATTTAATGTGATTAACATTTATAACATTTTCCTTAATAATTTATCTAGACACATTCCATAGTATAGTGAGAGGGAGAAACATTAATATGTTGTGTGTAGTCATTGCTGATGCAGAGGGTTTGGGGTTTTATGCAATGTACATCTATTGTTATTTCTTACACTGTTAGAATTTCTAATTTATATGCTTATAATTGCTTTAAGTACTCTGTGTTCACCATCTTGAACATATAGCACTTTCTTTTTCAATAAAATTTTAGATTACTTATCAAAAAAAAGAAAAAGAGAGGGAGAAACAGTAATAAGTATACAGGCACACTTCTCTGCAAAGGAATCCATTGAAACTAATAGGGCACTAAGGGTTTATTTGGATACCTCTTATTGCTGAAAACTGAAAACATTGTATCAAAATAATTTTTAAATGTGTGAATAGTGCCGTGAAATCTAGTTTTAAAGAAAAAGTTGCTGAATGAAGGTACTTGTGGGTCCTATAAACAGTGCACAGGATCCATAGAAAAAAAAGGCTTCCGCTGAGAAGCATGCAAAACGCGCTTCCCAAACAGAGGCTAAGGATTCTCTTTTATCCCTTAATGGCAATGATTCCAGATTTTTTTTTTGTTGGTTGCACATGTATAATTTTCTTTTGTGAATCTTTAGCAGCCCCAATCAATTAGGATTAAGACTTTGTTGAACTGACTCTGTGTATATGCATGTGTATGCGCATGTGTTTGTGTGAAGGCATGTGCATTTAAAATTGTATTATGAGGTCTTCAATAATTCATTTTATCTATCTAAAAGTGGAATTGTCATAAATAATCACAATGTCTTAATAGCTAGTACATGACTCATAATTAATCAGTGATCTAATGGGTAGGACATGAATGTTGTTTTTAAAAATCTGTCTCTCACCCTCCATGACAAGTCCCTTTTCTAGAGCCCTAGGGAACTATAGAGGGTTCCACCTTGGTTGTATTAGGATAAAGTAAAAATTAACAAGATAGGTTCATGCTGGCAAGTAGGGGCACTAGAGGATAATGGTGGCTCCTCTAGTGCCCCTACTTGGCAGGAAATCAAGGCACCCACCCTCATGGGAGAGGGGGGCAGATCCTGTCTGGCAATCCCAATACTATTCTCGTACATGGCTCTGAGAAATTTGGTGTTATTTCAAGTGAGCCAAGTCAGATTGGCAGCCATTCTTACAATAACATCATACCTTGATTGACTGCAATAGAATCCATAAAGTTAATGCTAGATAGTTGGATTAACAATGCTGCTTCTAACTTTGATTCAATTATGGTGGTCTGCCTTAAGGATGTGATAAAATGATATCTCAAAACTTATGTTGGAAGCAAGGTGAGTTTTGCCAACTTATGTTTAGATACCATATCTTTTGTGTTCCTAGCTCCATTTTCCTAAATTCTTTCATGTTTGTGTTTGATCAGGTAATTGCATGTGCCAACAGTGATGCAGATGCAGTCATCGAGATGTCAAAAAGACTTGGGTTTCTCACAGGAATGGAGTCGGACATAATGTTAGATGCCCATGTTCAAGCCGGTTTTATTGTGGGATTGCCTTTCGCAAAACTTGGTGGGTATGACTTTCGTTCCACCAATATTACCCAGGGTGTCTCGAACCTTGGGGCGACGATGCTTAAGCACAGGCTGACGCCACCACCTGATGAAGTGTACAGTCTTCATCGGAAACTTTCAGGCGCTTTCTTGGCTTGTGTCAAGCTCGGGGCTGTTGTACCATGTAGGGAAGTATTGCTTAAAATTTATGAGCAATATCAATTTGGTGAAGAAGATGGTGAGATCTTGTCAAGTGGCCAAAGTTCTTCATAGGCTTATGAACATTTTTTCTTCCCTTTATATTGTATTATTCATTTATATGTAATAATTCTTGGATGGACTTACGCTTTGTGAGCATCCCAAAAGAACGTTTTTGTTACTCCAAAAAATGGAGAGAGGTTGTAGAAGTTCAACCATAGCGATAAATTTTTGCTAGAAGAGCAAGACAGGTCATTTTTAAAGTTACCATAATTCTTTTCAATAATGTGTCTTTTTGAAAAATATTATTTTTGCCAATTTATTTTACTATTTAACTTATTTTTGGTATTATTTATGGGTCTCATTGTACTATTTCAGTTAACTTTTTCCTTTATTTACAGTATTTTTAACAAAAAGTTTTCAATTTCAGTAAAATAAGCAAATTCTAAATGGACCCATGTACGAGGAAATTACTTTAAGGACAAAACTTGGGTATAGTACTTTAGGTATTATTCCTTAAGTTCCTTCTCTTATGATTCAGTCATATAGTTACTTAACTAAAAAATACACTTTCATCCTATGAGAAAATATTCACATAGTAGAATTTTAAAATAAAAACTTAAAGAACAATATCTAAGTCTTACTCTTGTTAAAAGTATACTAATGTGTACTAATTGGAGGTGGATTATTTTATCATAATAATAATATATAACTTTGTGAAACTGTGATTGATAGGTTCACCTTTAACACACACACACAAAAAAAGAGAGATGCTTGTAAATCCACGCCTTACTCTAAGAGTGGGTTTGGATAGCAATGCAAACGCGTTGCGATTCGTGTTTGTGTTTTCTTGGGTGGGTCTCACGTACTGTTCATGGGACCCACGAGTATCTCTTTCAATAAATGTAATTTCTAATCTAGGTCCTACAATATTATTCACATATTTAAAAATTATTTTGTTACAATATTTTCAATTTTTAATTTTCAGCAACAAACCG
Organism: Quercus parvula; assembly: GCA_030820535.1. Classification (NCBI taxonomy): domain Eukaryota; kingdom Viridiplantae; phylum Streptophyta; class Magnoliopsida; order Fagales; family Fagaceae; genus Quercus; species Quercus parvula. Next base: position 17,874,842 of record JAUAME010000008.1, read on the forward strand.
TATTCTAATAAATCCCAAAAGTCAATTTGACCATTATATTTATTAGTCACTGTACCGATTAAAGTGCACTAATTTCACGTGGATGATTTATCATATGGGTTTGTGAATTGAGACAGCTAGCTTCACCTTTACACACACGCAGAGAGAGAAAGATTCTCGAATAAATAGTTTATTTTTTGGGTTGCCTAATAATAAAGAAAGAAGAAACGTAATGGGCCTAATGGCGAATGGATTGTTTTTTTTTTTTTTTTTTTTCAGAATGAAAAAGTTGTGAAGACTGATCACTGAAGAGTAAGCAAAAAAAAAATATATATATATTCAGTAATAAATTGATATGAAAGCGGTGTTATAACAAATATAACTCATTACTTTTAACGTGTGAAAAATGTTGGTTCTTTAACATTTTTCATTGAATTAATTGATAGTGCTTGCTCAGTGACTAGAGAATCGGTATGGCATATAAGTGCATGACAAAATTGTTGGAAAAACATAGTTTTGCATCTCATACGAAACAAGTTGTGAAAGCAACACATGAATTTACTTTATTTATGAGAGATAACATATAACCTTGAATTCTAAAATAAAGAAGAGAAAGTGTAGCTTGATTCCGTGAAATTCAAAAACAAGGCTTGAGAAGACCTTTGATCTTCATCCCAATTTCACATGATGCTCAAGATGTGTGGTCTCTCAATCAGTTCTTACGTATGTTCTTGTTCAAGAGAGATCAAAGAGAAAATTGTTTTCTCTTTTTTCAATTGTACGTACATTTTAACTGCTTAGGTGGTTACTTTATTTAATAACTCTTATTAAATAAACAACTGATTATCTAATTGGGTTAACATTTTAGACCAGTCCAATTGGACTTTAATGTGTGGTTTGGGACGGAACTAAAGGGACAAATAAGACTCTTAACTCTAATGGGCTTCCGGCTTATCTGTCAACTCTTGACAAACTTAAAGTTACCATTAATTATATAACAAGTACCACTATGGAAATATAATTGCACTTTAGGTTTTATTAATAAATTATAACCCAAGACTCTAATATGGTATCATTTGACCCCTCCATGAAATATCTATAGTGAATAGAGTCATAATAAACTATCACTTTGTAAACAACTATTTTATTCTTTGAGTCCCTGGTTTAATCTTTTAGTTATTCATATATATGAAATCTAATTTCATTAAATATAAATTTTAGTAACTCTTTACTAAAGTAGCCGGCCTTGAATAACCAATTCCTATTAAACTTATCTCAAGGGGATATTTCGTGTCTCTATGGAAAGAAATTATGGATTCCATCTTGAAAATATGTGTTCTCTCAATACTACGTGTGGTTACCCAACATACTAAGGTTTTGACCGTTAAATTAAATCTCACTATAGATATATCAAAATTACTTATATTTCATGATCAGGTTCATAATCCTCTCGAGATTGAGAGTCTATGAAAATAAAAATCATGAGATTTATTATTCAGATGACAGTTCTTAATTAAATAATTAATCTTACCATGGTTCAGTTCAATGTGTCTTACACACTTAAGACACATCAATACATCAAATAGAAGTCTTCACTTCCATGATCAAGACAAACCATCTTAGTTGACGTGTTATAGTTTTCGCAGATGAAATGCCCAATTTCATCACCAACTATGAATAACATTTTTGAGTTTATAAGGAACTTGTAATTTATATCTTCTGTAACTAAATTATATACAATGCATCTCAGGAATTATGATAATGTCCAATTAGTTCATATACAAATAGTCTCATATAATTAAACAATTTAAATATAACATGCCAATAAATTGGATTTTATGGCACAAACTCTAACAAAAATCTCTAGTGACCATCACCAGAGTGGTGTCTCTAGTGACCCTACCATCACCGAAAAACAGATCTGTGGCTCTAGCTATCGGAACAATGGCTTCATTATCGGACCTCTAGCATCAGTTGTCAGAAGAGTTGGAACAGCAACTCTAGCCATCGAACCTCTTGTGCCAATCATCAAAACGATGGCTTCAGCCACTAGATCTTGGCATAGGCTACCCAGCCCATCAGATCGATTACCTAGCCACCAAATGGGGTGAGGGAAGCCACTGTTTATTTTTGTAAAATGTTTTACCAAAATTTTATAGGTAAAATGTTATATAATTTATTATAAAGGATTTTACAGTTAACGGAAAATATTCTACAAATTTGATCACATTTTTCCTGCAAACAAACACCTGAAAATAAGAAAATATTTTACTTCAAAACAAATGAAAACTAAAACTTAACAATTAATTAAACATATAGGGATAAGGATTAAGTTACACTTCACGTAACTTTTGATACACCGCCTTATAACTTTAAATAATACTAAATGAAAGGTTATGCTTAATGGGTATGATTTTTGTCTAGTGTCCTGTGACACCGGATTTGCTGCGATCATGACACATATCTATTTTCAAACATGTGTTATAATTGCAGTGGGTCTAGTGCACTAAAGGCAATGGATAGAAGCCACGCCCATGCTTAATTATAAGCCTAGCAAGTTTTCTGCAGGATGAGGCAATGCGTGACAGATTAGGTGTAAAAATAGTATCTAGGTAGTCTTGCCTGGCTCTCTGTCTATCTCAAGTTGTATTCTTATTATAAATGGTGTGCTGCCAAATGAGTGCAGGGTGGTATAATTACTTCTCTGTACTTGTAGGCAGCTGGGTTTGCAACTTGATGTTGCCGCTTGCTTGAGTTACGTACACGAGTTGGGGCCATAGCTGTCCTGGTGATGGTTTTGGTTTGCGGTTCGTATTAATTGCTAGAGTCGTTGGTTCTTAACTTAGTTGAACATCTTTGTTTCTCGATTAACAATAGATTCTTATTCATGAAAAAGAAAAAATATTTTGAAAAATCCCACCACTAAAAGGCATGTTTTTTTTACGTTGTTAACACGTATATCATATTTGGTGTAAAATAGAAATAATTTACTATCTAATATAACTCATATTTTATGCATAATTTTAAAATATAAAAGCTTAAAATTTAATTATTTTATAGATAAGATATTATTGATCACAAATCCTCATGAAATTTGACAAGCATAGAAGGTAGAAGAAAAACATGTAATATAATATTAAATTTAACAAAATTTGCACCTAAAAAAGAATATTAAATGGTGTTTAAATGTATATTCAACCCAGCTCTAATATATCATAAGTTAGAAAAGACCATTCTACCTTGTATTTGCAAAGTTAGGTAGAATCAATTTAGCTGTAGCATTTTAACATGAGTTCTCATGGGTGCAATCGATTGAAAATAGTTTTGGGGAAGGAAGATTCCAAGATCAGAACTGGTCGGAGAAGAAGGGACGAAGCACAGGTACTTTTTGAAATCAATAATATAGAGAATAGATAATAAAAATTAAAAAAAAAAAATCATTGTATACCATTCACACAAAATTCTGACAATGTAGTTAACATAAAACTGACCAGAACAATTGAAAATATTTCACAAAGTCACCCAAAAAAAAATACCACCATTGGCCAGTTTAGCATACGATTTGAGCACACGATATAGGGTGTGTTTGGATTGAACTTATTTTGCTGAAACTGAAAACTGAAAACACTGTAGCAAAATAATTTTTAAATGTGTGAATAGTGCTGTGGGACCCATTTTTAATGAAAAAATTGATAAAAAATAAAATTTGTGGGTCCATAAACAGTGCATATATGCACTGTTTACTGCAGAAAGTCAACATTTGCGGTTACTGTTCATTGAACAGTAACCGCAATACTCCAAAACGGGTGAAAACAAAAAAAAAAAAAAAAAAAAAAAAAAAAAAAACAAAACAAAACGCAGCTTGGAAACGCAGACGTGGAATCCAAACGGTACCTATATAGCGTGAGATCTTGTACGTTCAATACAGTAGTACATTGGGTAATCACATATAATAATGTGGAAACACTAATATTCTTTAAAACAAAATCTATAATTTTGACAAGATATATAATAAACATCAACTTGAGATAGACTTAATTAATGAGAGGTATTTATTTATTTATTTTTTTGGTTGAGAAACAGATTTAATGAGAGTTGATTATCAGAGTATCAGTCTTTGATCATTTTAGTAAGAAGTTACTAATTTATATTCCACGAAATTAGATTTCAAAAGAATATAAGAATAATCAGGCCGGAGATCATTTTAGCGGCATTCAACGATCTCTTAGGCTCAGCTACTCAACCGTTAGATTGGCAAGTTGATGACCCATCACACCTCTTCAGCTTCAGCCCAGCTTTCATTCTCTTGCCCACGCTTGTGCCGATCTCTAAACCCTCATGCCAACCTCTAGAGACTAGAGTTCCCCCACTGGAACTCATTGATCAATTTTGTTATTTGAAACTTTGATTAGGATTATTAGATATAGTTCATAGTTAATACAGCTTATGGGTCTAGTCGTTTATTTATTTAGTTGCATTGTTTTATTGAGTTTTTTAATTGTGGGTATTATTTTACTTCTCTATATCTATTATTATTAATTTTTTAAAATTTTGATGGTGGTTACTCATTTTTACAATTTTTTTTTTTGGGGGAGAAAACTCATTTTTACAACCTGAAATACTAATATATCACCCAAAAATATATAACTATACATGTCTTAAATAAAAAATATAAAGATACCTAAAAATAATTTTTAAATAATTAACATGTATCATGTCCTACTTTTTTAAAGAATTGTTGTATTGTTGTGTCGGTTGTCTTGTTTGTACTTCTTAGTTTACCGAGATTTTTCATTTCATATGTAAAGATAATTTCAAGTTGTAGTTAGTAGATAATTTATGGGTTTAGTGTTTTCTTTTTCTTTTTTTTTATTGTATACAATAATTAATTAAACATTTTCCTTCCACTATTTTTTATTTTCATTCCAAAGGTCCCTAAAATTTGTTATACTTCAGAGAAACATTCGAGTTTTCCTAAAAATACATTCTATGCCATAAGCCCACGCAGTATGTGAGAAAGTAATAAAATTAGTAGCATTGTTCGATTCTCTCAATAAGAATTTTTAAATTACTCACATATTTTATTTGTTTTTTTCTTAAAGAAAAATTCAAGAATCACATATTGTAACATCATAGTATGGTTCGATTCTCCCAATAAAGAGAATCTTAATTCAAAATTTTCCTCTCACTTTTAAATAAAATAAATTTGAATATATACGACTTGTTTAATAATAATTACTTTTATCATCACATCAAAATACTATTTGGTTTAGTGGTATAAGAAAAAAGAAAAAAAGAAGGCATTATAATGGTTAGTTACTATCATAAAACTGTGTAAATATACGTAATTATTATAAAAATATTGTGCATGTACAATGTTATAGATTGAAGAGGATAAAATATGAGATAAGGCTTGGCGAACCCAATAGGCCCATTGGCGGGCCCAATAGGCCCATGTCCACAAGCCTAAAGAAGGTAGAGCCCATCCTTCGCGTGGGCCCCTGACCGGACGGAGGCCCAGACTTGCCCACCACGTTTCAAGAAGCTTGCTCTACAAGGATGAGAAGCTTGCTCTGCAAGGATGAGAAGCTTGTCCTACAAGGATGAGAAGCTTGTTCTGCAAGGATGAGAGGCTTGCTCTACAAGGAAAGGAGGCAGAACCTCATCACTATAAAAAGGCCCCAACACCCTCACAAAAAGGTACGCGTAACTAACTCCTCTCTAGCACTCTAGAGTTGTAAAAACATTTTCTGACTTAATTTTCGGAGGGTGTTTGGCCGACTCCACACCGGTGCCCTTTGAATGTGTTTTTGTGTTGTTCTCTCTTTCAGGAAACGGTTATTCGAGTGCAAGGATCGTGCATCTCACTGGTGAACATTTCGGCATCATCAGTTGGCGCCGTCTGTGGGGAACGGTTAATCGTGACAGCTAAAGCCATTGTCGCCTCCCGGACACAAGAGTTGCATGGTACTTACACGCTCGATGGCCACCACCAACGACGATCAAGGCGACGAGCCGCCAAGGCCCATCGCATCAGAAAGACAGGTTCAGACCCTTGCGGCTGCAGTAGAACGCCTCACGAAACAGAATCACGACCTGGAGGAACAGTTGCGACAGAAGAACCCGGGACATAACGGTCAGGAGGAGAACCAGGGGGACAGCTCCGAAAGAAGGGGGCTTGAGAAGCAAGAGGGCAGTAATGAGCCCAGCAGAACGGAGAGGCGGAATTCGAGCATGCCCTCCCTCACGAATGCAACCCCACCACCCATCCTTGCAAAGATGCAGGCGATGAAAGAGCAGATGGAGGTCATGATGAACGCCCTCAAAGGACGCGTCTCCAGCGACCTTGACGATCTAGTGAATAGGACGGACTCGCTGTTCACCGCACCAGTCAACTCCTGTCCCCTGCCACCGAAGTTCCGGATGCCGCAGGTTGAGAGCTATGACAGGATCAAGGACCCGTTAGATCATCTGGAAACCTTCAAGACCATGATGCACCTCCAGGGAGTACCGGACGAGATCATGTGTAGGGCCTTCCCTACAACACTGAGGGGCGCGGCAAGAATCTGGTTCAGCAGATTGACGCCAAATTCGATCAACACCTTCAAGGAGCTAAGTGCCCAATTCACCTCGCACTTCATCGGGGGGCACAAGTACAAGAAGTCTACAGCATGCCTCATGAGCATCAAGCAGCGGGAGGACGAGACGCTGCGGTTATACATAACTCGCTTCAACAAGGAAGCACTTTCCATTGATGAGGTCGACGACAAGATTTTGGTGGCAGCCTTCACGAATGGCCTGCGAAAGGGAAAATTCCTATTCTCCCTGTACAAAAATGATCCGAAGACCATGTCTGAGGTACTCTACAGGGCCACGAAATACATGAATGCGGAGGACGCACTATCGGCCAGGGAAGACAAACCCAGGAAGAGAGAGAGACCGGAAGATGCTAGGCAGGACCACGGAAAGAAGAGACCAAGAACGGGAGACAACGCGAGGATAAGCGTTCTAAACCCCCAGGAGGGAGATTCACAAGATTCACCCCTCTGAACGCTCCGCTAGACCAAGTGCTGATGCAGATCAAAGACGGGGGATCTCTGACGTTCCCGGGGAAGCTAAAGAGCGATCTAGCCAAGCGATCCAGAAACAAGTATTGCCGTTTCCACCGCGATCACGGTCACGATACTGCGGACTGCTACGATCTAAAACAGCAAATTGAGGCCCTCATCAAAGAAGGGAAACTGCAGAAATTCGTCAGTAAGGAAAGGACGGATGCTCATGCACGGGAACAGGCCCCCCGACGGGAGAACGACCATCCGAGACCCCCTGTTGGGGACATAAGGATGATAATAGGGGGCACGACGGCAACGGGGTCATCCAAGAAGGCCCGAAAGACCTACCTCAGGATGGTCCAAAATGTGCAGGTAACGGGCTCCGTACCCAAGATAGCACGGAGAGAAAGTCCGATCATTGGATTCTCAGAGGACGACGCGAGACGCCTCTACCATCCACACGATGACGCCCTTGTCGTCAGTTTGAGGGTAGGAGATTACAACGTACACCGGATGCTGGTCGACAACGGCAGCTCGGCAGACATCCTATACTACCCAGCATTCCAGCAGATGGGAATAAATAGAGCACGACTAACACCAACGCATGCCCCGTTGGTCGGCTTTGGAGGAATGAGGATACTCCCATTAGGAGCAATCACGTTCTCAGTGACGATTGGTGACTATCCGTAGCAAATCACTCAGAACATGACCTTCTTAGTAGTCGACTGTTCATCCGCGTACAACGGTATAATAGGGCGACCAACACTGAACTCTTGGAAAGCAGCGACCTCAACATACCACTTGATGATCAAGTTCCCTACGGAGTACGGAATTGGAGAGTTGCGAGGAGATCAGGTGGCCGCCCGGGAATGCTATGTCGCCATGCTGGAAATGGAGGATCACCAGCAGACCTTGTGCATCGGTGAGCAGCGGACAATCGCAGAACCGGTAGAAGAATTGGAAGAAGTCATGCTCGATGAATCGAGACCCGGACGGACGACAAGAATGGGCACCCTGGCCAGCCCGGCGGTAAGGCAAGACCTGACAAACTTTCTGAAGAGGAATCAGGACATATTCACGTGGAGCCACGAAGATATGCCAGGGATCGATCCGTCAGTGATAGTCCACAGGCTGCATGTCAACCCGGACTCCCCCCTAGTCCGGCAGAAGAAGCGGGTATTCGCGCAGGAACGGGACAAAGCAGTGGCGGAAGAAGTTAGGAAACTGCTGGAGGCGGGGTTCATCCGAGAAGTCTACTACCCCGACTGGCTAGCAAATGTGGTCATGGTGAGAAAGAACAGCGGAAAGTGGAGAATGTGCGTCGACTTCACGGACCTTAACAGGGCGTGCCCGAAAGACAGCTATCCACTCCCAAGGATAGACACTCTGGTAGACTCAACGGCCAGACACGAGCTCTTGAGCTTCATGGACGCCTTCTCAGGCTATAACCAGATTAAAATGGAGGAGGAGGATCAGGAGAAGACCTCTTTTGTAACCAGCCAAGGACTTTTCTGCTACAAGGTGATGCCATTCGGACTCAAGAACGCGGGGGCTACATATCAAAGGTTAATGAACAAGATGTTCGCGCACCAGCTCGGTAGGAATGTACAAGTCTATGTCGATGACATGTTGGTGAAAAGCGTGCGCGAGCACAACCATCTCAGCGACCTCCAGGAGACATTCGACACCCTTCGGTCGTACAACATGAAGCTTAACCCAAGCAAGTGCGTGTTCGGGGTTACGGCCGGGAAATTCTTGGGATTCATGGTGTCCCAAAGGGGTATAGAAGTCAACCCAGAGAAAGTGCGAGCCATAATGGAGTTAGAGCCCCCGAAGACGGTGAAGGCAGTTCAGAGCTTGAACGGAAAAGTTGCGGCCCTGAACAGATTCGTCTCCAGAGCAACAGATAAGTGCCTGCCTTTCTTCCGAGTACTGAAGAAATCGTTCGAGTGGACGGACGAATGTCAGAAAGCATTCGAGGACTTGAAGAAGTACCTGTCGTCCCCACCACTTCTCAGCTCGTCCGTGCCAGGAGAAGAGCTGTACCTCTACATTGCGGTCTCGCAAGCAGCCGTCAGCGCGGCCTTGGTACGAGACGACGGACGCTCCCAACGACCAGTCTACTTTGTGAGCAGGGCTTTTCGAGGAGCAGAAGAAAGGTATCCCCGGATGGAGAAATTGGCCCTTGCCCTCATGACCGCTGCGCGGAAACTCAAACCCTATTTCCAAGCTCATGTAATCATAGTCCTGACGGACCAACCTCTGAAGAAAGCAATGAGCAGCCCCGAGGCGGCAGGAAGAATGGCCTTGTGGGCAATTGAGCTAAGCGAATTCGACGTACGATACCGTCCACGAACTTCGATGAAAGGCCAAGTAGTGGCGGACTTCATAGCCGAGTACACCCAGCAGGGAGACGAAGGGGCTGAAGGATAGAAACTGTGGATCATTCACACGGACGGGTCATCAAATCAGCACTCAGGAGGAGTCGGTGTAGTTATACGAACACCAGAAGGAGATAAGATCGAGTGTATGATAAGACTAGACTTCCCTACAACCAACAACGAGGCGGAGTATGAAGCTTTGGCAGCTGGATTGGATCTTGCAAGGGCCGCGGGCGCCGGAAACATGATCATACATTGTGACTCCCAGGTGATAACTAGTCAGATCAATGGTGATTTTGAGTGTAGAAACGAGAGGATGAAGAAGTACCTGGAGGAAGTGAAGGGTCGAATCGCTGGCCTCGAGGTCAAATTCATTCAGATCCCAAGGGAGGAAAACGAGTGCGCCGACCGTTTGGCAAAAGCAGCCTCCGCAGAGTTCATGAATGCGCCTAAACAGGTATTATCCTTTGTTCAAACTTGCTGACTTATTGATGACGGACGGAAGATACAGGAGATAGATGTTGAAAAGGATTGGACCGCACCCCTGAAAGAATATCTACAGTCGGGCTCCCTGCCGGACGGGAAGGACGCTGCAAGAAGATTAAAAGTCCGGGCTTCGCGGTTCGTACTGATCAAAGACACCTTGTACAAAAGAGGTTTCTCTCGACCTTACCTAAGGTTTCTGAGCCACGGCGAAGCAGAATATGTGATGAGGGAAGTTCACGAAGGGATTTGCGGGAATCACTCCGGAGCACGGTCTTTGGTGCACAAACTTATCCGAGCCGGATACTACTGGCCCACCATGTTCAGGGACGCCCAATCCTATGTGAAGGCTTGTGATAAGTGCCAGAGGTTCAGTAATCTAATCAGGTAACCATCAGAAGAACTCTCACCCATGACGGCCCCATGGCCGTTCGCGCAATGGGGGCTAGACATCATGGGCCATTTCCCAACGGCTCTAAGGCAGCTGAAGTTCCTGGTAGTCGGTATCGACTACTTCACCAAGTGGGTCGAAGCGGAACCCCTTGCCACTATCACAGAGAAAAACATCCGTGCCTTCGTGTGGAAAAACATCGTATGCAGGTACGGGATTCCGAGGGTGCTTGTCTCTGACAATGGAAAACAGTTCGACAACAGCACATTCAAGAATTTCTGCTCAGAGCTAGGCATTCGGAATCATTATTCATCACCAGCACACCCGTAGGCAAACGGACAGGTAGAAGTCACGAACAGGACATTGCTAAAGATCATCAATACCCGGCTCGAGGGGGCAAAGGGTATTTGGCCAGACGAGCTGCCAAGCGTCTTGTGGGCATATCGGACGACTGCAAGGACACCCACTGGGGAGACCCCGTTCCGACTTGCATACGGAGCCGATGCAGTCATCCCAGCAGAAATCGGCCTCACCAGCTATTGCGTACAGAGCTACACGGAGGACAAAAATGAAGAAGCTATACGCCTTCAGCTAGACTTGGTGGACGAGGTCCGAGCAATAGCTGAACAGAGATTGGCGCGATACCAGAACCTCATGTCAAAGAACTACGACTCAAGGGTAAAGCACAGGGATTTCCAGATCGGCGACCTGGTACTACGGAAGGTCATGGGCGCTGCCAAAGACCCTACCCAGGGGAAGCTCGGACCAAATTGGGAAGGACCGTATAGAATCACATCGTGGCATAGGAAGGGCACGTACCACCTCGAAACCATGGACCGAAAAAAGCTCCAGCATCCATGGAATTCAGAGCACCTTCGGAAATACTACCAGTAAAAGGGACGTTTAAATTCCCCAATGTATATTTACTAGACTTCAACTATTCTGAAGCAGTCTTTTGATTACTTTTGGGCTTTTTGCTTTAGTACCTTTGTAGGCCCAAGAAGGGGCAGGTATTTTCTTCTACAAATTCGAATTTAATGAAGGAACATTCAGGACCTTGCTGTGTAAATCTCACTACTAAAAGACTGCTACCACGGAGTGAACGGACCCCACCATGGGTTAAATTTTATACAAGTCCTAAAAGAGGACGGACCCCACCATGGGTTAAAAATTTACAAGTTCACGAAGTGAACGGACCCCACCATGGGTTAAAATTTTACACAAGTCCTAAAAGAGGACGGACCCCACCATGGGTTAAAAATTTACAAGTTCACGAAGTGAACGGACCCCACCATGGGTTAAAATTTTATACAAGTCCTGAAAAAGTTAACGGACCCCACCATGGGTTAAAAATTTATACAAGTCCTAAAAGAGGACGGACCCCACCATGGGTTAAAAATTTATACAAGTCCTAAAAGAGGACGGACCCCACCATGGGTTAAAAATTTACAAGTTCACGAAGTGAACGGACCCCACCATGGGTTAAAATTTTACACAAGTCCTAAAAGAGGACGGACCCCACCATGGGTTAAAAATTTACAAGTTCACGAAGTGAACGGATCCCACCATGGGTTAAAATTTTACACAAGTCCTAAAAGAGGACGGACCCCACCATGGGTTAAAAATTTATACAAGTCCTAAAAGAGGACGAACCCCACCATGGGTTAAAAATTTACAAGTTCACGAAGTGAACGGACCCCACCATGGGTTAAAATTTTATACAAGTCCTGAAAAAGTGAACGGACCCCATCATGGGTTAAAAATATACAAGTGCACTAAGTGGATGGACCCCACCATGGGTTAAAAACATGCAAGTTCATTAAGTGGACGGACCCCACCATGGGTTAAAAATTTACAAGTTCACTAAGTTAACGGACCCCACCATGGGTTAGAAATTTACACCAATCCACAAAGTAGATGGACTCAACCAGGGCCGAACTTATACGAATCCAAAAAAAGGACGAACCCAAACAGTTCGCGAAATTATGCAAGTCCATCACGTGGGCAGCAATCAGGGGTCACGACCACTTTCAAAGGAGTGAACGGATCCGACTGAGGTCGCGAAAAATATAAAGGTCCACGACGTGGACGAATCAAATTAAGCAAGTATTTAAAGCATCAGGACGGAGCACACACCATTATCAATGCGATATTAAAAGAAACATTTAAATAAATGAGTTTAAATGTCGGATACAACGGATATAAAATGGCCCTACATACGACGGGCAAAAATCCAAATAGTTTTCAAAATAATTAAACAAAATGGTGAACGGCTACACATCAGGAGCGACGGGGTCTTTGGCTTCTGGAGTCTTTCCTTCTTCAGCTTGAAGCTCAGGGACGACAGTGACGGGCCTTTCCTCTACGAAAAGGTCAGCTGTATCATCAGAAGCGTCTGGCAGGACGAACATACCCTCCGCGACATTGATGTCGACGGTTGAGAAGTCAAACTTAGGGTATAGAGCTTTGGCCTGACGGAGAGCATCCTCAAAACCATCAGTGTATGAAGTTCCGAGCTCCGTCAAGAGAGCGTCGGAGTCACGATACTCCTGGACGGCTTTCTCTTTGGCGAGACGAAGCTCGTCCTCCTTATCCTCCAGGACGGCCTTGAGTTCCTCCACTGTCCTCTGGTGCTCGTCCCTTGCCTACTCCGCCAGCTTGAGCTTTTTCTCCGTCATCACTTTCCAGTTTTTGAGCTCGAGCAGCTCCTCTTCCACCAGCCTGGCCTTGTCACGGACCCTCTCCAGCGCCGTCTCATTGTGAAGAGCCCGGTCCATCAGACCCTTCGTCATAAGCATAGCCTGACGACCAAATTGTACTTAGTCAAAAATGATAACAATGGAAATTGAAAGATGAGTGATGACGGATTCTTACTTGGGCAATGCTGAAGAGGCCCGTCTCCCCCATGGCCTCCGTCGAGTGGTTCCCCAGGTCCTCGTAGTCCTCGCTCCCAATGATGGAAGAGATCTTCCCCAAGGCATATTTTGGATCTTCACGGAGTAGGACGGGCGGTTCCTTCTGACTGCCCGGAGGGGGAACCATCAGACCTTTGCCAGCTCCAGGCTTGGCCGGGGTCACCGTCTTCTTTCCCTCCGCCATAAGGCCTATGACGGGCTCCGTCGAAACTTTCTGTTTCTTGGGTGCACGGTCGACCTTAGGCATCGGTCTCTTCGCCGGGGGCCTGCTCGAGCCCGTCCCCATCGCCCCCACGTCCGTCTCCTTGTTCTTAGCGGCTTTACTTTTGATGGCAGCCCTCCTCTTCGCGAATGAGCAAAGGAAAAAAGAGGTGACGGGTAAAACTCAAAGCGAATGAGCAAAGGAAAAAAGAGGTGACGGACTTACGCTGACGGGTGCGTTCCTCGTACTTTATCGCCGCGGCTGTAGGCTCCGCTCCGTCGCAGTACCAGTGGACGGTGTTGAGATTGACCAGCTTCGCCCACGTCCTTTCCTCTGGCTTCGTCTTTGAAAAAATCTTTTCCAAAAAATTGTACTCCTCTAAGTCAACTTGTGGACGCCGTCGCACTGAAAAAAAAAAAAAAAAAAAAAAAAAAAAAACTTAGGACGGTCATTAAAAAGTTAAAGTTAAATTACCTACGCAACGCGACGGATTATACCAGACGGGTCCAAGATACCCCATGTGCTGTCGATGGGCAGGAAGTCCGTCTCCCCCGGGTGACACATCCAACCGTCACCTTCCAGGAAGAAATAGCGGCTCTTCCAGTCTCAGTTGGAGTCCGGGGTCTCGTAAATGACCTTCAAGACGGATTTCCTAGGGACGAAACTGTACATTCCCCTCGACTTGTCTATCTCGTCCGGACGGTAGCAATGGAGGAACTCCCGTACGGTCAACGATCTTGAGCCATTAGACATGGCTTCGTACAGAACCTCCATTGCAATAAAAACCCTCTAGGCGTTGGGAGATATCTGGCTGACGGACAGACCTAAGTGATGGAGGAGTTCTCTTTTTAATCTGTTCAGGGGGAATCTAAGTCCGGCCTTTAGTGCTTGTTCGTACACCTCTAGATCATCCACTCCGTCGTAATAACATTTCTCGGATTTGTAGGGCAGACAGATGGGGATGTGGTCGGGTATTTGGTAGATTGCCCTAATTGTTTTGAAGTGAACCTCCTTAATTGTGGACACAAATTTGTGCACCGTCCACTCAGGCAGCATAACGAACTCCCTAAGTCCGTCAGCCCCAACTACGGATCTAGGTCCTCCACCACCGTCGTCAGAACCTTCCTCTGGTTCGGCCAACTCCTATCCTCATTTGTTGAGGACGGTGAAGTGGCAGACGGAGTCCTCTCGATCAGTTCATTCGGATCTTTGTATCCCGACGGGTACAATTCCTCGTAACCCGCCCCGTCGCGGACGAACGACTGGTTACTCGACGCACTAGACATTGCCTACAACGGAGTGACAAAGCCTAAGACTGACGGTCTAAAATAAAAAAGGGAAGAGACGGATGCAAGAAGTTTAAATGCTTCAACCGTGACATTTATAAAAACTGAAGGTGAACGGATAGGATCACTTACCGAAGAAGGGAGCGAACGGGTTGATCTCGTTGCAGAAAGATGTGAACGGTTGAGCTCTGACGAGTGACGGACTCTCTCTGACAATGAAGTTTCTGCGCAAAGTAGAGAAATGAAGGAGAAGTGCAGGTTTTTATAGGTAGAGTGCACGGAAGACGAAGCGGCACTTCGATCCGAGATACGGACCAATCTACAAGTGACACGTGTCATCGCCTTAAATGCTTCTGCAGCCTGTCAGACCCCCACAGACATGACGTCGTCTCCATCCGTCAACCTCCCTCCAAGGGTCCTCGTCACCAACATCTGTGAAGCTCTGACCGTCATCTCTCTGACTCCGTCATCAACCATTCGGTCTTTACGATCACCGTCCTAGCTCTTTGTTACCGTTCATTTCCGTCCATCCGTCACCCCCATGAGTACGGGCCATCATTATTGTTTGTTTTAACCGTCACCCCAATTGACCGTTTGCACAACAGCGACGGACCAAATGGGGTGAAGGGGGCAGCTGAAGAGGATAAAATATGAGATAAGGCTTGGCGAGCCCAATAGGCCCATTGGCGGGCCCAATAGGCCCATGTCCACAAGCCCAAAGAAGGTAGAGCCCATCCTTCGCGTGGGCCCCTGACCGGACGGAGGCCCAGACTTGCCCACCACGTTTCAAGAAGCTTGCTCTACAAGGATGAGAAGTTTGCTCTGCAAGGATGAGAAGCTTGTTCTGCAAGGATGAGAGGCTTGCTCTACAAGGAAAGGAGGCAGGACCTCATCACTATAAAAAGGCCCCAACACCCTCACAAAAAGGTACGCGTAACTAACTCCTCTCTAGCACTCTAGAGTTGTAAAAACATTTTCTGACTTAATCTTCGGAGGGTGTTTGGCCGGCTCCACACCGGTGCCCTTTGAAAGTGTTTTTGTGTTGTTCTCTCTTTCAGGAAACGGTTATTCGAGTGCAAGGATCGTGCATCTCACTGGTGAACATTTCGGCATCATCATAGATGAACTTATGTAAATAGCTTTTAAACAAAAATATGTAAAACTGAACATTTTTCTATTTTGCACTAACTTGTACGAATACTCTTTTAAGTTCATAGTTATGAGAAAAGTATACTGAATACAATACTTCATAGTTATGAGAAAAGTTTACTGAATACAATACTTGATGTCGTCAACCCTCGCAACAATCTTGTTTGTATTTAGTGATTTAATCATCAATTACTTTCACTGCCATTCATTTTGCACTGGAAATTAGACTTCTATAATTTTTTTTTTTAAGGTAGACCCTAGACTAATATCTATAAATTTTGTCTTCTCTCATTCATCAGTTTGCTTGGAGAAAAAAAGAGCCAGACAAAACAAATAGAAAAAGACCTCCGTACCTAACTTGGAAAGGTCTGTCAATCATTTTGTATTTATTTTAAGTCAGGCTTCTAGTAGGCTATATTTTGCACTACAGTCAATCAGACATGTTTAATGACTTATGTGTGCAACTGCCGCATGCTTACAACTAGGGCAATAAATAAGTTGAGTTGAGTCAAATGTTAAAATTTTAAAATTATTTATTTAAATTTACGGTTGAGTCGAGTCAAATGTTATAATTTTAGACTTATTTATTTGAATTTATCGATGAATACGAGTTGAGTTTGAACTCATAATTAAACTAGATTATATATTTAAATTTAATGTTTATTTTTTTGTCAAATAACCTTGAATTTGTTTACAAGTTACTTAAAAATTTATTCTTTTTTGCATATATAATAAACCTTATGATTATTTTTTTTTTACCATTTCAAATAACTATATGTGGGGACGTAAAAATTGGTCCTCGGGGAGTTCTTCACGGATTCTCACTCAAACTATTCAAACAACATAAGTAAATAATAAGGGAAAAACACTCCACAACAGGAAACTCAAACGATTGATTTTTCTCAACTCAAATATTACAATAGATAACTCTCACGTTCTAGCGGTGTTATCTTTACGCCCTCTCTCTCTGGCTGATTTTTCTTCTTTATGCTCCTTTTTTCCTCTCTATTTTTTAGATCCCCACCTTTTGCCTCTCCTCTCCCTTTTATAACTTCAATCCTTACTCTTATCACCACAGCTGTTTTGTTGCCTGATAGAGCCTCAGGGATATTTTCTTTAACTTTATCGGATTCCTTCCCACCCTTATCTTGGAACTCTGACTTTTGGGGGTCGTTTGTACTGTTCAGGCTGTCTTACTTGTATTTAATGTGGCAAAGGTTAGGTAAAAACCCCATCATTAATGTAGAGGCAAAGATCTTCAACCTTTTTGCATGTTCCAGAAGTTTCCCGTGGTTCC
Source organism: Quercus parvula (assembly GCA_030820535.1). Taxonomy (NCBI): domain Eukaryota; kingdom Viridiplantae; phylum Streptophyta; class Magnoliopsida; order Fagales; family Fagaceae; genus Quercus; species Quercus parvula. The sequence continues at coordinate 17,891,977 of JAUAME010000008.1, forward strand.
AAGAATCTCCTGAAAATCACACATGGAGTATCCATACACCATACCTCGGGTAAGTTGACACCTTACCTTTTCCACGGGAACTAATTTCCTGTGTCACTCATCTTTTCCGTGGTACTTGGGATGACCCAGCTTTTTTCCTTTCAAGGTTTATTACCCATTGAGCATTCCCTTCAATACATAGGATTAGCCTAATTATTACCTTGTGGCCTAATTACTTCTTGGGCCTAAGGCCCGAGTGGTGACTGTTCCACTCCCCACAATAGCCCCTCATGATCTGCAGATCATAATAACTGACGTGGGGATCGTAGTTCAAGAACTGGCATTTATGAACAGTGGCGACGTCAAGCAATAAATGTCGCAGCCAAGCTCGTGGTTCTCGCCCCACGACCATCAGCGCGTGTTGCTGAATGGGCGGCTAGACAGGCCTTTTAAAATACGGAAAATGAGTGGGAAAGGAAGGGTTTCATTTGTGCTAGATAGGCCTTTTCGAATATGGAAAATGGGTGGGAAAGGAAGGGTCTCATTTGTCCCTTCCTCTCCCTCACCTCTCCTATATAAGGGAGAGCCCAAACCTTGTTTCAAGCTCCTCCGTTATTGTCCTATTAGAACTCTAAAAAAAACTTCTCTTTCTCTTTTCTCTCCACCATTCTCTTCTCTAACAAACTTCAGGTGACCTTCAACGACTCTCTTCCTCCTACTTCTCCTTCCTGTTTTAAGTGCATCTCCTCCTTTTTCTTACAAATTTTAGCTTCGCCTTATCACCTTCTTTCCTAGCTTTTTCTATTTCCTCCTTTTCTTTAGTCTATGGGGAAGTTTAAGCCTATGGTAGATACTCATGAGAGTTTAAGAAAGTTTAGAAGGAAGTACAACTTCCCCGAGGATGTTGAAGTGAGGTACTGCCCGGAATCCGAAGCAATACTCTCTAAGGGGGAGGGCAGAGGGTTAATCCCACTCGTTGCTATTGTGGAAGGAGGATTTAGGATTCCCATGAGTGACCTACTCACGAATTTCCTACGACACTTTAAGGTTTGTCCTGACCAATGTACCCCCAATGTATTTAGGATTGTCAATAGTGTAGATACCCTGAACAAGAAGCTCGGATTAAAGCTCACTGAGCACGATATCAATTATATTTATAGTTTTCAAGATAGTAAAACCTCCGAGTTTTACTTTAACATTTGGCACGGGGAGGTAAGGCTTATCTCAAGCCTTATAGATTTCGACAAGGAAACAGAAGGAGACTACTTGGTTGTTTCAGGGAATTGGTACCCTAGCGAAATCCATTACCCCACTAGTGCGGGTAAAGCAGGTGGGTAGACTTAATAGGATTTACTTTCAATTGACTTACTATTATTATTTCGTCTTTTTTCCCGAGTTGTCTTTCATACTCTACATGACTAACCTTTGCTCGCTTCTTTTTTAGAAAGCCACGCCTTCAAGAAGAAGAGGCAACTAATCAACTCCATGGACTTGAATAGGTTGCTAAGATCTCCAATTTACTCGCACAGCGACGGTCAATTCCGTGTAGCCTACCTGATACTCGGCTACTCCCTCGTGTATCGAAGCTACCAGGCCGCGGGAAAGGCTATAACCGCGAAGCATTCTCTGCTCCCTTACATTGACGTTCACAACAAGGGATACATTTTATCCCCTTCCGAATGAGCCTGCCGAGAAGAAGGAAGGTATCGAAGCAACTCTCCTCCTCCTTTCACTCTCACAGACCTTGGGGTCACTTTTGAAGAGCCAACTTCAGTTGACCGCCCGTAACACCAAAGGAAGAAGAAGAAAATAGACAACGCTCCTCCCCGTAGTCTTCCCCCCCTCCCCCCCGAGAAGAATCTAAGGTTTAGGAAGCCATCCCTTTAGACAAATCTCTAGCTGAGATGACGTTCCAATGAAGTGAAGTGACTCTTGCACAACTTTTGGCCACTTCTACCGTGCCTAGAACTCAAACTCCTCTTGCTCCAACTGCCAATGCTCTCATGGCCATTTAAACGACTCCCATAACTACGGCAGCTGTAATTCCTTCCCGGGAGACTAGGGCTAGACGGAAGCATCCTAGGAGGGTAGGCCAATCCTCTACAACTCCTAGCTTTAAAAACTCCCCCCCCCCTGGGGACCTTGGGGATTCTTAAGTTAATGTCGCAAGGGCCCCTGCTTATGTCCACACCTTTATGGTGGACAGGGTTCCCCTCCCCATGACGGATAGGGTTAAGCCTTGGAGAGAAGGCAGTGAGGGCAAAGTAGCTGAGAGTGTTGGTGAAGCTCTCCTGCTTCCTGCGGATATGAACCACTGGGATGATGAATCCCTCTTGCTCAACATAAAGAGGGAAGCCATCATGGTAACAAAATTTTCCTTGCCTCCTTATTATTCTTTTCACTTCTTTTTTGTTATTTTATTAAAAAATTGTTAAAAATTCTACCTAATACTTGGCTACTCCCCTGTGTATTGAAGCTACCAAGCCGCGGGAAAGGCTATAACCACGAAGCATTCTCTACTCCCTTACATTGACATTCACAACAAGGGATACATTTTATCCCCTTTCGAGTGAGCCCGCTGAGTAGAAGGAAGGTATCGAAGCAACTCTCCTCCTCCTTTCACTCCCATGGACCTTGGGGTCACTTTCGAAGAGCTAACTCCAACTGACCGCCCGTAACGCCAAAGGAAGAAGAAGAAAACAGACAACGCTCCTCCCCGTAGTCCTCCCCCCCGAGAAGAATCTAAGGTTTAGGAAGCCATCCCTTTAGACAAATCTCCAGCTGAGATGACATTCCAATGAAGTGGAGTGACTCTTGCACAACTTTTGGCCACTCCTATCGTGCCCAGAACTCAAACTCCTCTTGCTCCAACTGCCAATGCTTTCGTGGCCATTTAAACGACTCCCATAGCTACGACAGCTGTAATTCCTGCCCGGGAGACTAGGGCTAGACGGAAGCATCCTAGGAGGGTAGGCCAATCCTCTACAACTCCTTGCTTTAAAAACTCCCCCCCCCCCCCCCCCGGACCTTGGGGATTCTTAGGTTAATGCCGCAAGGGCCCCTGCTTATGTCCACACCTTTATGGTGGACAGGGTTCCCCTCCCCATGACGGATAGGGTTAAGCCTTGGAGAGAAGGTCGTGGGGGCAAAGTAGCTGAGAGTGTTGGTGAAGCTCTCCTGCTTCCTGTGGATATGAACCACTGGGCCAACTGGGATGATGAATCCCTCTTGCTTAACATAAAGAGGGAAGCCATCACTTCTTTTTTGTTATTTTATTAAAAAATTGGTAAAACTTCTATCTTTGTTATATGGCAGGGATATCAGTGTTTCGTGGTGATTGAAGAGAGGAACCAAGCTGCCAAGGCTAGAGCTGAGGAATTGAGTAATGACAATGAGGATCTCCCAAGGAAGATCTCGAATGTCATGAACAAAGTCTCCAAGTCTGAAAGGTTGCGGTTTGAAGCCGAGGAAAACACGAAAGCCATTACCGAGAAGGCGGAGGCTTTGAAGAAGGAATTGCAGAAGGCCATGACTACTCTCGCGGGGAAAGATGTTGAGCTGAAAAGCTATGTGGCAGCTAATGATACCAAAATTCAAGAGGCCTACTACCAAGGTCAGTAACTTTAAAGCCCGAGGTGCAGTAGAACCTTCAAATCTATTTTACTAAAGGGTGGATTGCAGCTTTGGACAAGCTAGAAGTGGAGGTTGCATCTTCCATGAGGCAAAAGCGTAATGTTCCTATCCCCGCAAAGCTAGTCATCATACTAAACCCCGAGATCTAGGTTATCATCAATGACGAATCTCCTGTTCGAAGGGTTGAAGGGGGCTGGGCCTACCACGGCATTAGAAGGAGAGGAGACCACTTTTGCTGCATTATCTTCAACCAAGGAGCCTCCTTGTGTTTAACTTTCTTTGAATTTTCATTTCTCTAAAAACAATTCTATAGTTTGCCTGGTTTTGGACACTTTTATTTTGTACTTAATTACTTTAAGTGTTTGGAACTTTTATTTATGCAAATATCTTTTAAGAATTTTCTTCTTATCAATCTATGCCTCATGTTTATGTTTCCCGATGTATTCATACATCTAATTGCTACTTTTCCTTGTTTTTTTCCCGTGGAAGGGATCCCATTATTCTGTTACTACATTAACAATTTGCCAAGCTTTAATAATGCCTTATAATTGGCCTTTGGATCAAATTAAGACAATAAATCTAGTTAATCACTTACCTATGGTACTCATCTCTTATGCGCTATCAAGTCTTACCCTTACCTTTTACCAATGTCCCATTGTATAAATTAAGTAAAGTAACAGTTTGAATTCCATTTCGGGGCAAAGATGAAGTCCATTACTACTGAGCTTGTTTCTCTTCTTATGTAAAGTCCTTACCTAGCTTTCTGTTAGTAAGTATAGAATCATACTAAGGTAGAAGACTCAGTTTGCAACTCTCCCGAGGCAATGACAAGGTCTAGTACCTCTGACTTTACTTTTAATAAAGTTTTAATTTTATTCTTTGTTAGTGACCTTAAAGTCAAGCTAAGGCAGAAAATTCAGCTTAAAACCTACCTGAGGCAAGGACAGGGTCTAGTACCATGGGGTTTTCTTTCAATGAAGTTTTAATTTCATTCTTTTTAAGTGACCCTAAAGTCAGCCTAAGGCAAAAAATTTAACTTAAAACTTACCCAAGGCAAAGACAAGGTCTAATACCTCAGGACTTAATTTCAATGAAGTTTTAATTTCATTCTTTATTAGCGACCCTAAAGTAAGACTAAGGTAAAGAAAATCAGCTTAAAACTTACCCAAGGCAAAGACAGGGTCTAGTACCTCGGTGTTTAAAATCCCTTGCTATTTCGGCGTCCTGAAGTGGGCCTTCATAGGATCTATTATTGTTTACTGAACTGAGATAAAACAAAAGTGTAAGTAGTGCATATTTTATAGATGACATTCAAAAGTAATGCTTCTTTAAATGAAATACATTCCATGGCCTAGCTACAGGTCTTTTATCCGAATCTTCCAGCCGATAAGCACCAATCCTAACAATGGATGTGACCCTATAAGGCCCCTCCCAAGTTGGGCCTAGCTTTCCCATAGCTGGGTCTCAGGTATTTCCCAAAACTTTTCTCAATACCAAATCTCCTAGAATGAATTCCCTATTCTTGATTCCCTTGTTGTATCCTCGGCAAAATCCTCTGTTAATAGTTAGCTAGCCTTACCGATGCCACATCTCGGTTTTCTTCAATTAGATTCAAATGCTTGCAGAGTAACTGATCATTCTCTCCAACTTGAAATACGTCAGTTTAAGAAGTAAGGAGCCCAGTTTCCACAGGTATTACCGCTTCTGCACCATATGTCATTGAAAAATGAGTCTTTCCCGTGAAGTGGTCTAATACTCCCATAGTACACTTGGAAGCTCTTCCGTCCATCATCCCTTTGAGTTATCCAGCCCCTTCTTTAGGCCATTTACAATGGACTTGTTGGTCACCTCTGCCTGACCGTTACTTTGTGGATAAGACAGAGTAGAATACCTGTTGACAATTCCCAATTTCGAGCAGTATCATCGAAAGGCCTTGCTATCAAATTGCAATCCATTGTCTGATATGAGAACCCTTGGCACATCAAATCGCATCACAATATTCCTCCAAACGAACCTTTTCACATCCATGTCTCAGATATTGGCAAGGGGCTTTGCTTCCACCCACTTGGTGAAATAATCTGTCCCGTTAGGAGCCATCTTCTACTTGCTGTGGGTTTCGGAAAAGGTCCAACTATGTCTAGTCCTCACTGGGCAAAAGGCCATGAACTAGATATAGGGTTGAGAGGACCCTCGGGTTGATGAATGCTTAGAGCAAACCTTTGGCATTGATTGCATTTTCTAGAGTACTCCAATGATTGTTTATGCATGTTTAGCCACTAATACCCTTGAGTAAGGGCTCGGCGCGCCAACGACCTGTCTCCCGTGTGACTTCCATATATCCCTTCATGCAACTCTTCTAGAAGTGTTTCAACTACCTTAGGATGCACACATAGTAGATAGGACCCTGAATATGACCTCTTATATAATTTCCCTTCTTCGGAGACCCAGTACCGTGAAGACCTACATCTAATCTGCTTAGACTCTTTCTTATCCTCGGGCAAAATCCTTTTTCAAAGATAATCTACAATTGGATCCAACCAACTAGTGGATGGATGTATGCTCAAGACTAAGCTCTTGTCGGAAGGAGTTAGGCTAGAAAAAAGCAAAAGTTCAACTGTCACAATCCTTGGAAGGGGATATTCCATTGAAGAAGCTAGGGTAGCCAGAGAGTAGGCATGACTGTTACCGCCCCTTGAGATATGCAACATCTCTACGTTCTTGAATTGATACTTAAGTATCCCGACCTCCTTTAAGTAGCTTATCATTCTCTGGTCCTTTGCTTCGAACTCGCCTGTAATTTGACTAACGGTTCTGTGAATCACAATGCAATTGTACTAAGTCTTATCTAGACATTCCGAACCCCGTGAGGAAAGCTTCATACTCTGCTTCATTATTTAAGGCAGGAAAACCCAGCCTAAATGACTTTTCCATTCCGACTCCTTCCAGAGAGATGAGTATAATTCCAACCCCTACCTTTCGGCAGTTTGATGCTTCATCCACATACACCTGCCATATTTGTTCCCGAGGTTCCATTGCCCTGCTTCCCTCTATTAACAAAACTTTAGTTTGCCCGGGAGTGAATTTGGCAACAAAATCTACTAAAACCTGCCCTTTGATGGAAGTACGAGGCCTATACTGAATATTAAAAGCTCCTAAAGAGGCTCCCCACTTGGCTATCCTTCCCGTGAAATTTGACCTTCTAAGCAATGCCTCCAAGGGATGCTTGATTAGCACAACTACTATATGGGCTTGAAAATAGTGGGGCAATCTCTGTACGCCATGAATTATTGCAAGCGCAGTTTTTTCCAAAAGGAGATAACATGTTTCTGCTTCTACAAGAGTCTTGCTAACATAAAAGATTGGCTTCTAAACTCCTTGATCTAACTTTGATAGGACGCACTCATCACATGATTAGTCATCGCTAAATACATATACAATGTTTCTCCAAGTACCCACCTTGACAAGACGGGAGCCTGAGATAAATACAACTTCAATTCGTCAAATGCTTTCTGGCATTCAACCATCCACTGAAAGCCTTTTCACTTCTTCAGTAGTTGGAAGAAAGGTCGACATCTATTCATGGACTGCGAAATGAATCGATTAGGAGCTGCAGTCATCCTAGTAAGTTGCTGGACCTCTTTAAGGTTCTTAGGAGACTTCAAACTTTGCAAAGTTACAATTTGATCTAAATTAACTTCTATACCTCGGTGAGTCACCAGATAACCCAAAAACTTTCCCGAGTTGACCCCAAAGGTACATTTAGAAGCATTCAATTTCAGACGGTGCTTCTGCAATGTCTCGAAGGTTTCTGCGAGATCTTTAAAGTGATCCTCCACGGCCTTAATCTTTACCACCATGTCATCTATATTAGCCTCCATATTCCTTCCCAATTGCTGCTTGAACATCTTGGTAACCATTCTTTGAAAAGTAGACCCTGTATTTTTCAAATCGAATGGCATGACCTTGTAATGAAAATTACTAATAGGGGTAATGAAAGAGGTTTTCTCCTAGTCTTTGGGGGCCAAAGCTATCTGATGGTACCCCTGAAACGCATAAAGAAAACTCATCCTAAGGTGCCCAAAAGTTGCATCAACAAGCTGATCAATCTTGGGCATGGGAAAAGGATCTTTCGGACACGCTTTGTTCAAATCCGTGAAGTCCACATATACTCGCCACTTTCCATTCTTCTTCTTCACCACTACTGTGTTAGCTAGCCACTCGGGACAAAAGACCTCCTTAATTACCCTAGCTTCTTTGAGTCTATCTACCTCTTCCTTTACTGCCCTGACGTGTACATCCAAGGACTTGCGAGGTTTCTGCTTCTTCGGTGGACATCGAGTGTCAGCATTAAGCCGATGACAGATAAAATTTGGATCTACCCAAGGTGCTTCATATGGACTCCATGCAAACACATCCAGATTGCTTACTAGAAACATGATTAATTCTACTTTTTCCAAGATAGGAAGGTTAGCTCCTACTTGGAAGTACTTATCCCCGAGGTCAGTGTGTATTTTCTCCAATCATTCACATATGTCTCTAGGTGGAGGCTGTAGATGCTACAAAGGATTTGCTGGTCTAGCTCTCCCTAATTCTCGTGACCCACAATAGCTATCTAGCATCTCTGTGCCACACTTTGGTTTCCAAGTATTTTTGCAATTCTTTGCTCGGTGGGGAATTTACCTTCTGATGTAAAGAAGAAAGAACTGCACCCATGGAGTGAATCTAATGACGTCCAAGAATTGCTGTGTAAAGGGAGTAGGAGTGCACTACTATAAAGTAGACCATTTCCTTTCTTCCTTCTGCTTCCTTCCTTCTGCTTCCATGGGAAGAGTCACCCGTCCAGTTGGTAGAACGATACTTTCGACAAAGGCCACTAAAGGGCTATTATACTCTGTCAAATCTTTAGGGTAAGTCCTAACCCTTCATATAGGTCAGGGTACATTATTTCTGCCACTTCCTTGAACTATCATAACCCTTTTTATATCAAAACCCTTAATCCACGGTGTAACTACCAGTGCATCTTCATGGGGCTGAACAGTATCCATAAGGTCCTTTCCCGTAAAGCCAATGCACTCGTTTTCCTAACGTCTCTTCTTAGGTGTAGGGCCTTACAACTTTGAGTCAAAAGTAGAGTTCACGGTCAATATCCTTGGTGGATTTCTCACAGTTTCCACCTGTTTCCTAACCGCATGTATTACCCCTATGAGCCCCTGAGCTGGTGTCGAAGTTCTTGAAGTGGTTGCCTCTTTCAGATCTTGCGATCGAGAATCTTCCCATACTAATAATTCTCCCAAATAACTTGCCTTTCTAAACTGGTGCAAGTGGTCCTTTAAGGTTTGGCAATCCTCAGTTGTATGCCTCCGATCCCGATGATATGAGCAATAAAGGCTCTAGTTTCTTCTCGTTACATCCCCATTTATCTTGTTCGGTCAGCGGAAGTATGGTTTATTCTTTATTTTTTCCATAATTTGGTATACAGGCTCTTTGTATAATGAACTAAACATTTCGGGCCTTATCTTTTAAGCCTGAGAGAAAAAGTCCCTTTGAGGTTGGGGAGCTTGATCTTCCTTAACCTCTTTCTTCTCTACGATGGGTGCTTTTGCTTTAGCCTTATCTTGCAACTGGTTGTCCTCTAACCTCTTATTCTCCTTCACTTACTCCATTAATTTATTCATATCTGTGACTGGCTTCAAAGCTAGCAAAGCCCTCAAGTTGGAATCGATGGGGAGCCGTACCTTGAAGGTACTTGCAGCAATTCCCACGTTATCTCCCACGATCTCGTTGTATAATTCCCAGTAATGATCCGAATAAGCTCTAAGGGTTTCGCCTTCCTTCAAAGCCAATGAGAGGAGTGAGGCATAAGGCTTTGGGGTCCTATTGCACGTCACAAATCTTGCTCTGAATGCTCTAATTAGCTCATCATATCCTCAGATAGCTCATTTTTCCAACCCATTGAACCATCTTATAGCTATTAGCCCCAAGCTCGAAGGAAAAATTTTACACATCAGAGCCTTGCTTTTAGAATATATGGCCATGCTTTGGTTATAATGATTGGCATGTTCCACGGGATCCATTTTACCATCATAAATAGTGAAAGTTGGCCTTGTGAATCTTCGTAGTAAGTTAGTTTTCTCAATCTCTTTCGGAGAAGGGGGATTGAGATATCTGATGCAGTGCCTTACCCATGGCATCATCACTAGAAACCTTTGGCACCGGAGGGACTCAAGATTGAGGGGTTGACGAGCATTGAGGAATTGGTCCTTTATAGTGCTTCCTGTCTTGCTCTTCCCTTTTATTCTTGTTGTGAGGTGGAAAGACAGTCCTTTCCCTGTGCAGAGACTGCCTCGCTCTCCGTGGGGAGGAGGTGATCTCTTGTCACGTTTCCTATTCCTATCATCTAGTACGCATTCATCTGCTTGGGAGTGACTAGGTGCCGGGCTTGGTCCTCTCCGATAATGAAGCTCTGTCTTTACGGTGGAGCAATTCCTTATCCTCCTCGGAGTTCCTCTGCAGCAATGCCACTTGCTTTCTCAACCTTTCCACCTCTCCATCCCTATCATAGTAAGACGGACCTTCTATATTGGTAGCAGTCATTTCTCCTTGCGGAGGTGGGCTAGGTTGCTGTTGATTCTCTTTATGAACTTCAGATCTCACACGTTGATTCACATGAATAAATTCTTCTAAAAAGTTAGGTCGCTCCAGATGAGCGGGACCACTCTGTGATCAATTTGCCATAGTTTAAAACAAATAAATTCTTGAGTCTTCTGCTTAGTAGAGTATTTCTCACAGACGACGTCAATTGTGGAGACATGAAAACTAGTCCCCATGGAGTTCTTCACGAATTCTCACTCAAACTATTCAAACAACATACATATAAGTAAATAACAAGGGAAAATACTCTACAACGGGAAACTCAAGCAATTGATTTTTCTCAACTCAAATATTATAATAGATAACTCTTACGTTCCCATGGTGTTATCTTTACCCTCTCTTTCTTTGGCTGATTTTTCTTCTTTATGCTCCTTTTTTCCTCTCTGTTTTTTAGATCCCCACCTTTTGCCTCTCCTCTTTCTTTTATAGCTTTAATCCTTACTCTTATCTCCATAGCTGTCCTATTGTCTGACAGAGTCTTAGGGATATTTTCTTTAACTTTATTGGATTCCTCCCCACCCTTATCCTGGAACTCTGACTTTTGGGGTCGTTTGTACTGTTCAAGCTGTCTTACTTGTATTTTATGCGGCAGATATTAGGTAAGAACCCCATCATTAATGCGGAGGTAAAGATCTTCAACCTTCTTGCATGTTACGGAAGTTTCCTGTGGTTCTAGGCATCTCCTAAAAATCACACATGGATTATCGGTACACCATACCTCAGGTAAGTTGGCACCCTACCTTTTCCACGGGAACTGATTTCCTGTGTCACTCATCTTTTCTGTAGTACTTGGGATAACCCAGCTTTCTTCCTTTCATGGTTTATTACCCATTGAGCATTCCTTTCAATACATAGGCTTGGCCCAATTCTTTCCCCGAGGCCCAGTTACTTCTTTGGCCTAAAACCTGAGTGGTGACTGTACCACTCCCCACACTATTCTAATACAGTATAACTAAATTATAATTGAAATTTTATTAACTGAATTAATAAGATAGAATGCTTTTTATAAACTTATAAAAATCAGATTCCCAATCTCATATTGTTAAATAATTATATTTTAAATATTTGTACATATAAACATATACAATAATTGAGCTTCATACTTATGAGCACATTATTATGTTAGAACTTAATTTGTTTAATAGTTAGCAAAAACACTTGCGTTCTTTGATAGTCAAGCTTAAATTAGGATTGAGCTTAACTTATTTGTTTTTATTTTTTATTTTTTTTGAGAAACACTTATTTGTTAAATAAATGAATATAAACAATTTTTTTCTCAAACCAAGCCAAAATTATTATCATAAGTTTAGAGTAAAAAAAAATTCACAAAATGTTGAAGTAACAAGTTATTATTAATAGGTAAAAATGTGGTCATCGATGAGTGTGAACCAATATATACTTGCCGAGTTGCTGTTGCCAATCTATCTGTTGCGAAAAAAATTGTAAAAGTTATGGAATATGTAGCATCACCTGAATTATAAACTATTTATAAACAATTGAGTTAATTATAAACTATTTATAAACAATTGAGTTTATTTACTCCACTACCTATAACTTCAAACATTTTCCTATTAAAGTACTCTATACGGTGTGAGAGTTTTTGAAGTGCACGTGAAATGGGTATAAAAAAAAAACAGTGCACGTGAAATTATTGTCCACCATTATTATTAAACTTTGATAAATTATTAGGAGTAGGATCGAAAATTTGAAATAGAACACTACTCAATCAAATTAATAATAATAACTAGCTTCTCAACTTAGAGGCTCTTTTATTTTTTGTATAAAAATGAATAGTGTTCATTCATCATAATTCGAAGATATTTTCAAATCATAAAATATCAAGGGGTGTGATGATATTTATACCAAGAAATTATTTCACTTACAGCAAAATTTCCAAATGTTTAAACCCAAATCTATTATTCGATAGATTATAGTTAGAGTAAACAAAAGTCATGAAAAAGAAAATAGGAATAATGAAAATGAATAACAAAATATTAACCAAACTACAATATGTCTTCAATTAGTGCTAGCAAAAAAAATCACCCTACTAAAAACCATGTTGACGAAACAGTTTGTTCCACGAATTCCCACCCATTCAAACAAAAAATGTAAAATACCAAATCCAATGAATATAATGATATAAAAATCTAGACAACATATTAATGGAAAAAAAAGTACACATCCAATGGGATATTTTGTCAAATAACTTCCGGGCCTCCTTAATTACAAATAGCAAGTAGTAATCTAAGAAGCCAATAATAACATGAAATTAAAAACAAATAAGAAATGTATATATCTGTTCACAAAAAGTACCTAGGAAAACCTATTACTATAACAAAAAAGAAAACAAAAAAAAATCGTACTTAGACTGAGAGAGATACACTTATTGCAAACCACTTTCTTAATCTCCACTGATGGTGACTTGGTGCCTCAAAACGAAATCTCCATTGTTGGAGACTAAGGATTACTATGAAGAATTCAATTTTTAAGGAAAAGGGAAGAAAAAGAAAAAGGAATGTGTACTATTGTTCTTGTGCTGCCAATTAATATCACAAAATTACAAAAAGAATTTCAAAAACAAACCCAATTGAATTTTATTAAAAAACTAAGAAAAGTCCATATTTTTACAACCCCATATGATATTAAAACACAAACACATTTTTTGATGTATAACACACAGTTTCTTACAACTGAATAAAAAAGAAAAGGCAAACCTTCAAATGGGCAGCAACCTTTTTCCTTTCGGTAAAAACAGTAGTGGACTCAACCACAAAGTCAGCTCCAGCCTGACCCATGGGATCTCTTCTAGGTTCCTGAAAAATTTTCATCTTTTAAGTAACAACACTCAAACAGTAAAACCCATTTTCAATCTTCAAACTACAAAATGAAAACAGAAAAGAAATGTAGTGATGGGTTTCTCACCGAAGAAAAGGCTCTGTGCTTCTTCTTCTTCTTCTTATTTTATTTTTTATTTTTATTTTTTTAAAATCTAATTGATAAGTGGATAAAGCAATTTTAAAAATTAACAGGAGAGTGGTCCTATTTTTTAGGCAACGTTTTAATGGAAGTTAAAGTTGAATTTTTACCAGATTATCTTTTAGTTTTGTCTCAACTTAAATATAAGAGTATAGAGCTATTTTTGAACAAAAAATTGAGGGATCCAAATAGGGAAAGCCCTAAAAATAGAATCTCCATCGTTGGAGACTAAGGATGACTATGAAGAATTCAATTTTTAAGGAAAAGATAAGAAAAAGGAATGTGTACTATTGTTCTTGTGCTGCCAATTAATATCACAAAATTACAAAAAGAATTTCGAAAACAAACCCAATTGAATTTTATTAAAAAACTAAGAAAAGCCTAGATTTTTACAACCCATATGATATTAAAACACAAACACATTTTTTGATGTATAACACACAGTTTCTTACAACTAAATAAAAAAGAAAAGGCAAACCTTCAAATGGGCAGCAACCTTTTCCTCTTGGTAAAAACAGTAGTGGACTCAACCACAAAGTCGGCTCCAGCCTGACCCATGGGATCTCTTCTAGGTTCCTGAAAAATTTTCATCTTTTAAGCAACAACACTCAAACAGTAAAACCCATTTTCAATATTCAAACTACAAAACGAAAACAGAAAAGAAATGTAGTGATGGGTTTCTCATTGAAGAAAAGGCTTTGTACTTTTATTTTTTATTTTTTAATCTAATTTATAAGTGGATAAAGCAATTTTAAAAATCAACAGGAAAGTAATCCTATTTTTTAGGTAACGTTTTAGTAGAAGTTAAAGTTGTATTTTTATTAGATTGTCCTTTCGTTTTGTCTCTACTTAAACATAGAAGTGTAAGGCTATTTTTGAACAAAAAAATTAAGAAATCCAAACAGGGAAAGCCCTTTAAATAAACTAGCCTCTGAGCATGCGCTCACGCGCGTGTGGTGAGGCTTTTTATTTTTTTTTAGCAAAAAAAAAAATTCTGTGTTTTTATTTTGAGAATCTAATTTATAAGTTTTTTTTTTTTGAAAAATAATTCTAATTTATAAGTGGATAAAACAGTTTGAAAAATTACAAAAGAGTAGTTCTATTTTTTAGGCAATGTTTTAGTGGGAGTTAGAATTGCATTTTTATCGGAATGTCATTTAGTTTTGTTTATACTTAAACATAGAGGTGTAGGGGCATTTTTGAATAAAAAAAAAAGGAATCCAAACAGAGAAAGCCCCTTAAATAATCGTATAGAAACCCATGTTTTTATTTTCTATAATTTTTTTTTTTTAGAATGAATCTAATTTATAAGTGGATAAAATAATTTGAAAATTTACAAGAGAGTAGTCCTACTTTTTAGGCAATGTTTTAGTAGGAGTTAGAGTTAAATTTTTACAGAATTGTCTTTTAATTTTGTCTCTACTTAAACATAAAAGTGTAGGGGTATTTTTGAACTAAAAAATGAAGAATCAAAATAGGGGAATCCCCTTAAATAATAGTATAGAAAGAATATAATATAATATAGATAATTAGCCTCATTACACGCGCTTTGCACGTGTGATGAGGCTTTTTTGTTGTTGTTGTTGAGTTTAATGTAATTTTTCAATTTGAATTTATCTACTGGGTTTAGTGTGTGCTAGTTTTTAGGAAAAAAAAGATAGTGTGCTAATTTTTGGGAAAAAAATGTTTCTCTTGTTTTTTTTTTTTTTGAATTTTGTTGAATTACAATTTTAACAATATTTTTTATTCTTTAAGAATAAGAATTATCTAATTAAATTAGAGATATTTTTAACATTTTAAGAAGTCGTAACTAACCTTATGAATTTCTTCCTTTAATATATATATATATATATAGAAGAGAATAAAAAAAAAATGCAGAACACTATGCTCCAAAATGAGCTGTATTTTATCACGTGGGAACTATATTTTATCGTGTGGGGGGTTGCGTTTGACCACAGTTTCAGACCTCGTGCTACCTACAAGTCAATTTTTTATTTTTCTTTTTTCTTTTTTAAGAAAATGTTATCCTACAAAAATATCAGCAAACCACAAAATTTTTTTTTAAAAAAAAATCTGATTTTGAAGAACAGCCTGCGTTCCGTGGGCGTTGGGCTTGAATTTTAAAGTCGAATCTCTTCTTTTTATAAAAGGAACCTCCAACGAACCTGCAAACAAAAGAAAAATAAAAGTGAGCCGTGATAGTTACACCTTTTGCATACTTGCGATATATTTACTGTGAAAAAGTCTAAATCACACAAATATTGATTTCAACAAATTATCAGTGACATGTAAAAAAATAGTAGTAATAATGAATTTAAATAGAAACTAGTGAAAATTTGTCCATTCAATCCGAATAAAAAATAGTTGTCAAAATATTTGTATAGCATTACTCTTTCACAATTATAATTGGATGATAATTATTAGTTACACATCAACATACATGCTATGTACATGGGACACAATACTTATTTATTACTATTTTAAAAATAGGTTTAAGATGACTATTATTTACTATCAGATCAAGACATCACTATTTAATTTAAGAAATAAAAGATTTTATTTCTACCAAAAAATAGAAATAAAAGATTTTATCAATTAAGTTAATTAAAACTATTTGACACTAGTGAAATATTGTTTCAGGTGGACTGTATTTGGTAGTGTGTAACTCAGCATGTGTAATTAATTAGAGTTTACTATTATTCAATCTCGGCCTACACCAATTAGTTTATTTTTGTCTGAAGATAAATAGCTATCTTGATTAAAACTCTTTAAAAAAAAGAAAAAAGAAAAAAATACAGTTTACTATATATATATTTTTAATAAAATTATTTATCCCAATTCAGCGATCCTAGTCATACACAATGCGTCCATGTGGCACCGCGTTTTCCCTCTCTCTTTCGACGGCGTTTACCAGTCTCTCTCTCTTCATTCTTCAACCATTTCGCGTCTCTTTGGTCAGCCTCTTCTCTTTTCCTCTCCTCCATTCCTCAATACCATAAACTTTTTCTACCACTTTTCTCTCCAAATTTTCTCGGTAAAGTTACACAACTAGTACATAAATTACTTCTTACTTTTTCTTTTTTGATTCAGTTTAAATATTTTCTTGGAAGAGAGAGAGGATACTCATCAGAGAGAAGTTTCTCGCACTTTCCACCAAAAACCCTAGTGGTGAACTTTCGATGGGTTTGGCTCGCGATGCATCACCTACCTCGATTTTTCGGTCATAGCAGCAAACATAGCAAAGGCATGGAACGGAGAAAGAACTCGAGGAAACCGAAGCTAGAGCGCCGCAATGCTGTGAAGCACATTGAGTACGACGCCGCATCGTCCTCTTCCTCTCTGGAAGAGTCTTCTTCGTTTTCTTCTTCTCTCCACACGCGATCGTTGGATTTATCGGACCGCACGAGCTTCCGAATCGAAGGAATCGACGGCGAGTTCGATGTGATATGCAAGAGGTTAGGGCTATCGGGACCCGAAGACTTTGCGATACCCGCGGCGGCGTGGGAAGCACGGAAGATCCGATCGTCTTCGGATCTTCTACCGAGGTCTAGGTTGCAAGGGTTGGATAGTCCGAAAATAGAGGAAGTGAAAGACACGGCGGTGAGGACCGAGTCCGAAGCTGAAGCTGTAGCTGAATTGGTTTGTGAGAGAATTGTTGATACTGTTAGAATAGTGGATGAAATTGAGTTGACTCGGTCTGATACAGCCGAGTCAAGTGGCTGTCGTGTGACCGGCGGTTGTGGTGGTGGAATTAAAGGAACTCGGCCGCCGGTGCTAAAGCCACCGCCGGGGATGAGACTTCCGGCTATCGATATGGCTTGCTCGACTTGGGACCTGTTGAAGGAGTTTGCGGGCGATGGTGGTTCGGTAATGGTTCCTGGCGGATTGTTAAGTTCTTCATCAGATGAAGAAGGGAAAGATGAGGAGGAGGATGAGGAGGAGGAGGAGGAGGAGGAGGAGGAGAAGAAGGAGGAAGATGACAAAGGAGGAGGAGAAAAAGAAGTTGAGGCAGCGGCAGCGGCGGCGGCGGGTACGGTGAATAGAGAGTTGCTATCGGAGTCGTCGTGTTCGTTTACTACGAATGATGACGATTCGTCTAGCACTACCACGGACCCTACGTCTAGTATTTCTCCCAACGGGAGATTTAGGCGTTCTATTGCGTATTGGCAAAAAGGTGAACTTCTGGGACGGGGCTCCTTTGGATCTGTGTACGAAGGAATCTCTGAGTAAGTTTTCCAATGCTGTTTATACTATGCTATGACTATGATACATTATTTAGCTCTGCATTCTTTAGATGACAAAGTTTTAACCTATAAACCCGTTTGGAGAATCTCTTCCAACCCCATTACGTGGATGATTTTTAGATGACAGAGCACCTATAAACTCGTTTGGAGGAATCTCTTCCAACCCATTACGTTATTATCCACCTTTATTATTTGAATAAGTAACATGGCTTATTAAAAATGTCATGTGACTAAAATTAGGGATTTTCCACTAAATCGATTTTGATAGTTACAACGGTGGAGAGGATATTTGAATCTTGGATGTCTCATTTGGAAACATTAGGAGTGCCAATTAGTTGAGCTACAAGTTTCTTGGCTTCCTCTTCGGTATAAGCTAGCGATTGATTATTTCTTTATTAGGAAAAGTTAAAAAAAGAAACCCATGTAGTTTCTCCAAAACATGAAACCGCAATAGTTGTAATATATCACTTATGGTCCAATTGGATTGAGGGGGAGTAGAGTAGAGTGGAATTGACACAAAATTAGCTTATTTTTAGCCACCTCTACTCTACTCTACTCTACTCCCCTCCGCTTCCCTTCCCTTCCCCCTCAATCCAAACGGGCCCTTAATCCGTTGTGGTATTGTTTTATGTTATATGTAAATCAGTAAACATCTATTAAAATAAACTGAGTTTTTCATATGATGACATGTCCATAGTTGAAGCTATATTTTCACATAAAACAATATCACATAGGGGTTGTGTAAGTGTTAAACTAAAAACCTCTAGGGGTTAAATGTTAGGCAATTAAGAGTTTGTACATAAAACATTAATGGCACGCTTGATATGCTTTAATGGAATGGCTATTCAGTTATTTGGTTGCATTTTTATTACAAGTCATAGTTATTTATTCCTTATAAATAGATATTCCTTTAATTGAGGAATATCTATTCCTTTCTAAAATTGATGTAATAACTATTCTTTAATACATGTAATAACTTTAGAAATTATTATATTTCCAAAAATACAAAATATCTCTATTTACATAATAATTATAAAATTATTATGTTTCCAAAAATACATATTTGTGGTTTTATTCCTATTTCATAACCAAAGGTATTAATAGAATTAGTTATTCCATTACATCATCCTTTTTTTTAGTAATGCGGATTATGATTCCTAACGTAATTGCCATTTAGGAATACAAATCCTCTGTACTACTTTTTGTGTACCACTTTATGTTCCACCAATCATAATTTGTCATTTATTGATTTTTTTTTTCCATTTTAAATTTTAGTTATTTTATAAGGAAAGTAAAATCAATATATGGCAAGATTTGATTGATGGAATATAGAGTGGTGCACAATAAATGGTACAGAGGATTTGTATATGCCATTTAGTGTACCAAATGTACCCTAAATGTTACAGTGAAACCACGGGGAGATTGTGTATCTTTTTGCCTTATTTATTTATTATTTTTTTAAGAGGAGAGAAGAGGGAAGGAGTGGGGTGGGGTTGGCGAAGTTCAAATGACTTGCTGCAAGTTTGTTGTTTGATAATATTAATGTTCTCCTCTTTCCAATGAGCTAAAGCTCAAATGCTACCTCCTTCTCCCCATGTAAGAATAGTCTGGAGGTGAAGTCATGGATATAAGAACTATTGGGTGCATTTGTAACTTATCAATCCAAAGAAATATTAATGATCTCCTTCGTGTTAAGTCATTTTTGTTATTGCAATGCCTAATATGTAGAGATCCACATTACCTTAAATTTTATGGCCCTATTCTATAACATAACAAATTGTCAAAGAAGTAACTGTTGTTGGCTTAGATGTATATCTCTATCAAGTTAAAGATTTGATGCTACTTTATTTATCAACAAATGAAAAGAAAAGATTTGATACTACTTTCTATTAGGACCTATTGAGAAGTTGAGTCCACATTATTAGTGGTCCATACCTTCATAGTCATGCTTTAAGCTAAAGATCAGAGGAAGACTAGAAGAACACTTTTTTGATTAGCAGACTAGAAGAACACTTTGACCATAAAAGAGAGTGACCTTATAGTAATTCTTTCATAAATGATAAAAAATTTCCATAGCAACTAACAACCCTTTGAAATGAGGTGTCTCACTATTTTTGTGAAAGTTGAGGCAGCTCATGAAAACCTAGTTAAGGTGAGTACGTTATGATAGACGAAGTCCAATTGAGAGAAAGATCTAGATTGAGAGATTGTTTGGCATTGATGATATACATTGGAACCTTTTGCTGATGCTTTTAGAAAGCTTAGATTAGATCCCTACAAGTGATGAAAAAGCAGATTGATCCACAGATGTTATGTTTTGGTGGTTGGCTGTGTTGGTTTTATGACGCAATCTTCAAGTTTCCTGGTCATTATTTGAACCTAAGACCTACTACAAAACTGTCCTACCCCATTACCACCTGCCTAGCAGATTGGTGCGCACATGCTATATTTGGTAGGTTGGCTGCGTTGGTTTATGACTGCAATCTTCAAGTTTCCGGATCATTGTTTGAACCTATTATTTGGACCTAAGATCTACTACAAAACCATCCTACCCTATTACCACCTGCCAAGACTCATTGGTTACCTCTTGTTGCCCTTATATTGAAGGCCATGTGGTTGATAATGAGATTTAGGCTTGTTTGCCTTGTTAGGTTCTCAGAAGGTACTAGAATTTTAGATAGTAGACACACAATTTTGATGAGCAAGTGAGGAAGAGTGAGTTGATTCAATTCAAGGAAATGAAAAAAGTGGTCGAGGAAGATCTAAAATAACATTAGTAGAAATAGGAAAAAAGAACATGTTAGTGGTCGAAAACGTAAAAAAGACATGTCAATTACTAGAATGCAAGAAAAAAAACATGTGATCCATTGGTAATACTTTTATTTCCAATAAAATTTTTATACTTGTGTCAAAATGAATAGTTTCTTGGCTTTTCTATAAAAACCATGGTTTTACTTAATCAAAAGATGGATTTAAATGCCAGAATCTTTATATTATCAAATCAAGAACTTTCTTTATTTTTTGTTGGTCCTAAACTGTTATTTGTAACTCCACCTGTGTCTGTGCATAGTGTTATATATTTGTTCACAACTGGTCCCAAGCCCAGGAAAAAGGAGGAGGGTTTGGTAGGATGACGGCCAGCGTAAAATTTAGTCACTCTATTATGAATGGATCTTGATCTGTTATTTGTGCCTCTTTGTTTATGATTAATTCTCCCTGCCCCCCTCTGCAGCGATGGATTCTTCTTTGCTGTGAAGGAAGTTTCACTTCTTGATCAAGGAAGTCAGGGAAAGCAAAGTGTTTATTACCTTGAGCAGGTGAGGCGGGTTTTTATTTTGATCTGGTGTAATGTTTTGGTCCTGAGTATTGATATTCTCTGATATTCTGACAATGTTGGTAAATTTTTGGGACTAAAAAGTATTCTGTTCCTGTGTTTTGGTGAGATTCTTAATTTTTTTCATCCTGTGATTCCTTTTCAGGAGATCAGTCTTTTAAGTCAGTTTGAACATGAGAACATAGTTCAATACTATGGCACGGATAAGGTACTTTTTTTCCCATGCTCTTTCTGAGTCTTGAATCTAGACCACATAATATGAAAGTTGTCATTACAGTTCATCATGCCATGCACCCACTGTTGGAACTAGTTATGTTTCTTAAAATCGCTATTCAAAGTTTAAATTGCTTATATATATATATATATTTGATTGGTAGTTACACACACATCTAGTGGGTCTATAATGCATGACCTCACGTCACCTTGCTTTTATAAGGGGAAGAGGTGTCATTTGAGCTAGAGCTGAGTTGCCTATATTCATGTCATGATATTTAAGCAAACTCCTCACAGTGACTTGTCGTGCTCTCCCTGGCTTGATAATAAGAGTCCAACTTTATGTATTGATAGTGAAAAATATTAATATGTAGTACTGTCTGCTATATAATTTATTATCAAGTTATTACTGCATAATTTCATCCTCTTTCATAGTTACTTGCCAGTTACCAATTCAAATATGGTTAAAAATATACATGCAGTATAGGTGGATTGACATGCAAGTACAGAATTTCATGTTGTTGTCTCACATCTAATTCCCGGCTTGTGATGACTTCAGCTGTGGTGTCAAGTCATTCTTCTATCCTTGTGTTTGTATCCACATATATCAGGATTTATATAAGGATGATACTGCATTGCCAAGCACTTTGCAGGATGCCTGACCATCTTCTTTTATTTATTTATTTTATAAGTATGATATTATATTAAAAGAATAATTACTTCATGCTCCTTATCAAAAAATAATTACTTCATGCTCACAATAATGAGCATACTGTAACCTAAAAGAATTATGCACAAAATTTAAGTGAATTCTAAAAGGGAGTAGCAATTTGTATGCACAACTCAAATCAAACAAAGTTCTAATAAAAAATAATTCCAACTGGGACCTTGATCTTTCCGAATCTTCAAAAATCCAACTATTTTGCTCCATCCACAATAGTCACATTTCTTAGTTATAGTTTCTTGTTTTATGTAAATTTTCCCGTTAAAGCCTATCTTACATTCTGATCTATGGTGGTTGCAGGATGAATCAAAACTATATATCTTTCTTGAGCTTGTAACCAAGGGCTCCCTCCAAATGCTTTATAGGAGGTATCATCTTCGAGATTCCCAAGTCTCCGCATATACAAGACAGATTCTGCATGGTTTGAAGTATCTTCATGACAGAAAAGTTGTTCACAGGTGAAAATCATTCTCTCTGTCATTTGTGCTGCATTTACATGTGATCCTTAAGTTATATTGGTTATCTTGTTCTCACCTGATTTTGACATTGTTTTGTTGCTTAGATATATGTTCCTTATATCTGGTTTTATTGTTCTCAAGTTCTATGTTTATCTTTGCCCCCAGTGAGCTGCATCATAAGTCAGATCCATTGCCACAAACCAGACTGATTGTTTTTTTGGGTGCCTCAACACCACACCCCCCCCCCCCCCCCCCCCCCCCCCCCAACAAAACAAAAGTTGGGGGATGCTGTGTCACATGCATGATGTGATTGCTTCATGGCCTTCTAGAGGCCTCACCTAGGTGAATTTAATTGGAACCTCAGCCTCAAAAGAAAGTGTCATATGCCCCAAACTTTTCAACCAAAGTTCTTTATAAAATTGAATTGTTTCATTAATTCATCCTGACTTCTACTACTCCTAGTCTCGGTCTCCTAATATAGTCAGTAAAGCCAAACAAAAATATGTAAAAGACCTGAAATAGGAAACTATGGTCCATGTTTGGGAAATCTAGAAATTGCTAACATAATCCCCTGCTTAACCATAATAAGCAGTATTAGCATGGAGGCCTTGAATTAGGCCTCATATTGAATTTATACCTCATTTTGAAATTTCTTTGTTATTTAAACTTGCTTATCCTTAGCCTTTGGTACTTCCATCAGAGGTCCCTGGAATTGAGTGATTGGTTTTTCTTGATGAACACTTATTTCAGCTCTAGATTATCTATTTTCTCACCTGGTGTCTGAAGTACTGAATTTAGTTTCTTTGAAAACCCTTTTTATTGATTTATTCAAGCTTTTCATGATTGGAAATTGGAGAGGGTGGTTTCCCTGATGGGTTTGTTGTATCCTAATTTTATGTTTGTTGTGGGGAACTGTTACTTGTGATGGGTTCCAAACTGTTAATTTGTTGTACGCTGTCATTATGAATGTTTAAGAGGTGCTAGTAGTAGCCATTTGGTGTGTATGGGGCAGCAAAGTGCCTAAGAAAGTGGCTTTCCTTGTGGCCACAACTGCATTGTGTAAATTTTTTAATATGGCTAATCTATCAAATATAATACTATTCTGGTTAACCGGTGTTGCTTGTTTAAGGGCAAATGTGAATTTGTGGATAATCGATTGTTACATTTCTCACTTGCTCACGAGATGTGGTCCTTTGTGTTTTCTGCGTTTGGGTTTCATTGGGTGATGCCAAAGAAGTTAATAGATGTTTTATTTTGCTGGAAGGGTTGTATGGCCAGCATAGTAATAGTGTCATTTGGAATGCAACTCCTTATTGTCTTATGTGGACAAGTTGGAGAGAGTAAAACAACAAACCTTTGAAGGCACAGGGAGATCTAGTGACTACTATTGAGATAAAAGTCTATTTTCTTTTGTTTGTTTGAATGTTTTACCATTGTTGGGGGAGTATCTTGTAATTCTTTGGTGGAGTTCATGGACCGCTGGAATCTACTATTGTGAATGTTAGGAGGCTCTATTATGTGAGCTTCCTCTTATCTAATAACATTCTTGGTTACTTGTAGAAAAAAAACATTGTTTAGGAAATCACTATTTTTTATGCCTTTTCTAGAGCAAAGGTTGAGAGGTGATTGGCAGTTCCACTATGTAGAGATAAACACACAGTCACTCATCTCTTTCTTTCATGTTTTGAAGGGATATTAAATGTGCAAATATCTTGGTGGATGCAAGTGGATCTGTGAAGCTGGCAGATTTTGGATTGGCAAAGGTTTTTATTTTTTTGGTTCCTCTATCCTTATCAATTTTTTTTTTAATTTTTTTCTTGCTTCCTCTATCATGTTTTTTTCCATCATCTTAAACAACTTCTGAAACGATTTTCTTTTCTTTATCTAATATCGCTGTGTGTACCATTTTTCAGGCTACCAAATTGAATGATGTTAAATCTTGCCAGGGGACTGCATTCTGGATGGCCCCTGAGGTTTGGCTTTACTCTTTTTATTTTTAATTTTTAATTTTTTTTATGTTTTTAGACTAACAAGTGGTTCCTGTAACAATGAATTCTCTTATGGTCAGTTTCAAACGTCGGAGAAAACATGGTTTTAAATATTATCTTATTTGAGTGCATGTCAGCTCTGTTAACAGTTATTGCTGATGCATTATAATTCTGCTCTTTTATTTGTTAGGACTTGTGTTAAGTCATGGACTGGCATTCTTTATAATGTCTGTATAGCTTGACTGCTTCAGTTAGGAACCAGCATCGTTGGTAATTGCAGTTGGAAGCATTGAGTTTGGCACTTTTAGGAAAACCTTTTTTGGATGGCTCTTAAATTTTCCTTTCTTCCAGAACTTTGATAGATCCATTTCATAGACTCAATCCTGTTGCTGAGTTCACCAGTTCATATTGGTAACTGACAATTGGATTGAAAGCTAAAATAGCCTTATAAATCATAGAAAATGTAGGCAATCCAAAGTGTGCAGTGAAATAGTGTGTATCAGACTGAGGCACCATTATGATTATGTTATTTTGTTCTTGCAGTTCTGACAGAATCTTGATATTTTGTGTTTGTACTTGATAACCTTGTTTCTCATCCTAATTGAATCTAAAGTGCTGCCGTTTGGTAACCATATGGACCTTATGCATTTGACCTGGCTACTTACCTAAGAGCCTGTCTGCTGTGGTGACCTTCCTTGTGAGTTGTGGATTGTCCCATCTCAGATCATTTTGGATTTAATGTGAAATTATTTTCTAGAAATGAACTACATAGGGAAAGCACAACTTAACTAACCTTTAGTACCAACTTGATGCAAACAGTAAAGAGTTTGAGGAAAACAACATTGAACATCAAACAATTCAAGAATTGCTGTCTTGTTTCGATGTGGGGCCTTCTTTGTATTTCATGGGCTACTTTAGTTACTATTGAGTCTTTCATAGGCTACTGAAAAAATAGGTCATATATATAAGCTTGCTGTCATGCATCTGAACTTATCTTTTCCATAATTTTACATCATCTATATGTTTAAGCTAGATCATTTCAATAAGTTGATGGACATTGAAGGTTGATGATGGGTTTTATACTGCTGCATTTTTGGTGGAGTATCACAAAATTTGTGTAATACCAGCCTTTTCTTTATCTCCAATTAGAATTTTTTTGTTTAGATGGCCTAATGCTATTTTTTGGAGGCATACATATATTTAGTGGACATTTCTTTGCCTTTGAAAGAATTGAACTTAAAAGATATTACACATTTTATAAACTTTGCCATTTGTTTTTGGGCAGATTGCCTGCTGATTATATGGAGTATATAATGTCTAGTAAATTTTATCAAATACACCTATTTGCACTTTTCCAAGGAATTCATTTTTATTCATATCTACAAAAAAAAGTATCAATTGTTTCTGATTATCATGCTGTGCATGTACAGGTTGTTAATAGGAAGAACCAGGGTTATGGACTTCCAGCTGATATATGGAGTCTTGGATGCACTGTATTGGAGATGTTAACCCGTCAGATTCCATATGCAGAATTGGAATGTGTGCGTGTCATGCTTTTCTTTTCTTTTTTTCTCCTTGGTGTTTATTGTTATGATGATGGTGATGTGGTTTATGTATTGGTGAAACATGTTCTTCTCTTACAATTGTTTAGATATACTTGTTTGGTTGATTTTGAGAAAATTCTATGGTATTCAACACTTCAGTTTGAAGTCAAATTTTCTTGCACGCACGTGCGCGCGCACACACATGCACATATGCATGTATTCTATTTTTGTAATTTTTATTAAAAAAATTTATATAATTTTCTCTTTGCTGATGCAATGCCCTTGAGTGGAATCTGCATGATATATCTTACTCCTTTTTTTATTCATGCAATTTTATTCGTTGCATGACTGTTGCTTTTGTGAGAATAACAGTGTTGTTTTTTGTGACTTGGCAGTTTGCAGCATTATTTAAAATTGGAAAGGGTGAGGCACCCCCTGTTCCTAAGTCTCTCTCAAAAGATGCACAGGATTTTATCATGCAGTGCCTTAAAGTTAATCCAGATCATCGTCCCACTGCTGTTCAGCTCTTAGACCATCCATTTGTAAAGAGGCCACTCTCCACATCCTCAGGCTCAGCATCTCCTCGCAGTCTTGGTAGACGGGGTTGAAATATTTTCCTTCACAAATCCATGAAAGATGATAAGGTGAAAGTTATTATTTATTTTAACATCTTTATGTAGTCTGCTCTTTCTTCCTGACACTCCATGACAGTGGAAGTAAACAGAATAGGAAAATTGAACATGAATGTTACCTCTGGCATGTTGTTGAAACCTGAATAATTGAGAGATTCCTTTCTATTAATTAGAGTGTCAGACATTGTCATGGGTGTTCATCTTTGTCACAACATGAGAACCTTTTTCCTTGCTAGAAGACATGAGAAGAACCCTAAGACACTTGGAATAACTGTTAATATTTTCTATTTAGGAACCTGAATTTCCACCACTATGATCATTATATTTACTAAGCTGGGCATTGGATTTAAACTGTCCTGTCTTTGTCATTTGGATTGGAGTTGTTGAGCTGAAAAATTCCCCATTAATTAATGTGAGAGATTTATCCTTCCTCCTAGGGCCAAAAAAATACCTGAGAGTTACTCATAGTTTTCCCATATCTGCCGACAAACTCGTATGTTACTATCACATTCTGGGTTAATTCAAAATTTTTTATGCATCTGACATCTTCTCTGCATTTTGGGTTAGTTTTATTATTTTTAGTCACTGATACAAACTCTTTGCTATTTATCGCAGCTATGTCCATCTTTAAGTGCGCAAGAATTTTTTCATGTTGCATCCCCAAGTGAAGTGTTCTGGGACCCGTGTGGCAGCCATTAAGTTTTTCTTGTTCAGTGGAGAGTAAAAAGTCAATCTGCATGCATGTTATGGCTGAAAATCAAATTTCTAAGCATTGCTTTAGTTCTAGAAATGGATCTACAACTGCGAAGCAGCAGCAGTGCTTGCAGCTCTTAAATTCTTTTATTGTTACTTTGTCTGCCATGGGGGCGGGGCTGGGGGAGGGGGTGGGGTGGGGTGGGGTAGGGAGAAAGATTTCTTTGATGTGGAGTAGTTCTTTATTCTAATATTTTTTTAGAGTTGAGAATATAGGGTTGAAAGATTTTAGGGGCAAGGTGTGAGAGTAATTGTTGTAATATTAGGAGGGCATACACAATTTGTATATATCTATTAATGGACAATGTGGAGTACATCTTTTTTAAGTGCAAGTTTTTGTCTATTTTGCTTTTGTGATTTATTGTATGCACTGTTCATTTCATTGAATAAAGAATATGATGAGTATGTTATAGCCCCGGGGGGTGGGGGTGGGGGTGGTTTAAAAATTTGGCTCCCAACGCCACTATGAAAATCATTTCTTCATATGAACTAATGTCGAATCGTATCAATGACAATGAAACTTATGCTGGGATATGAACTTTCCAAAATTGGTTTGCGTGATAGGATTCTTTAAAAAAAAAAAAATCGAAAATAGCATAGCCCCAAATGTCTATGAATCTCGCCCCAATTTGAATTCCATGGACAAACGAATATCTCACAACTTTTGAGTAGCCTTTGGAATCCATACAAAGGGATCCTAGTCGCCTCATATCAAATTGTTCTTCAAGCCTCACTAGTAATGGCTTAAGCGTTAGATAGTCCATCGTCGGTACCTTCTGGCCTTACGTTCAACTGCTTCAACAATTAGCACTGTTTTAGAAAAACGATTTTGGTTTTCTCGGCAAAGATTGCAGACAGTTGCCTAGATTCATGGATGCCAAAAGAACTGTGGCGAAGCAGCGAACCCAAGTCAAGATGTCCCTCTAGTTCTAATTTTGATAGCTAATAGATAACTGCATTGGAACGCAAGGGCATGAACTTACTTAGAAGTTAGAACATGCACGAGATTCTCAAATAAAACTGAGATTTGATTTGGCACATCCTCTCCCAAGGGGTCCTAAACTTCTAAGAGCATGGAGGATTCTAGCCCCATCGTGCTACCATCACAGTTGAGGAAGCTAAAATTGTGATGGTCTGATGGGACATCAAGTTAAGGAGATGAAGGAAAAAGTTGGTAGAATTTTGGAAGCCCTAAAAGGAAGGACATCCTTAACGGTAGAGGAACTCATATAGAAGACCAATCTACCCTTCACGGCCACACTAAACCCTTGTTTTCAAGTGTTTACTCATTTTAAAATCCTAAATTTTAGCTTTTAAAAAATCGCTTCCCTCTAACCTCACTAACAAGTAGACAAATTCAAATTGAAACACTTTTTCTAAAGCATTTATCTATGTAACCATTAAACACATCTCAACCCTCGTCTCTCACATCATCCTAACCATTAAAGAACTGGCCATTTATATTTATCATTTCTTTCAATCCAAAGTTTCAAAATGATTAATTTGAAAACATAATAAAATGGTACTCCATAGTTAATCTACCCTCTCACAAATTACAATTAGGTAACTCTCAATTTCATATTCCGTTTTTTAGTCATTCTGGTGGGGGAAAAATGTATTTTGAAAGATATTATCATAGAGTGATTACATTGATTATTGTAATAGTTGATGATGGTGATGAATTAGAAGCACAATGTTATAGAAGCACTTTAAGGCCCAAGTGAATGCAAATGAGTAATATGAGATTTTATTTATTGTTGTTGATTGAATACCAAAATAAAAGCCTCACAACCCCTACGTATATTTGTGATTGAAAAATGTATTAACCTTGAATTATGATGAATGAAATGTTTTATACTTTGAAAAAAAAAATGGAGGAGCTTCTAAACATGCGCAACGCGTGTGTATAGAGACTAATATATATACGTGTGTGCACGCACGCACGTGGTGTGGTTTGGTTTTATGCAATTTTCTTAACATAGAATTGCACACCGCACCACATCGTGTAGTGTAGTGTGGTTACTCCATTTTGTGAGTGGTTTTTATTGATTAGTGGCAGTTGTGCAGTTTGGTAAACATTTCTAATTTAGACTCTATAAATTATAATGTGCCATGTGCAAAAGAGCCTTGTAACTTAATTATAATATATTTTTTTTCAATACAGATATTTGTAGTTCAAATTTGTCTTTGCCCCATTTGTAAGTTGTTGGAACTAATTATTAAAAAAAAAAAATTTATACGTGCGAAGTGAAATCAAAGGTTATTGGTGAGTGGTGCTCAAAAAAAGAAAAGGTTTGGGTGAGTTGTAGCAGCAAAGTCCTGCTATATATATGGATAATAAACTAATAGTGGCGTAATAATGACAACAGCACAGCGCGGCACGGATCGGAATCATGAGATGAGATAGCATAGTAAAGCAGCTCACGCACGCAAACGAAACGCAACGCAAGTCACGGAACGAACCCACTGCCTCTTCTTCTTCTTCTTCTTCTTCCTCTCAACTCTAGAGAGTGAGAGATCGATCAGCTGCTCACTCAAAAACACGCACATTGCTCCAATCCAATCCACCAAATTCTCAACTCACATCCATTCCAGGTAAAATCGCTTCCCGATCTCAATTAATCCTCCTCTTTTCTAATCGCTTTATTCTTTATCTAGGGTTTCATTTCTGATTATTATCAATTTCTTTTTAGTGATTCATAACTTGCACTACTTATCAAGATTAGGTTTTTACAGTAAAAAAAAAAAAAAAAAAGGTGGTTTAGTTTAGGGTTTACACAAAAGCAAATGCGAGTATTGCTGCCGTTTATTTTCAAATTTTTTTGGAAAATGGTATTTTAATCTCTTTCTTTCTAAATTGGTTTTGAGAATCATCTTGCGATCCCTCCCGCAATTTCTAAGATGGGATTTGATTTTATTTTGAAGTTCTAAGATGTCATCACTACTTGGTAGTCTTAATCCTGGGCACGAGCTTAAATTGCTTAGCGGATTATCTGGCAACTGGTTCTGGTGGGTGGCGTGTAGGTTTTACTCAATAGAGGCGAGTCCAAAGGACTCTTCTTTCGAAAGGTTCCCTACGTTTTTTTTTTTTTTTTTTTTTTTTTTTTGTGTGGGTTTTTTTAGGCTGAGATGTTGCATAAAACTAATAAGAAATCATATATTTATTTCACTCTTATTGTGTCCAAAGTACAACAAAAGGCACACACAATTGTGTTGTCAGGGGAGAATCTTTTTTTTTTGTCATTTGGCTAGATGAAATTTTCTTGGAAAGTTAGTTGTTGACTCTTTGATCTATGGATGAATGTACTTGCTTAGTCTATTATAATGTTTAATCTTTCTGTATGAACTTGAAACATCAGCACTTGGATGAGTTCACTTGTAAGTTGGTTTAGAGATAACCTCTATTAATTTTGACAATGAGCATTGCTTATAGTACAACAGAGAATATAGAAGACAAAGGGGGCAGTGTAGGGATACAAAGCCAAAGGGTTGGTTGACTGACATCATTTGTGGTGCAACCTAAAACAATTACCGAAAAAATTCATGGGGAGCATTAAACTAGTTAAATTGCATGCAATTTCTTTGCCTCCTTGATTACCATATATTGGCATTGCAAAACTACAATTATAATGAGAAATTAGGGGGAAAATAAGATCCATCACTAGATATTGCAAATGGGGTTACCCAAATATGGTTCGGAGGTCAACTCTCTCCAATTTTTAACGTAATCTTGTTTGGTTGTATTTCTACAAGAGAATGAACCTGGATGATGGACGATTTGGGGTTGTACTGACATGTTAAAATTTTTATTTTTAGAATTCTGTCTTAAGATCATGTTTTAGATTTCTTTCCTTCGTGTCTTGGTTAACGAACTTGGTAAATGCCAACCATTTCCAGCTTTAGTACTAGCTAGTTTGAATATAGGACTTCAATTTTTGTCTTGAAACCTTGAATTGATTCCCCTTGGTAGGTGTGGTTTTTTGATTCTTGAATTATAAACTAATGATAAGGGTGCAAATGAGGCTTTGTTGCCAATTTAAAAAATTAGTCTCAATTTGAGGCAAAATATTTTCTTTGTAAGACAATTGATGATTTAGCAGTATTAGTTACTTCATTCTTGGAAGTCTTTATGGAAACCAAAAGTGCCAACAACAGTCGGCTTTTTTCTTTGGACCGTGGCTTGGGGAGAATTTTAACCATTGATAATTTGCAGAGGCCTCGAGTAAGAAGGATGGGGAGACTATTGACCATTTACTTATCCATTACTCTGTATGCTGTAGCTAGAGAGTTGTTATGGTATTTTCATTATTTGGGGTTCAATGGGTTATGCTGAGAGATGTTTTGGAGCTTCTAGCTAGATGGTTGAGCAAGTATAACAGGCGTAAATCTGCGGTGATTTGGAGCATGATCCATTGTTGCCTCATGTGGGGTATTTGGTGGGAGAGGAATGCTCATACTTTTGAAGGATGGGAGAGATCAATCCATGATTTGAAGCTGCCTTTCCTCTAGACTTTGCTTGAGTGGACAATTGTGTCGGGTGTTTTTACTTTTAACTCTTTGGCTGATTTGCTTGATAGTTGTACTTCCATGCACTATAGTTTTTTGATGTTATGCTGTTTTCCTTAGTACACTTCCTGTGTGCTTTGGTTTCTTTATATGATTTCTATATTTTTCAATGAAGTTTTATTACTTATCAAAACAAAAAAAGTAGTTACTTCAGTCTTAGATATGCTAAGTGCTGTTGCTTGAAGATCCCTCATGCTATGAAGCTGACTTTATTTATTTATACCCCTACATATAAATAATTATTTGCAAGTCTCTATCTTCATCTACTATGAGCTCCACCTGGTTGTTAGGATGATTTAGGCATATCAGTCCCAAGGGTTGTTAATTGGTGCAATTCTTGAAGTTGAATTCATTAGGTAACTGGTTCTTTTACCCCATTGAATTTTCATTTTCTTTCTTTCTGAAAATGATAATAGAGTTTTGGTACAAAAAGAAGTTGTAGAATCTAGAAAGTTGAAAGTATAAATTGTAATTTGTAAGTATGCCTTCTAATTATAGTTTCTATATGGTCTAACATTCTTGCCAATACGTTATCCTCATTTTGTTTCGGATTGTAATCTCTAATGAAATATAGCTCCATGAACAAAATATTTCATGGGCAATGTAACTGGAAACCCCCCTATGAAGACTTATAGGAGGCAAGGGTAAGCTAGTTCTAGTGCTCAAGCATTAATTTGGAATGCTTTGGATGATGGAGAGCTCTCTTGGGATCTTGCTTAGTTACTCTAATGTTGAATTGAGCCTTATTTTATTGTTTGTTTTTGTTTATTTGCTGCTAGATCAGTTTTAAGTAAGTTCTACTAGAAATGGGGGCAATTTGGTAATTTCCTAATTTTTGGTATGGGCTGTCTTTGGCTGTACAAAAAGGCTCATGAGTCTTATTTTGTGTTTTGGGTCACTTTTCTAGGGTGTGACCGTCTTCACCTACTTAAGTGTGATTACCTAGTGTTTTATCTTTCTTTATATCATGTTTTACTCTTTGTTTTGATACCAAACAGCCATCAACACATTCAAGATCCCACCTTTAATTATCTTTTTTTTTTTTTGATAAGTAATAAATATGCATTGATATAAAAGGAACACCCAAGTACATCGGAAGTGAACAAGGGAAAAGAAATTACAAACAAAAATTGCAAGAGTCTAGGAAAACAATAAAAGAAGGGAATGATTGACTTTGCAAGGCAAACAACCAATCCCTTAAAGTTCTAAAAAAGAGAAGCTTAAGGTCCGGAATGGAACTCTCATAATCTTCAAAACATCTACAATTTCTCTCTCTCCAAAGACACCACATTAAGCAATGAGGAATGATGGACCAAATATAACCATTTCGATGACAACCGAAGCTGCCTTGCCAACACCCTAACAGCCCCAAAACCGTGTGCGGCATAACCCAAGATACACCAAATAGACCCAAAACCATATACCATAGATCCATAGCAAAAGGACAATGAAGGAAAAGATGGTCAACTGATTCACCATTTCTCTTACACATGAAGCACCAATCCAAAATCCACACCTTTCTCTTCCGTAAATTATCGATCGTCAGGCATTTCCCTAAGGCAGCAGTCCAAACAAAGAAAGCTACTCTAGAGGGAATCTTTTGCTTCCAAATACTTTTCCAAGGAAAACCAAGGAAAGTGTTGCCAACTAAAATTTTATAGTAATCACTAACCCTGAAACCCTTATGCTTGTTAGGAATCCAACACATTTTATCCTCACCGAGCCCCCTTAAAGGAGAAGCATAAATGGATTCCAAGAAATCTGACAAAGCCTCTAAATCCCGAACATGCACCCCCCTAAAGAAGCTCACATCCCAAAAGAGGACACCATTGGCGAACAACATAAGCTTAGCCACACTAGCATCCTTGTTCCTGCAAAAACTGAACAAGGCAGGATATCTAACAGCAAGAGAAGTCTCTCCACACCACCGGTCTTGCCAAAACTTCACGCTAGACCCATCACCAATATCATACAAAATATGGCTAGAGGAGGACCAACCCTGACTAATATATTTCCATAATCCAACACCATAAGGGCCATTCACAGATCTTGTTCACCAGCCCCCCCACATAGAACCATATTTCAACTCTATCACTTGCCTCCAAACGGCATCTTTCTCAATCCCAAATCTCCAAAGCCACTTCCCAAGTAAAGCTTCATTGAAAAGACTTAACTTCCTAATCCCTGAGCCACCTGAAGAAATAGGTGCACAAACAGAAGCCCATTTAACGAACTGAATTTTAGGATCATCTCCTAAGTTGCCCCATAAGAAATTCTGTTGGAGCCTCTCAATTCGGTTAGCCACACTAGCAGGAATAGGAAATAAAGATAGGAAGTAGGTGGGTAAATTAGAAAGGGTGCTTTTGATGAGGGTGACTCTACCTCCCTTGGATAAATATAAGCGTTTCCAACCCTCCAATCTCCTCTCCATTTTCTCTAGAATTGGATTCCAAATAGATTTATCCTTGAATTTAGCACCCAAAGGAAGACCCAGATATTTAATAGGGAGAGAACCCTGCTTGCATCCAAGAACGACCAAGAAAAGGTCAATATACTGGACAACCCCAACTGGAACAATTTTTGACTTGCCCAGGTTAATCTTTAGACCCAACATTGCCTCAAACCATATAAGAATCATAATCTGATCTAAATTAGCCTCACAAAAAATAAGCGTGTCATCCGCAAAGAGGAGATGAGACATCGCCAAGGATCTTCCCTCCAAGTTACCCACACTAAAACCAGACAAGCGACCTTCAAGAACTGCTTTATCCAACATTCTTCCAAGAGCATTCATCACCAAAACAAATAACAAAGGAGACAACGGATCACCTTGCCTCAGACCTCTAGTGCTACCAAAGAATCCACAAGGAGAACCATTAATCAAGATGGAGAAACGGATAGTAGAAAGGCAAAACAAGATCCATTGCCTCCATTTGGCAGAGAAGCCACTTCTTTCTAACAATTGCAACAGAAAATTCCAGCTTACATGATCAAAAGCCTTCTTTACATCCAGCTTGCAAATCAGTCTCGGCATCCCAGACTTCAATCTACTGTCAAGACATTCATTAGCAATAAGAACAGGGTCAAGGATCTGCCTATCCCTCACAAAAGCATTTTGAAATGCTGAGATTATATTCCCCATCACCGTGCGGAGACGATTGGCCAAGACTTTAGCAATAATTTTATAAACCCCCCCAACCAAACTAATGGGCCAAAAATCCCTAATCTCTCTAGCAGCATGCTTTTTAGGAATGAGGGTAATAAAAGTTGCGTTTAAACATTTCTCAAACTGACCATTGGCGAAAAAATGATGAAATACGGCTAAAAGGTCAGGTTTAACAATCCCCCAACAAGATTGGAAAAAAGCCATTGGGAAGCCATTTGGACCAGGAGATTTATCATCATGAAAGCTTTGAATGACATCAAAAATTTAAGCCTCTTCAAAAGGACGCTCTAACCAATCTGCATTATCACCAGAAATCATTGGAAAAACCAACGAGTCCGGAAACCTATGATCAGCCTGCTGCTCAGAGTACAGATTCATGAAGAAATGAGTAATGTAGTCTGCAATTATACCCTGATCTGAAGACAAGGTATCATTAACCATAAGGCTTTCTATACCATTATTTTTTCTGTTAGAGTTAGCCATTCTATGAAAGAATTTGGTATTGGCGTCCCCTTCTTTCAAGTGCAACACCCTAGACTTTTGCCTCCAACTAATCTCTTCCATAAGAGCTTTTCAATATCTGTACGAAGATTAGATTGTTCTAACTTCTCCTCAGCTGTTAATCTATGATTCTCCTCTTTAGCATCCAAGACATTCAGCTTGCTCCAAAGGTCCTGCTTCTTAAAAGTTACATTGCCAAACTCAGCCTCATTCCACTTTTTTAAATCCAATTTCAAGGCAGTCAACTTCTTGGCTAGAATAAAACTAGGGGTTCCTTGGAACATATAGGAAGTCCACCACATAGGAAGCCCACCATTTCCCACTTCCTGAAAGTCACTTTACCCATTTCCCAAGCCCACCCGTGACAGCAGTAAAGCACTACACCACAATCAACTTATTTACTTTATCATCTCATTCATTCTCACCTACTCTTCATTTCTCTTTGTTTCTCACAAGCAACTCTAGGTGCCAACTTCAAGGTTATTTTTATTGCTTTTTTCTTCATGGATTTCAGTTTGCTCAACTGATTTAGTCTTTTTGTCTTTAAAAAAGAGATTTGGCTATGAATCCCACCTACACCTGCTAATGCTGCCATCGGTTCAAATCTGTGTGTATCTAGAAAAACATTTTTTGTTCTTCAATTTTCTTGTTGTATTCGTTTTGGTTTTTTCCTCCCTTAGAAAGTCTTGAACCCCAAAACTCTCTTCTTCAACAAACAAGTTGAGATCTCCATTGCCTATACAAACAGATAAGGGGCCAAGAGATCTGCTTGGCTAAGTCCTTTAACTCTTAAATAGCTAGCTAACACTCCCTTAATAGCCACACAGAACTTTGGAGTGGTAATGCTCTTCTTCATTCAATCAATGTATCATAAACAAAAACGCCACAGCATGAAGACATTGCAAATTAAATTCCCATTCCACTAAGGCTGTGTTAGGCAATATGTAAAATGTTTTCTGAGTGTAAAATATTTTCAGTTGTTTGTTTGTGTTTTGGAAAATTTGCTGGAAAAGTATTTTCAGTGTTTGGTAATGCATGTATAAACCTATTTTCAGAAAACTCAGCCACCAGAGTCACCACCATAAACCCAACCACCACTGGCCACTACAAACCCAGCTACCAACAACCACCACATAACCAATTCACCTGAAAAAGTCATAATCAAAATCAAAACCCATTAATATCAAAATCAATATCAAAACCCATCAACCAAAACCCACAACCCACCACCATTGAAACCCACAAACCACCCTAGCCACCAATCCACCACCCCCAATTGGCCACCATCAAAACCCACAAACCCATGAATCAACCCACCACTGATGCTCCAAAACCCAAGAACAAATGTTATTTTACAATAAATGAAAAAAACCAAAGAGGGCAGTGATGGCATGGGTGGTTTGATAGAGATGGAGGAGCAGAGGTCGAAAATGGAAGAGAAGAAGGGATGAGGAAGAAGAGAGAAAAGAGAGGAAGCTTGGCTGGTCTGGTGGGGTGGTGGGGCAGCGTGATCTGGGTGGTGGGGCGGCAGGATCTGGGCAGTGGGGTGGGGCAGTCTGGGCTGGTCTGAAGCTTGGTTGGGTTCCTAGTTCATTCTCTCTTCTTGTTCTCTCTCTTTCTCTTTAGGTTTTTAGTCTGTAAAAATGGGTTTGAACTTTGAAGGTAAATTGAGAGTGTAAATGATTTTACGAGTGAAAGGGCAAAATTTTACAGTCAAAGTAAAT
The DNA here is from genome assembly GCA_030820535.1 of Quercus parvula. Taxonomy (NCBI): domain Eukaryota; kingdom Viridiplantae; phylum Streptophyta; class Magnoliopsida; order Fagales; family Fagaceae; genus Quercus; species Quercus parvula. The sequence goes on from JAUAME010000008.1 coordinate 17,929,063, forward strand.
GGTTTTCAGTTTGACCGAGTTTTACATGCGCACCCAAACACACATCAGGGCGTAAAATATTTTCCCAATTTCATATACACCCAAAACAAACATAGCCAAAGGTTTCATTTGGGAGTTTATGAGGGAATGGAATGGAATGATCAAAAGGGAATAAAATGGAATGGAATGTAATTAAGTAAGGGAAATGAATGGAAAAAAATAGAATGGAATGGTATTAAGTAAACTTGATTGGATGTTTTAAAATTAAGAAATGGAAAAGAATGAAAATGAATGGAATATAAGTAATCTTGTTTGGGAGTAACATGGAGGGAATGGAATGGAATCATTTTACTACAATATTATTATTAGACCCCTATTTTAAAATAAATGGTTGAATATATAAGGGTATTTTGGGAGTTTTAGTAAAAAAATCATTAAATCTAATTCCATTCCCTCCTATTTCTCCAAGTTTCTGGGAGAATGAAAATTTGAGGTTTTAAAGGAATAGAGAGGAATGAGTGTTCCCTCCTACACATTCCATTCCCTCCCACTTAAACTCCCAAATAAGGGAATGAACTTTCCATTCCCTTCATTAAAACTCTCAAACAAGGGAAGGGAAGAATATTCTAAAATTATTCTTTTTATTCATTTCCATTCAATTCCTTTCCTTTCTCTCAAACGAGGCCTAAGTCTTAAACTTTCAAAGATCCACCCTTATAGTGCACCTTCCATGCCCCTTTTCCCTATAATAGTTCTTTTCAATTTCTTGAGCTCGTAGCACATTCTCTGCTCTGCTTTTGCTAGGCACAAAGGCAGTTTGATTGGGGCTTATGATGTCAATTAAACTAGCTTTGAGTCTATTAGCCAGATTTTTGTTATGCATTTATAAATGGTGTTGTAGCAAGAAGTTGGCCTAAAATCACCCATTCTTGATGGATTATTTACCCTAGGAACCATATTTATAATTGTTGCATTCACCTCCCCAAGAAGCTTACTTGAATCAAAGAAGGATTGCACGTGGACTACATCAAATTGAATGATAGGTCAAGCTTTTTTTGAAGAAAAAGGCCTCTTGCATTTCTTCTAGATTTGATTTTTCTTGCAGTAATTTTCAGTTATTAATTAGAGTTGCACCTCTTGAAATGTGATTTCCTTGGATTTTGCACTGGTAATGCTGATTATCTGCAGAATCCACTATCCTATTTATGGCTAATGAGGAACTATGCATACGGATTAAGTAGTTTGTGTCAAGCTTTGTATTATATTACTTAAATTTTTGCTCTACTGTTTTATTATATAATGTAAGGACCGTAGTAGTACTTCACTGATTGATATTTTAACTTGTATGTGTGTGTGTGTGTGTGTGTGTTTTTTTTTTTAAATCATGTTTCCTAGTCTTTTTCAAAAAGTTGCCATGCAGGTAAATAATGCATTTTAAACCAAAAGACACTTGACTCATGGGTTATGTTGGTGGAACCCTACTAAAGGGGACCTAAACTCTGTGGGCAGCTTCATGATTTAGTAGCTTCTATCCAGTTCAAGGGTTGGGGAGGGTTAGGGTCGAGCAGGGGTCTATGGCAAGGTAAGGATGCTGAGCATGCGGTGCCAATGCATCCAAACTTAACTGACAACTTGAAAATTACACCTATCTGCTTGAAATTGACCCCCATTTTTTCTTTTATTGACAATGATGTTTTTGTTCCAAGGAAATATGCTCTATGGCACATATACTCGATGTTATTTAGGGTTTAGCAAATCTGGTTATTTACCTTTTATAGTCCCACAATACTCCGTTTTGCCTCAACAAATCCTCTAATGTGTTTCTTGGTTGGATGTCATGGCCTTAATAAATCTTGTAATGTGGTTCTTGTTGGATGTCATTACTCATTAGTGTTGTTTTTAAATAAAAAAGAAAAAAGAAAAAGAATCTTGTCTTTTAGAAGTCAAAATGTCTTACTAGTTATGTTCAATGAGCTCTAGCTCAAATGGCACTTATTCCTTCCCTAATAATAGGATGGAGGATGACATCATGGGTTCAAGACATATTGGGTGCGTCCTATAGAACAATGTCTTATTAGCTATGTTAAGTGGACTTGGCTTTTTGTGTTGGATGTCCAAAGTCTAGGAAACTAATAGAGCATTGAAACTAGCTAAAATTGATGTCCACTTGTCTTCTGTAAGTGGGTTCATCACGGTCTCACTTAGTTATAACTTTTATATAATTTTACGGTGATTGGTGACTTATGTTTGGCAAGCCTGTATAATATTAAAAAGATTTACAGTAATAATAAAATGCCCTTGTGTTAAGAAGTTGTTCAAAATAAGGAAGGGATCATTTAGATGCTGTTAAAACTAATACGTATTTTTTTAATGATATCTGCAAATGTGCAATGGACTTTTTAGGATGTTATCTTACCACCTTTTATTTTGTCAGAATATCTGATCTCTCTCTCCCTCCTGGAAATTGAATCTCAGGTTTCACTCATAAATGGCTAAAGTTGTGTTAAGAAGTTCAAAATAAGGAAGAGATCATTTAGATGCTGTTAGAACTAATATGTATTTTTTTAATGATATCTGCAAATGTGCAATGGACTTTTTAGGATGTTATCTTACCACCTTTTATTTTGTCAGAATATCTGATCTCTCTCTCTCTCCTGGCAATTGAATCTCAGGTTTCACTCGTAAATGGCTAAAGTCAGCAAAGTGCGACGTAAGACTAATGCCCGTAATGGGGTTACCCGTTCTCCATCACCATCTTGCTGTCGGAATAATTTCAAAGATGTTCACCTTAAGAAGAGACGTTCGAAAGCATCAGACAAGAAAGATTGGAAAAATGCAACCTGCCCAGTTTGTTTGGAGTACCCTCACAATGCTGTTCTCCTTCTTTGTTCCTCTTATAACAAGGGTTGTCGCACTTTTATGTGTGCCACTAGCCATCGGTATTCCAACTGTCTTGAGCAATACAAGAAAGCCTACACAAAAGTAACTCCCATTCAAAGTTCTCAAAATTTGGATGGGTTAATGGAAAATTCAAGTTTAAGTTCTGGCCTGGAGCATCACAATGAAAAGATGGAAGTGCCAGAGCTTTTATGCCCTCTCTGTCGTGGGCAGGTGAAGGGTTGGACTGTGGTTGAGCCAGCAAGAAAATATCTGAATGCAAAGAAGAGATCCTGCATGCTGGATGATTGTTCATTTGTTGGAACTTATAAGCAACTCAGAAAACATGTTAGGTCGAAGCACCCATTGGCCTGTCCGCGAGCAGTGGACCCTGTACTTAAAGAAAAATGGAAGAGGCTTGAGCGTGAGAGGGAGCAAAGTGATGTGATCAGCACAATTATCTCATCAACACCTGGGGCTGTGGTTCTGGGGGACTATGTGTTAGAGCCTAACTATGGTGACACTTCTGATTCTGATTTGGATGACTATTTTGATGATGCTTTCTTTCCTCTGGCATCATTTGATCGTGGACGTAGTCATGGCATTTACTCACGGAGTAGAAATAATAGGGACCATGGCTTGTTTGATGGTGATTTTGTGCATGCTACTGCTGTTCGTTCTGCTGCTTCATATGGCCGTGGTGTTCGTTCTGCTGCTTCATATGGACGTGGTATTCGTTCTGCTGCTTCATATGGACATGGTGAACGTAGTTTACAAGTTGCACGTTCAAGGAGGCAATGGAGGCGGCATATAAGAGCAACACTTTTCTGACAAAATAACAGAGAAGTGTCGAAGGACTGAGCTGCAGCTCTTCTACAGTTGGGTGTTTTATATTCATTTGCAGCTGAAGTCTTATTTATGACACCACTTCATAATGATATGCCAGAGCATTGTCATCATATCATTGACAGAGTGAAGCTTTTTACACCACTATTTGGTTTAGTATCACTAGATCTAGTTTGAGGCGACATTGCCTCTGGATTTTTAGGTGTCTAGAAAAGAACCAAAACATTTAGTTGTCAGTTTCCCTGCAGGTGCATGGATTTTTCCATCATTTGGTCATGCATATTGGTCATATGAGTAGGGACATATAATGGTTCATTTTCTTTTGATCAAATGTTTTCATTCTAAAACTGATGTTTCTTGGTGTCCACCATTCTTCTCACAAACGGCATTCTGTACAGCCCCGAAGAATATTTGTATAATTTGCTTTTACAGCCTCCCAACCATGCAGTGACATCAATTGTGATCCTACCCGACAAATTGTGACAATGTGGTTTTATATCTTTTCTGGATGTTATTTCCTGATTAGGGTTTTTTTTTTCTCTCACCAGGATTATTAGTATATTTGACCAGCGCGGTCATATATTGCATAAACTTTGCTTTGAAACATAGTAGTAAAAGAAAGTTTCTTGATTGCATTGTTGATGGTACAATGATCTAGGGTCAACCTAGTAGACTTTCTCATTTCTGCCGTCAAATCTGTTGGTTTCTTCTAAACTATGACAAACCAGCGCAAGCATATATTATATTGCATAAACTATGCTTTAAAACATAGCAGTAAAAGAAAATTTCTTGATTGCATTGTCGATGGTACAATGATATGGGGACAGCCTAGTAGACTCTCATTTCTGCCGTCTAATCTGTTGGTTTCTTCTAAACTATGACAAACCAGCGCAAGCATATATTATATTGCATAAACTTTGCTTTAAAACATAGCAGTAAAAGAAAATTTCTTGATTGCATTGTCGATGGTACAAATGTACAATGATATAGGGACAGCCTAATAGACTCTCTCATTTCTGCCGTCAAATCTGTTGGTTTCTTCTAAACTATGACAAATATTCCTATTAAAAAAAGACCAAATATATATGTATTTGTCAAGCAATTGAATTATTAGTAAAGAAACAATCAACAACGGGGATGTAATTTTAGGTATTACATATTTTACATCTAAGTAAAAATTAGAAGTTGAAGAATTCAATGGGAGGTGTTGTTTTTAAGTTTCCTTTTACTGCTGAACTGGAAACTTTAGTTGCTAAGGATAATAATGGTTTGTATTATGTTAGACTAGTTGCTGCTAGTATGGCAGCTGTAACTATGTAATCTTCTTTTGTTGGTTTTATATGAATGGCCTCTTAACCAAAAAAAAAAAAAATTCAATGGGAGGGGCTTATCTCAATCCCATAAAATACTGTTAGATGGCAAATGAACTTAATTGACCCGTCAAACGTTTGATGCTACTTCTATGATACAGTTCTACACATCGGAGAAAATTACGGATCTTTCATTAATTTTCAGTAACAAACATAGCAAAATTGGGCGATAGAAAAACAAAAGATCCAGCATTGAACTATACATCTTCATCTAGAAGACTAGAACAGATCTAAATCTGCGACAATCATAAATGAAACCAAACACATATTTAACGTTGTAGATTGGAGTAGTCTCTGCAATCATCAGCTTTACCAATACCACCATCATATGTTTTTACAACTGCATGATAATTCTTTCAACATACACCTTAATTTACTCTGCAAAAACACCAACAAACAAAGCAAATATCATAACCAAAATGCAAAACTCGGGAAAAGTAAATGGCAAAGAATAAATGAAAGACATTGTGTTACAACTTACAAGTTTTACAAAGAAGTGAGATTTGATCCTCTTAGTGGCCCTTCTCTCCTTGCCACCGATGCATTTGGAACCACACGACGAATCTACAATATTTTGTGTGTAAACTTCTGTTGGTATGCGCTCGTATCTCCATCGGCTACTGGTTCTTTCAAGAATCCGACGAGACGGAAAGCACAGACTCATTGGTATTGTCAACCATTTCCATTTCTGTTCAAGCCATAACACATTTATTGATAAATTACATTCATGCATGCATGCAATTTGCGTGCACTTTTTTGCTACATTGCATATGGGAATTGGAAGAACTTACCTTGAGCTTAGGCCTCAAATTTTTTCTAGGCGTTTGAGCCTCTTGGGAACCAGCATTTCTCAATTCTCTAGCGTAGGCTAGAAGCTGAGCCCGGCGATCAAACCCTTTCTTTCTTGCCGCGATTTGAGGCTTTTTGGAAACTGATGATGATGATGATTTGGGCTTGTTAGTACTTTTCTTTATAGCAACAGTTCTTGTTCTTTGAGGAGATCGAATTTTGGGTGATTCCACGTAGACAGAGATGATAACTCCATTCTGGGTCTTGCTCATTTTCTCTTCCTCAATCTCTTGCTTCCTCATGGATATCAATCTGTGAAAATCTAAGAACAAACTGGTTAAGAGCTGACTCTAATTGTTACTGAGCCATTATTGATTTTATCTAAGTCGGCTAAGAGCCTTGACATTAATGTTATTGCCAGAGAATGTTGCTTTCAAAGTTCAAACATGTGAGACAAATGAATCTTCACATGGATTGTTCTGAGAGCAGCAAACATAGCTCCGGCAATAACAAAGCTCAAAATGAATGTAAAGGTCTAGGATTGTGCTTTGTGCAATGCTTTAATGCAAAGCAAAACAATCGGGTTTTGAATAAATGGGTCAGATATGTGTTACTAACTGGACAGTGTAACTTTGGGCCTGAAATCTGAGAACAATAAGCTCAACCCTGCAGGCTGCAACGTATAATTTGGGCCAAATAATATGCCCCTGTAGTTTTGAAAAAGTTACAATAATGGACAAATGGCAAATCTTTGCATTGTACTTCTCATATCTTTATCATTTGGGGCTTATCAATTAGAATAATGTGCATTAATTTATTTACATTACACACACATATATAATCACCTTTAATCTCGCAACTTTCTCACTCATAAATCATATTATCTTTAAAAAAATGGTTTTTTTTTTTTTAAAATATAAGATAAATGAGGAATTCAAAAGAGAGAAAATTTTGGACTGGTCATTTGAATAATTTTCCCGTTATTATAATAAATTACAAGGGTGACCAAAAGAGTTAGAAAAGTATGTCCCCTAACCCAAATGTTGCTCCTTCCTAAGGGAGTTATTATGACTTTGTTATTCTAACGAGCGGTTGGTCATAGTGATTTTTAATGTCTTATGATATACATGGCATTTTGTATTCAAAATCTCTAGTTAACATCTTAAGGCCACCTCTAAAGGATTTCTCCATGTAATAACTTGGTGTATGTCGAGAGGGATCCTACATACACTTAAAGGAATAATTAAGTAGAGATCTAGATATCATTGTTTCTATAAAAAAAAAAAAAAAAATTGAAACTTGTGGAGGATATCAAAGTAATTGGACAACTAAGAACAATCATGAATTTTATTACCTTTTATAAAAAAAATATTTCCTCTTTAAATTAGTTCTCATGTGTCTCAACATTTAAATTATATAAGTTTAAGTTTATAGAAAGAAGGGAAAATGGGAGATTGTTCATTTCCCCTCTTGTCAAACGAGGGATTGTTGCCTTCCTCCCCCTCCTAAGTGTGCATTTGGGTGGAAATGAAAAATGAAAATTATTTCATTATTCAGTTTATTTTTGCTACTATTCATAGATCCCAACTGTACTTTTTAGCACTATTTATGGACTTCATTATATTATTTCAACTAACTTTTACCTTTATTTACAGTACTTTCAGCAATAATTTTTTAGTTTCAGCAAAATAAGCAGTATTTAAACATACCATAACACTCATTATTAGAATAGTTGATCAAAAGTAATAATGTTTTGGGAGAAGATTCCTTAAGGTGACAGCACAAGTTCAAGTTTGAGACAAGTAGTATTATAGGAGATAGTTTCTAGGGTTAAAGGTTTACAAAAACAAATGTTGCATCATAAATTCTTAAGTGGTCAATTTAAAGAGAAATTATAATAATCACAAAAAGAGAAATCTAGTTTTTGTTTTGTCTATCTTTCATCGTTCTCACCTATCGAAGTTAGACATAGACATGCTTGCTGCTCAAAAAAAAAAAAAAAGACTTAGACATGCTTGATGGACCTCACGAAAAAGAATGAAAATGAAAATATCAAAGTTTAGACTTAGACATGAATGATGGACTTGACAAAAAGAAAGAAAAATAAAGATACAAAGAAACAAATCAACCACCACATGGACCTAAATGAGCAAATTGGGGCCACTAGATTAAAGATCTCAGAACACAAGCAAATAAAATGTGGGTTTTGTGGTATGCATAGATAACTATATACTATATGAGGAGAAGAAAATCCATTCAGAAGCCAGTAAAATAAAACAAGCATCTCATGCACAGTTTTTATTATATTCAATGATCCCTTTTATTAAAGTTGTATCATATGACAGTACACGTTGTGAGGAACAGATTTATGCACCATGTGTTTCAAACCAGAAATCCAAGCACTCTGGATTGTCCCCTCTCAAACTGTGGACTTTATTTTATCTTATTTTATTTTATTTTTATATTTTAAAATGCAGTAGAATTTAAATCTACAGACTTACCATGTTTATTTCATAATGATTTTTTTATATAATTAAAGAAAAATATTAATTAATTTTTTATGAAAGTAGGATTTAAACTATTAATTTCTTATTTGGTAATAGAAGACTTTATTAGTAAGCTAACTAAATTACGAAACTATTTTCTCCAGAGACACTTACCCCCAAAAAGTCTAGAGAGAGAGAGAGAGATACATGAACCAGTGAAAAAGTCGAGAGACAGAGAGAGACATGAACCAGTGAAGATGGCTCTAGGCTTTACCGAAGGGCCAATGCCTCTCCTAGCTAACCCCAACTTCCCAGTCTCCTAATAGCCGCCCCTAGTTTTTTTTTTTGTGACTCCTGAGTCCTGACCCTGACCCATCTTATTCTCTCTTGACCCACCCTCATGTTTTTGTTCTTTGACCGTAAGGGGCTGAGGCTCCCATGCGCCACTTCACACAACATATTTGTCCCAATTCGCTTCATTCAACCTTTGGAATTTGCAGTGGTTTTTCTTTTTTCTTTTTTTCTCTCACCCAACTCGTCCTTTCCCTCACAAAGACTTGTCCATACATTTTTTTTAGTTAAATCCAGTTGTCTAGTTAATAATGCAAATCATGGGTATCTTTCAGATATCCAATCTATTTCTACGTAACAAGTTAGTTAATCAATTGAAAATTTTCTATAAAAGTTGCTACACACAGCTCAAATAACCCTTTTAAGCTCTTTTGTATAATGGAACACCCTGATTTCCTACTTTGAATGAAATTGGTACTAATAAGTTTGCCATCTCTTTTGAATGATTAAATATCCTTTTTAAGTTCAATATAAGAACACACAAAATACAAATTAACAAAATGATTAATGTATATTTGAAAGTTGTCTGTATTCTGCACTGACCATATATGTAGATACAGAAATAGCATTTTCTTTAATTTATAGTTCAACAATATGGTGTTTGATTGATAAAAGGAAAGGTTTAAATTGCTAGTGAGTTGTCATGTTGAATTTAGCAGTGTGGATGGTTTGAAATAGAAGAATGACGCCATGAATTGATAATGATTTTGATGGTGGTAATTGTGCAAGTGACTGTATATAACTAGTTGATGATAATGAGTAAAATGGGAGGGTGATGATGACAAGGAGGATAATAATACTAGCACATACCATAGTGGTTACAATATTATAATAACAATATTGGGTTTTACCATTATGGTAGCAGTGGTTGTCACGAAAATAATAATTGAGAGCAGTTAAATGTAATTGTATTAGCCTAGTAATGTTAATGATATCATCAAGCTTTCTCCATATGAAAAATCTGGTTTTGAATTCCCCTTTGTATGAATGGTGGAAATGATATGAAAGCGATAGCAGGAAGTTATAGGCTTATAGCAAAAGTGTATAGAAATGGTAGTTTGTCAAGTTAGGAAAAGAGTTGGAGAATACATTTTTTAACATATCTAAATTTTACACCAGCATTTAATCTAGTGTAATCCCTTTTTTTTTTTTTTTTTTTTTTTTGACTTGGAGACCGGCTGTGAATAAAATATACTAAGTATGACATAAAGTACAGACATAAGTGAAAATTACATATATATCTTATAAATATGCTACTAAAATTATTCATAGCACTGGAAAAATATACAAAAAATATTGAAAACACAAAACGACATTTTAAAATTATTTTTTACCTCACAAATATTTAAATTGTAAGGAGATAAGACTGAAACAAATTGAAAAAAATGACAGAATAGAGTCATAGAAACCCTAGAATTTCAAAACTTTCAAAGATAATTAAATTACAACTATCCATCTTAAATTATAATGGCATTTGAGTACCCTAAATTTATTATATGAAAAAAATGTGAGCAACGTTCTAATTTGAGATAAATATGTAATGTCCACCATACTGTTCAAATTAGTGGAATAAATTAATTCCGATTTAGTGTATTCACTATTCATTACATAATGTAAGTAGTTTAGACTTTTGAGTGCACACACCTTAATTCCGATTACATAGTGTACTCACTATTCATTATCCATTACTTTTTTTTTTTTCGAAGGAATTATCCATTATTTTTTTAGTTTAGAGTCTTTGGACGGGAGATTGACTTTGCAAAACTACTCTTGAATTAAGGTGTCAATTGCAAAAATTTATAATTTAGGCTATAGCTATTGATTAAAAATAATTTCAGGTTTATTATGGATATTTCAAGTAGTTTTAGACTTGAAGAAATTCTTCTTTATAATTATCTGGGAAATTCTATATATTTGTGAGAATAGTCAAATGCTTAAAGAGCACTAAACATCCTAGTTAATTTATATACATTTTTTAAGTAGCTTTAGAACCTTTAGAATGTAAGTTAAGTTGTATTCCTTATGTTTCACTAACGCAAAAAGAATTTTTATGAGAAGTTAGAATAAATTTAATTTGATGCCAATCAATATTGAGTCTTAACTTTGAGGACACACAAAAATTTATATATTTATTTTTTCTAGTATTTTAAAATCCTACAGATACAATCTTATCTATGCCAATCAATTTCTTTTAGCATTTAGATAGGAATATGTTCCATGCATCTAACAATGTGTGGTAACGACAACCAACATTGAGAAACCATAACAGAGGAATTAGGGATAGAAATTTTCTTGAAAAAAGAATTCTTACCAAATAAGTGGACTTCCTCCCTCGATCTTTGAATTCTTCTGTTCACTACACCTTTTCTCTTTTTACTTTTAGAGTTTTTTGTATCTTACCCTAGAATTTCTGCTAGTTTTTTCCCCTAAATAAAAAGTGTATGAAGAAGACAACCAATTATAGAAACTCTATCTGAGTGTGACCATAATAACATCTCTATCTGATGTGAAATTCCTACTAGCTTGAAAAAACATCTCGAATGCTTTATTTATATATACAATTGTTACCTCTATGTGATATTATTATTATTATTATTATTATTATTATTACCTTTTAAATCTCTCCTATAGTCCATCCATCTTAAATAACTTTCTATGTGTATGGAAAGTCCAAAAGCCAAATATTTTATATATAAGTTTGGGTCATGGATAAAGATAAATCATTATATTAGTTATTAATAAAGAGATATTGAAAAAGCTAAATATTTATATTTAGTGAGAAACTAAAAACTTGGAACCAAGACCTTTTGTTATGAATTTTGATATTAATATAAATAGATGGAGTATTTATCATAAGAATTATATAGTTAATTGAATAAAAAAAAAGTGAGTTTTATGAGTTAGTGAGATCTTAGAGGGAAGTTAATTTCAACTTGGGGGAGAAAACGATTCAAACATTGATAAAGAGGTAGAAAACTGATTCGCTTCAATCCTATCCTAATTCCTAATTTCATTATTTATATTATTTTTGTTTTTACCAACACCATTTAAGTTTCATCTCTTAGATTAAGTTTTCAACTCTTGCTTGCACAGTGCATACGGTGTATGAGCGGAGAAATTATACAGTCCTCTGGTGGACCACGTCACTTGTCCATCATTCCACTAAAAGATTCCCACTTGTTTAAAATTACTGAGTCAGTAATCAGTTTTTGTTTAATTTTTTTTTTCTAACTTAACAATTTTAAACAAGTGTGAGTCTTTTAGTAGAATGGTAGACCACGTCACTTGTCCACCATGTGAACCTTATAATTTCTCGTTTGCATGATAAAGGAAATCAATCATTATTCCCAACCAGTTACATTTAATGCATTGTTAAAAAATAGTTATTTACTAGTTTGCTGTCGTGCATACAAAAAATGGGAAAATACATGAACTTGCATCTATTGGAAAAAGTTAACTAATCCTTTGAGTGCATTTGTTACTTGTTAGTAAACTATTTAAAGAAAATTATAATGAGAAAAGATAAAAAATAATTAATATTTTGAGAGCTTTTTTTATTTTCATAAAAGTGGTATCAAAATTTTCTTAAAATAGTTCATTAACAAATGTCCTAATGTATTTGTTAACTGGACCCTAAAAAAACATGAATTTGTAGAGATTGGCAAAGTAATACTTCATTCAATTATATATATGTATAACCTTCCACTATATGAAATTATTATGAGAGAGAGAGAGAGAGAGAGAGAGATTTGGGATCAAATTACCACTAATATAACTTTCCAAAAGTAGTAACTATATTAAAGCTTTAATTTCTATTAAATCTAACTGTTAAAAGCATACTAGGACCTATAGTGGTGTTTTTTTTGGTGGCGTTCATAAAAAATGCCATTATAGGTACTCTAAAGTGGCGTTTTTTGAAAATGCTGCTATAGGTTGATCTATAGTTGTGTACTAAGGGCTTTATAGTAGCATTTTGAAACACTGGCCTATAGTAGCATTTTAAAAACGCCACTATAAGTCCTGGGTCATATAAGGGCCTATAATGACGTTTATAAAACGCTACTATAGGTCTTAAAAAAAAAAAAAACCCAACTAAAAAAAAAATAAAAAAGGACTAATAGTGGTGTTCATGAACGCCACTACAGGTCCTGGGTCTTCATGGGCCTATAGTGGCATTTATGAATGCCACTATAAATCCTTAATTTAAAAAAAAAAATTAGAAAAGGACCTATAGTGGCGTTCATGAACGCCATTATAGGTCCTAGGTCTTCATGGGCCTATAGTGGCGTTCAATTTAAATTTAAATTTTTTGTGTTCCAACTTTCAAATTTCAATCCATTATATAGGTTGACAATTTCTCAAAAAAAAAAAAAAATCCATTAAATTAATTCTCAAATATTTAAGTAAGGGTTTCAATTAAAGGTTGTTCTCAAATATTTACGTAATTGGTGTTGTGAAGGTAGATGTTACAACTATGGTCCCTAATAATTATTTACTTTTTAGTGATCCTACCCATGGGGGCAATACATGGATGTGACACTTCCAGTGCTATTGAATACATAGGACATGGCATCACATGTATTTGTGACATTTTCTTCTTACGAGATATTCTTATATGGTTTGAGTAATCATTTTCATATATTCAAATACCATGTTTTCTCTTTGTTTTGCCGTAATTTTACGTTGAGATCTATTGAATTCATTAACTTGTTGTTAGCCACCCTCATTGATATTCTATTTGTTTCTTGTTAAGTACGTGAATTTGAAACTTTATTTGGTATTTAGCTCATTACTTATTGTTCTAATATTTTATTCATATCAACTGCATAGATTTATAGTGTTAAATGGTTGTTGAGAGATGATTGCTTTGCTATAGGAGGACAACTATTGTCATTTTGAGCAATAAATTGTTATTGAGATCTTATTTATGTTATGCATAATTTTAAATTTTGAATTAAAAATTGGTTTTGTATATATACAATATAAATTTTTTGACTTTTAGTGGAATCCGCATATTCAATAGCTGCTTGTTGTAATGCTAGCTCATCGGCTTACAAGAACTCTCCCCCATTTTTTCTGATTTGTTTAAGTTTCATGGCCAAGTGATAGTCGACCTTTACCATGAAGATTCCCTTTGGTGACCCAAGCCAACCTACCGACTGGTTTGTTGAAGAGCCCAATGGGACTAATTTTATCACATCAGCCTCTAGAGATGTGAAACAATTTGAGGGGAGGAGGATTTGAACCCTGGTTATCCTTATAAAGGAGACTAGGAAATGCCACTAAACTAAAGATTGGTATCACCATTACTCAACAAACAAATACAATAATATCTTAAGGTATACTAGCAAACTCAATCTTCTTCGATGCAAAAAGATTAGTATCACCATGACTCAGATCAAAAGTTAAATTCTATTTATTTAAATAAACTCAAGGCACTATTAGTTTAACTTTATTACCCTTGTTATGAGAGTTCAAAAACAAAAACTTGATTCCTCTATCTCACTATGGTCGATTGTGATTGTGAGTGACAAAAAATATCGTGTGGTAAACATGTTAAGGTTGTTTTTATTATTACAAATTCATTTTATATACAATGATGTTGTTATTAAATATATATATATATATATATATATATATATATATATATATATTTTAATAACAACATCATTTTAAATTTTACTAAAATAATATTAAAATAAATTAATCAAGAAATTTATTTATTCTTGCAACCAAAATATATATATATATATATGTGTGTGTGTGTGTGTGTGTGTAAGCCCAACCCCCTTCCTCCCCCCACCCCCCACAAAAAAATATTGAGGACCTATAGGGGCGGTTCTAAACCGCCGCTATAGGGTCTTGACTGAGTTGGGTCTATAGCAGCAGTTGGAATCGCCGCAATAAGATTGACAAAAAAAAAAAAAAAAAAACATTGGCGACCTATAGCGGTGCTTCTTAACTGCCGCAATAGGTCTTGACTTGACTAGGGATTATAGTGGCGGTTTTAAATTGCCGCTATAGATTGTGAATAAAAAAAAATAATAAAAAATGAAACACTCAAACCTTTCACTCAAACCCTCACCCGTGTCTCTCTTATTTTCAAGCTCCCTCACTTTCAAGCACTCTCACTCTCCAAGGGGCTGATCGTCGCTGTCGCTAAGTGCCGATCCACCCTGCCAAGCAGCTCACTCTTAAAGCCTTGCTGTCCCTTGATCTTCCCCATTTCCAGTCTCACTCTCCACAACGCCAATCCACGCCGCCGACTGATGCCACCGATTCGACCCTCAGACTCATGCTGCCGAGCAGCTCACTCTCAAAGCCCCGCCATCCCTTGATCTTCCCCATTTCCGCTCTTACTTTCAAGCTTTCTCACTCTCAAGCTCTCTCACTCTCCATGAAGTTGATCCACGCCGTTGACTAATGCCGCCGAGCAGCTTGCACACAAGGCCTTGCCGTCCCTTGCTCTTCCCCATTTCCACTCCACCACCCCATTTCCCTTCTCCATCTCCACTCCATCAACCCATTCAAATACACACTCATAAACCCAACCCCATTTAAACCCAAAAACCCAACCTCACTTAAACCCACAATCCCAAACCTACTTAAGATATGAGGTATGCCAAGAAATTTGTGTACTCATGTGTATTTGTCTCTCTGTCTCAATGGCTAGGTTATGGGTTTTTTGTGGTAATTTCATTCTTTTCCACTATGCAGTCTGTTTTGGGATGCCTCTCTTTTGTCACTTGGGATATTGACTTGCATTTGCTGGAACTTATTAAGGTATGTCGGTATATTGTCTCTGTATCATTGAGAGCAGATTTGGGTATATGTATGTATATGTGCATTAGTGCATGTATTATGTATATATATGCATGATAGAGTGTATTTAAATGTGTATGCATGTAGATATGTGGAGATGAAATCATTTTGCTCTTTTTTTTCTTGTGGTTTCTGCTGTCATTATTGGAGTAATATGGTTTAAAAAAAATAAAAAAAAAATTGTATGTAAGAATCAAGGACTTAATCTCTAGCAATGGCCGTTCGCATCTCTTAAGAAATAAAAATATATCATGCATAACATGTTTAATTTAGAATTTTTGTACCTTGGTCGAACTAAAATTGTTGTTGTGGTTTTTTTTTTTTTTTTTTTTTTTTTTTTTTTTTTTTTTGTATTGAGAGGTGTTTTGCATCAAGTTGCTTGCGTGGTGGGTTGTTACAAGGTTGGTGAGCTATAGAGCACAATAGTTCAGTCGACCTATTCTTATTCCCAAGTCTACAAGATTATTTATATGTGAAATATCTATTTTATGGTGGGTTTTTGAATTGGTGCAAGCAGGTGGCTTGCATGGTGATATAAGGAATTTTTCATTGGATATTGGGAGTGTTGAATGCGTTTTGTGTATTGTGCATATGTGATGATTTCTGTGTTTCAGTAGCTTATTGTTAGCCATTGATTAGCTTCTTATAATATTAATGTATTCAAATTGTGGAATAGATGTATACATTGAGTTGCTATTTATGCTTATGGCTATATGAAATTGTGGATGTAGAATATGTTGAATGAACATATATAAAGTGCTCTATATACTTGTGTATGTAGTTATTAATTAAATATAACCTTATGACTAAAATGATTAGCATATTACATTTTATAAGTCATAATAGATGCACCCACAACTCTAGTCATAATCAAAGAGGAAATAAATTACCTATGTTTGGTATGCTTTATTATCATGAACTTCTCTTGGAAAATTAATGTATTATATTTCTAGTTATAACTCCTATAAAGTTATGTTATTGTCTTCTTGATAGCCAGGTCTTCAAATGCAATAGTGTGTTTATCATTGGTATTTGTCATACTTTTTGAAAAGTTGTTTATCATGGTTTTTTTATTTTATTTTAATGTAAACCAATGAGATGCTTGTTTTGGTCCCGCTAAAGTTGTTGTTTAACTTTTCGTTACACTATTGCTATGAAAGTTTTTGTCATAACATATTTGTGTAGAAGTCTTGGAATGATTAGCGTATGTTAAGCTTGGTCAATAGCAACCGACATCGTCTATGTATCTTACGTCCACGTTTAAGGCTTTTGAGGTTAGGAGATTAGGATCCCACCCTTGGTTTTTATGTGCATTAATGAAGTGGTGTTGTAGGTGATTGTGCTAAGATACTGGTTAGAAATGGCTAAGAGTTGGATGGACAAGAAGAAGGGTACTAGGGAGTAGTCATGTGCAGGAAAACTTGAACGAATACGAGAATTTTAGTGGGATGCTTCATAATTTGTTCCCCATGTATGATATGGCACCAAAACCAATGGATGAAGGTCCTAGCATGCAATAATTGATAAAAGGTTCTAACAATGATGCAAAAAGGTTTTACAAAATGACAGAAGATGTGGAGAAACCTATATAAGAGGGATGTACAAAATTTAGCGTATTCTCAGCCCTAGTTAGGTTGTACCGACTAAAGTTTCTTTGAGGTTAGACCAACAAATCTTTTACTTTATTGATTCAAGTTGTGCAAGACTTACTTCCTTCACATACTACGTTGCCAAAAGACTGTTATGAGGCTAAGAAGATCATTAAAGATTTAGGTTTGGGTTATGAGAAGATTTGTGCTTGTAGTAATGACTGTATGTTGTTTTGGAAGCAAGATGCTAACCTAGAGGCTTGTAAATTCTGTGGAGAATCTAGGTGGAAACAATAGAATGCAACTTTTAGGGAATTGAATAATGTGTCATCCAGTAAGGGGAAGAAGAAAGCTGCAAGATGCTACAGTGGTTCCCTTTGAAACCAAGATTGCAACGACTGTTTCTATCACCTGCTGTAGCAGGATATATGAAGTTGCATGCCACTGGGTGTATTGAGGACGGGATAATATGGCATCGTGCTGACTCAAAAGCATGAAAAATGTTTAACACTAAGTGTGTTGATTTCTCGTCTGAGTCTCGTAATGTTAGACTTGGATTAGTGTTGAATGGGTTTAACCTGTATGGTATTTTGAGTAACAATCACAGTACATGGCCTGCCATTTTAGACCCACACAATCTTCCTCCTTGGATGTACATGAAAATGTCATCTTTTATCATGTTGAAGTACGAAAGACATGTCTGCTTGTCCTTGTTGTATCACTAATACGAACTCTTGCTATTTAAAACATGGCTGCAAAGTCTGTTATATGGGACATAGGCATTGTTTGGATAGTGATCACGAATTTTGAAAAGAAGATACAAAGTTTGATACATAAAGTTTATTTAGACACTATCTAGGAAAGAAAGCTTAAGCTACATTCAAAAAAAGAAAGGAAGGGGAGGAAAATATAGGTGCTTGGAATAAGAGAAGTACACTGTTTACATTGTCTTATTAGAGGGATCACAAGTTGCGTCACAATTTTGATGTTATGCACATAGAGAAGAACGTGACACAATATAATTGGCACGTTGTTGAACTTGAAGGGTAAGACAAAGGATAATCTTAAGGAGTGCATTTCACCTAAAATCAAGTGTTGCTGATAAATATACAATGCCACACGCTTGTTTTGATAAGACTACAAGAGAGATAGATGGGTTCCTACAAGTTTTAAAGGATGTAAGAGTTCCTGATGGGTATGCTTCCAATATTTCACGTCATGTAAATATCAAAGACTGCTTGATTTTAGGGTTGAAGAGTCACGATAATAACATATTGATGCAGCAACTTCTCACAATAGCATTACGTGGATTGTTGCTAGCTTCGATAACCAGACCCTTGATTAAGTTATCCTGTTTCTTTAGAGAAATTTGTTTGAAAATGTTGAAGGTGTCCGACATTGAGAATCTTGAAAAAGACATTGCAGTGATGTTGTGTGAATTGGAAAAGATATTTCCTCCATCATTCTCTACGGTTATTGTCCATTTGGTGATACATTTGGTCACCGAGGCCAAGCTTTGTGGCCTAATTTAGTACCGTTGGATGTATCCCATTGAGAGGTAAGGAATATGTAATACAATACATGCTTCATGGTATTGTTCGAATTCAATGTTCAATTTTTTATACTCTTATTCCAATTAGGTACCTCTCTAGACTTAAGTCCTACGTGTGAAATAAAGTTGCTCCAAAGGGATGTATTGCTAAAGGGTACTTGGTGGAGGAGTGCTTAACATTTTGTGCACGGTACATGGAAGGAGTTCAAACTATATTCAATCGACCAACTAGGACGATTGAGGAATCTATAGGGGTTGTGTCGAATAGGTGACTGGCGAATATTGAATTAACCTAAGCTCATCGATACTTTCTATTCAATAGCAATGAAATTACTCAGTTTTGCGAGTAAATGATATGTATACCAATATTGCTACATGTCAATTCAATGATGTTAGCTCGTCTTAAAACTAACATAATTTCCTGCACAAGATGCACAGAAAATTGGTGGAGGCAGAACTCCTAAATGCTCATTGTCGTATCTCCAAGGATGTTATTACTAAGCACTACATGGAGCAATTTCGTATTTGTCTTAGACATCACATACATTTGACACATGCAACTTAATTATTTGTACCACTTTAATAATTAGTATTGTACTATTTATAATAAATGTGCATGATTTTGTTAGGTGGTGACAATGATTGATGCTGACTTGGTGAAATTGAGTGATACAATAATTACACTTTCTAGATGGCCATATGAGACAATGAAGCGGATAAAGCATCATGTAAAAAATGGTTTAAAATTTAGATGTGTGAATGATGTGGCACATAGGAAAACCCAAAACAGTGGAGCTAGTGTCGTCATGGAAGGTGGTGTAATGTACTATGGTGTCTTAATTGATATTATTAAGTTGAATTATAGTGACCGTATAAGACACGTCTTATTCAAATATAGATTGGTTGACGTTCATAGGTATAGAGGATATAAGGTTAATGAGTTTGGGTTTCCTATGGTAAATTTGACTTGCTTGATACATCGTGGGGATAAAATGATTGATGAACCATTTGTCATGGCATTTGAAACTTCACAAGTTTTTTATGTTGAAGATAAAAGGTAGAAAGATTGATATGTTGTTAAAACTAAATTGAGAGATGTGTTAGATACTGGTATTGGCCAACACTGTGATGATGATGATGCATATACATATTGTTAGCATGTTCCTTACAATGTAAGTACGAACAATGTATTAGGTGGTGCGAATGACAACCTAGGCTGGGCTCAAGATGATATAGAATTCATGACAATTGATGCCTCAGTCATTGGGGACATAGCTGTTCTTGGAGGGGACGACATGGACGAGGATAGCTATTAATAATCAGTAGAATGATGTGGACCAAGAAGTGTGAATACACAGATGATCCGTAGATATTATTGTTTTCATGTATATAGAGTTTACTAATCCACGCATTCCTAAATTGTTGGTAGCATATGTCCCTTTATGTTCACATGATGCATCTCTAGCACATGGTATTTTGTAATAATAGTTATTTAATATGGAAGACGTTGACTTGCTTGAATTATCTCCTACATAAGTACATGGTATTCATTGTAACCTTCATACTGCCTTTTTATTTAATTATTGGTGTATAACTATTATTATGTTTGTGTTTTTAAGGTATTAGATGGAGGAATACCTAAAAGACGGCGACTACAGTTAGTGGAAACTAGGTAGGGCTCTTCTCATACAGGAGAGAGTCAAAACCAAGAGACACATGTCGCTGCACTAAAGGAAGACATTCCACATGATGCTTCATGTGACGATGATGCCACAAAACCTCTAGGTGTGAACTCTACTTTTCAAATTCTTGCTTTCATGTATGTACTAGTTATGTTGTGAATATTGTAAACTAGTTTCTCATTGTGGTTTACTATATATAGATGAAGTGATAGCAACCCTTGCTGCTGGCCGTCGTAAAATTCATGGTGCTATTACAATTCAAGAAATTTGGGATCTACCGCCGAGAACAAAACATGTATTGCATTAGAATGCCAAAGGACAACCAATTGGGGAAAGCGAGGGGTGACATTCCAAAGATGGGTAGGCACTATTACTTGGTTGTACTATAAGTGCCCACTCGTGACTATTGATTGGTGGGATGTGCCAATACAGTACAAACGAGAGTATTGGGAGGAGATTGAGGTAATAGTGACAACAACTTTGGCATGTTGCTTTAATAGTATCAAATTATAAGTAATCGTGGTTATGCATAATTCTTCTAGGTGAGGTAATATAGACTAGAGTATCATTATGAGTAGTTGTGCTAATTGTCATTTTGAATAGATTCAACTTTGATATGTATGTTGACTAAGTGTATTTTTTCCAGAGATGATGGGACATCCTTGCAAACAAAGTCTTTCTAGAGAAACAAGAGGATTGTGTAACGCAACAACTGGGGAACCTGAGAAGGAAGCGTAAGAGCAAGTTAAAGGTAGAATGTTGTTTAGAAGGTATGACACTACAACAAGTCATGCAGAAGAAACCAGAGACTTGTGATGATGAACAGTGGAAGCAATTGGTGGAATACTGGTTTAATGAGGACGTACGGATTCTAAAAAATTTTGCCTTGATATTATTCGCGATAACAATGGGTTGATATTATTCTTATTTACCTACTATATTAGATCGATGATGTTGTTTGGTGGTGATTTATGTAATTGCATTCGTAAACGAAGGCTCTGCAGAACAAGGCTAGCAGTGCACTCCAAAAAGAAATACCTACAACAGGACCAAGAAGTTAAGCAAAATTGGTTGCTATCCTAGTATGTACTCTACTTCTTACATTACTTCTAGGAAAAAAAAAAAAAGAGAAAATATGTTAAATTGGCTATACATGCGAAATATGGCTCTCTCTTTCTTGCGCTATTCTCACAATTCAATCTTCTATTATAATCAGCATATCAAAAGGAATTTATATTACTATTTTGATTGTTTGGTGTCATTCACACCATGATCTCTACGTTATCATTGACCTTCAAGACATATCTGTATATTACATATAATTGTCCCCACTCATCATTATAGATCATAATCAGATCTTACTGACTACGCATGGGACGCTATAGTACGAACATTATAGTGTGTAGGCTTATACACATTTTGACCATATTCTTATTTTGTATTGGATATAATGAACGTGTTGCAGGAAAAAGAAAAAAGGGGTGGAGCGTACAATGGTATATGACATAGCTTATAGACATAAATATGGGACACTTGTAACCAATAGAGCTGCTAAAAACATTGTAAGTATTATCTAGATTTATCCTTTTTGCCTTATTTTTGAAAATGACAAAGAAATTATTGTTTATAAATAGACTTATCTTTTTGGAATTATATGTAGAATCTAATATTTCATTTGGTACAATTGTGAAAAAAGAGGGAGATGCAAGAACTGATGAGTGTTGGAACTCAATTAACTAGAGAGAGTAGTAGAGGTGGACGTGTTCTTTAGGCGCTAGATGATGCCTTTGCTTGAGTGATGAGGCCAAAGCGTCAAGGACATGTACGTGGGGTTGGGTTTGAATTGACCCCATTTGGTAGAAAGGCAAGAAACGTTTTGTCATATAGTTTGACTTAACAACCATCTTACGCAAGTGACCAAAGGGTTATAGAGTTAGAGAATCGAATAGAGAAACTGACCCAGGCTTGAATATAGGACACGAATCAAATTTAGGAACTGACTCAGTTTCTAGCAGAGAGAAATCAAAGATTGGAACTATCCTAGTTACTAACACTTGAGAGAAATCAAAGGATGGAATGAGATGCCCAATTTGAGAAAATGATGGAATCATTTAGCCAATATGTGCGTACATTGTAGAGTCAGGTATAACTTTTTAATACATTAATGTGGTTTCATGTATTAGTCACTTTCATACAAATGTATACAAAGATAAGATAAACAAAAGTGTAAATAATACAATCCATTTTTCCATGTGAAGGAGTTAATTTTTTTCATTAACATTGTACTTGGGCTTTTGAGTTAATTTTTTTCATTAACATTGTACTTGGGCTTTTATGTTGAAAATTGGCTTAATCCCTTTCTACTTGGTGTGTCTATATATATGGGCATAGGCACCAAGAAAGAAACACACAATGCCAAAACTACTTGTCAAACAAGGACTAATAATGAAAAATCCTACATAACCCATGTCTTCTCTTATTATAGCTACATATTTAATTCTTGAATATAAATAATTGTTTATATCTCCAAAATTTGTAAAAGATGCATATAATATATTCACCCAACTTCTAAAATTTGTAAAATACGTTACAAGCAAGTCTAGGAGGTGACAAAATTGAGACCGCGAATTTTTTTTATCAAGCTTAGTATTGATACATTATTTGGCTTTGTTTGTTCCTTTGTTATGATTTTTGCTTCAATGTTATTTAGGGGGAAGATGATGCTCAAGCTGATGTTGATGACAGGGATGAACTTGATGATGACGATGACAGAATATTTTGATGGAGTGATGAGTATTTGTCTTGTTGCTTCATGGATATATAATGATTATGTAGTTTAGTTGAATGCATGACACACACACACACACACACACACACACACACACACATGTATTAGGGCTGCTTTGTGTACCCTTAGAAATGATGATATGTTTTGTGTACCCTTAGAAAGGGTGATATGTTTTGTGTGTGTGTTTATATATATATATATATATATATATATATATATATATATTAGGGCCTGTTCTGTGGGGTGATATGTTTTGTGGACTCTTACAGAGGGTGATATGTTTGTGGAATGCCTAGGACAAAAAAAATATGGATATATATATATATATATATATATATATATATAACGGTGTTTTTATTGGATAGGTGATATGTTTTTGGATAGGTGACATGTATATATGCTTGTAGATAGGTGATAAACAAATAGGTAGCTAGTTCTGTTCAGGAAAAACAATTTAAAAAAAAAAAAAAGACTATAGTGGGCTTTCTGGACCTATAGTAAAATGCCACAATAGCTAGTTAAAAAAACAAATTGACCTATTGTGGCATTTCTAAAATGCCACTATAGCCAATTAATGTATATATATATATATATTAAGACCTATAGCAGTGTTTGTAAAACACCACTATAGGTCTATACCCTATAGTGGCATTCGAAACGCTACTATAGGTCATTTTTTTTTTAATTTAAATTATTGGCTGTAGTGGTGTTTATAAAATGCTGCTATAGCCTATTTTTAAAAAATAAAAATCGGTCTATAGTAACGTTTTATGAATGCCACTATAGGGTATGACCTATAGTGGCGTTTTTGTAAAACGCTACTATAGACCTATAGTCGTGGTACAATAGTGATGTTCATAAACGCCATTATAGAAAACATCGCTATAGTCCAAAGGGACTTATAGTGGCGTTTTTAAGACTTATAGTGGTGTTTCCTCTCTCTTTCACAAGCATAAATGTCTTTTCTTATATGCATTACTTGGACCCCTCTTAGCCAAAAAAAAGGGGGGGGGGGGAGGAATTGAATAAAATGACTAGGGTGAAAGAATTCAATTATTTGTTTACACTTTTATTTTTATTTTTTAAATTCAATTTGAGCACTCTACAGAGTAAAAAGAAAATTGGAGTCTTACGTTTAAGTATTTTAATGTGTTGAGAGTAATTTGGATCATTAGTTTTTGTTAAGAAGTAAAAGAAATAGAATAAAGATATTTACAAAAAGAGTTCTCTTAACAAGTGCACTTAGTGCATTTGTTAATAAACCATTTTAGGGAATTAAAAATACAAAGAAAATTGGAGTCTCACGTTTAAGTATGTTAATGTGTTTAGAGTAATTTGGATCATTAGTTATTGTTAAAAAATAAAAAATATAGAATAAAAATATTTACAAAAAGGGTTCTCTTAAGAGGTGTCTTTAACGTATTTGTTAATAGACAATTTTAGAAAAGTTTTGATATCTCTTTCCTTGGAAATATAAAAAACCGTTATAAAAATCATTTACTTTTTTATTTTCTCATAAAAAGTTTCTAAAAATATTTTCTAAATCAATGTTTTCAAGACATCGGTTAACTTTTTCTAAAAAAAGAAAAAAAAATTGATATATGGGTTTGGTGTGTGGGGATAGAAGTGTTGGTAACTTGCACTATTCGAATACCATCTAGAAAATTTGAACCCTAGAAATTCTCTTGGGTCTTGCCCACCTTAACCCCATTTTTAAAGCACATCCTTGTCTAAATTCTGATACCCAAGTCTCAATTGGAGAAAACAAAGAAAAGAAAAGAAAAAAACAAACACTAAACTCTTGAGCCACTAAAAAAAAAAAAAAAAAAATCACTAACATAGCAAAGCATCTACCCCCACCAAAACTACAGTTGATATTCTACTCCCTTATAGCATTCACATCCCAAAATTCTATCACATCCTATTTTACCATCTCAAAAAGCTACTTTATCAATTATACCATACCATTTTACAATACACCCAACATCCCAAAACTCTATTTTTTCCCATTTTATTTAAATATTCTATTTTATTCCTTTTTTTTACTATTTCTATTTTCCTCTTCATTTTCCTCTCTTTCTCCCTCAACCTCTAGCACCGACCACAACAAATAAAACCAAAACAGTTCAACACACAGTCACCCCTATAGCCACCACGCCACCACCATGCCACCACCAGCACATAGTCACCCCCACATATCCTAGCACTACCCACCGAACCATCAAACCAAAACCAAAACCAAAACCACATTAAAAAAAAAAAAAAAAACCCCATCAAAGCATCAGTTAAAACCAAGCCAAAACCCCACCATCGGAGCCACCATCAAACCAAGCCAAAACAAAAATCACCATCGGAGCTACCGACGAAGCCACACATAGAGCACCAATCCAAACCCCAAAACCCACCAATCTCCACAGAGAAACCCACCAATCTTCATGATCCAAACCCACCAATCTTAGCCATACCCACCTCTTCCTTTAGGCATCAGTCATAACAACAACAACAACAACAACAACAACAACAACAACAACAACAAAAAAAAAAAAAAAAAGAACCCAGAAGAACCTAGAATTCCAAAACCCAAAACCCAAAACATGACTCAGATCGCAACCCACCAAAAAAAAATGAAACACTTTGATGTGGTTTTGCTATTTCAAAATTAGGCTGGGTTGCTATCTAGTGTTAAAAGTCTTTGATGTGGTTTTGTTTAGATTTGATCATTGATGTGTGAATTTGGATTTGAGAGGAGAATGGTGTTTGGGTCTGAAAAGAGGAGAGAGTAGATGAGAAAGAGAGAAGGAAGATAGAGAACAGAAGAGAAATAATGTGAGAGAGAGAAGAGAGAAATTTCGGGAATTAAAAAGTAGAATAAAATATTAATTTTTAATTTTTTTATTACTTATTATTTATTATTTTTTTTACAATTGAGATACAGCGCGATTCTAAATGTAGAATCACACTGTAGCACAATTGATTTTTTTTTTTTTTTTTTTTTTTTTTTTTTTTTTTTTTTTGCATTAGTAGCTTTTTACAAGTTTGGATGCAGAGGTTGTTTTAGGCTTTTATGCTAAATAAAAGCAACATATGGCATTTAGCATTCCGGATGTGAATGCTCTCAGATAAAGCTCTTGAATGTAGTATTCTCCACTTTTTATATATAGAAAGTGTGCGTGAATCTTTGTTTGTAATTTTCTTTTACGACATCTAACGATTTTGATTTAAATAGTTGGAGTGTGTTTGATGGGGCCTGGAGCATGGATGGAGTTGAAAATATGATACCG
The DNA here is from genome assembly GCA_030820535.1 of Quercus parvula. Classification (NCBI taxonomy): domain Eukaryota; kingdom Viridiplantae; phylum Streptophyta; class Magnoliopsida; order Fagales; family Fagaceae; genus Quercus; species Quercus parvula. Next base: position 17,955,475 of record JAUAME010000008.1, read on the forward strand.
TGAATGTAAAATAAGGGTGACAATTCATGTTTGTGTGTCGGGTTGGTGTTGTGTTAATTCATGAGTATTCAACTATATAAGTCAACACTAACCCGACATGTTTATTAAACGGGTTAAGATTTCTCAACCTTAACACTACCCATTTATTAAACTGGTCAATCGTGTAGACCTGTTTATCAGATTTTATCAAAATGAAAAAATAAATTACGAAAAAACAAACAAATATATATTTTTAATATAAAATTTAGAATTAATGAGTAAGTGCATCACAAATAATCATTCAAAACTAAAGCATATCCCAATATCACAAATAATCAATTACAATATATCAAAGAAAATAAACTACAACAACTAATAAGTTTATATACGTAGAGTTTGAAGGGTATATTGGTAAAATGTTATTTAATTAAATGGGTCAAATGAGTTTGATGTGTTCAACACTAACCCAACTCGTTTATTAAATGATTCAACCGTGTCAACCCGAATATGACACAAACCCGCTACGTCTTAACCCATAACCTGCTAATTTTGTGTCGTGTCGTGTTGTGTCAGGTTCGCGGGTCATGTCCAATTTTACCTCCCCTACTGTAAAAGAGGGTGACACTATTTTATTGCGGAGAAGAAGACAATGGAAGCAAAAGAGAGTCAATGCTCTTTGATCATTAATTTCTATAACTAAATTGTAGCCCTTGCTTTCTTCTCAAAAAAAAAAAAAAAATTGTAGCCCTTGCTTTACACACAGAGGTATTAAAGGCAGTTCGAGTGAGGTGTTCATCATGACTTTAGTGTTGACTAATATAAATGAGTTCCTTGACATCAAAATTAATATAATTAAAATGAACATTTGACGTGAAATCAGAATACAATTAGAAGTTAATTTGAATTTAATTTGGATTCTGGTTGTGCTTTGACTGTTAATGACATAAACCATAATATGTTTTTGATTGTTAAATTTAGTAGAAATCAATAGGAAAAAAAAATGCACAACTCTTTTTTAAAGTAATATTAAGTGTAACCATGTAACTTGGCCGGACTCATTTCAAAATTAAATCTTATTCGTAAAATGGATCCCCATAAGCCAAAAGCTTTTATTAGTCAATTTAGTCCTATCTTTATGATTATTATTGCAAAAATAATTTGCTATAGGAATAAAATGCAATTTTGACTATATTTAACCTTTCAACAATAAAATGCATTTTTCTTTTGTTTGGAGGGGGATGTCCCATGAAAGTTGAAATAAATTTCTGTTCTTGTGCATGTATTTATAAGAATCCATTTTCATAATGTATAGATTTAAAGCAAACTTTCAAAAAGAGGATTTCTTTCACATTCAAAGTTCATGATCCATCATTTTAGAGCTAAATAATTCTTTAATGAGATTCTTAAAAAAGAAAAAAAAGATACTACTTTAAAGTGATACTTATTATTATTATTATTATTATTATTATTATTATTATTGTGTGTACCCAAGATTACTCCTCCCTAACTGGGCCTACAGTTTTGGGTTACAATTTACTTATATTGTGGGTATTGGGTTTCCTACTCTAGGTAGCTCCTGAACAAGCTTCAAAGAGGGATTGTCCCATTGCCGTGCTACCTTTCCTCTCCCTTATACTCTCCAGCTTGTATGTTCGTTCTCTCTTTCTCTCTATTCTCTCTCCTTCTAGTTGTCTAACCCCCTTCCTCTTATTCTTCTCCCAATTTATAGCAATAATGGAGGAATCATCATTATCCCTTGATCCCACTCGTGTGGGAGGGGCCTAATTTGATTATTCCTGACAAGGAATATGCTCCATCGGAAATGGGATTGAGAGTGTTGGAACTGGTGTTAGCCTCCATTCCTAGGATACCGATGTATTGTTGAACAATGTAAGGGTACCCACCGAGCACTTGATGTGTGAGGTGTGTTCGCATACCGAGCTTATTAGTAGTGGGCCGATCCTAACATTGATCTTGGGATTGGTGATATCCAAATTTTCTTGGGCCTAGGCCTGAGGTACGTGGGCCTATGGTCGTACATCATACAATAGCCCCCCTTGATTCATGTCTGACAATCGGGAATGAATCAAGGACTTGTATTGATGCACCAACAATTCCTCGGGAAGAGCAACCGTCAGTTATTAATGCGGGAAAAGAAAATAATTAATCTTCTTAAAAGAAGCGTTATGACAGCTTGTCATATCTGGCCGTAATCATTATTGACAGTTCGTGAATCGAGGCCATGCGTGTGGGAGTTACAAAAAATGATTTGAAAAGGCTTTCCAGCCTCCTTTTTCATTAACTGCTCACTCCTTATAATAGTGACCTCCTTCCCATTGGAGTATCCTTTCATTTTCTCACCTCTTTAAGTTCTTCACTACCGAGCATATTCTTCTTCTTGAGCATAGATCCCCAGATCAAAAAATTCCTAGAGTCCATAGTAAGTTTCCTCGCTCACTTCCTTCCTTTATTTACTTTCTTTTTCTTTTTCTATTCAATAGTTAGGAATGAGATTTGCACGCCTTCTTGACACTGAGGCAGCCTTGGCCAATTTTAGGGCTAGGCTTGCTGTCCCTAATGATGTAGCGATATTGTATTATCATGAGGACAACATTGCCCTGGAATGGCATCCTCATGTCGTGTTCTTCCCTTTAATGGCAATCTTAAAAGGTGGGGTTAAGTTTCCCGTGGACCCTTTAATACTTAGAACCCTTAGGTTTTACGGTCTATGTCTCGACCAACTTCCACCTAATTTTTACTGATTAGTAAGTTGTGTTAGCCGACTGAATCTCTTGTACGGGTTACACTTAGACCACCATGATATAAACTATACGTATAGCTTATGCGGTAACATAAGGTCGGGATACTGCTTGAAGGTTAGGGACATTCGAGCACGGATAATATCGTGCCTTCCTAATTCTAATAGAAACTCAACAGGAGAGTTTTTTTGGGTGAGCGGTAATTGGCATGCCAACGAACTCACCTGCCCAACTTCGCCTCGGGATGTTAGTTGGTACCGTGCACATTTAACCTACTTTTAACTTATATTGTGATTTATCTGTCCCTCATTTAAGCATGTATTAACCATTTCTGTTTGCCATGATGTAGAGGGTAAAACGTTCAAACTGGACATTAGGGTCGTGCACGTGAGAGACATGAATTTTGTACTCTGGTCGAAAATCTTCGTCAACTTCGACAGGCAACTATGGACATCCCATCTTATACTCGGCTGCACCCCGGTCTACACAAGCTATTAGCCTTCCAGATAGGCCTTGTTAGTGGATAGTCCCCTGTTATCGTATATTGATGTATGGCATCCAAATTTCCTTCCCCCAAACTTAACAGTAGGTGAAGCTTGGGACCTCGGCCCCTAACTTGTTAGGGCATATTCGTTGGTACCTGTGAGGAATGAGTATGCTAATTTAGTTTTTCAAGGTCGTGCTATCTACACCTCGGTTGAGGAATCCCGTGTTAAAGTCCAACCTGCCGACCAAGTAGAGGTCAAGTTGGTAAATTCTTCGGGAGCTGAAGCTAAAAGCACAGAGGATGAGATGGTGGTCTGACGAAACATGACCATTGACCGGTTCCTACTCGGTGTTCGCCCTATGTAGCAACAACAAACCCAAGGCAGGGATCAGCCCCTCCTGCTGCCCGTGCTCGAAAAAGGCCCCGTACTACCGACCAGCCCCCTAGAAGGCCCGAAGAAACTTCCCCAAGGATTCCTCCAGCTTCTACCCCAGATGCCATGGTCATCCAAGAACTAGCCAGTGGTGCATGCCCAACTGTACAGGTTGGGTCCAATCTGGTGTCCTCCTCCTCCTTCCTCGTCGTTGGATGGCAAACAATTTTTAGGCTCAGGAGCGGACCTCTTCCTATGACCTCTGGTGGAAGAAACTAGGCTTCAGGTGAGGGTAGAAGAATTGCTCGAAGCCTTGGGCAGGGCCTGCAATTGCCCGAGGATGTGCACTACTTCTCTGGTGGGAGTGATGAGGCCTTGGCTACTTGGTTGCAGTGGCATTCTATTGCGATAACACGTCTTACTTGTTTAGTTTTTTTTTTTTTACGTGTATATATATTATTATTATTTTGGTATAATCGTTGATATTTTTATAACAGGCAATGCAATTGGCCTATATGATGGAAGTCAAATTGAGGGATGCTGCAGAGGAAACTGATAAGGAGAGAGCCTTAAAAAAGGTTGCTGAGGCCACGGTGAAAGACAAGGACAAAGTTGTGGAGAATGCTAAGGAACGGATAAGGGTAGCTGAGAGGGCCCAAGCATTTGTAGAGCAAAGAGTGGAGGAATTGGAGGTCAAACTAGGGGGAACAGAGCTCAAACTGTCTGAAGCTGAGAGTTTGAACTCAGCAAGTGCTAAGTTGATTGCCGAGCTAAAAGTAGCCTTGGAGGCCGATGAGGACAAATGGTACAACACAGGATTTACGGACGCTAAGAACTTAGTCGAGCCGATCATATACCAATCTCGGCGATATGGGTTCAGTGAGGGGTGGATGGCGGCCTTGCAAGTTATGGGAGTGCTCGATGATTCCCTTATCAGGAACCTTGATCAAATACCCTACCCGGATCCCACTCTCTCGGTTCAAAACCCCACTGGTGCTGAGGAAGAAGATACTCCAAGTATGAGGGAGTTGGTGCAAGAGATTGACTCCCATGTAGAGTTGATCGATCTTGAAATTACCAACAACCTCAATGCCGTGCAAAACTTAGCTCAACCTCAGCTCCCGAACTCTACTGCCCAGCCAAGCATGGACACGACTCTAATTTAGCCGGATCAACCTTAGAACCCTGCTACTTGAAAAAGAAATCTTTTAACTTTGTTATTTTTCTCTTTTTTTTTTTTAATTTTTTTTTATTTGCTTTACTTAGTTTGCTTATGGTCATCGGGATGTGGTGACAAGACATATTTATTTTGGTTTTATAACCATCATATTTGTGAACAATTCTTATTGCTATTGTTTCTTGTTGGAGTTAATTTATTTTTGCCATGTTTTTGTTCTGTTTATTTGTAGATGTCATGTTACCGAATCGGGATTCTGTCCTTAACTACTTTAAGAAATAAGGTTTTCTCCTAGTCGGTGACTGGGATTGAACCAAACTGGGTTTTTGTCCTTGATTGATTTGAGAAGGTTTTCACCTAGTTGATGACCAGGATCGAATCGAACTAGGTTTCTATCCTTGACTGATTTAAGAAGGTTTCTGCCTAGTCAGTGATCGGAATCGAATTGAACTGGGTTTCTGTCCTTAGCTAATTTGAGAAGGTTTTCACCTAGTCAGTGACGGGGATCAAACTGATCAAATTTCTGTCTTTAGCTAATTCACAACTTAATAACAACAAAGCTAAGAATTCAAATAAAACTACACACATAAATATTGTTCACATATTAAATTACATACAACTCAAGCTACTACATGCCCACGGTTAATGGTAAAACTTTTTCAAATTGTGAGCATTCTATGGTCGGGGAAGTGGTCTCTCATTCATGTCTTCTAGATAGTATGCTCTTGCTCCAGCAGTGGCAGTTATTCTTAACAACCCTTCTCAATTCGGGGTGAACTTCCCTATGTTGACATCTCGTGTGTTCCCCATTGCTTTCCATAGTACTAGGTCTCTAGCGTTGAACTCCATTCTCCTTATATCCTTGTTGTATTGCCGTGCAAGTTTCTGCTGATAATTTGCTAATTGTATGGTCGCAACTTCCCGACATTCCTCTAATGAGTCCAGTTGCTTCACCATTAATTCTTCATTCCCGGCTGAGCTAAATCCTGAAACACGAGCACTACATAGACTTATTTTAGCGGGTATGACAGCCTTTGCCCCATATGTTAAGGAATATAGGGTTTCCCCCATGGACCTTCTCGGGGTTGTTTGGTACGCCCACAAAATGTTTGGTAACTCCTCGATCCACTTGCCCTTGGTTCCTTTTAGCCTCTTCTTCAGTCCACTAATGATTAATTTGTTGGTGGCTTCAGCTTGACCATTGCTCTGTGGGTAAGTCAGGGTTGAGTATTTGTTCTTGATTCTGAGGTTGCTACAAAACTTGCAGAAGGCTTTACTCTCAAACTGCAACCCATTGTCAGATACCAAGGACTCCGGTACTTTAAACTTGGTCACTATGTTCTTCCACACAAATATTTTGACGTCTACATCTCAAATGTTGGCCAATGCTTCGGCTTCTACCCATTTAGTAAAATAATCCATAGCCACTAAAATGAATCTTTGGTTTCCTGTGGCTCGCAAGAACTTGCCGATGATGTGCAGCCCCCACTATGCGGAAGGCCATGGACTGTTGATGGGATTTAAACTTCCTGCTAGCTGGTGTATCAATGGGGCATGAATTTAACACTGCTCACATTTCCAGACATGGTCAGTGGCATCTTTCTACATCTGAGGCCACCAAAACCCTTAGGTCATTACTTGGTGGGCTAATGAACATCCCCTGACATGACTACCACATATCCCTTCGTGGAGCTTGGTCATTGCGATCCTTAGACAACCAAAATTGTGGAGCCATTTTGCATATCCTATCAGCTTCCTTTTCATTGTTCGGTACGTGGTCCTCGGCCAAAAAGTCAATGATCGGATCCATCTAACACGGCTTTTTACAACCCCACTCTTACATCTATACTAGGTTCTTTTACAACCTCCACTTTAATCAAACTGGGCACCTCCTCAGTTAATAACGATGCCAATGTGGCCAAAGAATCTACATGCCTATTCAGTCCCCGAACAATCTGAATCACATTCACCTCTTGGAATTGGCTCATGGTTCGTTTTACCAACTGCAAGTATTCGATCATCTGGGGATCTTTGGCCTCAAAGCTACCTTCCACCTAGTTAATGACTAGCCCTGAACCTGAGTATACTTCTACTTCTCGTACCCTTAGGTCAAGAACAGCTTTCATTCCAGCGAGTAAGACTTCATACTCGGTTTCGTTGTTAGATGCTTTAAAACCCAATCTAAAAGAATGCTCCACCCGTATTCCTTCTAGTGTGATTATAACAATCCCAGCCCCTACTCCCATAGCATTGGAAGCGCCGTCCACAAATACTTTCCAAGGCTGAACGTCTACATGGCACACAATTCCCACTTCTCTTCTCAGGGAGAATTCTGCGACAAAGTCTGCGAGAACTTGGCCTTTGACCAAACTTTTGGGCCTATACCGTATATCAAATGACCTAAGCCTAGTCCCCCACTTGGCTATCCGGTCCATAAAGTCAAATCTCTTTAAATAAGATTGCAATGGATACTCGGTCAGTATGTAAATAGTGTGGGCCTAAAAGTAATGAGGCAGCTTTCTAGTGGCATGCACCAAAGCCAATGCTAATTTCTCTAGGGGTAAATACCTTGTCTCCGTGTCAACCAAGGTTTTACTAATATAATAAATTGGATGTTGTATGACTTGGTCTCTCAACAATACGGCATTTACAGCGTGCATGGACACCGATAGATACATGAATAAATCCTTGCTGGTCTTTAGGGTTGATAATATGGGTGCTCGTACCAAATATTTCTTCAAATCCTGGAAAGCCTCTTCACACTCCTCGGTCCACTGGAAACCCTTTCATTTCTTCAACAGTTGATAGAATGGGCAGTACTGATCAGCAAACTTCGAAATGAATCGGTTCAGTGTAGCCAACATGCCGATCAAGACTTGTACTTATTTTGGGTTAATCGGCGACTTAAGGCACTCTATTGCATTAATATGGTCGGGATTCACTTCTATCCCTTGGTGAGTGATCATGTACCCTAAGAATTTGCCAGCCCCACACCAAAGATACATTTGTCGGCATTAAGACGCAACTGCTCTTGCTCTTCTTTGTTTTTCACTACTATATCATTAATGTATACCTTGACAGTACGATTGATCTTCTCCCTAAACATTCTAGTCATCATCCTTTGATAGATGGCCCCTGCATTCTTTAGACCGAATGACATTATCGTGTAGTGATGATTAGCCTCGGGAGAGATAAATGACGTCTTTTCCTGGTCCTCGATAGCCAAAGAAATCTGATGGTAACCCTGAAAGGCATCTAGGAAACTCATTCTCACCGGTGTCTATATGTTGCGTCTACCAGTTGATCAATCTTTGATACAAGGAATGGATCTTTTGGGTATGCTCGGTTAAGATCGGTAAAGTCCACACACACCCTCTATTTACCATTCTTCTTTTTCACGACCATTGTATTCGCCAACTATTCTGAGAAGAAAACCTCCTTTATCTCCCCTGCCTCTTTGAGCCTTTTCATCTCCTGCTTAACAGCCTCTACATGCTCTTTTGCTGACCTCCTTAGGTTTTGTTTCTTGGGGGGTACGAAAGGTCTACATTAAGTCGGTGAATTATGAACTCTGGATCTACCTCGGGCACCTCATACGAACTCCAAGCAAAAACATCCACATTTTGCACCAACAATAATAACATTTCTACCTTATCCTTATTCGGCATACTTGCTCCTATTTGGAAACTCCTATTCTCATCCGGTAATATGCTTACTTTAATCAGCTCTTCAGCATAATGAGCCCCCTTTTCCCTTAGGGTTTCCTATAATTGCTATAAAGGAACCTCCTCCGCAAACTCTTTTTGTTTTATCTCTCAGTTAATGGTAGTCACCAAGCACTCCCTTGCCACTTGTTGATTTCCCCTTACTGTTGCGATACCATGCTCGATGTGGAATTTGACTTTGACATGTAACGTGGATGAGACTGCTTCCATTGCATGAATCCACGACCTACCAAGTATGGCTGTATACGGGGAAAATGAATTAAACACTATGAACGTCACCGTCACCATCACCTCCTTCCCTTCCATATTTACAGGGAGCAAAATCTGCCCTTTAGGGACTACCATCTGGCCATCAAATCCAACTAAAGGTGTATCATACTTAGACAAGTCTTCGTTCTTTAGGCCAAACCCCATAAACAGGTTGGGATACATGACTTTGGCTCCACTTCCTTGGTCCATCAATACTCTTTTCACTACAAAGCCATTTATTCGGGCCGTAACTTCCAACGCATCATCATGAGGCTGGGTTGTTCCTTCCAAATCCTCATCATTGAAAGAAATGGATTCCTAGGCATATTTCACCCTTCCTCGACGGTTGTTCTTCTCGACAATTCTCCGTCGATACCACGGTCAACACCCCATTTCTTCGGGTCACCAAGTACCCCTTGAAGCAGCATGTATAACCTTTATTACACCAAACAGGGGTGGGAGAGGGTTCCCCCGAGGTCTTGCATTTTGCCCGGTCTCTTGACCCTTAGGCTCTAAAACAAACTCCTTCAAATGCCCCGACCTCACCAATTGCTCCAAGTGATCCTTCAGAACCCTACACTGCTCGATGGTATGCCCTTTATCCCGATGATAAGTGCAATACAAATTCTGATTTCTTCTTGATGGGTCACCCCCCATCTTGCTCGGCCATCGAAAGTACGGCTTGTTTTTAATTCGGTCTAGAATTTTGTGTACGGGCTCCTTAAACATCACGTTTACTTCTCCTACCCGAGCGCTGGGTTCTTGGATCCTTAGGTCCCTTCTGGGTCTTGGTTGAAAACCCCCTTACTGGGAATCCTTCGAATATTGAGCAGTGACCGGTGCCTTCCCCTTATTCTACTGTTGATCATCCTCTAACCTCTTGTACTTCTCGATACGCCTTATATCCTCTAGAGGTCTCCTTGTCAGCTATTCTATCAATTCAGAGTCCTCAAGCAATCCCAACCAAAAGTTGCTTGTGGTAATTTTTTCATTACCCCTGTTGATCTCGTTGTACAGTTCCTAGTACCTATTAGTGTAACTCCGAAGGGTTTCCCCAACTCCCATCTTCATAGTCAGCAATGTGTCCACTGTTTGTGGTACCTGGCTATAGGTCATAAACTAGACCTTGAACTCTTGAATCAACTCTCCAAAACTATGAATCGAGCCTTTCCTTAATCCGTTGAACCACCTCAAAGCAATGGGCCCGAGACTAGAGGGGAATACCTTACACATCAACGCATCATTATGATTATGCAGAGACATCTTCTAGATGTAGTGACTTACATGTTCTACTAAGTCTGTCTTCCCATCATAAAAGATAAACGAAGGTCTGGTAAATCTGCTCGGCATAGGTGCCTGTTCAATCTCTTTTGAGAATGGTGACCGAGCAGCTTTGCATAATGCTCGGCTTATAGCATCCAATGCGGCATTCTGGGGCCGTTGCCTTTCAAGGGAAAGCAAGTCTTCGTTCCTGTATTCCCGAGACCGATGGGAGCCAGACTGATGGGATGCTTCTCCATGACTACCCCCTACACTTGTTGACCCTTCAACATGCTCTTTAAGGTTCATTCTTCGACACCTACCTCGTACTTCTAACTCCAAGTCCTTTACCATTGTATGTAAGCATTCTAGTTCTTGATCCTTCCTATCATGATGCTCATGCTTGGAAGCGCCCGACCTTGATCGGTATGTTTGAGACGATCCTTCCCCTAGACCAGAATGTTCTCCATCCCGTTTGTATCTTCGGTCTTCATCTCTCTTGTGCTTCCTTTCTCGCCAATTGGAGCCCTGAGAAGACCTTTCCGAGCCATTAGCAGCATAACTTGCTAAGTGCCCTCAAACATCTTCCTCGCTTGAACCTTGGCAGAACTATGGCTACGTAGAAGATCTCTACAGATGGCGCTAATTGTGCGTACCCAAGATTACTCCTCCCTAGCTAGGCCTACAGTTTTGGGCTTACAATTTACTTATAATGTGGGTTTTGGGTTTCCTACTCTGGGTAGCTGCTGGACAAGCTTCAAAGAAGGATTGTCCCCTTGCTGTGCTACCTTTCCTCTCCCTTATACTCTCGAGCTAGTATGTTCGTTCTCTCTTCTCTCTCCTTCCAGTTGTCCAACCCCCTTCCTCTCATTCTTCCCCCAATTTATAGCTTTAGAATAATGGAGGAATCATCATGATCCCCTAATCCCACTCGTGTGGGAAGGGCCTAATTTGATTATTCCTGACAAGGAATATGCTTTATCGGAAATGGGATTGAGAGCATTGGAACTAGTGTTAGCCTCCATTAACTATTCACCAGCGTGGTTCCCAAGGGCGTTCTCGGGATACTGATGTATTGCCGAACAACATAAAGGTACCCACCCACTGAGCACCTGATGTGCGAGGTGTGTTTGTATACCGAGCTTATGAGCAGTGGGCCGATCCTAACGTTGATCTTGGGTTTGGTGATATCCAAATTTCCTTAGGCCTAGGCCTGAGGTAAGTGGGCCTATGGTTGTACACCGTACAATTATTATTATTATTATTATTATCTATATATATATAAAACCGAAACTTTTGAAACTCTTACAATTTTCCACGTCAGCACAATATTTAAATAAAATTATAAAATTTTATAAAAAATAATTATTTTTAAAATTATTTTTATTTTTTAAAATTATTTTTATTTGTTAAAAACTTAATAAGGAATAAAACTCTATTTCTCTAACAAGTCCAACTTAAACACAAACTTAAATGTTGGTAGTTTATCTCTAAATTTGCAAGATTTCATTTAAGAATTAATTTATTTTCTTAAAATTTACAAACCGATTTCTTTTTAAAGGAGAAAACACCAAATTGTAAACACTCAATAGTTCTCAAACTATTTGTAGCCGCCTCCTTTCTTTTTGAAACCCTATGTTATTTTGTTTTTTCTTTCAAGGAGATTGCCTTTATGTCATAATACCGCCATAGGAACCTACAGAGAACATCTCATGGACAGACACATCACCAAAGATGCTAAGAAGACTAAGATGGTTACAACAGGTTTGGGTGAATGTAGTTCTCTTCACGTAAAGCGATAAGCTAATATAACAAACAGGTTTGCAGCAAACTCTTTTTTTTTTTCTTTTTTTTTTTAGACCTGTTAAAATTTAAAATTTATTACTTCATGAGTTCATGTACTTTTTTCTTTTTTTTATATTTCTCTTTTGAATAGTCATTTGTTTTTTTAATTGTTTCAATAACTTATTCTTTAATTATATTTGAACATGTTTAGTAGATTTCAATAATTATACCATGCAAATCAATTTTCTTTTGAAGGTAATCAATTTTTTTTATTTTTATATTTCTCTATTGTGTAATCATACAAATTTTGTTTTGTTTCAAAAATTTATAGAAAGTAAATCTTATGATTCTTTAATATTTTTTGATATTTCATAAGTTTTAATATTTGAATTATTCTTTTGATGCTAACACATCTTTTTCTTATATTTCTCTATTGTGTAATCGCGCGCGCACGCGCGCGCACACACACACACACATATAAATATATTTTTTTTATAAGTAACATATATATATATATATATTTCTATAATTTGTAGGCTCTAAATCCTTTTATTCCTTTCAATGGTTATAACAATGGATTATTCTTTTGAATATAACCCATCTTTCTCTTTTATTGGCTTCTTTATCAAATTGTAACACAAATTGAAATCATACAAAAACAAATCATATAACGGTGTAGTTTCTTAATCAATTTAAGATTTTATTAAATTATTTTAGTCTACTTCACAATTAGGTAAGTTCCCGTGCATAGCACGGGTTAGCGACTAGTTATTATATAAAACCGAAGCCTTTGAACTTTTCACAATTTTCCATGTCAGCACAATATTTAAATAAAATTATTTTTATTTAGTTCAAACTTAACAAGGAGTGAAACTCTATCTCTCTAACAAGTCCAACTTAAACTCAAACTCATCTATATCATCATATCTATATAATAACTAATAGTCTCACTTTGTTAACTCTCACGTGCTTGTGTGCATAAAGTACTCTATGATCAGATCTGCTATTATCTTCTTTTGCTGCAACACAATTTTCTCCTTAAAACTTCTTTTTCTTCAAGATTTTTTTTTTTTTTTTTTTTTAGGGCAGCTAATGCTTCACAATTCACATATTCCACTTATGTATTGGACTCCTCTCCTTCTTCGGTCAATGCATCAAGGTTAGGGTTTTTGATTTGTTCAATAAAAATTATAGATTTGTTGCTTTTTCTTATAAGTTTGTCAATTGTTAGTTTTGTTTATTTAATTGCTGGCCTGAATCTTTTAATTAAATCTTCAATTTTTTTTGACCTTTAAAAATTTTTAATATTTTGAATTTTGGAATATCTAAAACTGTTTGGTAGATTTCAAAATTCAACCCCTATAGACATTGATTTTTTTTAAAGGCTAACCCATCATTTTATTATATTTCTCCTTTGTGTAGTCACATAAATTTTTTTTTGTTTCAATAAATTCTTGGCTCAAAATCTTCTAATTGTTTGATTTACATATGAATTTTTAAGTTCATTTTTTACAATACATTTAATTGTCTGACCAATTTCAATAGTAGAAAAGCTATAATAATGGATTATTCTTTTGAGAGTAACCCTTCTTTCTATTGTATTTCTCTATTGCGTAATATTATATATAATATATATATATATATTTTATATATATTGTTTTATTTCAATACTTTTGAAGCCTTGAATCTTCTGATTTTTTATTTTTATTTTTTTTTTGGCATTTTGGAAGTTTTAACATCATAACTTTTGGGTTTTATTTTTTCTATTATCAGAAATTGTCTAGACGATTTCAATGAATATCCATGTATTATTCTTTTTGAGGGCAACCCATCTTTATCTTATATTTCTATTCCTAACCTTTTTTTTTTCCTATTTTTTTTTCTTTAATTGTCCATGTTTACGTCTCTTTTGTTTTTCTTATTTTTACTTTCATAGCGTATGTACATGTTGTGTATGTTCTTTGATTCTTTATTTAATGATTTTTGTGTGAGTATGTGTCATCGTATCTAGGTACTTAGGGAAAATCTATAAAGACTAAAGATGCTTCATGACTTTAGTGAGTTGTATTCTTAAATGATCGAAATGGTTTTCTTTGATGTGGATTTTGTTCATATTGGTTTCAAAGTTTATTTCTTGGCTTATATTATAGATTGTAATATATTTATTCATCAAACTGTTTAGTTGAGTTTGTTTTCAAAGTTGTTTTCAGTGTTGGACATTTTTTTTTTTGGAAGCATGTTGGCATCATATATTTAAATACTGTTAAGTTAATAATAATAATAATAATAATAATACTAATATAGTTTAATAAATGTCTGAAACTTATAGCTGTTAACAAATGTTTTATCTATATGATTTTATTTTACAAATTTAATTTTGGTGTTATAATAAAATAAACCAAGATTAAATTATATATTGTACTCAATACATTTTTCGTACATCGCACGGGTTAGCGACTAGTTATTATTATTATTATTATCATCTTCCACTTCATCTCATTTAGATGAGATATTGATGAAACTCCATAAGAGAAATTCAACATAGAGATAGAAAATACAACTTAGCTTTCCATGATTAGAGAGAAACGAAAGAATAAAACACAGTCAATACTCTTAATGCCAACTAAATTTAAGACATTTTAAACTAACTTATTTCTTTAACCCAACTTGATCCCTAAATACCGTTAGAGATTGTTACTCATCTCTCTCTCTCTCTCTCTCTCTCTCTCTCTCTCTCACACACACACACAAATCTGCCACCATCCAAAACAAACCCAACCAAATCTACAACAACAAAACCTAAAAAAATAAAAACCTAAAAAAAATTTGCAGCAAACCCACCACCACCGCAAAATCACCACCACATCAAACCCACCGCAAGCAACCACCTCATCCACCACACAAAGCAAACAAAAAAACTCACCAACCCTATAGAGAGAGAAATGAGAGAGGAAGGGAAAGGAAAAGGAAGATCCATCAAGGGTAAGATTCAGCCAAGCAAAAGAAAAAGAAAAGAGAGAGTCAGGTGAGATTAGAGGAAAAAGAATAGAGGTGAGAGAGAGAGAGTGAGAGCCACACACCACAACCAACGCCGATCCAAAAAATTGAAATCCTCCATCCAAACACGAACTCACAAGCAATATCAATCCAAACCAAAATCCACAAACCACCGTGAACCCATCATCACGGCGCTGTTGCAAAGATGACGAGAGAGTGAATAGAGGTCTGTGTGTGTGTGTGTGAGAGAGAGAGAGAGAGAGTAAAACTATAAATAAGTAATGGCTTGTAACGTCATTTGTGTTTAGCGAACAAGTTTGTCAAACCTCAGGGTGATTATTATATTTTACCCGAAACAAAAAGCCTAGGACCTATTCTAGGAATTTATTTTATCCTTTTCTCCCACAAGAAAATCCTAAAAGAAAAGGAACAAATATTAGTGTACAAGAGACAAACAAACAAAATACAAGGGATAAATAGTCCAATATATACAATCCCGCCTCACTTCTAAAACTTGTTCCATATCCTCTAAAACACCAACATCGAATTCTTGATATCATAATTCATCTTCTCCAGATTTGGCTGCACAGCAAACTGAATCATTGGCGGTGGTCCACATACCAAAGCCAAACTATCGTCTGATCCTTCTGGTATATGCTCTCGCAGAATACTTTCTGTGATGTATCCCACACTGTATTCCCACCCTTCCCTTTCAGGTTCTTTCACCACATACCACACCTTAAACTTGTCATGCTTTTTAGCCCAAGCATCAAGTTCTTCCCTAAGCAAAATATCATCCTCACTATGATTCGCGTAGACCACATACATTTCGGTCTCATCCTCTGCATCCTTCAAAATTGCTTGAACCACTTGATATATGGGTGTGATTCCTGTCCCACCAGCTACCATGGCTAGCTTTTTAGCAAACTTGGGCTTGCCATGAACTAAAAAGTTACCACGGCCAGTATATTCTATGTGACCCAATGGTCCCTTCACGTCTAGAATCGAATCTAGTGGTAGCGAGTCTAGGTACTGTGACATTAACCCTCCATTAAGGAATTTCGGGTGCACATTTTTGAAGTAAATTTTAACCAATAAATCAAAGTACCCCACTTCATCAATGGTGCTCGTTGGAGTATAAGCTCGCATGCACAACTTATCGCCTATTTTAGCGCACAGAAATATGTGCTTCCCTACTGGCAAACCCAAGACTTGGTCATCAGATGGCAATGCAAATCGAAATAACCTCACGTTATGGGATATTAACTTCTTGGCCACGAGCTTGCATTGGATTTTCTCACGTGGGACAAGTGCAACACTTCTTGTTGGCTTATTTTCTTTGACGGGATCGATGTGGGATGTGTTTGACACATTATCTGCAGTGATCAACGCGCCAATTTTATAGTCCTCTAGCATTTTCTTGGCCTTGTCAGAGTGGATGGCATCAAATTCTTCCGTGCAATCAGTGCCTGCATTGATTAGAATGCTGTCGGCACCACCAGGGTGATCATTGAGGAATCGAGTGCAATCATAGATGTGGCCATGGACTATAATCCAAGCTGACTCAGCTGAGCTGTGGTTTTTGACCTCAGACATTGAGTACATCTTTATGGTTGATGAGACAGTACTCTCCTTGATGGGGGATTGTTTGGTATCAGATGATTTCTCGACGCTTTTTTCCTTGGTCATCCATCCACCAGACTGGTTGCCAGGCAGAGTTGGATGCTCGAACACGATTCCAATCTCTCCCTTTTGAAGCTTGCACACATTTGTTTTTATCCGGAACCAGCAATTGTTCATCATTCCCTGTACAATATTGTACAAGAAGCTTGAAGTTAAAAATCATGTATTTCACTTTTGTGTTTTATTTTATACTTCACTAAATTATAACATCACATATTTATTTATCTTATAAATAAAAAAGGGTGAATCAAAAGTGAAAAAGGTGATTTCTATTAATCTAGGCAATTATAGAATTTGGCTGTGATGTCATTTATGATTTCAATGCATATAGGATGAGTTGCTAGCATGTGCACCTGAAAATATAAATAAAAATATAATTAATCAGGAGAGAAGTGCATGAAGCTAAAGTATCCAACTAATTAATAGTCTATTATATGTGAAGTACCATTGGTTTTTAATGGTTAGACTCTAGTGTCTATTTGGTAATATTATTTTAGTAATATTATATATATTTTTTTAAAAATATATGTAAATACACATATAATATTATTTAAAAACTAAAAAATATTTTATTAAAATCTCATACCAAACCACCCTTAATAATACAGTGAGCGTAAAATACTGGTTAAGTGGGTCAGACAGTTCCCAACATGTGGGGGCTAGCTCCAAAGGGAATGACGGGGAGGGTCCTATGTGAACATTGTTAAAAGGAGCAATTTTGACTTTCACGCTACATTGAGTCCTTACGTACGTACAACGTAACCTAATTAAAAGATGGGACCCAAACACACAATAGAGTACTCGGAGTGGGTCCAAGTCCAACCAATCAAAAACAAGTGGACCACTATAACACGTTGGTAAGTAGAAATCTCATGATTAGCCAGCCCATCAAAGCAAAGAGTAAACAATTAAGGATGTACCATTAGGTTCCAAATGAGCTTCTCCGGCTGGGTATTAAGGGCTTCATCCCAGGCTCGAACCGCAACCTCCTTGTCTCCAATCAAGTCCAGCACCTCCACCTCCAGTGTCCAAAAGCACCAGCACCAGTATTTCCCGTACTTGTTGGGCTTCTCCGGGTGGTCCAACGTGCAAACACGCCACGTATCTCCATTGTCCACACTCACCTCCACACGTGTCACTTTCCTCCCACCTCCTGCGTATAAAACAAAGACTTAAATTTTTAAATATCTTGGTGGAAAACACAAAAAAGTGACAACCAGCCTCTTACCACCTCTACCTAGTGAGAGAAGATTTAATGCAATCACAAACTTCCAATCTAATTCACAAGGGTTGCTTATCCAAATTAAATGGTGACTTAAAACGTACTGTCATTGTTAAAAACCACACAAAACACAAATATATTGGTCATGTTATGGTAGCAAAACACGGTTTTAATAATCTAAAAAAAGTTGCCACTTGTTTTACAAATTGGAACTTAGTTGGATAGAATATATTGGATTCCATTTTTCACTAACGTTTATGTAAAAAAGATCATTTGAAAACTTCCAACAAGGTTGATGTAAGCCAAGCTTCCAAACAAAAGTAGCTTTTTCTTGAAAACGGAAAGAGAGAGAGAGAGAGAGAGAGGGAGCAATTTTCATATGCAGATTCATTGAAACTACAAATATTGTATCACTAGATGGAAACCATGTGAAAAGTTGTGAACAAGAGGCATCCACGCGAGCTAACTGTTAAGCCCTGAGTTAGTTGTAACTTGTACCCTCGTACATACATGTATTATATACTGTCCACTCACCGGAATATGCGTAGCCTCTCAACGTGTATGGCCTCTGTGTTGTCCACGAGTTTATCGGCAAGATCTCCTCGTGGCACGGCGACGTTATGACAGAGTTTATGTTCAGCTCGTTAATGATATACTCTGGCTTGTACCACCAAGCTGCACCCAATCCAAATCAGTCAACTCGATGCGTTAAGCAAAAAGAGATAAAACGAAAATAGGGTCTGATTATCGAATTGCCTTAGAAAATTTACTCTTCCTAAATCATGCAAAAAAAGATATATAAAAAAAAGGGGTCCGATTATCAAATGCTCTTAGAAAAGTTACACTTCCTAAATTATAATATAATCGCGTATTTCTGAAATATAATAATATGATATACTCTCTTTATACATTAATTCATGATAGATCTCATAATATTTTTATACTTCTGACTCGTATCTATTGACGATGGATCTCACAATATCTCTATACTTTTGGCTTTCATAACAAATGCATTAGCAACTCTCTCACAACAAATAAATTCCACAAACCTATGGGGCACTTATTGTGAGGGAGTTGCTAACAGGAGATAATTATTGTGCTTAATGAGTACTGATCGCATCCATTAACAAAATCCAAATATATATATATATATATATATATATATATATATTTCAGAGAAATAAACAGTTACAAACCTTAGCAGAGTCTTACTCTCACACGTTACTTGATTTTCATCCAGGGCAATGACATTTCAAAACCACACATATATGGTTGCTCTCACGTCATATTCTCTCATTGGATAATGAAAGCATCCTTGTTAATAAAAAAAATCATTTTACTTTCAAATGAAAAATTAAAAAAAATTACATTATTTTCATTTATTCTGTATAAAAAAATGAAAACAAATTTAAAAAAATTAAAAATTAAAATAAAAACAATCTTCTATCAACTTCTCTCCCCCAAGTCTCTATAAAAAATTTAGTTTATTATTTTCTTACTAAAATTCAAATAATTTCTCCATTTTCTAACAATTTTTTAAGTCAAATCATATATAATTCAATTATTGTAAATAGTGTAATTTTAAGACGACACCTTTTACCATATCAATTATTCATCGTTTTATAAGAATAGTGTAATTTTAAGAACACACCTTACACCTACAAGTTGTTTGTAAGTGTAATTTTAAGACCACATCTCATGCCTAGACCGGTTGTTTGTCAGTCTTAGTCAATTTTGTTATGATAAAATTGTGGCACAAAAAATGATGGTTGTAGAATTTTTGCTAGTGTGCCAAGTGTGCGGTGGTGGTGGTGGTGGATAAGAATCATAAGATAGATACCTTGGGAGGTAGCTAACTCAGCGTCAACGTGCGAAGGGAGCACTCTATTATCATGATAATGATAGTAAGAGTCAGATTCTCGGGTTGTGACTACGATCCGTTTCAACCATTTCACCATTCTCCCACCAATAAAACCCGGTATGATCATCCGCACCGGAAACCCGTGGTCCGGCGACAAATGCGCACCGTTTTGCATGTACGCCAACATTATATCTCTGGACGGATCCATAGCGATCTCGTATTTAATACTCGTACCGTATTTGGAGCCACCGCCACCTGGCAAGTCCTCGGCCCCTTCGAAACACACATTGAGAGCTCCACGTGTACGGCTGTAGATCCCACACCGCTTCAGCACATGGCGTAGCGGTACACCGCGCCACACCGAAGTGGAGACCCCCGCGGCTCCCCAGTTGAATCCGATTGTCTGTTTCACCATGTTCTGCTCCTTCCGTCTGTTACCGGCGCAGACTAGAGTGACCGGTATTTCCCGGTTCGGGAACTCGGTGACGAGTTGTTCCATGGTGAACCGGGTCGGTTTGTTGACGAGTCCGGTTACTTCGACGGTCCAGGTCTCCCACTTGCCTTTGGGGACCGGGCCGTGGTTGCGAACGTAGTGGAGTGGAGCCGGAGTTATGAACCCGTGGTGCATGAGCCGAGTAAGTGGTGGCTCGGAGTTGAAGGGGTGTTTTCCGGTGAGGCGGACCATGGTAGGGTTGCGCTGCACCCAATTGTCTGACGTGGCCTCATCTCGTTGGTCCAAGATCGGCGGCTCTAATTCGCTGTCCCCTTTCTGCACCAATTCCCAGAAATCGTTTTCATCTTCGTCCTCGCTTGACGAATCCAGCTCCCTTATGACGGCTTTGTTGGGACGCGTGATCTCCGGAATTGACGGGAATAGACGGTTACGATCTGGCGTGTCGGAACCGTGGTTGTTTTGAACGGATTTGAATGTGCGAACGACGCCGTTTATGGCGGGTTCCATATGAGTGAACCGGCGGTTCTCTACTGAGGTTGTCATTGAAAAGAGGGCGAGAGATTTTTATTTATTTATTTATTTTTATATTATCTAAATTACAAAAATAAAAAATGAGGCACTTTTTTGAGCTCTCACTTTAGCTCACTGGGTAAAGAAAAAAAGAGCGGGGTTATCGGACATTTATAGGGGCTGGTAGCAGACGAAACGTGTCAAATAAAATAGTTGGGGCTAGAGGGCCCATATGGTGACTATGAGTCGAGCCAGTTGACATTTGTGGAGGGAGCCATGAGCTTGAGTTGTTTTGGTAAATTGGTTTGTGTTTGTGACAAATCACAGCTGAAGATAAGACAGAGTTGGATTATGAATGTCCCGTATTTATTCTAAATATAATTTTTTTGGATGAGAGTGGAGCAGGTTGGGATAGCATGCGGTGAAAGCATTTGCCATCTCCAAATTAGGTGACCTTTCACCAATGAAATAAAAAAGATAAAATTTAAGGACACAATTTTTATTTTCCAACTAAAATTAAGTGTGAATGGTAAAAAAAAAAAAATAATAAATTTATATGAAAGTGATTATTCTCTAGTCACAATTGATCACTACATTAAGTTCTACAATCATATACTCCTATAAGAGCATTCACAGCAGTGGAGCTAAAAAGCTATAATGCTATTTTAGCTCCACTAATATACCAAAAACACTCCACAGCAGTGGAGGCAAAGCAAAAATTTTTTGTTGATGTGCTACAGTGCACATCTATCTATAGATGTGCACTGTAGCACTCATCTAAAAAAAAATATAATCTTTTAATCAAACCTTTTATTAAAATAATACAAATGCACTGTACTCCATCTTTTCTTTTCATTCTTTTATTCCACCAGACTTTTCTTTTCATTCTTTTATTCCACCAGACTTGCCGTGCTCTCTCAAAAGCTCTGAAGCGTCTTTTATTTTTTTTCATCATCTCCTGCTCTCTCATCAAGCTCTCATCTCTCCGATCTTTCTCATCAGCCCTCATCTCCCTGCAAAGCCAAAGCCGTCGCCGTCACCAACCCCAGTCCCAGCCGTCGCCGTCGCCAGCCATCGTCGTCGCCGTCGCCAGCCCATCGTCGTCGCCGTCGCAGCACCGTGCTCTCTCAAGCTCTGAAGCCTCTTTTTTTTTTTTTCATCATCTCAAGCTCTCATCTCTCTGCGTCGCCGTCCCAATCGTCGCCGTCCCAACTGTTGCCGTTGCCGTCGCCAGCCCACGCCGTCAGAGCCCACGCCTCAGCCCGTTGCCGTCCCAGCCCACGCCTGTCGTCGTCGCCGTCGCCAGCCCACTTCAGGTCAGTGCTCTCTCCTCTTTTCTAGTGATTTTTTTAATTTTTGTTTTGGCTTAATTTTTCTGGATTTGGTATTATTTTGTGGTGAAAAATGGTGATGTTCCTATGTTATTTTGGGCAAAATTAAAAAAACATTTGTATTGGAATAGAATGGCTTTTTTTTTTGCTGTGTACATGATTTTTGATTTGGCATTATGTGAGTTTTTTGCTGTATTTGCTGGGTATACCATCTGAATGGAGGAATGTATTGAGAATTTTCTGTTTGCAGGAACTTGTGCCAAATCAAAAATGGTGATGGTAGCGGTGGCGGTGGCGGTAGTGGTGGCAGTTACAGGTGGTTGTGGCAGTAGCGGTGGCGGTTACAGTAGTTGTGAATGTTGTTTATTGTAGTGAATATATTATTTTATTGTAGTGGATATATTAGTTTATTGTGATGTTTATATTATTTTATTATGTTAAAAACTAAAATAGCTCCACTGCTGCAGCATGTATGTAGGTAAAATAGATAAAGTAACTTTTGGTGGAGCTAAAAAGCTAAATTTTTAGCTCCACTGCTGTGGATGCTCTAAGAAAATAAAAAATAGACTCAAAGAAGGATCTCGTCTCAGTGAGGGCTATCTATCCTACAATAGCACTTTCGTGGAATACACCAATTATAATTTTGGCGGCTTCCTGATAACCAATTTGGTCTCCAGGTAAGGAATTATTGGTCAAAAGTTGTGACAAAAAGTATAATAGTATAAGAATTAGGGGAAAAAAAAGTGCGGTAACTTGCCTCCAACAAATGTGCGGTAATGAAAGTAGTGGGAGAGAATGGCTCCAAACCTCCAACAACCTAAGTACCTAGCATAGTATGGTCATATTGTAAATGGCGTGTGGTAATTTGCCCCCTCTTTTTTTTTTATTGCATTATGATTTTCACATCTACACAGGCATTGTAACTCTACAGCACATTCTTTAACAAGATGAGCAGTTTGCTTATCCTTTTGTTAGTTTAGATAGAAGATGTATCACTAGATATTGCACTTGTACTCAGGGACAAAGCCACATATTGCATTTCCCCGCCAATTTTGATTTTGATTTTTAAATATTAGTATATATGTAGTACTAATTTTAGCAATTGTTGTTCTATAAAATTACACTTTGCCCTCCCCTTAATAATACCATTGATTCCTTTAAGAGTAATGCTATAATCACACACTTTTCCTTACCTCGTTTGGAAAGAGGAAATGGAATGAAATGAAAATGAATGAAAAGAATCATTTTAGAATATTCTTTCATTCCCTTGTTTGGGAGTTTTAATGGAAAGAATGGAAAGTCCATTCCCTTATTTTGGAGTCTAAGTGTGAGGAAATGGAATAGATAGGAGGTAACACTCATTCCTCTCTATTCCCTTAAAACTTCAAATTTTCATTCTCTCTGAAATTGGGAGGAATATGAGGGAATGAAATTAAATTTAATGATTTTTTTACTAAAACTCCCAAAATACCCTCTATATATTCAACTCTTTATTTTAAAATAAAGGTCTAATAGTAATATTGTCATAAAATGATTCCATTATATTCACTCTATGTTGCTTCCAAACAAGATTACTTACATTCCATTCATTTTCATTCCTTTATTTTAAAACATCCAATCAATGTTACTCAATTCAATTCCATTCCATTCATTTCCCTCACTTAAATACATTCCATTCCATTTAATTTCTTTCCATTCCTTTATGATCATTCCATTCTATTCCCTTATGAACTCCCAAATGGAGCCTAAAATTTTTACAAATTATTGAGGTAATAAAATAATTCTTATTGGTTCATATCTGGGCTCACCATTTATATCACATTTTTACTTATCAATAACCACTCACCATATCAGTTATTTGTAAAAACGTTTGTAACTCTAGAATTTTCCTCATTTTAAAGTCTATAAAAAAAAATGTATAGATCTAAAATCTAAAACAAAATATGCTTGCCCTAACAACAAAAATGGCCAATAGCAAAACTAAAAAAAATAATAATAATAAGTCAAGTAAATCAATTTCACCAAAAATAATTTTGTCATTATCCAATAGCAAACACATTAAAAAAAAAAAAAAAATCAGTAGCTAAGTAGTAACAGAGCCACCATACACAACTAGCACAACAAACAGTAGGGCCACCCCCTAACTCGAAATCCGGGCTCCCTACTCCATGATGATCTTAACCGCTTATTTATTTATCTTTTTTTTTTAAGAAACCGCCTTCCTTAAAAGCATCCACAGCAGATGTTGCAAAAAAAAAAAAATTTGTCATTTTGACACACCAAAAGTCTACTTTATTATTTTATCACATCATTTTACAATATCTCATTTATCAGATGTTTTATTCTTCAATTCTGTACATTAAAATAATATTTACAACACATTAAAATAATATATTAAATTCCTCCCCCATCATCATCATCATCATCAACCACCACCGCAACAACAACAACAACAACTACTACTACTACTACTACTACAACAACAACTAGAAAAATTGTTGCGGCCACAATCACCAGGAAAAAAAAAAAAAAAAAAAAAAAAACCACAACCACCAAAGTCAACCCACAACCGCCGTCGAATCCACCACCAAAACAGAAAAACAAAGACAAAAATAGATCAGAACAAAGATCGGCACCACCACCGATTTGCCACCACCGATTCGCCCATCACCAGCTGACCCACCCACCACCACTGAGCCGCCCATCACCAACTGAACCCACCCACCGCCATAACCCACAACCCATGAAACTCAACCCACCCACTACCATAACCCACAACCTGAACCCACCCACCACCGATCTGCCCATCCAAACTCACCCATCAAACCACAGCCAAAAAAGGTGAACGGAAAAAAGAAAAAAGAAAAAAGAAAAAAAGAACCCGAAGCGAAATAGAGAAGACAGATGGTCGGCGGCGTCGAGTGGTGGTCTTTTGTGAGATCGGCAGCGTTGAGTGGTGGCCATTGGTGATTGGCGTGCCGTGAAAGACAAATAGAGAAGACAGAGATGAGAAGAAGGAGAAAGAGAGATATCTGTGATGACAAGAGAGAAAACGAGAATAAAATAATAATATATATTATGCAATTGTTGTTCGTACCGTGCCAAAATTATGAGGGTACTGTAGCATGTTGCAAAAGTTTGGCACATTTAACACATCTGATAAAGGCGTTTTTGGTGTTTAGTGTGCCAAATGTGCCAAATATTTGGCATTTGGCACACCTAATATGGATGCTCTAATGATTAAAACCTAAACTTCTTTATAAAAAAAGAAAAAAAAAAGAAAAGAAAAAAATTAGTGGTAGAGAAAGGACAACGTGTCTAGGAGATATGAAATATGATACAAAATATACGCATGGTAGGGCGAGAGGAATTTTTACTATCCTAAAGCCAAGCCGTAGCCTAAAGGTTTGTTTGTTTGTCTTTTATTTTCATAAGCCGCCAAGGATTTGGCTACCGTTAAGAGTCTATAAGTCCACCACCAATTTATTTCATCTCACCATATGCACTCGTAAAAATTAAATTTATTAAATTATAGACTCTAGTTTCCTCCTCAAATTTATTATAGATAAAAGGTTGCGGTACTATCAAGCTTTTTACTTATGTCTGGATCTGTCCAAAAGAGAAAAGAAAAGCTTGGCTTGTTATCAATATTATCTTAATCAGGAAATAGCCTGGAGAGATTCTATATGTTTTTTGGATGGGAGATGGCACAGGTAACGTGGGTAATGGTTTTACAAAGCAATGTAAAAGGACAGTAGTCAAGTGCTTCGATTCCTACTCATCCAAACAAAGAAAAATGGTAAAAGTGTTTGGATTCACTTTATAAAAATTTGGACTAAAACATAGATGTACCAAATGGAATCTCTGTGCTAGGTAACTCATTCCACTTTGATCCAACGCCCTCCAAAGGACCTTCCCCACTAAACAATCCTCCCAACGTGTGTATAGGATTTCAAAATAATAATAATAATAATAATAATAGTCGAGTTACGATATCAGTAAGCCGTATGCTCCATACTCGATGGTGAATCAATAATTTGAAAAGAGGAAAAGGGACTATTAGGGCAAAATTTGCTCAACAACATCTTTTCAGAAATTTTTTAGATAAATAGCATGCAGTTGAAAGTATTTAGTAAGTTGGATTGTTTTTGGAACTTGAGTTTGTCAAACTCGAGTTTCCCAAACTCAATTTACTCTTGGATAACACCTGACATGAATTTCTTTTTTATAAAAAAAAACACTTGGAACTTGAGTTTAGTAAACTCAAGTTCCATTTAAAAAAAATAACGAGACTCGTGTTTCCTACACTTGAGTTCCATCTGGGTTTTTTATTTTATTTTATTTTATTTCATGTCAGGTGTTATCCAAGAGTAAATCAAGTTTGGGAAACTCAATTTTGGGTTGGAACTCGAGTTTGACAAACTCGAGTTCCAAAAACAGTCCAACTTACTAAATAAGTTCAAATGCGTGCTAGTCACCGATTTTTTTTCCGAAAAGTGTACTATTTACCAAATTTTGCCAACTATTAGAGTGCATTAGTCTGGTATCAGCAGTGGCGGCACTAAGATTTTTTTCTAGAGGGGTCAATAAGAAACATAAATTATACAAAATCTAAAACAAAAGAGAAATTGAATATATTGACATCACAAAAAATGAAATAAATAAATAAATAAACTCACAAAAACCCAAATACATAAAGTTTTACAATTGTTTTCTACAAGGGTTTATATTTTAAACCATTGCATGATATCTTCATTATCAATCCTACGATCTACGTCTTTTTCAATGTACATAGCCAAACAATCATTCATCCATTGATCTCTCATTTGATTGATTTATTTCAAATTTGTTTATGATCTAAAAGGGCCTTTTCTAAGTTTTAAGATTAACAAATTTCTACTTTTGTTGTTGGACTTTTTTTCTCCAGATGTTAGATTAAATTGGTTTGTTATTTGGTTGTGTGTGTGTGTGTGTGTGTTTAAAAGGACTAAGATATTGTTAAGAAGATCATATTCTAGCTTATTTAAGCTAGGCTTAAAAAAAATTTAAGGTCAGGGTCTTCAAAGTTTTATTTTAAGGGGTCAAAAGAAAAAATATATATATATAATATATATTTTTCACCAGTTCATGGGGTTCATTTGAACCCTCTAGGCTTCAAGTGGAGCCACCTATGGGTGCCAGCCAAGGATCCTTCGACGGTCAGGTTAGTATGTCTCTTAAGAACTCAAATATAGGAAGTGGAAGATTAGTTGTGCATACCTTTGCTTGGTGAAGTCAGGTCCTTTATGTAGAGAACTTGGAGTGGGTTTACTTGTTAAGTGCCACTATCATCATGGGAGATGTGTGGAGGGGAGAGTGGAGCAGATTTCAGGAAATTCACCCCATGTCTCAGAATGGCTACTCATGGTGTAACTGACTTCTTGGTTAATGGGATTGCTTGGAATTTCCTTAAGACGAACTTATCTTCTCTCTTGGAACCTCCTTCTTCAAAATCTGTGGACGACTCTTATGGACAATGATTCATTTTTCAGTTACACATCAATACTAATTTCAAATTTGTAAAAATAATGAAATAGATTATACAATGAATTTGTAGAGAGTGGGTTGGAAAACTAGGCCCTAACAAGTTGGATAACAGTTAGAATGGATTTAAAAGACAATCAAACAAAAGTAGGAAGGATTTGTTTAAGTAAATTCATCCTCGGCATGGTCCGAGGAGGTGAGTTCTTCTATAAATTAACTGAAAAAAAGTTACAGATGCAATTTTGATTGCTACATGCTTTCTCTCTTAATTTTCCTCCCCCCTCTCTTAGGGTCTTCACTCTAATTTATACTCTCTCTTCTTTCTCATCTTTACCCTACACGTGGATAGTAGATTGCTTATGTTGATCCTTATCCCATCAGCACCCTCCTAAAATCTTTGGGGGTAGCTGTAAGCCTTAAAAACACTGTTCAGAGATCACTTCCTCATTAATGCGGCCAAAGAGTTAGCTATAAAGCATTCAATGTGGTGGTAACAGCTTTTCTTTTAGATATTTTTGAACTCCCATCCCTCTTGTGCATTTACAAAGTAAGTCCTTATCAATGGAACTTCCTGGAAGGTCACCTTGAATGGTAGGATATACGTTTGATTTATGCTTTGTTTATCCGAGAAGACATTCCTCCTCAGCCTGCCTTCCCTAACCTTTCCATTTGCAACCTACTCATGGGATTTTGAGCTTAACACCCTCATTACTGTTTATTCGTCCTCGGACAAACCAACGTTCTTGGCCAAGCCCAAGGCCTAATATATAATTTTGGGCCTTTATCCCTACAATAGCCCCTCAAAACTCTGGTTTTTTCCCTCTTATCCGAGGAGAAAAAGTGGGGTTTTGATTTTTAAGAGTTAAGACCATTTACTTCTTTGATTTACATGTGTGAAAACATTGCTTTGTTCGCCCCATAACTGCTCCTGACGCTTCGGAGCCCACGATGCCTCATTTAATGCTCCAAGCGGTGCTCTGTTCCCTGTATCCTATGGTGAGAGATAAATCCTATGGCTGGTATATTCCTTTGGAATTTAAGCGGGATAACTCCCACTCAATTTCGTCTTTTATATAAAGCACCCGGGGAAATCATTTTTCCTCATCTTACAAATCTTTGAGCTCTCAAGAAATTCATAACTCTCAAACCTTCAAAGCTTCCCAAATTTCTAAAGTCTCCAAGTCTTTCTCTCTAAAAAATTCAAACCTTTAAGAAGTACTAGAAGCAACTATCATATTCATTCTTATAAGTTCCTTATTTTCTAGGTTATTTTCTTCTCGACTTGTCTCATCGGCCATTCATCCTTTATTTCTTTTCCTTGAAAACTCCATTCATTCCTCTTTAGCTTAATCCAATGGGTAGGTTTA
Source organism: Quercus parvula (assembly GCA_030820535.1). NCBI lineage: Eukaryota > Viridiplantae > Streptophyta > Magnoliopsida > Fagales > Fagaceae > Quercus > Quercus parvula. Next base: position 17,984,217 of record JAUAME010000008.1, read on the forward strand.
AACACCTTGTAGACACTGACACCGATATGGAGGGTTTTAGGGCTAAGTACCACATTTCGCAGGGAGTAGCCCTGTGGTATTGTTCCTCAGATCGGATAGACTTTGACAAGGAATAAGGGGAGGTTATAGAAGGAGGAATGACACTTCCCATGGGTAGGGTGACCCAAGACTACCTAATCAACCATAGGTTGTGTCCTTATTAGTGCGCCCGTAACCTGTTTAGGGTTTTAGGCAACGTGGACACTCTTAATGAGCAGATGGGCCTGGTACTCACATGGCACGATGTTGTTCACATGTATGAGTGCCACTCACTTGCTGATGCGAGATATTACCTCAAGTCTTGGTCCACCATCGTTAGGCTGGTGTCATGCCTCCCCAAGTCTAACAAAGGCATGAAGGATGACTACTTGATCACCCCCGGGGAATGAGAAAATGGTCTTCACTGCCCAACTCGGGAGGGAAAACCAAGTGCGATACCTTAGGGTTAGGTCCCATAGCATGAAATTTAGATTTTTTAGCCTTACAATCTTTATTTATTTATTTATTATGATGGGTTTTAGTAGTCTGACCATTATCTGCTCCTCAACTGTTTTTACAGATAAAAGGCACACAGCGCCTCGCCTCAGTTTGGTCAACGTCAACGACCTTAATAGAGTCCTCAGATTCGAGGTGTTTGTAAGTGAGGATAGGCAGCTGAGGGCGGTGCACCTTATTTAGGACTTCCTACCCATCTCAGACATTTTCCAGGATGTGGGCCATGCGATCAGAGCCGGCGACAGTAGACTCCATAGAATAGATGTTTCTATTCTCGAATTTCTTGCCTGTGAAGACATGGTGTCGGCTGGGATTCCTCTTGTCCCCATTCTCCCTGCAGCAGCGACTTTGAGAGAAGAAACTACTTCCTCGCGCCTATCCCTTGAGGAGGAGATAGAAAAATTCCGCTTCAAGGAAGAGGAGGACCAGGGGGATCAAATAATCCCCATATCATATGCCGAGGACGAACCTGACAGGCTCTTAGGTGTTCAAGCCCTAATCCTTATGGTAGCCTGTCTGGATAGCTCATCCGAGGAGGAAGAAAAGGCTTTGAACCAGAGGAAAGGTCTGAGGGACCTTCTGGCTGGAAGGAACAAGGGGTCCACATCAAAGGAAGTTTCCAAGTCCCAGACTCCTCCCAATCTCCCCCCTCCTCCCACAACTGACCTCAACTTGCTCTCTATTCCTAATCTCAATAAGAAGATAAAGGATCAGGAGCTAGAAGAAGGGGAGGTAGTCCTTTAGAAGGGGGCTAAATAACAAAAAACTGCTAAGGACCCTAAGGACAGAAGGTCCACCTTCGAGGATAGTAATGAGGAGCCTAGCATGGCCGAGGTGCGCCTTCAGCAACGCACCTGGTCTCTCCTTGGCTGGAGGTGGATGGTGCTGCTGTAGGGGCCTTTTTTGGTAGGATTGGGCTGCCTCCTGCGGTAATGGGTTGGGCTGCCTCCTGCGATGATGGGCCCTAGTATTTCTGAGTAAGGGAGCTGGGGCCGGTCCAATTGTAACTCAACTTGGGCCGGTTTGTGCACAAACTTATGCCACGTCTGCTAGGAGCAAGTTTACGGCAAGCAGAATTATGGCAGGTAAGTTATGACAGGCTGGACTGTTGCAGACAAGTTATGACAGGCAGATATAATTTAGCTCCCTGTACATAATCTTAGTGCCACTGCCCTAGTCCACCATTACCCTCTTCACGTCGTACCCCCCAATCCTGAGCATGACCATTAAAGCATCATTGTGTGGCTATATTGTTCCAATCTTATCCTCGACCGAAAAACTTAACGCTAGTTGGATACTTACTCTAGCCTTCTTCGGCTCATAATTAGGGTCCTCGGCAAACAGCCGAGCCACAGATAACACCCTGGAGGGACAAGAACCAGTCCTCCCTAGAGCAGCAAAGATGACATTTATTGTGCCCAAAGGAGGTCTTGAAGAAGCATCTCTCCGGGGTTTCGAACTCGTCTGGTCTCCTTGACCACTGGAATGATGCAAACTTGCTTCAACCTTTCTTCTCGAACCAACTAGTCTAGATGATCCCACAAAGTCCTACAGTCCTCTATGGTGTGTCCCCGATCCTAGTAGTATTGACAATGAAGGCTCTGATTGTGCCTTATGGGGTTTCCTCCCATCTTATTTGGTCATTTAAAGAATGACTCATTCTTGATCTTTTCCAAAACTTGGTGCACTGGTTCTTAGAATATTGCATTAATTGCCTGGGCATTGGCAAGCCTTGCTTGCCCAGCAAAATCCCTCCGAGGTCGGCTGTTTTTGTATCGGTCCTACCTGAAATTTCTCATTTCCTTAGGGATAACCTTAGCCTTTCCCTTCCCCTGTTACTGGTCTTCCTCGACCCTTTTATACTTATCAATTCAGTCCATGAGTCGGCGTACACTGGGCGTAGGCTTCCTAGTCAAAGATTTCCTTAAACTGTGCTCGGTAGGTAGGCCGACCTTGAAAGTTCTGATGGCTATATCATCAAAGTCACCATCTATCTCATTGAACATCTCCCAGTATCTGTCTGAGTACATCTTCAAGGTCCCCCCCTCTTGCATGGTTAAGGACAGTAGGGAATCCAAGGGTCGAGGAACCTTATTGCAAGTAATGAAGCGAGAGCCAAATGCTCAAGTAGCTCTATAAAGGAACTTATGGAGCCAGCCTCCAGGCCATCGAACCATCTCATCGCCACAGGCCCCAGACTAGATGGGAACATCTTGCACATCAAAGCCTTGTTCTTGGAATGAACAATCATTCTCTAATTGAAGTGGCTTACATGTTCCATAGGGTCCATTCAATCGTTATAAATGGTGAACGTTGACTAGTTAAATCTCTGAGGCAGTTTTGCCCTTTCAATATTACTCGTGAAAGGCGACCTTGAAATTTGGTTCAATGACTTGCTTATAGCGTTGCTTCCCAGGCCTTTATGAGGCAGGCTTTTATACCTACATTCATGGTGGTGCTCCTCATCATAGGAGAAAGACTCACTGGGTGGAGTTCTTGACCTACGTTTGTAGCTAACATCCCCTTCATCATCAGAGGAGACATCGAAATTGGAGGTAGTCCGCCTTCGCCATGTATGGCGTTACTTCTTCTTTAACTGGTCAATCTTCAGTTGCATGGCCATAGCATTCTGCTCCTATGAGACATGACTCTCGCCATGAGAGTGGCTTCTACTGGTATGCATGGTATGCACATTTACCTCCCGGTCCCTCTTACGTTCAAGATTGAAAAAATTGTCTTGATGTTGGGACCCCATGGACTCTACCTGGTGTGGACCTGATCTCACCATGATCAACCGTTACACTCACTATCACCTAAGTTCTTCCCATAGACGGCGCCAACTGTAAGAGCGCATTTTGAAACCCAAGCCCAAAATGTAAATGAATCCAGACCCAGCAAGCCCAATATAATGAATTTAAAGAGGGTGAGTTAGAAAACTAGGCCCTAGCGAGTTGAATAACAGTTAGAATGGATTTAAAAGACAATCAAACAAAAGTAAGAAGGATTTGTTTAGGTAAATTCGTCCTCGGCATAGTCCGAGGAGATCAGTTCTTCTATAAATCAATTGAAAAAGGTTATAGATGCAATTTTGATTGCTATAGTGCTTTCTCTCTTAATTTTCCTCCCCTCTCTCTTAAGGTCTTCACTCTAATTTATACTATCTCTTCTTTCTCATCTTTACCCTACACGTGGACAGTAGATTGCTTATGTTGATCCTTGTCCCATCAGCACCCTCCTGAAGTCTTTGGGGGTAGCTGTAAGGTTGAAAAACACTGTTCAGAGATCCCTTCCTCATTAATACGGCTAGAGAGTTAGCTACAGAGCATTCAATGCGGTAGTAGTAGCTTTTTTTATAGATATTTCTGAACTTCTATCCCTCTTGTACGTTTACAAAGCAAGTCCTTATCAATGGAACTTCCTAGAAGGTCACCTTGAATGATAGGATATACGTTTGATTTATACTTTGTTTATCTGAGGAGACATTCCTCCTTGGCCTGCCTTCCCCAACCTTTCCATTTGCAACCTACTCATGGGACTCTGAACTTAACACCCTCTCTACTATTTATTCGTTCAAGTTTAAATTATATTATATATTTCTTCATCTAAAAAAAATTCTATTTAATATTTAAATCCTTAATTGACATCTTGTCACATCATATCGTTAAAATGATTTTTTTTTTTTTTTTGAGAAATATATTGTTAAATAGTAGAATACATAGTTTCATATGCAAATACAATAAAAATAATATGAGACGTACTATATCCACAACATTTTCATAATAAATTATATGTGGTAAGTTGTTATTGATTTTAATTTGAATCCATAATTGCAATTACTTTTTTACTCACTAGTAACATCTAATAAAAATCAGCCACTTACTATTTATTGTAAAGTATTATGAAAGTGTTATGAATATAACGTTTCTTTAAAAATAAATACCTATTAATGATTATCATAATTATAATATTTAATAGTTCTATATAAAAATAAAATCTTAATAAATACTTTATTAATTAAATACCATGATTATCAAATTTCATATACAAGCACAATCATAATAAATGTTTATAAATAGCTATCATACTTAACAATTTTTTTTTTTTTTTGGGTGGGGGGGTGGTATGATCAAATTTCATATTTATATACAAATTAGAAGAGTGAAAATTATATTTTTAGATGAAATCCTATTTAATTAAACTTTTTCATGCATTACACATGTTACTCACTAGTATACATATATAACCAAAATGTTTGGCAGTTAACTTCATAATATTTTGATTATAAGCTTTTGTGACTTTACGATTTTGACTATATATATATATAATATTTTAAATTCTATTTTATATTTAACCTCTCCATTATAATCTTGCCAAGTCATTTTTTAATTAAATGGTGAAATAAATATTTTTACATTAAAATATAATTATAATAAATGCTAATTAATAATTACCATAGTTATCAAATTTCATATATATATATATATATATATAAAATCATATTTTGTTAAACTTGACTGTACATTGCACAAGTTTCTAAGTAGCCATATATATTATACTAAAATCAAAGAGGAATTAAAATCCAAATTGAATCTAAATTAGTTTCCAATTTTTGTTTGGTTTTGTGCCATGTTTCCAATTTATTTATTTATTTTTTTAAAATTTTGGTTTCAAATGAAACATCAATAATACTCAATGCGAAAGCCAGGATGACCACCTCATCATCACTATTATTGAATGTTTCTATGTATAAGCACGGGTTACAATTTAGTAACTTAATTAAAATTTTAAATTAGATTCTAATTTGTTGACAAATATCCTGATTGCTCTCTAATTTGATGCCAAAGTTTGTTTAGGTTTTAAATTTGCTTCATTTTTGCGCTAAGAGTCATTTTTATCTAAAATTCTGTGTCAAGTATCTTTACAATTTCTTTTGACCCTTTCTCATTACTTAATTTTTATCTTGTGTCGAAAATATATTTACAATGGATAATCATATTTTCTAAATCCATTTCTGTTAACTCCCATTTGATTCAAATTGCAATATACAAATAGGTCTGAGCAGAGAAAGATTTAAAAATGCGGCATATAGCCCAAAGGGCTCTTTGTGTATCGCCACATCCAATTCCAAGGGCCATTGGTCTCACCTTCCACAGTGAGCCAAGTAACTCATGTTTTGGCCCCTTGTTGTTTGGTGCTTGGAAAGGTCACCTAGTTTTCACTTTCAGTTTCCCCGCGCGCAACAACATGGACCCTCTTTCAATTATATTTATCCAATTCTTAATTCTCATCCGCACAAATACGAAAACAATAAAGACTATAAGGTTAGGTTTTTCTGTGTACGAAGGTATCAACTATAAAAACCATGGCAAATCAAACTCTGTTGAATGGTGAACCTTTTTTCTCAATTAAAAAAATTCCCCATTCATAGCATAACAGACAAGATTTGATTTTGTGCTAATTAAGTTGATATTCCTTAACATTATCCTAAGTTTTATATTTTTGTTGCCCCATCTTTATTTTATCTTTTGTATTGTATCCCTAATTTCATTGGACACTTCATTCTTAGAGCACTAGGACTTCTTGGGAGCCTTAATTTATACGTATCATTTATTGGACCTAGTCAAGGAACTGAGTCCCAGGATAAGATTTACTGGATATATTAGTCAAATTTGGGGGAGAGTAAGTTGGTGGAAAAAAATTTGTGGACAAATCCCACCAGAAAATAACGGCAACTTTTCTAATTTCAAATCATTGGTAGTTTTCAGATAGGTATTCAATGTTTTTCAAAATATGGATCATTTCTTTCACAGTGATGAATTTGATATATGCATAATTTCTTTCATACATTACAAGTCTCGTATAGTATGAAAATGAGGAAGCATATATTGTCACATACCGTGAGGGGGTGATGTTGTGACACATACATCTAATGTATGAGGAAGGCAAGGACTAAGAAGCTTAGAGGACAACGGGAAAACAATAAAAAAAAGTGATTGCAAAATGGTTTAGCCAAAGATAAAAAAAATTAATGAATTAAATAAATATTGCCTTATTGTGTTTGATGGGGAAAGATAAATGAGAAAAGTAAAGAGTGGATGAATTCGCTGTCGCTATCATGGTCAATCGGCCATCTAATTAGTGAATTTTTACTTGTTTTTAAATTCTAGGGAAAATAGTTTCTGTCAGCTATTTTATTTTTAATTTGGTGGACTTCTGTTTTTCTAATCTTTTTGCTGTTTAATTTTGATTTTTGTCACCACACATGTTGGAAAAGTGCCATTTTTCACGACTAAGTTGCTCATTTCTTGCTGCACGTCACTTAAGAAAATAAAAAGTGATATCAAAGCAACATAATAATATATATGTATATATATATATATATATAGAGAGAGAGAGAGAGAGAGAGAGAGAGAGAGAGAGAGAGAGATTTGCAGGGGAAGGGGAGTCCTTCGGGATAGCCAAAGGAACTGGATTAATGGCTTTTCAATGCGTATTGGTTTTGTCACAAATAATACTGCAGAACTATGGGCAGTTAGACAAGGTTTATTAATTTCCTGGGAACTTGATTACAAATTTATAAACTTGCAAATTGATTATGAAATTGTGATATGCTGGCTAACATCAAATGAAACAATGGCACTGGGCCTCCGGCTATAACTCCATTAATTTGTGACTGCAGAGCCCTATTAAACAGAGTATGGACCGTCCTTCTATGTTACGTCTTCCATGAAGCTAACAACATTGCGGATGATCTGGTCAAGAGAGAAGTAATGCAAAGAAGCACTTGAAGAATATGCACAATTTCAAACTTTTGTAACTAATCCCTATATATGGGATTTTTGGAAAAAAGCACTTCTAGAAAGTGTTCCTTAATATTTTTGAACACCAGACTTTTTTTTTTTTTTTTTTAGAGAGGTTGGTCATCCAAAATTAAAAGTGATTTCTTCAAGATCAGTTGGATTAGGCAGGAAGGCCCAAGGGTAACGTTACCTGATGCTGATCTAAAAATCTGTTGCAAGCCCTGGGCCAAAAATACAATATATAATTTGTCTGGATCCTATATATTTACTCAGGAATTGGACTGGGAAAAGAAAAATAATTCAACCACCGTTTTAGATTGTAACTTGCAACTTTAACCCGTGTTGGGCTCAGTCAGGAATTTGAATTGATTATCGATGTTGTCATCTTCCTTCCTTCAATTACTTCAGGCCTTGAAAGTTTCTCCGGTCAGTGCAGCCTGCTAAAACATGAATTTTCATGAATGGGCTTCAAGCTGCCTAAGCCTATTCTGTTGAATCTTTTTAATCACCACAACTATTGGGCAAAGATACAGCACATTCTTGTTGAGCTTTTCTTGTTACTGGCCCAACCCAGATATACTTTTTTTATATTTTATTTTATTAATTGCCTTGTAAGATAATTTTTTTTTTCGCACTTTTTCTTTGAAGGCATATACAAACAATTTGTCTACCTTTCACAATTCATGTTGAGAACAACATAACAGATTGTTACATGTTTCTTGTAGATTATTTTGGCAGTGATTCAGCAAGTGTTGGAATCAAATGAAAATTACCAATTGTTCCAAAATTTTAAATAATTAGATCGATAAATTTAATCATTTAATAAATATTTTAACACTAAATCCAAGGGAAGTTTCCTATAATCTGCTTAAGTATTGGGGGAATCAAAATTCAAAATCCAGGTAACATCAACCGTTGCAATCAGAATAAACTTATTCCAACAAGTTGAGGATAAGATTGAATAAGGTATGAGCATAAGAATTAAGAACCTTTTGCTTTTTCCAACTTTATGTCATCACAAAGAATAATGGACATCCCTTTTTTGCTATATATATGGAAAGATATGAAGGTAAATGCAAGGACAAGTTCTGCACTATCTTCTTCTCAAAAAAAAAAAAAGTTCTGCTCTATCTATAACATTCAATGGCTCAAGTTGGCTCTATATCTGCACAAACTGAGGTACTGAGCCATGTTCTAAGTCTAGTGGAAGCATTTAGAGCTTTTGACTCAGACAATGATGGATCAATAACAGTTGCTGAACTCGGTGGCATCATGGGATCACTTGGGTACAATCCAAGTGAACAAGAGGTAAGGGAAATGATGCAGAAAGGAGACACTGACAATAATGGTTTGCTGAGCATGGAGGAGTTCTTGGAAATGAACACCAAGGATTTGCAAATTGGGTCCTTGGGGAATCTCCTTAAAGCGGCCTTTGAAACTTTGAAGGGTGATGAGGATGAGGTTTTGACAGTAGATGAGCTGTTTCAGGTCATGGGGAGTCTGGGCTTTCACTTAACTCGGGAGGATTGTCAGAGTATTGTTGCTTCCATGGATGGAGATGGAGATGGAGCTGTTAGCTTTGAGGATTTCCAGCTTATTGTTACTTCCCTTCTCTAAATACAAAGTCTTTTATGCTTAATATGCAGCAAGTAATAACTTTATAGGCTTAATGGGGTTTTATTGGGTCAGACTCAGATCAGATTACGTTATTAATTTGCTCTGACCCAAATGATCACACATCAATCAACTTAAGTATGCTTATTATATAGACATGAACATGCCTAAGTATGGATCGATCAAATACCAGCCTGGAGCTCCCTTTAAAATAAATTATGCAAAAAGTTCTTGTTGTATTAGTATCATCATTATTTGTTTTTGGATGCAAATTTTATTTTGAAACATTGTAGAGTGTAGGCTATAGCAAATCATACAAACAGGCCAACAAAACAACCCAACTACAAGTTAAAGAAAAATAGAAAAATCACTTGACTATATGGTCCCATTCACAAGAAAACAGAATGAGGAATACCGACGTTGTTGGAGAATATGGTAAGATTGTTGGCTTTTTGCATGAATAAATTCTTCCACGGATCACTTCGTTAACATATTATACGTAATTAAGTTCTTTTACTTTGATATCTTTAGCGGTATAAATTCTGGAACTCCTTTTCCACTAACACTTTAGAGGATTAAGAGAGTACGTATACACCAACTAGTTCTTGGCAATTTCTCTTTGCAAATTCCACACTGAAAACACTTAATTAGTCTTAGGATTAATTCTATGCATGGTGCCTCTACAGAAAACACGAAATGTGTCTCCAATAAAACCCCATTGAAAGTCTATCTCTTTGTGTAATAAGTCTGTTATGAAAAAATTAGGGCGTAAGAGCACTAGCAACAGTGGTGCCAAATAGCTATATAGCTATTTTTAGCACCACTAAATATCAAAATGTACCCTGCAATAGTAGTGCCTCTCTCTCTCTCTCTCTCTCCCTCTCTCTCTCTCATGGCATCCATGGCTTCCCTTCTCCATCGAAAGCTCCAACACCAACACAATCACAAACCTTCCTTCTTCTTCTTCTTCTTCTTCTTCTTCCAATAGCGCTTATTCTCCAACTCTGCTTCTTCTTCTTCACAGAGCATAGAGTAAATTTTCATGATGAACAGAGGCGAAATCACTTGCTAAATCATGAGAACCGTAGTGTACAACAATGCAAACTGTGATGCGCCTCATGTGAAATCGACTGACAAGGCTGTCCTTATCGGGCATGGGTTTCGGCCTCTCTCTTGTGTTTCAAGCATGGGTTTGGTTTTGGGTTTGTGTTTCGGTTTGATTTTCTGATTTCTTTTTTTGTTCTTCTTAATTGGTTTTCATGGGCATTGGTTACAGTGGCGCGGTTGGGGCTGTGCAGTGATTTCTATGGCTTTGATTGTTGTTTTGGTTGTGTTTTGGTGGTTGAATGAAATATTATTTTATTGAAATGCTTATATTATTTTATTGTGTTAAAAGGGAAAATAAAACTACTGCCGTTGAATGTGAGAAGGTAAAATAGATAAAATGACTTTTTGTAATACTAAAAAGTTAAAAATTTGGCTCCACTCTAACTCTGAAATTAGGTATATATTTAAGATATTAGTCTCTATGCACTTGTTTATGTCCTTAGAGCAATATTCCAAGTAGCAACCAGAGTCCGTAGTTACTTTATCTATCAGCCCTGCCTTGATCAAAGGTACATCTGATCAGGCAAAGTGCCTTGAATATGAACAATGTCATCAGACATGGCTAGCAACAGGCCACCCTCAATTTCCATAAATAACACAAGAATCTTTTGCTTGACAATTACTTGCAGAGTCGAATGATTCCATGCAGTGGTTGATCCACATTGGGGCCCCCGGCCGGGGGGGGGGGGGGGGGGTTGGCGCCATTGTCCCCCCTAGCTTTTCAAATTCTCCCTTTATTAGTGTTAATTTTACTTACTAAAACAAAAAATTATAATAAAATCTACTTACAGGCCTCCCTTGCAATTTTGAGAACGAAAAACATACTACTAATTTAATCCCTCTATAAATTTATTTTAAACTTATCAAATTTTAGAATTGATACATAAAAATCCAAAAAAATCAAAATTGATACAAAGAACCCAAAAATAAAACTATTATCTGGGCCCTAGCCCCTCCAAACTCCAAATACAAACAAAAGTAATAATTTTTACCAATTTCCAAATAAGCAATATCACAAAAAAATAATAATAAAAACTCCAAAACAAATCTCTTCTAGATCATGAATCAGAAGTAGAACCTCCTTAAAAACACACACAAAAGACTATAAAAATCCCTTTACACCACAGATCACTAGGACGGTTGTCTAACTCGCTACCTATATTCACCCAATGTCATCTGCTATCGCCTTCAGTCGACGATCTAGGACTAGCTCTACTTAACCAGACTGGTATCTCCTTCTGACCTCTGTGTAGAAGTAGAACTCTATTGAATATTGATTCCTTTGTCTCTCTCTTCGTGTAATATGTTTGCTGATCATGACTTGATGTCAATGGTGTCCAGCTTGTAGTCACTTTAAGTTTTATTATTATTTTGTATTCTAAAAAGTTGCTATAGTATTTTATTCTTGATTTAATTTTTTGATAGAATATTTTTTTGATTGAAATTTGGAAATAGTGATTTGTGATTGTTTCGTATTTTGATAACAGTGACATGACCTAGTTTATGTGATTGTTTCCTAGTTATGTGTATATATAAAAAAAGGGTCCGGTTAGGGCACACATTAAACTTTCTATTTTTAGAAACATTTTCTCGGGAATTGAAAAAACTGTCATTACTTTTTCAATTCTCGAGAAAACTTTTCCCAAAAATGGAAATTAATGTGTGCCCTAAGGGCACACATTAGTAAAATCCATAAAAAAAAATTACAAGATCTCATAGAAAGTTAGAATTTTTGTTATAATTGTCCATGTGATAGATGGTAACTAGTGAAGAAAAAGTGGTAAGTTTATGTGAAAGTGATAAACTGTCAATTATAGTCTGTTGTGTAAGATAGTTATGGCAACCTAAACAATGTGTGTGACATACTATGTGTAAAAGAAATACCATATACCACATCTAAGAAAAGGTACAGCACAACTTTAACCTGACCCCCCAGAATAAATTCTTGGCTCCGCTATTGATTTTATGGCCATATATAGAAAATAAGAGTATTCACATTGGAAATGACATATGCCATATGTAGAGAAAATTTAGCATAAAAGCTCAAAACCCCCCACACATCCGAACTTATAAAAACCAACTATTGTAAAAAAAATTGCAATAGTGCTACAGTGCAATTCTAAAGGTAGAATTGCACTGTAGCTTAATTCTATAAAAAATAAAAAATAAAAAATAAAAATTTATTCACTTACTTTATCAATTCCTCTCTCTCTCTCTCTCTCTCTCTCATCGGGTTTTTGGGTTTTGGATTTTTGTTTTTATTTGGGCTTTGCGATATATTATTTTATTGTGTAAAAATATTATTTTAATGTGTTGTATTGTAAAATAAAAGTTAGGATGTTGAGAGTCTTGTAAAATTGTATAGTATAACTTATAAAGTAACTTTATAATATGGTAAAATAGGATGGGATAGAATTTTGGGATGTGAATGCTCTAATGGTCCATCAATATATGCTTTTTTTTTTCTTTTTTTGTGTGGAAAAGAAGCACTATATCACTAAAGAATCAAAATTAATTATCTTATAATAAGTTTGCTCTATGAACCAGGCACACAATATATTTTCTTCACTAGAATCTATTTTCTATGTGAAGCTTCACAAAAGATTTGACCAAATTCCTTAAAAATAAGACCTTTCACTGCGCACTAGTTTTCATAAAAAAATAAAAAATAAAAAAATTTAAAATGAATAATAAAACTCATTTTAAATTTCTTCAAACTTTTAATTATTGGGTTTTAATTGAAATGAAATTTTAATCTGTTGAAAGGTTTGCAATAAATTTTCACTTTAAACATAGTGTGTTAACAATATTAATTACTTATGGTGCACCAAATGGTGAAAGCACATCCTGCATCATGTAATATTATATCATGGTAGCACAAGCACGACATATAATATCCAATTTTTATTATTGAAATTGTTGAAAATTGATTCAAAATTTTTTTTTTGGACTTAGTTACCTGTTTAGTTTTTCTTTGCGTTGAAGGAAAATCTATTTATTATCAAAGAAATAACTAATACTTCTTGTCTATCAAGAAATAAGATCTAAAGTCTCACAATTATGCAATATAGTAAAGCGTTTGAGGGTTTTGATCTAATGAACCTCTCTTTTTAAGAAAGGGAAAAACTCTTAAAAGAACAATTCTCTAGAGAAAAAGAGAAGATTCTTAAAAGAAGGGTTCTACTCTTTTTTCCTTTTTTTGGGGGGCGGGGGCGGGAATTCTCAATGAACCAATTTTAGCGCTTCAAGGTCACATAAAATAACACTCATTTTATATGGTAACTCTCTCTCAATGAGAAATCTACAAGAAATCCTCCTACAAAAATAACACTATAAGTCTATAAAAAAAGCTTATAGCCTTAAAGAAATCTACAAGAAATCCTCCCACAACTCCCCTTCATCCTTCTGTTTCATCTTCGAATAAGCCTACTTTGCAGCCTTGTGTTTTGGAATGATCATTATTTGTTGAACTTAGGCTACATAATCAATATGACACTTTCATCAAGAATTATATCAGATTTTGCGGGTCTATGCACTTGATCCTTCCTCTAGCTATGGAATGTGTTTATATGTTGTTTGAAAACTCAACAATCCAAATTCAAATAAAGGAAATGTGCAAAGCTAGTAATCATGGGTGCATTTTATCAAACAGATGGAGTGCAGAAGGAATGAACACAAGTTGTATAATCCAAAGGACATAAATTCATAAATACTCAATACAAAAATTGTTCAAGATACATAATTCCATCAAAGACTAACCATAATCATCAAAGAGATCAACATGAGAATCAAAGTAATCAAAAGAAAAGAAGGAAAAAAAAAAATCATCAAGAAAGCAGAAAATTTCTTGGGCCAAAAAAATCTAGGAATTTCAAGAGATCAATCAAATTGAGTGACTAAGCCTATCAATTTGATCTTCTATTTATAATTTTACACAGATTCAGTAAAGTATCAACATTAAATTCATGAAAATACATAATTACACAAGTTTGGTGAAAAAAAAAAAAAAAAAGAATAGAGATAATAAAAAACTTCTATTACCACAGCTATAAAACAAAAACTTGTATCTCCAGTCCCCACAGTTAGGAAATAAAAAAAAAAAAAATAAAGCTCCGATCGACTTTTCTAGAGTTATTGTAGAAGATGATGAAAAAATAATGTAAAAGTTGGTATATCTTGGGGAAAAAAATTACTTACGGGTTTAGAGGAAAGGAAGAAGAGGAAGATTAACAAAGCCCATGGAATGGTTGAAGCAGAAACTGGAGAAGTGTGAGGTTTTTAAATCTTTTTCTTAAATTTTTATGGGAGAGATTGTTTTTAAAATAGTGGAGATGCTGATTGAAAAAAGTATTGGCGGGTTAGGTTTTCTTTTTAGCTTTCACGCGGATTGATGGCCTGGCATTTCACAGAGCAATTGGATGGCTCTAGGTATGGCAATTTTTACTTGACACGTGGGTAACCAAACTCTCCTCAGCTGTCGTGCCTTATCCCCTCGCCTCTCAAACTTATTCATTAGACCCTATCTCTAGCTTCCATGGCCGGACCTTGATCACCTTACTGTTGCTGCCACCGTGGTTTTGCTCGTAAAGCCCTTTCCAATCTCACCTAATATTGCTCTCTTTATTTGCTTTGCACCAAAGTTAGTCACAGTTGAACAACAACGGACCACAACCGCCACCAGTGATAGCGGTGGTTTACGGCAATGGTTTATTCACTTTCTTCTTCTGTTTTTTTCTCTTGGGTTTGGGGATTTAGATTTGGTTTTTAAGATCTAATGTTGTTGCTTGCATGTACTTTGGTTTGGATTTTGATTTCAAATGTATTTGGATTTTGTGAATCAATGGGTATGGCGGATTTTGGTTTGAGATTTCCTTAGATTTTGTTGTTTGTGTTACTGTGGGTGTAAATTTATGATTTGGGGTTTGCTTCAATATGTCTGATATGCTTGGACCTAAACCTGACATGCTTAGACGGGGCTCGCAGGGCCCGATGAGGAGGGTATGGGAGTTAAAAGAAACCCATTTATTAAACGGGCTGGGTTCGCCTAACAAGGGTAGGCCCACGGGGCAGGTTTGGGCTTAAAGAAACCCACCTCAAACCTGATCTGTTGTCATTCTTAGATGGCTTAAACAGCTAAGATTTGTGCTATTGCACACCGTTCAATACCTTAAGTATTGCATGAGATCTCAATCCATGATCTTCCATCTTCTTTTAGTAATGAAGTCTGAAAATGCTTGGGCTTGTTTTTTTAAAGCCAGAGTGTAAGCACATTTATAGGTGTAAACAACTTTATGATCATACATTCATACCTCCAGAGTCCACCCATTTCACCGATTGGTCCTACCTCTTGTAACTTTACATATTCCCCACTCACCAGTTTAATAAAACGATTTTCACCCCCACAATAGTTTTATAATAATTTCATAATAAAACTTAAGTAATAAATTGTTATTCGTTTTAATCTGGACTTAATACCGATATCATTTATTTACCTATCAATAACAGTCTACCCTTTAGGATATATTTCGTAAATATTGTGAAAATATTTGAAACATAGCATTACTCTTGTTTACAATATATTTCATAGGAGTTGAATTAGCAAGTTTTTATTGGTTTTTAATTGGGTCTACAATTAACCTTTTTTTTTTACTTATTAATAACAACTTGCTACATTGGCACGATTGTGAATTTTTTGTGTGACTATAGACTTATATATTGAGTTTAATATTCACAAATCCGTGAATGAACCAAACTGTATATAAATCGTTCGAGTTCAATTCAAGAAAAATACTTATTTATGTCCATTTATTTAGCAAATAAGTCAAGCTTAAGACTAAGTATAGCCATGACTATTAAAAAAATCTAAGCTCAAATATAACAATGTGTTTGTGAAATGGTTTGTGAATATGAGACTCAATTTAAGTGTGTTTACACACACACACACTCTTGGGATTGGATTGTGTAAGTTTGTAAATATGTTTATAAGATATGATATTATTATTTAAAATTTATTAATAATATAAATAGTCCATGTTGAAGTAAAATTTATATATTTAACAATCAAAGTTGATGAATAATTTTTATAAGTTCATAATAGAATATCATTCTATCCAATCAACTCAAACAATACAAATCAACTATTTTTTAGTTATTAATTATTAGTATAGATTTGTAAAGAGGTAACAAATTTTCATTGTGATCGATTATATATGGGCACATAATAAGTTAATCAGGTAGTTTGAAAACAAACTCAAGTTTGTTCCACACAAAAATGAACCAACATTGAACATGCAATCTAGTTTAGTGATGAATTCAAGTTTGACTCATATTCAAAATTAAATTAAATAAACAATTCTTAACTTATAATACTCAACTCACTTACAACTTTACATACAAAACATCATTGGTTGGAGTGAAACCTAAAACTTTATTAAAGTGATTTTTCTAAATGTCTCTTTCTTTATGTTAGAGTTGGCATGGTTTTTGAATAAGAATCTTATTTGGCTTAAAAAAGAAAAAAAAAAGAAAAAGAAAAAAAAAGCCTATTATAAGAAATTGAATTTCTATTTTTAGAATATTTATTTTATTTTTAAGTCTATTAAAAGAAAGTATCACTTATTATAGAACGAAGAGAGTACAAGTACAGTAATTACCCTTCTTTGTAATTACTCATTTATAAAGATAGGTTTTGTGTTAATTTTCATGAATGTATTTATGCATATTGACTTAGATATTAGACTTCCATGGCCAAATTTAATACCATGTAATTACAAATTTTTTAATAGATATTTGCGATATTGAATAGTTGTCCATATAATAAATTCTGAAAATTCATGGTAACTGTTCACACAGATATTTGATTTTTATTAATAAGATGGATTTTAAAAAGAAGTGTAGGAAGGATGAAATTTACAGGAGCCTAATCAACCCAAGACTTCCAAGAAAAAATACTTATAATAATTTAATCATTCACTTTCACTGTTCACTTGCAAATTCATGTTCATTTTGTGGAACCCTATGGTAATGTTACTATTGTTGTTGCTGTATTGTCCATATATAGAATTTGACCAACATATTGCCTAGGGTTGAAGAAGTCATCTGTGCGTTGCAAATTATTAGTGTTTAACTGTTTTCTTGCTTACTTTGTTAAAGAGGGTCCAACAAAAGCCATCCAAATCCTTTTTTTTGTCCCAATTAATAGGCAAAAGTAATCACTTTGACTTATGAAAAAGAAGAGACTAATTGGGAGACCATTTGTAAATTTAAGAAAGTGATCGGTGTGAAAATTGTGTCCTCATGCATTGGTCCCAAGACAGGAAAAATATCATGGCTTAAGCTGCAAGAGCAGGGCCGGCCCTTCCACTAGGCCAATTATGCAATGACTTAAGGCCCCCTAGTGGAAGGAGGACCTAAAATTTTGGAAAAAAAATGGGTAGTATATATATAGCCTGAAAAATTAAACTTTGCCTCAACATATCAACAAATTATTTTTGGTCCCTAATGAATCTCAAAAAAAAAAAAAAAAAAAAATGAAGAAGTAAATAAAATCTGCTCCATCCTTTTGACCCAAGAACAAGAAGAAAATCCTCTAGTCTAAACAAAATCAGTTGTCCGAAAAATAAAGTCATTTAACCTCTAGACAAACCAACATTAACTATAAGCTATGTCTAAAAAAATTAAACACAAAACAATTACAAATAAAAAATCCCAAAAAATTTTACCCATACCGTTTCTCTATCTTGCTCTCTTAGCTTTGCCTTAGCCATTTGCATAATCTCATTCTTCCTCTCCACTAATCACTACTGATCTAATTTGAATCCCTTCCTTTGGTGGCTTGGCATCGCACAGGGGCAGAGGAAGGGGGGGGCGGGGGGGGGGGGGGGGGGGGGGGGCGGGGGGGCAGGTGCCCCCCCTGAACTTTCAAAATCTTTTACATATAATATATATAGTACATTGGTATGTTCTGGAATATGAAGTGGACGAAGTGGTAGTCTGCTAGAGGAGAAAAGTAAAAAGAAAAGTCAAAAGTGAAGATAGAGATCAGAGAGAAGGGAAGTAATACGTGTGTGGAGGAGAAAAAAAGAGGAAAAAATAATAAAGAAATGTGTGGATGAAGAAAAAAGAGATAAGAGAAAATTAAAATAAAAAATAAAAAATTAAAATTAAGAAATGCTACCACAATATTTTCACAATATTTTTTCCATAAATCTTAAGTGTAGGGTTGTTACTAGCTAATACTAGTGAAAAAAATAAGGGATAATTACACATGACTAACATGTGGTTAGCCTCTAATTCTATGTGCTCACCTGTGGTTTGAATTTTGACACTTTACCTACCTGTGATTCCCTCTGTTACTAATCCGTAACCCACCTCTCCTTCCGCCGTTACTCTAACATATAATATGTCAAAAACAAAAGCCCAAACAGATCAAAACACTCCTCACTCCCAAACTTGAAGCTCGCCCAAGCAACAAATGAACCCAAAATAAAGAGAAAACAAATGGATCAAATACAAAAAATCAAAAATATAATTATTGCACAATAAAAAAAAAAACCAAAATTTAAAAAAACCCCAGAAGCCCAATTTGTAAAATCGAAATCCAAACCAACCCAAATCACCAAATTTAACAAATTCACATAATTTTTACTTTATAAGGCGACCGTGGAACCTTCCAGGGAGCCTTGACCGAGCTATGATTAACCCCCTAAACGGCTTCGTCGAATCCAAAAGGCAAAAGCGAGTGCATGGAGCAGCGTGTCTCACTCTTGTACCGGAAAATATTCCGGTTGGGGGTGGATCTCTTATTAGGCGTGGCCGGAAAAGCAACTCCGTCGGAGGTTTTGGGGCCTAAAAGAGCGGCATGTAGGAGCGTGGCATAGGCACTTGACGTGTCTTCTCGTCCCTCAGCTGTAGAGCTTGCCTTCGGCAAAACCAAGTCAAAAAGCGCAAAATTCGACCCGGATCTACTGGGTATGAACCGGTCGGAGTAGATCGTTCTCAAGGGACTCGTGTGGTGGCATCTAGGATTCTTGTTTTGATCTATTTTCTAGGTATTCAAAGTTTTCCCAAGAAAATCAAGATTTTCCTTCCAAATAAAGACTAAAAAATGAAAAATCAAAACAAAATCACCTGAGGAGTTTCAATTTTTGTTGGCATGAGGAGTTTCAATTTTTGTTGTTTGAAGTTTTCTAGGTTTTCAACTTTTCTGGGTTTCCAGTTTTTGGACATGAGGAGTTTCAATTCTTGTTGTCCACCATGAGGACTGTATAATTTCTCCTAAAAGAGTGGCAAACTTCCGCGATCTGTTGGTTTGAACTTTGAACTTGAACAAAATTGAAAGTAAAACAGGCCCAACAACATTACACGAGGCACCCCATATAAGCTAAAATACTTAATCAAGTGCAGAGTATGACGGTGGGCTAAGAAGTTCATATTTTGTAGACATTCATAGTAACACTTTGATGGATGGAACACAGTTAGTGGACAATAGCTATTGGACCAATAAGGATTGAAGCCCAACTTTCTTATGGGATAGCCGAACTAGGCTTCTAATAAGTTCTAGGGATGTGCAATTGGTGTGATGGAGTCAAGACTTTTGAGCCCAGTTAATCAACCAATTCAGACTCCCTTGATGAAGCAACAAAACTTGCTACTCACCAATTTTGTGTATCTAAGATCATTTTGAAGACGCTTCTTACTGGCAAAGTGTTGGCTTCCAATCCGATGATCCAAACACTAGGAAAACCTAAAACTAAAAGGCTAAAACTTCTTTCTCAAAAAAAAAAAAAAAAAAAAAAAAAAAAAGGCTAAAACTTATTACACACGTGTGATGTGTGTAACAAACAATGCTTGACCTAAAAACCAATTAGCTATACGGCTGTGCCTATGTCACAATGTGTAATAGCATTACAAATAGGTCGGACTTACCCAGTTACCCTATGAAATCAAGCAATTATTTATTTATTATTATTCAATAGTTTTTTTTAATAATATTTCAATCTTATAAGGACAAAAAATATTACCAGTTAAACTAACTTGAACCTAGGGGTGTCAATGTTCGACCCAACCCGTGATCACGACACGAACTCGACATGGGTTTTTTCGGGTTAGGGTTGGACCTTAATGGATTTGGGTCATAAACAGGTAGACCCGAAAACGACACAATATGAAACGTGTCATAAGCGGGTCAACCCGCATAACCCACAATAGACACGTTTGACACGCTAATTTATTTGTGTCAACTCAAAATGACCCACTTAATACAACCCGTTTAACTCGTATAGCAAAAAAAATTTATTTTATTTTAGATTTGTCAAATACCTTTTATATCCAACATATATTTTAAATTTAAAAAGAAAAGTGAGTAACTACAAAAATTTACAAGGGATATAATTAGAAATTGAAACTTTATAGATCCTAGAACTACTAAAACTTTTTTTTGGTATAGAACTTGCATAAATGAAATTGGACAAGCTTGTGAAAGATGTTATGAATTTGGACATCAACAAAGAATCTATGGATAATAATCATAGTCATAGTCAGGATTAGTCTACTATTTACTCAAATTCTTTCAATATTGATACTTAGCATTTAACGAGTTCCAAGGATATTATATTTTTGTTGAACTATGTTATTTTATTTTTGTTAAACTTAGTTATTTTGAATTTGGGTTGAAGTGTATACACTTCTTTTGGAGTGTAAAGAACTTATTTTCTAGATGGATGTTATATTTTTGTTGAACTATATTATTTTGAATGTGGGTTGAAGACTTGAAGTGTATGCACTGCTTTTTGGGATGTAAAAAAATTTATTTCTAGATGGATGTTATATTTAATATTATACAGGTTGAAATGGGTTGTGTTACATTTGTGTCAACCCAACACGACTCGTTTATTAAGCGTGTCAAATGGGTTGGGTCAGGTCAACCCGTCTTATTAACAGGTCGGGTTAGGGTTGAAGGATCATGACATGATTATTAAATGGGTCGGGTTAGGGTTGAGCGATTTAGTCGAATACCCCTACCTTGACACGACATGAACCCGACACACTAACCTGAATTGACACCCCTACTTGAACCCACTTTTATTATTCAATAGTTATGAAGGAGGGATTTAAACTTTAATGTCTCCATAGAAAATACTAAGAAGTATCAATTTTTTTTTTTTTTTGGTATCAATTGTGTAGGGGCGAAAGTCCAAAATTCATGTGTATTGGGCCTTGGGCTTGTGAGAGCCCAAATTGATAAGTATTGGATCCTAGTTCTTATCCGAGAACCTGAATTTCCGAGGAGGTATGAATGAGAAGTTGAAGACTACTAAGATTTATTAACTAAGGTTTTGGGTGTGGGAAATAACCGGGAAGCTTTCTAAGGAGATATTCCTCCTCGGATCTATTGAACGTGGATCAATTGTTTACTTGGACCATTATAATAATTCTCAACAAAGCTCCCACCACGCAGAGATGCCCCACGAACATACAGGGAAGAAGGAAGACTCCAAAATATCTAGAGAAAAGTTGCTACCATCACATTAAATGCATTGTACCTACTTTTATGGCCGCATTTATGTGGAGTAGACCACTGAACAGTGTTTCCTGAGAGATCATAACTCAGAAAAAGCTGAACAAGAAGTTTGATGGGACAAATACTCAAGTGATGGCTTGGATAATGAATAAGTGTAGGGGGAGGATAGTTTAAGGGGACTATATAATGTGAAATATATTCCGTAAGAAGGGGAAAGCAATAAGAATAGGGAGGAGATTGGCATTATGAAAGAGGGGGATTAAGTAACTAAAAGAGGAAAAGCTCCTCGGATCAGGGATTTATTGGTTATCATGTCTATTATTCTCTTGAAAAACACCATTAAATACCATAATAATCATTATTAAACTTATTGGAGCCCAGTTCTTCAATCCATTCTCTACAAATTTATTGACTAGGGTTTATTGGGCCAAGATCCAGTACTATTTGGGCTTGAGCCAAGAAATCGTGACCCTGCAATTGGCGCCTTCTGTGAGAAGAACTTGTGCATTAGTAAGTATAATGGTTAAATATGGCAGGATCAAGTCCACATCAAACAAGTCTGCATTAGGCGGAATCTGCGAATTTTCATCAACAAGATGATTTCCTCAATCTCGAATGTGAAAGAGATCGGGAAAAATATCGAGAAAGCAGTGTACATACCACCCATACAAGTGGGAGCCGCTTTCGAAGGGGAAGCCACATCTCCCACGTGCGAGATGATAATAAAGCCATGCAACGAGTGATTGATGACTTGAAAAGGCAACTCCATCGAGCACAACAGAGGCCATCCCCTTTTAGCTCCGATGTCTTTTCCAATGAGGAAAAGAACACTATTTACAGACAGAGGTCAAGAACTCCACCAAGCGAATCTTTCTCCTATGATGAAGAGCGCCATCATTGGAGAAAACGTAAAAGTCCTTCTCGCAAAGGAGTAGGAACTGACATGATGAAAAAGGCATTGAGTCAAATTTCTAAGTCACCCTTCACACGGGGGATAGAAAAGGCAAAATTTCCTAGACGATTCCACCAGCCTACGTTCACCATTTATAATGGCCGAACGGATCTTGTAGAACACGTAAGTCAGTTCAAACATAAGATGGCTGTCCATTCTCAGGACGAGGCCTTGATGTGTAGGGTATTTCCATCAAGCTTAGGACCAATGGCAATGAAATGATTCGATGGGCTAAGGAAAAATTCTGTTAGTTCCTTTAAAAAGCTCACCCAAGCATTTTGCTCTCGATTTATCACATGCAGTAGGGTTCCTTAATCTTTGGACTCTCTATTGTCCATGTCAATAAGGGAGGGAGAATCTGTAAAGGCGTATTCAGACAAATACTGGGAAATGTTTAATGAGATTGATGGCGATTTTGATAACGTTGTTGTTAAAACTTTCAAGATCGGCCTCCCATCCGAGCACGGTTTAAGGAAATCTCTGATAGGTAAACCTGTCACCAATTTACGCCAGCTCATGGACCGAGTTGATAAGTACAAGAGGATTGAAGATGACCAATAACAAGGAAAAGGGAAGGCTAAAGTTATCCGTTAGGAAATGAGGGATTTTAGGTTGGACCGATACAATAATAACTGGCCAAGAAGGGATTATGCAGGACAATCAAGGTCTACCAATACCTAAATGGTTAATGCAATGTTTTGAGAGCCGATTCGACAAGTTCTAGAGAAGATTAAGAACGAACCATTCTTCAAATGGCCAAACAAAATGGCTGGAGACCCTACGAAACGCAACCAAAGCCTTTACTGCCATTACCATCAGGAACAGGGACACACTACGGAAGATTGTAGGAACTTGTGGGATCATTTGGACCAGCTTGTCTGGGAAGGAAAACTAAAATCACTCTTGCATCATTCTAGTGGCCAAGGGAACCAGACGAGTTCAGACTCCCGGAAAAATGCTCCTTCTATGCCTCATTTGGAAACGATCAATGTCATCTTCGCTGCTCTTGGAAGGACTGGATCCTAACCCTCTAGAGTGATGTCAGTGGCTCAGTTGTCAACCGATGAGGATGGTTCAGAGCCGAAGAGGGCTAGAATACTAACTCAACTAACTTTGGGCTTCTCGGAAGAGGATAAAACCGGAACCATCTAATCCCATGACGATGCTTTGGTGGTTACACTCAGAATAGGGGGGTATGACGTGAGGCGAGTGTTGGTAGATCAGGGTAGTGCTATCGAAATTATGTACCCTGATCTATACAAGGGATTGAATTTGAAACCCGAGGATTTAACGGCCTATGAATCTCCCTTAGTAAGTTTTGAAGGAAAGACTGTCATTCCCAAAGGCCAGATCAGGCTACCCATACAAACCGATTCAGAAGTAGTGGAGGTGGATTTCATTGTGGTAGATTCTTATTCCCCCTATATAGCCATTGTGGCCAGGCCTTGGCTTCATGCCCTAGGGGCCGTCTTTTCTACCCTGCATCAGAAGGTGAAATACCCTTCAGAAGGCCTAGTTAAAGAGGTTTTGGGCAGTCAATCTGTTGCTAGACAATGCATGGTGGCGGCCATCTTGCACAAACCTGAGGCTGCGCCCTCGGCATTTGCTAAAAAGCTCCTATAGCAATCAAAAGCTCCGGCTTCATTGGAAAGGGGATTAGCCAAGGAGGCGAGCTGTGAGGATCTAGAAATAGTAGTTAAAGAGGTTTTGGGCAGTCAATCCGTTGCTAAGCAATGCATGGTGGCGGCCATCTTGCACAAACCCGAGGTTGCGCCCTTGGCCTTTGCTGAAAAGCTCTTATAGTAATCAAAAGCTCCGGCTTCATTGGAAAGGGGATTAGCCAAGGAGACGAGTTATGAGGATCTAGAAAGAGTGGTTATTGATAATGATTCAGAGAAGTTCTTTCAAGTCGGGGTTCAATTGCCTCCTTAAGAAAAACAAGAACTAATAGAATTCCTCCGAAAGAATGTTGATGTGTTTGCCTGGAATGCTTATGAAGCCCTAGGAATTGATCCTGACTTCATTTGCCATCACTTGAATGTCAACCCAGCAATCACTCCTAGAAAGCAACCACCTAGGCATTCATCCAAAGACCATTATGAAGCTGTTAAGGACGAGGTGACCAAACTTAAGCAAGCAGGGCTATCAAGGAAGTATTTTATCCCGAATAGTTAGCCAACACTGTGGTAGTAAAAAAGAAGAACGGAAAGTGGCAAGTGTGCGTAGACTTCACAGACTTGAACAAAGCCTGTTCGAAAGATCTTTTCCCTCTTCCTCGGATAGACCAGTTTGTGGACGCAACAGTAGGCCATCCTCGGATGAGTTTCCTAGACGCCTTCCAAGGATACCATTAAATACCATTGGCCTTAGACGATCAGGAGAAAACATCTTTTTTCACTCCCATTGGGAATTACCATTATAAGGTGATGCCTTTTGGTTTGAAAAATGCTGGGTCGACATACCAAAGGATGATGACCAAGATGTTCGAATCACAAATGGGTAAGAATATTGAGGTGTATATAGAAGACATGGTGGTAAAGAGTAAGATAGTGTTCGAGCATATAGAAGACCTCACAAACTCTTCGAAATTCTAAAGGGACACAAGCTTCGTCTTAATGCCTCCAAATGCTCTTTTGGGGTAGGGTCAGGCAAGTTCCTCGATGGTTGCTTTGAATCGATTTATCTCTCAGTCGGCAGACAGATATAAACCCTTCTTCCTATTGATGAACAAATGGAAAAGCTTTGAATGGACCGAGGAATGTGCTCGGACATTTCAACAACTTAAAGAGTATCTCTCTCATCCACCTATTATGTCCAGCCTTGGAACAGATGAAGTTCTGTTCTCTTATATCGTTGTGACTCCTCATGCCGTGAGTTTGGTGTTGATACGAGTCAATAGTGGTAGACAACGACTAGTCTATTACGTGAGCAAGTCATTACATGAAGCCGAGATTCGTTATTTACCATTAGAGAAGGCAATCCTAGCGGTGCTGCATGGTACTTAAAAGCTCCCCCACTACTTCCAAGCATACACAGTGGTTATCCTAACCTAGCTTCCACTGAAAGCCATACTTCGAAGTGCTGATTACACTGGGAGGATAGCAAAGTGGGGCATAATCCTAGGGGCTTTCGACATCAAGTACATTCCTCGCACCTCAATCAAAGGTCAGGTCCTTGCAGATTTGGTTGTCGAGTTCGCTGAAAGCCTTGTAGAAAAATCGGTTGGCCTGGTTACGGTGCAAGAGCCATTGTAGTGGAAGGTATATGTGGATGGGGCAGTGAACCAAAAAGTGTTCTTAATCTTGCTTGAAAAACTCATCATAGAAAAGTCATTAAAGCTAGGCTTTTCGGCTATGAACAACGAGGCCGAGTACGAAGCATTACTGGAAGGAATATCCATGGTTCAGAAAATGGGGGGAAAGTCGGCTATAATGTTCTTGGATTCAAGGTTGGTTGTTGGTCAAGTAAAGAGCGAATTAGAGGCAAGGGATGAGAGAATGCAAGGGTATTTGGTTCAAATCAGGCACCTGTAACTGAAATTTGAATCATTCAGCCTACAACACATCCCTAGAAGTGGAAATACCTGTGCCGACTCCCTGGCCACGCTGGCAACCTCCTCGGCGCAGGATTTACCTCATGTTATTCTCATAGAAAACCTGTGTAAGCCCTTAGGAATAAGAGGGAATATGACCTGCGTTCACCACATCAGCATAGAGCCAAGCTGGATGGATCCCATTATTCAATTTTTGAGTAAGGACGTTTTACCAGAGGACAAATCGGAAGCTGAAAAGATACGTAGGAAGGCTCTTCGAT
The DNA here is from genome assembly GCA_030820535.1 of Quercus parvula. Lineage (NCBI taxonomy): Eukaryota > Viridiplantae > Streptophyta > Magnoliopsida > Fagales > Fagaceae > Quercus > Quercus parvula. The sequence continues at coordinate 18,010,558 of JAUAME010000008.1, forward strand.
TCTGGTTATTCGAGGACCAAAAACTGTACAAGCACTCCTTCTTTGGGCCATATCTACTCTGCATTCACCCTGAGGCATTAGAGTTACTCCTTGAGGAGTTACATGAAAGGATCTGTGGGAGCCATACAAGAGGGAGATCCATAGCTCATAGAGCCATCACCCAAGGTTATTGGTGGCCGAACATGTAAAAGGAAGCACTAGAATATATGAAGAAATGCGATCAGTGTCAAAGATTTGTGCCAAACACACACTAATCGGAGGATTCCTGAACCCCCTCTCTAGTCCTTGGTCTTTTGCACAGTGGGGCTTAGATATTGTTGGCCCATTTCCCAAAGCAGTTGGAAACAAGTAATATTTGCTGGTCGGCACAGACTACTTCACTAAGTGGGTTGAAGCCGAGCCTTTAGCGAATATTTGAGATGTAGACGTAAAGAATTTTGTCTGGAAAAACATTGCAACCCACTTCGAAATACCTTATTCCCTCATCTCGGACAATGGACTTTAGTTCGACAGCAAATCCTTTAGGAGATATTGCTATGAATTAGGAATTACAAACAGGTATTCCACTCCACCTTATCTCTAAGGAAACGGACAAGCTGAAGCTGTTAACAAGGTCATAGTGAGTGGACTTAAGAAAAGGTTAGACGATGCAAAGGGAAGATGGGTGGAAGAACTACCGCATGTCCTATGGGCATATCGAACAACTCCTCGCAGGTCAACCGGAGAAATCCCCTTTTCGATGTCCTATGGAGCTGAGGCTGTTATCCCTAAAGAAACGGGCTTTCCGACATTAAGAACCCAATCATTCAATTCCAGCAATAACGATGAATTGTTGGAAAGGAGCTTGGACCTTATTGAAGAAAGAAGAGAAAGTGCAATGGTCCAATTGGCTTATTATCAGCACAAACTCAAACAGGGTTATGATGTCAAGGTAAAATTGAGACCACTAGAGCCTGGGGATTTGGTACTCAGAAAGGTTTTGGGCACGACAAAAAATCCAGAGTGGGGGAAATTAGGGCCCAACTGGGAGGGAACCTATCATATCACCTCGATGGCTGGCATGAGAGCATATTTTCTAGAAGATTTAGATGAGCGTGTAATACCTTGTCCTTGGAATGTAAACAACCTAAGAAGGTATTATTATTAATAAAAGTTTCCTTTCTCCAAGTATTTGTTTTGTTGTGTAAATACATCAAATTAATTGTTGTTTATTCTCTATGTAAGTGTTAAATAGATCTCAAGGTATGTCAGGTTTCTCTGACCACATACTTGGGTGAAATTAACATTTCTTGACATCTATATAAGTGTTAAACAGATCTCAAGATATGTCAGGTCTCTCAAACCACATACTTGTGTGAAATTAACATTCATTGGCATCTATGTAAGTGTTAAACAGATCTTAAGGTATGTCAAGTCTCTCGGACCACATACTTAGATGAAATTAACTTATATCAACTTAACATTGGTCGATGATTATTTGAAGATTAAGCACTCATTAAGACTCCAAGTATACTTGTATTCATAATAATTTGCTAAGGGAATTATTTGTCTGTATTGAACCTGACCTTTGATATAGTAATATCAATTCATAGCTTGGATGGGTGGCATTTAGTTGAAATAAATAAATGATCAAATACATGTTGTTAACAATGTTTATTAAGGATAAAGTGATAATAACTTAAAGCCATCCATAATATCATTCAAGATCTAAGTCAAATAAAAAGAGAAATGCCTTCATTAGATGATAAATACAAGTATTACATCTAGAAGCACAAGGCCATTACAAAAAATCGCAAAAACAAAGCTAAAACCCTATGTCTGGGTCTTTGATTGATGAGAATCCTTTTTGGAGTCAATCCTGGACTTGGATTCAGTAGCTTTAGCCTTGGACACCATATCTTCAATTGTAAGGGCATCCTTGGAGGGATTGGCATTAGCAGGAGGTTGAACTCCTTTACCCTTCACCTTCTCGTTTGGCTGAGAGACCCTCACATCACCCTTTTTTTCTTTTTGAACCCCTGTTGGGATTTCAATCCCCTGAGAAGGGTCTTCTTGGGTGTTGAGAGGTTGATTGGGAGGAGGAATGAGGAGGAAGAGCAGTTGGATCCTCTCTGATATCCTCTGGATAATATACTTTGTCTGTTCTCCTCAGATCGGAGTCAGCAAGGACTTCTGCCCAATCAAGGGCTTTGTTGTACGTTTCAGCGCAATAGTCCCTACAGACTACCGTTACCTTCGCGGTTAGCCTTACCTCAGTCTCCACTACCCTACGCTTATAAGCTACTACCTCCGCGGCCTTAGCAGCTTCCTTGACCACCTTTAATGCCTTTTGGGCTTTCTGCAATTCAGTCTTTATGTCTAGAATCGTTGCCTTCTCAGGGGCAAGGTTAATTTAGGCAGTGTAAAGCTGCTTGCGCTGATCCTCAGCTTGGGCTTTAGCATTTTTCAACCCGGCCTCAGCGCTTTGACGTGCACTCTCTATGGCCTTAAACTTCTTAGCCAGCTGCGTTTTTTCATGGTTTGCTGTGCCGAGAGCTTTTTCGACTTCGCGCTGAGATTGAGATTCTGCATCAAATTTGTTATTGGCACTTCGCACCCATTCCTCGGCCACGTAAACCTGCTGAGTGACCTACATGGAAATAGCAAAGATAATTAAAACTACGATCAAAACAACAGATAAAAAGAATTTATCTTAAACACTTGAGTAGGAAAGATACAGCTAACCATAGCTAGATCTCTTTTTAATGACATGAATAAATCGGGCTGTCTTGTGTGCTGAATGGACTTTATGTCCCTTAGGAGAAGGAGAGGTTGCTGTAGGGCTTGCGCTAGGTAATTGGCGTGGCCTTTCTGCGCGTCCCATATTGAAGCGTCATATGGAATGGGAGCACCCTTCATTTCTATCCGAGGAGCCCAGGTCCGTCGAGGTCGACGTACCTCAGCCTCATCCCTGCTATCTACGAATGCACTCCTCTTATCCCTGGGGTCCCTGGCTATTTTTTGTTGTTTATTGTCCTTCTGAGGAGCCACCTCGCCTTCCTCTAGTTCATGATCTGGCCTCCTCTTCTTCAAATTTGGCATGGCTTGTAGGTCGAGATCAGTGGGAGAAGGAGGAGGAGGAAGAACTACAGGAGGTTGCATTTTGGGGGCCTCTTTCGAACTTCCCCCTTTGTTCCTGCTGGCTAACAGGGCTTTCAAACCCGGTCTTTTCTTCGGGTCCATTGCTTCTTCTTCCTCTTCGGATTCCAAGTCTATCTGAGCAATGACCAACTGTTTTGGATGAATGGAAGAGAGATTAGCAGATTCAGTCTCAGAGTCTAAGATGTCCACTGGCTTCTTGGACGATCCCTCATTTTCCACGAAGCGAAAAAATTGATCTATTTCCTCCTCCAGGGATAGCCAAGAAGATGTGATTTCCTCTTCTGCTGCAACTATTGCTTCAAGGGGAACTTGTTGCAATGGAATTACAAGCGGAGGAGGGATTTGATGAATGGGTAGTCTGACAGAAGGAAGATCGTCTCGAGCCAAGAAATTTGGCTTAGATACGTTGATACGGTTTATCCGAGGATCTCCTGCCCTGATGGCGTGGCCTATCTCTTGAAAGACCTTGGAAATAGGTTCAAAATCCAAAATCAAATGAACGCTCACAATTGTCGATCCTCATTCACGAAAATCTCTGATCGGAGCACGTAGTTTAAAGCCGCTACGTTGGTGTGGCTGAGACGAGGTGCAACGTGCCTCCTATCTGCAATAACAGTCGAGAAAAGAGCCATGGTTAGCTCATGAAAACCCATTGTCAAGATAAAGCAAAATGAAGGATAATAACTACATGGAGAGGATTAGAAAATTTGAAGTGTTTTACTAAGGAACCTAACTCTAAGGTATCCCACCTGGCTCTCTCTCTTGAGTTGGGCAGTGGAAACCATCGTGCCATGCCCCTGAGGCGATGAGGTAGTCATTTTTCATCCCTTTGTTAGACTTAGGGAGACACGAAATGAGCCTGACCATGGGTGACCGGGACTTGAGGTAAAATCCTTCGTCGGATTGGGAATCGCACTCGTACATGTGCACCACGTCATGCCATGTGAGTCCTAATTGGAGATGTTCATTAAGAGCATCGACACAGCCTAGAATCCTAAACATATTTGGTGCGCACTGGTGAGGGCACAACCTGTGATTGATAAGGTAGTCCCTTGTTATCCCACCAATAGGGAGGGTCATTCCACCTTCTATAAAGGTTATTATAGGAATGATAACTTCCCTTACTTCCCTATTTGTAACGATTTGTTCTGTGGAACAATATCGTAGGCCCACTTCCTGGGGTATGTGATATTTCTCTTTGAAAAGTTCTATTTTTGAAGGGGAATCTACCAGACTCGCGAATCTACCCATTTAGACAAACCTAGAATGAAATGACTGAATCCTATAAGTAAAGAAAAGTAAAAGCGAGTGGCCGAGGAGAGTAGCCGAAGAGAAAAGAATATGTTTGAGAAAATATAAGTTTGTAGAAACTAATGTATATGATAATCTATGATACCTTAAAGAAGATGTTTCGAAAATCTCTCGAGGAAAAAAAAAAGAGATTTGGAATATTTTGTGTCTTAAAGAAAGTATGGGGAGTTCGAATGTGTGATATCTTTGAAAATCTAAAGACTTGTGAAAATGGAGAAATGATGTCTTCGTTCGCTTTATATAGGAAGTTGAAGTGAGTGTGAATTATTCTGCTCAAAAGTTTCAGGAAAAGGCCCATCCGTTGGATCTGCGATTCATCGTTGGATGTGCAAGACAGCGCACCGTCTGGAGCATTTAATAACGCTTTACGAACCTCGATGCGTCAGTAGCAAGTCTGAGGCGCATGAATCATCCACCCCACACGTGTGAATTGAAGAATCATGTGCTTTTATGTCATGAAAGTCAAAACCCTATTTTTTCTCCTTTGACGAAAGGGAAAAACCAAAGTTTTGAGGGTAGGGGCGAAAGTCCAAAATTCATGTGTACTGGGCATTGGGCATGCGAGAGCCCAAACTGATAAGTATTGGATCCTAGTTCTTATCCGAGAACTTGAATTTCCGAGGAGGTATGAATGAGAAGTTGAAGACTATTAAGATTTATCAACTAAGGTTTTGGGTGTGGAAAATAACCGGGAAACTTTCCGAGGAGATATTCCTTCTTGGATCTATTGAATGTGGTTCAATTGTTTACTTAGACCATTATAATAATTCTCCACAAAGCTCCCACCACGCAGAGATGCCCCATGAACATACAGGGAAGAAGGAAGACTTCAAAATATCTAGAGAAAAGTTACTACCACCATATTAAATGCATTGTACCTACTTTTATGGCCACGTTTATGTGGAGTAGACCTCTAAACAGTGTTTCCTAGGAGATCACAACTCAGAAAAAGCTGAAGAATAAGTTTGATGGGACAAATACTCAAGTGGTGGCTTGGATGATGAACAAGTGTAGGGGGAGGATAGTTCAAGAGGACTATATAATGTGAAATATCTTTCATAAGAAGGGGAGAGCAATAAGAATAGGGAGGAGATTGGTGTTATGAAAGAGGGAGATTAGTAACTAAAAGAGGAAAAACTCCTCGGATTAGGGATTTATTGGTTATCATGTATATTATTCTCTTGAAAAACACCATTAAATACCATAATAACCGTTATTAAACTTACTTGAGCGTAGTTCTTTAATCCATTCTCTACAAATTTGTTGACTAGGGTTTATTGGGCCAGGATCTAGTACTATTTGGGCTTGAGCCAAGAAATCGTGACCCTACAAATTGAATTGCAAACTTTTGGTAAATCAAGCAAATTATGTAAACTATTATGTCATGAACATGCAATTACATACCTGTCATAGCCTTAATTTGATTCCTAACGCCCCCCCCCCCCCCCCCCCCCCCCCCAAAAAAGTCTAGTTGAAACATTTGAAGCCAATGTCAAACAAGTGGGTCATCTATACACTAATACTATTAATAACAGAATTTCCTATTTGGGTTTTAACATTTTACATATTAAAATATTCTCACACAAATTCTTTTACTCTGTAAAACACTTCTATCTTTTAGTTAAATAATTTTAAATTTAAAAACTTAAATTGGTTAAAGAGTAATTTATCATTTTTTGTTTTCAAACTTTTATCAATTCTTACATAGAGAAATATCTTAAAAATTTGGACACTATTTTTATCTAACTTTTAAACGTTATTTCCCTAAATCTAAAATTAAAAAATAAAAATAAAAAGACCCGAGCGCAAAGCAATGAATGTAGTTATCTAATAAAGATAAGAAAGTATACATTTCCTCCTAAAACATGTGTCTTTCCTCCCAACCAAAAATCATTATCATTTGACAAAGTTATTGCTAATTAAGATAAGACAAATAGGTGGTGATGGAGGGCTTGTTTTTGGCCTAACTTCTCGTTCTCCACTCGCGTACTTCTCCTAGATATTCAGAAGAGCATCAGAGGAAAAAATCCAAACAACACCAACACATCCCACCAAAAAAAAAAAAAAAAAAAAAAAACCAAAACAATAACCATGGCAAGCAGAGGTGGTCCGAATCCGAATGGAGGGTGGGACTTTCGGAGTGGAGGCGGCATCTCTCCTGATGGAAATTGGAACTACAATTGGGGGACTGGTTCAGGCTCTGGTGGCACCACTTTTGGCTTTGGTTCTAGTGCAAGCTCTAGTCCTAATGGTGGTGGGTTTGGGTTTGGGTGGGGTAGCTCTACTTCAATTGGAGCTAGCAGGTTTGGGTTTGGTGCTGGCAGTGGTGGTGTTAATGGTGCTGCTAGTGCCAATTTTAACAGTGGATTCAGATTTGGATTTGGATTTGGTGGAAGTATTAGGTACCCAACAGACCAAGTCAGGTCTATTGGGGTTCGTGACACTGACGTTTACAACAGGAACAATCATGCTGCCAATGGCAATGGAGCCGCTGGGAGCCGTTAAATATTAGTGGTGATTGTAGGTAAATTGTATTAGTATCATCATATATCATATAATAATGTCAATGTCATACCGTAATGTAAATGTAATTTTTCTTATTTGAATTGAAGCATGTACGTGATGTTAATTAAAAAAAGAAAGATGCGTATGGAATATGCCAAATGCCACTAGTTTTAGTCCATAAGACTTAATAAATTAATAATTAGCCAAGGTTAATGTGCATCAATTGTTATGAGTGCTTTAATTAAGTGTGAAATTTGTAGTCAATAGTTTTTTTTTTTTTTTTTTTTGAACTGGAAAATTCTACAACAAACTAGCTGCAAATAGAGGCTAAATTGAAAATAAATAAAGGATAAAATTTAGCTGATTGTAGCCTTATACTACAATCTTACTCAATATTTTTTTATTGGTAGTGATTTTGACAAATTCACAATTGAATTACATGTTCTTCTTATATTCTCCATGCTTGTAAAATTTCTAGAAAATTAAAGATTAATAGCTATGTCATCAATAAATTGTTTAAATTGCAAGTTTTTGTAGTTTAAAAATATGTATAAAATATAAGCTTATAGATCATTTAGTAAATAATATATGATTGACACAAAATTTGACATACGTATTAAAAGTGTAAAGAGCATGTAATTCAGCAGTTAAATTTTCAAAATATATAGGGTATGTTTATTTTATTGAGTAAGGTTATAGTCTTAGGCTACAATAAATTTTCTAGCTAAACTTTGTTCATAAATAAATAAGTTCTTTCTCACTTGGAAAGTTCCATAAACCAGAACTCTTGCTCACTATTCTGCAAGAAAATAGATGCAAATTAATCAAATCAACAATAAAATAACTAGAAAAAAAAAAGGTTTTTAATCTAACTAATTAAGCAATTCAGTTCACAGTGGAACTGAATTAAACTAATTACGTAATTAATTGTTGGAAAAACTGGTTTTGCATCTCATACAAAAACCACAGCAAAAGCAACATAAGAATCTACTTCATTCATGTGAAATAACATGGAATATCTAGAGTTTTAGAAACAAAGTATAGAAAGGTGTACCTTAAAGTAGTGAAATTCAAAACAAAAGAAGATCGAACTTGGGAAGACCTTCAATTTTTACTCCAATTCCACTTGTGTCCAAGATGTGTGGTCTCTCAATAAGTTATGTATGCACTTGTCCAAGAGAGAATGTATTTTGAGAAAACTATATTATTATCTTTTAATCATACGTACGTTTTTAACTGTCAAAAGCAGTTACTTTATTTAATAACTTTTATTAAATAAACAACTGATTATCTAATTAGGCTAGCCTTTTGGGCTAGCCCAATTGGGCTTTAGTGTGTGGTTTATAGGATGAGACCAAAGGGACAAATAAAACTCTTAACTCTAATGGGCTTCGGGCTTATCTGTCAACTCTTGACAAGCCCAAAATTACCATTAATTATATTTAATACTACTATATAAATATAATTGCACTCTAGGCTTTATTAATAAAATTAAATCCCAAGACTTTATTATCTAAACAATTAACCCTTTCATGAAGATATTCGTAGTAATACAAAGTTATAATATATAACTGTCACTTTGAAAATGACTAGTTCTTGATCATTGAGTACCCAGTTTAATCTTTTAAGTTATTCTTATATATTTATGAAATCAAATTTCATAAAATATAAAGTTTAGTAACTCTTTACTAAAGTGATTAGGCCTAACACTCTGAATAACCAAACTCATTAAACTTATCTTAAGAGAATATTTTATATCTCTACAAAGAGACAATAAATTCCATCTTGAGAATATCCATTCCTTTAGCACTACATGTGGCTACCTAACTTACTAAGGTTTTGACCGTTGAATTAGATCTCACTCCTGATATATCAAAGCAACCTACATTTCATGATCGGGTTCACTATCCTCTCAGGATTGAGAGTTTATGTAAATTAAAGTCGTGGCATTTATTATTTAGTTGGCAGTCGTAAATAGAATAATTAATCACACAGTGGTCTAGTTCAATATGTCTTATACATTTAAGACACATCAACATATCAACTAGAAGTCTTCACTTCCATGATCATGACAAACTATCTTAATTGACACGTTATAGTCTTCACAGATGAAATGTCCAATTTCATCACTGACTACGAACTAAGGTTTTGAGTTTACAAAGAACTTGTGATTTATATTTTTTGTGATTAAATTACATAAATCACATACTGTGCATCTCAAGGACTATATGATAATTTCCAAATATTCATGTTACCATTATTTTGGATAATAAAACAACTTCATTATTTATAACATAATATCATACACAATATCGTACAACAGGATTTTAGGGCACTAATCATAACAATCTCCCACTTGCCCTTAAAGACTATTGCGTACCAATCTAACTTTCATTCCCTTCAAGTGTGACTTAAAGGTCCTTTGGGGCAAGGCTTTGGTAAAGGGATCTGCTAGATAATTTGCACCATCAATCTCTACTAATACCACAACTCCTCGAGTCTGAATGTGTCGAATAATATGATACTTTCTTTCTATGTGCTTTCCTTTCTTGTGATTCCTTGGATCCTTGGATTGTGCAATTGCTCCATTATTGTCACAAAAAAATGTGATTAAAACTTGTTCTATTCTCATAACACCAAGATCAGAAAGGAATTTCTTAATCCAAACAACTTCCTTTGCTATTTCACAAGCAACAACATATTCAGCTTCCATGGTGGAGTCAGTAATACAAGATTGTTTAACATTCCTCCAACTAATGGCTTTACCTCCCAAGGTGAACACATAACAGGAGGTGGACTTTCTGAAATCAAGATCTGACTGAAAATCAGAATCTGTGTAAACAATAGGTATCAAATCCTCACAATGGAAAACAAGCATATAGTTCTTCGTTCTCCTTAGATACTTGAGAATGCTTTATAGTCTCCCAATGTTTTGGTCTTGGATTTGATTGATATCAGCTAACCATGCCAACTGAATAACAAATATTTGGCCTACTACATAGCATGGCATACATGAGACTTCCCATTGCTGAAGCATAGGGAATTTGTCTCATCATATTTTCCTCTTCAAAAGTCTTAGGCCTTTGGTCATCAGACAAAGGAACTCCATGCCTGAAAGGAAGTAATCATTTCTTAGAGTAAACCTTGCTAGAATCTTATCTATATATCCAGCTTGAGATAAGCCTAATATCCTATTCTTTCGATCTTGCCAAAGCTTGATCCCTATTATATAGCTTGATTCACCCAAGTCCTTCATATCAAATTGGCTTGACAACCAAATCTTGGCTAATGACATTACCCCTACATCATTCCTAATGAGTAGGATGTCATCAACATCAAGCACTAGGAAAATTCCTACTTTATCTTGATGTCTCTTTTACACACATGCTTCATCAAGATATTGTTCAAAACCAAATGATTTGATTGCTTGATCAAACCTAATGATCCATGACCTAGATGCTTGCTTAAGTCCATAAATGGACATTTTCAATTTGCATACCATATGCTCTTGGTTCTTTGCTATGAATCCTTCTTATTGCTTCATATAAATTTCTTCTTCAAGATTGACATTTAGAAAAGCAGTCTTGATGTCCATTTGCCAAATTTCATAATTAAAATGAGCAGTAATGGATAAGAGAATTCTGATAGATTTAGGCATGGCTACTGGCCAAAAAGTTTCTTCATAATCAATGCCTTCTTTTTGTGTATACCCTTTCGCCACTAGTTTTGCCTTAAAGGTTTCAACCTTTTCATCTACCCCTCTCTTCCTCTTGTAGACCCATTTGCAACCAATAGGTTTAATGTCATTAGGCGCCTCTACAAGATCCCAAACTTGATTGGAATACATAGAATCCAATTAAGATTTAATAGCTTTAACCCAATGATGTGCATCTATATCTTTTATTGCCTCTTCATAAGTGTAAGGATCAGATTCAGGCCTTTCTAAGATAGCTTCAAAAGTTTCTCCCAAAAGTGTAAATCTTACAGGTGGCCTAATACTCCTCCCACTACGACGAGGTTCTAGTGTACTAGTCATCTCATGAGTAGTATCTTGTGGTGAATCTAATACAACCACATCATCCCTAGTTTCATCCATTGATTGATCAATTATAGTTTCATTCATTTCAATCAAGAAAACTCTACTTCTAGGAGTAAAATTATTCATATAGTCATTTACCAAAAATTTGGCATTGGTACTAACAAACACTTTGTTATCATTATGACTATAGAATAAATAACCCCTAGTTCCTTTTGGATAACCTACAAACAAACACACTTCTAATTTTGGTTCCAATTTATCAGGCTTCCCTTTCAGCACATGTGCTAGACAACCCCAAATATGGAGGTATCTCATACTAGGCTTATGCCTACTCCACAATTCCATGGGTGTTTTGGGAACAAGTTTTTATGGAACTAAATTTAAGAGGTGCATTGCTATTCCTAAGTCATACCCCCAAAAAGAAATAGGGAAAGTTGAATAACTCATCACTGACCTTACCATTTCTAAAAGAGTCCTATTCCTTCTTTCCACCACACCATTTTGTTGGGGAGTTGCAAGTGCAGTCAATTGAGATATAATCTCATTTTCAGTTAAGTAATCCTTGAAATCTCCAAGAAGGCATTCACCACCACGATCAGATCGAATGGCCTTTATGTGTTTACCTAATTGATTTTCCACTTCAGCCTTAAACTCTTTGAACTTTTCAAAAGTTTCAGACTTCCGTTTCGTTAGGTACACATAACCAAATCTAGAGTAATCATCTGTAAAAGTAATGAAATACTCATATCCTCCTTTTGCTTGGGTTGACATAGGACCACATACATCTGAATGTACTAGCTCTAGCAGTTCATTAGCTCTATGCCCTTTTGCATTGAAAGGTCTTTTTGTCATTTTACCTTCCAAACAAGATTCATAAACTGGGAATTCATCAAAATCCAATTTTTCTATAAAACCATCTTTCACCAGTCTTTGAATCCTATTTGGATTAATATGACATAAACGCAAATGCCAAAGATATGCATCACTAGTAGAATGAAACTTTCTCTTTAATGATTTTACATGTGAATTACCATCTAATTCAGAATTGTACAACTCATGCTTATCAGGAGTTAAAATATAAAGACAATCAACAATATTGCCAAAACAAATAAACACTTTATCCTTCTTAATTACAACATTGTCTTTAAAGATAACACAATATCCATGTCTACCTAAATAAGTTGCAGAAATCAAATTCCTACTAACATTAGGTACATATAAATAGTTTTCTAACATTAAAACCTTAGAACCAAAACACAAATTAAACACCCTAAATGCTACAACTGGAATTTTGCTCCCATCAGCCAAGTAAGAAACATTTCCCTTTCATTCAGCCGTCTAGTCTCCTGAAACCCCTGCAAAACATTACAGATATGATTAGTACATCCTGAATTCACAAACCAGGAATTTGTGGGATTTTGTACTAAAAAAATTTCAAGAAGGAATGATCTTATCATACCTTTGTTCTTAGCAGCTAAGAATTTTGGACAGTTCCTCTTCCAGTGACCTTTCTCACCACAATGGAAAAATTTTCCTTTGGTGTAGTCCTTTGCTTTCTTCTTTCCCTTATTGGCAACTTGCTTACCTTCTTGTTTGGCGAAATTCTTCTTCTTCCAACCACCCTTGCCTTTCGACTTAGGCTTAGAAGAAGATGTTTTAGCCATATTAGTATCAACACCGGCTTTCACAAGGATGCCTTCCGTTGCCACCAATTCATTCATCAATTCAAACAAAGTATAAATCTTTTTGTTTATATTATAATTAAGTCTAAATTCTTTGAATGACTTTGGCAGGGATTGGAGTATCATATCCACTTGGGATTCTCCATCAATGTCAGCACCTAAAACCTCTAGTGTATTTAGATAAGAGATCATTTTAAGGCAATGTTCTCTACCTTGAGTCCCTTGAGCCATCTTGGTATTCAGAAGAAGCCTAATATTGTCTTGCCTAGCAGAATGGCCTTGCTCACCAAACATCTCGTTCAAACTAAACATAATGTCTAAAGCTAGTTCCACATCCTACATTTGATGATGTAGAACATTTGAAATAGATGCTAGGATATAGCACTTAGCCATCTCATTAGATTTCCGCCAACAATCATATCGTTGCCTCTCATCAGAAGGAGCATCTATGCAGGAAAGTCTGGACATGGTTCAATAAGCACAAATTTGTGCTCTTCGGCAATAAGAACAATGTCTAAATTCAAGATGCCATGATTAAATCTAAAAATAATAAACATGAATACAATAAGTAAACAGGACATTATCAATTTAGCATATAAGCACATAGTATGGAACCTTAACAAAACCATAATATAAAAATATACAACAACAACCCAATCCCATATTTAAAATTCCTTGGTAGCAAGTAAATAATAAATATTATGATTAATTGAGAACTATTCTCATTTCTAGTGCTACCTTGATAACTCTTACCAAACACTAATAATATGTCGTTTTCCCTTTAGCCTCTAAGTAATAATGACATAGCTCTATAGGGAGGTTAACATTAAACTTAATCTAGTGTACACCATTGTCTAGACTTTATGTGAGTCACCAAGTAACTCCACAATAGCGTGATCGTTCTCAATGTAAAACACACATCATCCATCATTAAGATGTTTAATTTGTAGTATCAAGAATTAAACACCCTCCGTAGGGAGCAAAGCATATATGCCAAGGCGAGGTGCCTAATCACACTACTATAAACCAACAATGGGGACTATGAGATTCAACCCTTGAATCTCTCTCCCACTAGAAATTTTAAAAGAAGGGTTTTTATTTAGCAATTATGTGTAATCTTATCACACGTGGCCTTGCACTTTATCAATGTTTTAACACTTGATCAACACTAATCAAATTAGTTTTACATGATCAAAAACACAATCCCTAAAATAATAATTAAGTGGGATTGAGTTCAAAACTTAATTTCACAGATACTATAGTCATAAAGTTACAATTTGGCATCCTTCTAAAATAACATCACAGCATCCTTATCAGTTATACTTGTCAATGCCGAAAAACATTAACTAATATACCTGCAAAGTAATAGTTGAATAGCTTATGTAATTTGTATGTGTATGAATCCATATATATAATAATATATTAAAGGATTCCAATAATACAAAAAACACGACACATCAAATTCTAATATTAGCAATATACGTTCATGTGTATGAATCCATATATATAATAATATATCAAAGGATTCCAAGAATACAATAAGCACGACACATCAAATGCTAATATTATCTATATATCCAGATATGTGTTCATTCCTAATACAAAGACTATCAAGATACGGCACCATAACTAAGAGACATGATCTGGGCTTCATGGAATAACACGAACCAATATATATATATATATATATATATTTATAAAACATGGCATATATTAATCAATGCACACAGGGTTTATTCACAATAAATCTAAAACAATATTATGCAGAAAAATTACTGCAGAATTTTGAAACACCAAGAAAACAATTTTCTTCGATTCTAAAACTCAATCACATGTTATACAAGCATGATATTGAAGTTTTCTTTGACACCAATTCTTGGAAAAACTGGTTTTGCATCTTATACAAAACCTACAGTGGAAGCAACATAAGGATCTACTTCATTCATGTGAGATAACATGGAATATCTAGAGTTTTAGAAACAAAGTATAGAAAGGCGTACCTTGATGCAGGGAAATTCAAAATAAAAGAAGATTGAACTTGGGAAGACCTTCAATCTTCACCCCAATTCCACTTGTGCCCAAGATGTGTGGTCACTCAATCAGTTATGTACACACTTGTTCAAGAGAGAATGTATTTTGAGAGAACTGTATATTCTCTTTTAAATGCACGTACGTTTTTAACTATCAAAAATAGTTACTTTATTTAATAACTCGTAGGGAAAATTACAATTTACCCACCCGTGGTTTGGCCAAAATTTAAGTTGCCTACCTGTGGTTTGAAATTTGACACTTTACTCACCCGAGGGTAGCTTAGTTAAAGTTTTGTAACCTACTTCTGTTAAAAGCATGGCTAAATATGCAATTTTATTCCACTTTTATGTTTCTCTCCTCAAAAAACACAAAAAATATAAACAGACAAGATTAAATAAGTTCAAAAAGAATCTAACGGAAAACTTGCATCATGAAATTTCAAATCCCATGTAGGAATTTAAATTTCAGTCAAACCTTAGGTAGGTAAAGTGTCAAATTTCAAATCACAAGTAGGCAACTTCAATTTTGGCCAAACCATAAGTGGGTAAGTTATAATTTACCCTAACTCTCTTATTAAATAAACAACTGATTATCTAATTGGGCTAGCCTTTTGGGCCAGCCCAATTGGGCTTTAGTGTGTGGCTTGGGATGGGACCAAAAGGACAAATAAAACTCTAACTCCAATGGGCTTCGGGCTTATCTGTTAACTCTTGACAAACCTAAAGTTACCATTAATTATATTTAATACCATTATATAAATATAATTGCAGTCTAGGCTTTATTAATAAAATTAAATCCCAAGACTTTATTATCTAAACAATTAACCCCTTCATGAAAATATTCGTAGTAATACAAAGTTATAATATAACTGCCATTTTGAAAATCACTACCTCTTGATCATTGAGTACCCAATTTAATCTTTTAAGCTATTCATATATATATATTTATGAAATCAAATTTCATAAAATATAAAGTTAGTAACTCTTTACTAAAGTGATTAGGTCTAACACTCTGAATAACCAAACTCATTAAACTTATTTTAAGGAAATATTTTATATATCTACAAAGAGACTATGAATTCATCTTGAGAATATGTGTTCCTTTAGCACTATATGTGGCTGCCCAACATACTGAGGTTTTGACCGTTGAATTAGATCTTACTCCTAATATATCAAAGCAACCTACATTTTATGATCGGATTCACTATCCTCTCAGGATTGAGAGTTTATGTAAATTAAAGTCGTGAGATTTATTATTTAGTTGGTAGTCGTTAATAAAATAATTAATCTCACAGTGGTTCAGTTTAATATGTCTTATACACTTAAGACACATCAACATATCAACATATCAACTAGAAGTCTCCACTTTCCATGATCAAGACAAACCATCTTAGATGACACGTTATAATCTTCACAAATGAAATGCCCAATTTTATCACTAACTATGAACTAAGGTTTTGAGTTTACAAAGAACTTGTGATTTATATATTCTGTGATTAAATCACATACTATGCATCTCAAGAACTATATGATGATGTCCAAATATTTATGTTATCGTTATTTTAGATAATAAAACAACTTCATCTATATATATATATAAAACCAAAACTTTTGAAGCTCTTACAATTTTCCACGTCAGCAATTAATTTTTTTAAAAAATAAAAATAAATTATTTTATTAAGCTTTTTACTTGCTAACTTGACACACTACCCTCACCCGATAAACTCCCTCTCCTTCTTTGCCTTTTCTGTTCTCTCTAGCTCTCTCAATTCTCAAACCCCTAAACTATAGTCCACGGGAACCGGCCTCCCACTCCTTTAGTGGCTGAAAGTTTTTGATCTTGAGACTTTACCATTAGACCAGATTCTCTCCGCAAACATTACTGGTAAGTTTTTTATTTTGTTCTATAATTTTCGATGTTAAATATGATTTAGGGTTTCATTTTTGGTTCTTTGCCTCTTCCGTTCTCTCTGCCTTTCTCAATTCTCAAACCCCTAAACTATAGTGCACGGGGGCCAGCCTCCCACTCCTTTAGTGGCAGAAAGTTTTTGATTTTGAGACTTTACCATCAAACCAGATTCTCTCCGCAAACATTACCTGTAAGGTTTTTTTTTTTTTTTTTTTTCTATAATTTAGGTTGTTAAATATGATTTAGGGTTTCGTTTGGGAGTGTTTCTTTCGAATGATTAGCTTAGATTGATGGGTTTGGAGCCCGTAGTGGGTTTTATTAATTTCAATTATTGGCTGCAAGAAAATCCATCTAGGATTTTAGATTGAATTTTTATATGTGTAGATTGAAAATTGCATCAAGTTTGTGAGTTCAGGGGTTACTTAGTGGAAAAGTAATTATTTTTAAAGTATGAAAGTAACCATTGTGTTGGATTTGATTGTCTGAATGGCTTATATGGGTTTGATTCTTTGGATTGATAACATACTAGGGTCAATTTTCGTTTTATGTTTTATGGATAAGATTTATTTGGGCTGTTGCTGAATGTTTTCCAGCTGAGCTTTTGGCTATAGGAATGAAGCCAGAATCTGTTACTAAATTGAGTGAGCCTAACTACCTTCATTGCATAATCCAATTCTCGCTACTTTATTAGTTCCATGTTACAATTCAAATCCAAAATAACTTGAAAATATTTAGAAGCCTATAATTGAACATATTGAACTCAAATAATACCATATTCTCTCTGATTCATCAATTTAGAAACACACACAAAAAAAAAAAAAAAAAAAAAGAGAGAGAGAGAGAGAGAGAGAGAGAGAGAGAAAATAATGGATTTGTCGCAATTTGAGCTATTTTATGTTTTAGAGACTATATATGTAACATAGTGAAATAATGGATTTGATAAACAATTCAATAAGGTGATTTGCATTATGATGGAAATGTGTAATTCTATATTAAGTATAGTTTTTCTTATGTTCTTTATATTTTCCCTATCTACATGTATTGTGGATTGCTTCCAACAATTTTATTTTCTGATTGTAAATCATTAGAAAGCAAAATAAATGTGTTTCATTTATTTTCTCTTTTGTGTATTTTATTCACATATTTCAATTAGGTAGTCAAAAGTAATTTGGCTGGTAAGAAGTATTGTTCTTTAGTGCCAAATGTTTGTTTGAATTGGAAGCCTTAAGGAATAATTTTCATGAACAAGGAACCCTCATTTGTTTGGTATATTTTATGTTCAGCTGGCCTTTGGTGTTACTATCAGTTACATATGGCTTGGTCTTAATAAAAGATTATTTCAAGGCAAAGTAAGTGGGGTTTCTGTACCACTATTTATCTCTGAGTTGAGGACTTCTTTCATTGTAATTTTGGATGGTTCTTACTTCATGTTGAACAAAATTTCTTGAATTTGTCGCAAACCTTGATGGGTATTGCTTAATGAAAAGTTATTTGTCTCGTATATGTGGTTAACTTCAACTATCACGGTCATTACTCTTGCACATGGAGGGGTAAGTCCATATGACTTCAATTTTTTTTTCTTTTTCTTTTCATCTATCTTTTATAGCAAGGTTAGCAATCTGACGTTGACCCAAAAAACATTGAAATAAATATGACTTTAGGCTTACTTTGTCTTGAAGATTTTCATTTTTTTTTTTTAAATGTATATGATATATGCTCACATTAATGATTTTTTTATATAGCGGATAATCCATTTGTGTCTTTTTAAGAAATTTCAATGAGTAATATTATATTTTTTTATAAATCCATTCCTATTCAAGAATTATAGGAGCATAAGTATAGTGATGATCTTATTTTTGTTTCAAATGGTAATTCGTTTAAGCTTGAACATTTTTTTATAGGGACTAAGGCTTCACAATGTTGAAATTGTCAATTTGAAAGAAGCAAACAAGAAGAATTTATTAATTCCTAAGAAGCTATATTTGGTTTTTGATTTAGATCACACGCTGCTAAATTTTAATGAGCTTACAGATATGACATCAGAATAAAATATTTAAAGAAAAAAATAGATTATTTGCAAGGTATTACTTTTACATTTATATTTTATTACTTTGGTAGTGTGCTTAGCATTTTGTATATCATTTTTTCAGCTATAATGGTGGCATTGCTTCTTTTTTTGCTATTGTAATGTTGTCATTTTGTAGAACTTTTAGAAGTCAACATGAATGATTATCTTTAGGTTCTGAATCAATAGTTTTGAATCTGTTGATTAAAGTTTTATTTGAGTGCTTTCAATTTGTCAACGGGATGTTTTTTAAGTAAAATAATAATAATAATAATGTATGATAGTCTATCATCCTAATATGATGCCACTCAATTTATTTGGTAGTTTAGAATTTAGAGCTCATTCATGATAAAAGTCTTTATAATTATGACTGAGATTATGCTTTGACAAGTTTCCAGTTATTTGAAGTATGTATAGTTTCATTCTCAAAGGTTCTTGCTTCATCATATTGAACTCGACTTGTTTGTGTCTTGAAATTAACTCGAACTCTTATTAAAAGCTTGGTTTTGTATCTACTCTATGTGAAACATTGTAAAGAAGTAAACTTTGACTTTTTAGTTTTAAATTATAATTTTTAACTTCTGTAGTCAAACTAAGAAGGGTGAAGGAAAATTTTTCTAAAAAAAAGGAAAAAGGCTTATGGATTTTATGAGATGTATACATGTTGATTGTGATTTTTATGTTGTAGAATGATGAAAAGAATTGAGAAGGAAAAAGGACTTTGTTTAGGATAGGGTAAAAGCCTAAAGGTTGCTTCTAATGTTGCTGCACTTGGATGATTCAAAAGCTATGTAGACATGTGCTTATGCATTATTTGTGATGTTTTGTTTAGAAAAATTTACATTTTTGAGGTTCTTCAATAAATGATTTTTATTTATTTATTTACTTTTTTGAGTTATGTGGATATGTGTAATTGTTATTTATCTTAATTCTTACCTATCAAAAACATATCATCTATCCTGATATTGGAATATCAAGATGAAGGATTTGCACTTGATCCATTAAGACCAAATTCGAACATGCAAGTGATTTTGCTACCAATAAAAAGCTGGACAGTTTGTAACATGCAATTAATTCTTTTACCCAATTTGCTAGTCTAATTTGCAAATGATTCTAATTGTAAAGCTTGACAATTTGTAACTTGCTTTGGATCCAATATATATATATATATATATATTGAGTTGATCTCATTTTTAGCAGCTTTCCCGTGCATTGCACGGGTTAGCAACTAGTTATTTATAACATAATGTCATACATAATATCATACACAGCATCGTACAATAGGATTTCAGGGCACTAATCCTAACATTAACTACTAACTATTTTTCATCTTTGGGCTTTCATATGATATGCTGAACTAGCAATATATATTAAGTCCAGAATTTCAAGGCTTCCAAGGTAAGCCCATTTTCCATTCCCAATCAAAGAGATTTGGCCCATTTGCAATTAAAAAAATTAAAAAAACAAAACTAAAAATGGTATCAATCTGTATACGTGACTGTAATCTGTATGACTGTATCCAGTTCCAGTGTTATAGCAAAACCTCAGTCTCCTTTATACTTTATAGCTGAATCAAATACTATAATGTTTGGTTTACGTGGTGTAGTAGGAGCAATTTCTGATATTGGTCTTTGACTTCATCAATGTTTGGTTTACGATTATGGTTTTGAATGTTATGTTGGTGTCTCCTTTATGCAATTTCATGGTTTATATCTGCAATGCATTAATATCAGAGGAGGAGAGGGAGGGATTCTAGACAAAAAGCGTCTGAAGACTGCTCTTTAGCACATTAATGGAAGTGGCCGCTCCAGAGCATGCCAAATTTTTAGTAGGCTAAACATTGAGAACAATCTTGCTAGGGACTTAACAGGAAGAGAACTATATGCTCTCCGCGAGGAACTTAATAATTATATGGTCTAACAAGAATGGGTAAATCTCTCTTGCTCCCCCCTCATTTCCTCTCTCTCAAAATTCCAGTCTCTAGGGTGTTTGCACCTTGGCAAAATAGGATTTAGGCTAGTGCTAATGTAATGGATGAAGCAAAATTAACTCAATTTTGAACTCGTTAGGGGTTACATGTAGTTTATTTAGATTTGATAGTAAACAAGTTTATTGTACAACAAAAGAAGGATTTGGTTTACACTTGCTCTAATTATGAATGCTAGAATTGTTGGGCTTTGTGGAGCTTAGTTATGTTTGATCTGGTTGACGACCCAACCTGACCCGAAATAATGTTGCATGGTTTTGGTCATTTTGTAGCCCATTGTGAATCCTATGCGCAAGATATAGAAAATGCAGCTTTGGTGATTAGGGTTTGGTCGAAGAAGTTTTTGAGAGAGAGAAGAAATTGTACTGCCGCACTTTGTATTTTTCCTTGATAATATTGAAATCCCTGCAACTCCGTGGATGTAGGCAAATTGCCGAACCATGTAAATATTGTCTTTTGCGTGTGATTGTTTTTCTTTGGCGT
This sequence comes from Quercus parvula, assembly GCA_030820535.1. Lineage (NCBI taxonomy): Eukaryota > Viridiplantae > Streptophyta > Magnoliopsida > Fagales > Fagaceae > Quercus > Quercus parvula. The sequence goes on from JAUAME010000008.1 coordinate 18,031,710, forward strand.
GTGTTTTCTCTATTTTTGTTTCTCATAGGTTGGGAATTTCGTGTTAATTCCCTACAACTGGTATCACAGCCTAGGGTTAGGTTTGAGTGGGAGCAATGGCAGAGGAAGCAGGAAAGGTGTCTGGAATAGAAAAGTTTGATGGCACAGACTTTGGATTCTAGAGGATGCAAATCGAAGATTATCTTTATGGTAAGAAGTTGCAACTGCCACTTCTAAGGGAAAAACTTAAGACGATGAAGGATGAGAAATGGGCTCTTCTTGACAGACAAGTACTGGGAGTCATCAAATTAACTCTATCTAGGTTTATTGCACACAATGTTGTAAAGGAGAAGACCACAACAGATCTGATGAAGGCTTTGTCTGGTATGTATGAAAAGCCGTCAGCAAACAACAAGATGCATTTGATGAAGAAACTGTTCAATTTGAAGATGGCAGAGAATGCATCAGTAGCAAAACATCTGAATGAATTTAACACTATCACAAATCAATTGTTGTTTGTAGAAATTGATTTTGATGATGAGAGCCGTGCATTGATCGTTTTGGCTTCTTTGCCAAACAGTTGGGAGGCAATGAGGATGGCAGTAAGCAATTCTACAGGAAAGGAAAAGCTGAAGTAAAATGACATACGAGATTTAATTTTGGATGAGGAGATTTGCAAAAAAAATGCAGGTGAAACCTCAGGATTTGGTTCTGCCCTAAATCTTGAAACAAGAGGCAGAAGTAATGATATAAATTCTAATTGAGGCAGATCAAAATCTAGAAATTCTAATCGGAACAGAAGTAAATCTAGATCAGGCCAACAAGTACAATGCTGAAACTGTGGAAAAATAGGTCACTTTAACAGGCAATGCAAAAGTCCTAAGAGGAAGAATTAAGATGATTCTGCTAATGCTGTAACAGAAGAGATACAGGATGTATTACTTCTTGCAGTAGACAGTCCACTTGATGATTGGGTTTTGGACTCAGGAGCTTCGTTTCATACCACTCTACACCGAGAAATCATACAGAAATATGATGCAGGTGATTTTGGTAAGGTGTATTTGGCTGATGGTACAGCCTTGGATGTTGTGGGTATGGAAGATGTTCGTATATTGTTGCCCAATGGGTCTATTTGGTTATTGCAGAAGGTTCAACATATTCCTAACCTAAGGAGGAATCTCATTTCTGTTAGATAACTTGATGATAAAGGGCATGCAATAATATTTATTGGTGGTACTTGGAAGGTTACAAAGGGATCCAGAGTATTGGCTCGTAGAAAGAAGATCGGTACTCTGTATATGACCTTAAGTCCAAAAGACAAAATTGCATTTGCTGAAGCAAGTACTTATACATGCCTATGGTACCGCAGACTTAGTCACATGAGTGAGAAAGGGATGAAGATGCTGCTGTCAAGAGGAAAACTACCAGAATTGAAGTCCATTGATTTTGACATGTGCGAAAATTGCATCTTAGGAAAGCAGAAAAATGTGAGGTTCTTGAAAACTGACAAGACACCGAAGGCTGAAAAATTGGAGTTAGTACACACTGATTTGTGGGGGCCTTCTCCGGTTGCATCCCTTGGAGATTCAAGGTATTACATTACTTTCATTGATGACTCAAGTAGAAAGGTATGAGTTTATTTTCTGAAAAATAAATTTGATATATTTGAAACTTTTAAGAAGTGGAAGGTAAAAATAAACCGAAGACCATCTGTTCCCATGGAGTTCAGAGTTCCTGAGGATCTTTGGAGTGGTAAAGAGGTAAAATTTTCACATTTAAAAGTTTTTAGTTGTGTTTCTTATGTTCATATTGATTCTGATGCTCGTAGTAAACTTGATGCAAAGTCTAAAATATGTTTTTTTCATTGGCTACGGTGATGAGAAATTTGGCTATAGGTTTTGGGATGAACAAAACAGGAAAATCATCCAAAGTATAAATGTGATATTTAATGAATAGGTTATATACAAGGACAGGTCAACTGTAGTGCTAGATATTACGAAGATAGATAAAAAAAAATCTGAATTTGTTAACTTAGATGAATTGACTGAAAGTACTGTCTAGAAAAGGGGTGAAGAAGATAAGGAGAAGGTAGATTCAAAGGTAGATTATAGTACACCTGTAGTTGAAGTCTGTGGATCTTCCAGGACCATTAGACCTTCACAGCGTTATTCACCCACTCTAAATTATCTCCTGTTGACTGATGGTGGTCTGCCAGAGTGTTATGAAGAAGCCTTGCAGGATGAAAATTCAAGCAAATGGGAGTTAGCCATGAAGGATAAAATGGATTCCTTGTTAGGGAATCAGACATGGGAATTGACTAAATTACCAGCAGGAAAGAAGGCTTTGCACAACAAGTGGGTATACAAAATAAAAAATGAGCATGATGGTAGCAAGCGTTACAAGGCCGGATTAGTTGTCAAAGGGTTCCAGCAAAATAAGGGCATTCACTACTCAGAAATATTTTCTCCAGTTGTGAAGATGTCAACAATCAGACTGGTACTGGGAAACGTGGCTGTAGAAAATTTACATCTTAAGCAGTTAAATGTGAAGACAACATTCCTTCATGGTGACTTGGAGGAAGACATTTACATGATTTAGCTAGAAGGGTTCATTATTCAGGGCCAAGAGAATCTAGTCTGCAAACTGAGAAAAAGCTTGTATGGCCTAAAACAAGCTCTAAGACAGTGGTACAAGAAATTTGACAGTTTTATGCATAGAATTGAGTTCAAGAGATGTGAAGCTGATCACTATTGCTGTGTTAAGTTCTTTGACAATTCTTATATTATTTTATTGTTGTATGTGGATGATATGCTCATTACAAGGTCTAGCATTGAGGAGATTAATGATCTAAAGAAGAAATTGTCAAAACAGTTTGCAATGAAGGATTTAGGAGCTGTAAAGCAAATCCTTGGTATGAGAATTATTAGAGATAAGGCTAATGGTACATTGAAGTTTTCACAGTCAAAGTATGTGAAGAAAGTTCTCAGCAGGTTCAACATGAATGAAGCTAAACTAGTGAGCACACCCTTGGGTAGTCATTTCAAACTAAGCAAAGAGTAGTCACCGAAGACAGAAGAAGAAATGGACCATATGAGTAAGGTGTCATATGCCTCAGCTATTGGTAGCTGGGCGTTTGCTATGGTGTGTACAAGGCCAGACATTGCACATGCAATGGGAGTTATGAGCAGATTCATGAGTAGGCCTAGAAAGCAGCATTGAGAGGCAGTCAAGTGGATTCTGAGATATCTAAGGGGTTTATCAAATACATGTCTTTACTTCATAGGTGCAAGTTTGAAACTGCAGGGTTATGTAGATGTTGATTTTGCTAGTAATATTGATAGTAGAAAGAGTATTACTGGGTTTGTATTTACTTTGGGTAGTACAGCTATATCATGGGCCTCAAATTTACAAAAGATTGTTACTTTGTCTACTACAGAAGCTGAGTATGTTGCAGCAACTGAAACTGGAAAGGAGATGATTTGGCTACATGGCTTCTTAGATGAATTAGGTAGGAAGTAGGAGATGGGCATTCTACACAGTGACAGTCATAGTGCAATTTTTCTTGCCAAAAATTCAGCTTTTCATTCAAAGTCGAAGCATATACAGAAAAAATACCACTTTATTTGTTACCTTGTTGAAGATAAGCTAGTAATACTTGAGAAGATTTGTGGGTCTAAGAACTTGACAAACATGTTGACTAAGGGTGTCACTATTGAGAAGTTAAAGTTGTGTGCAGCTTCCGTTGGTCTTCTAGCTTGAGGACAGGAGGATGAGTTGTAGGGATGAGTGATTGTATTTGGAGGATCGTGGTTGATATTGGTAATTGAACTAGTCTCTAAGTGGGAGATTTGTTGGGCTTTGTGGAGCCTAGTTGTGTTTGATCCGGTTGACGACTGACCTAACCCGAAATAATATTGTGTGATTTTTAAAGGGAGATTTTCTGAGGCTTAGTCCATGGAGCTTAGTTTTGGTCGATGAAGTTTTTGAGAGAGAGAAAAAAATGTACTGCCGCACTTTGTAATTTTCCTTGATAATAGTGAAATCCTTGTAACTCCGTGAACGTAGTCAAATTGCCGAAGCATGTAAATATTGTCTTGTGCGTGTGATTGTTTTTCTTTGGTGTGTGTTTTCTCTATTTTTGTTTCTCATAGGTTGGGAATTTCATATTAATTCCCTACAAGAATATCAAGCAATTGAAGTTTAAAATTTATCATAATATTCACAAAATTTGGTTTTTGGTTTCAGAAGAATCAAGTTAAAAAGGATATTGATAGATTAAAGGATATTCAGTGCTATAGAGGAATAAGGCATAGTCAGGGATTACCTTGCAGAGGACAACGCACGCACACAAATGCCTGGACCTAGAAAGGTAAGGCAGTTCCTGTTGCAAGAAAGAAGAATGCATAACTATGTTGGATCCTTCTTTGTTTCCTAAATTCTGGCCTATGAATCAATTTGGAGTATAAATTTGTTCATTTTCAGTTAAAACTTTTTTTTTAAAACATTTTGAAGGTCTTTTATTTGTTTCTCTTTCTAAAATCTATTTCCTTTTGGTTTTATGCTATGCAATTTTTTATGTCCTTGATGAAAACTAATTTTTTCAAGTGCATAAATTTGCAGTGCTTTGAAAATAGTTAGCACTCACTAGTTTGGCATGGAAATTTTGTATGTTTGCATAAATGGCATTGGGTTTGAAATTGACAGGGCAACTATACTTTGAATGGAGATTGTTTTCTCCAAATATTTTCCAAACTTTCTTTAGTGAAAATGAATTCAAGATAATGTAATTAAGGTTTTATTTGTACTGTTTGATTTTTTTTTTTTTTTGCGAAGTTACTTTTCTTCTTGTAAATTATTCCCTTGTTCAATGGATGTTAGATACTATTATATTGAGTTCTATAGCCACCCTTAAAATTTTAGGACTAAGACTAGGTGGTTGTCGTCGTATGGAACACTCTTATTTTGACTTGACATGGAATTTACCATATGTCCAGTCTGCTACTGATAGGATTATTTAGCAAAGTTAGCTGTGAGCCAATTGGAGATTGTCCTTTTCATTTACGGACATAACTACAACAACCTAGGACATTGCCTCACCTGTTTTTTTGGATTGTTAGTTTCACTTTCATCTTTGCTAGTTCTACTGGGTCATTCATAGAGTTAAGTACAATAACATCTTGGGAAAGTGTTCATTGGTGCACAAGTAGCCAGCTTTCTAGTCTTTGATAACAAATCAACATTGGTATTGCTGTTGGATAATGATTTTTGCTATTAAGGAGCTTCAGACAATAAACTACTAGCAGAATTCTACAACATTGGCAGTTATTGGAAATTGACTAGTGTTAGGACATATGTGATTCACTTGTTAGGAACATATGCCACTATTTTATGTAATTGGTTAATCCTCTAACAAAACGCACTTTACTTGTATTTGGGTAGATCTAGGATGTGTTTAATACTTCAAGAAACCTTGTTTCAAGTTCAAGTGTTAAAGCCATGCAAGTCTGTCCAAGATTCAAGTCTAAAAAATGTCTGTCATTAAAGCTCGACAACTAGCATCTATCAAGACCTGTAGAGCTGTTCCAGCCCGTGGCTCGACAGATAGGTATCTGTCGAGCTTTATGAATTTCAGTTTTTCAAGACTGTTTTTCATTCAATCCATGATTGTATGTTTGGGTTTTCTTTTCTCACAACCCTAAATATATAAAATGATTATTTTAAGGGCCGTCAAAGGTGGAACAAGTTGCACAAGTGTTGAGCAAAGTTTGTTCAAGCAAATTGTGATTGGAAACAGAATTTGCCCTAGTTCATCTTTCTTGTAAAGAAGCTGCTGTGTTTGTGCACTGTAGGGTTTTGTAATCAAGGAGCTTCTCAATCTTCATCGTGTGATGAACTAAAGAACTTTGTAGCCAACAACCTTTTCTAGTTGGTGATTGAAATCGCGTACTAGGATCCACGCAATTAGTTAGTCATGTATTGGGAGCCATGCATTAAAAGGAGAGATTGTCACTACAGAACAGGTCCAATTGGGTATTGGGGTAAGGGTTCAACTATAGGTTGGTATAAGATACTGTGATTCCTTCACTTGTAACCACTTGTTTTGATAATAGTGGATTCTCAGGAGTGGTGACCTTAAAATCACCCGGTGGGGTTTTTGCCATGTTAGTTTTCTCCATTTGTAAACAAATCACCATGTCAATTTAATTTCCGCTGCATACTTAGTTTAATTGGTGATTTGTTTGTGCTACCATGCTTATTGCAAGTTAATTTGATTAATTAATAAATTTGGCTAATTAATCAATTAATTTATCACAAGGGGTCAATTCGTTTTTGACCTATAAAGTGGTATCAGAGCAAGCACACTCTGATTAGGTTTAATCTTTGCTGTGTGATCCATTGACCCTTGTTTGTCATGAATAGAGGACAATCTCTTATTATATCTCATTTATTTGATGGCATTAACTATGCATACTAGAAAGTACGCATGAGAGCTTTCTTGCAGTCTCTAGATGAGAAGGTGTGGCAAGCTATTGAGATAGGCTAGACCAAGTCGAAGGAAGCGTCGGCCAATTGGGATGATGCCAAGATTAACGAGGCAAACTTCAACAGTTGGGCATTGAATGCCTCATTTAGTGCAGTCACTAATGAGGAGTTCAAGAAGATATCCTCCACTGAAACTACTAAGGAAGCATGGACAATTCTCTAGACAACCTATAAGGGAACCAAGGCTGTCAAGGATTCAAAAATTTAGAGACTCACTACAAGATTTGAAGAGAATTGAAGAGAATTGAAGAGGATGAGTCGTTTGATGAGTTTTATGCCAAGCTCAAGGATATAGTGAACTTAGCCTTCAATCTTGAGGAAACCATTACTGAACCCAAGATTGTGACAAAGGAGCTCAGATCTCTACCAAGAGATTTCATGCTAAGATTACCGCAATAGAAGAATCAAAAGACATTGACAAGATTCCTTTGATATAGCTGGTTGGTAATCTGCAGACCTATGAGTTAGGTTTAACAAGAATTGGTAAATCGGGTAAAAGCAAAAGCATGGCACTGAAGGTCAAAAGTAATGACATAGATGAGTCTTCAGACGATGAAGATTCTAAGATGAAGTCTTACATCACCAAGGAATTCAAGAAGTTTATGAAGAATGCAAATGGAAAGGGCTTTGACAAGGACCGTAGGTAATCCAGTTCTTCTCAATTCAAGAGCCAAGACAAAGGGAAGAAGGATGCTAGGAATGGCAGTTAGTACACTGTTCCCTTAGGACCAAAGTATTTTGGGTGTCAAGGCTTTGGACATATGAAACGGGAGTGTCCCATATATCTCAAGACCATTGGAAAGAGTAAGACACTTGCTGCTATATTGAGCGACACTAAGCCTGAGGATGATAAATGCTCTAAAATGTGTGAAAACACAAGAGCTATTTAGACCCCCCCCAATTAAAATTACGACTCGATAAATTTTACTCTAACTTTTACTAAGTGCGAAAAAGAGTAAATGTGAGCGTATAAACAAACAAGCTACTCTAACCCCATATTCATAATAACATAGTAGTAAAATGAAAGGTAAAAGAGTAGGGAAGAAAGATGCAAACACAAAGACAACACAACAATGTGTTATCGAAGAGGAAACTGAAGTCCTCAGCGTAAAATCTCTCTGCCGCCCTCCAAGCAGTCAATAATCCACTAGAGAATGAAGTTGGGATATATGAACAGCAGAAGACCCTCCAAGTCTAATCTACCCAATGTACCTAAGTCCTCCAAGCTTCTTTCTCCAACGAGGTTACACTAAACTTTTGTCTTCTCTAGCTTACCGGATCCTGCAATACGCCCGATTGCATCCACCAAGCCTCATCGGCTTCTTTTGGCAATTCCCCAAAGCTTCCCAAGCTCTAAAACACTCTCTACACTCTGAATAGGTGTGAGTTGTGTTTGGGTCCAAATCTCCTCTCAAGGTATGACAATGGGAGAGTGATGGAGAAGATGCTATAATGATTTCTCACTAAGGATGAGTAGTTCTCTCTCTAAAAGATAGGGATGTGTGTTGTAGAAAACCTATCAAGGGTTTTTCTCTCTAAATGACCTATCTTACATTTGTGGGTAATGAGGGTATATATAGTATGGGTGAAGGGTAAGAAAGTCACTCTTAAAAATCCTCCAGACAGAATGTTTCGCGACTACCTCGCGGGAAGGCCTTATCCGCGAACACTCGCGAAAACGACAGCCTGGCACGACTCTTCAGCTTCCAGTCATGTGCTCCTCACATGGCTCTTTTGCGGGTTAGCTTCTCGCGAAATCCACTAATTCTTCATTTAAGCCTGATTCTTCACCAACTTAATACTAAACCCAATACAATAAAATACAAGGAAATAAATTAAAGCAATTACAACACTTTTTCATGGAATAAAGCCAACATAAAACATAGTTGTAAATCACAATTTTATAGATGATTCCAATAATGAGGATGACGGAATCCTGAATGCCTTCACTGCCAATGTCAATCCTACTTAGGGGATTGTTGAAGATGTGGATGAAGGAGAGGATTTTGTGGATTCTAAGTTTGAGAAGATGGGTGATCAAGATGATATCCATATAGCCTATGAGAAACTGTACAAGCTTTCTAAGAAGCATGAGAAACTTTATAGGCAAGCCACCAAGAAGCTTAGTGATGTGGAACTTGATCGTGAAGAGTTTTCCACAAAGTTTGATGAAGCCAATCAGACTATTGGAACACTGAGGTTTGAAAATAATTTCTTGGCTAAGAAGACCAAGAAGCTTGAAGTGGAGCTGTTTCAAGTTAGAGCTCAATTGGAGAGGACTTCAAATGAAAAACTTGATGAAATGCTCAGCAATCAGAAATCTGCTTCTGATTGAACCAATTTAGGTTATGATTTCTCTTCTTCTAGTATTGCTTCTGCTAGTACTACTGTCTTTCTGCTAATAATGTTAAAATTGAGAACAATGATGTTATAACTGAATTAGCTAGTGAGAATTTAGACAAGGGTAAATCTATCTTAAGAGCACCCCCTATGTTAGATAAGAAAAAAGTTAAAACCCAAGGGTTAAGAAGGCTAACTCTCAAAAGCCTAAATAAAAGAAGCAGTATCTCTGTCATCACTATGGAGCAGCCAGTCATACTCAACCTAATTGCTATAAGTGGTTAACCACTCAACAGAGCAACGGCATGATAGCATCGAGAAACCAGAATCAGTTTCCATCCTCTTTTGCTCCTCTTGGAGATCTTCTCAAAGCTCTCTCATGTTCCTTTCGAACTTGAATGGTTTCAATTCTTTCCCTTCACTGCTGGTTAAGGGTTTATTCAAAGGAAAGGTTCTTCCAAGGTGTGGAACGAAAATGGCTCCAAGTGATTATGTCACTTTTTCTCTCTCTTCTTCTTGTTTTTGTTTGCATTACTTGAGTGTTTTGCTTTACTGTTTTGAGCCAGTCTAGTTTTATGCTTTGCTTAACATGTTTTTGTTTATTGTTTTCAATTTTGTTTATTTTGTTTTTCATATAAAAATTAAAAAAATTGAAAAATTGAAAAATACAAAAACAGTGTCTGTTATGTGTACATTGGTACTTGTGTATCTTAGATGGCCATTGAAACAAAGTTTTCCAAACTTTGTATCGTTTGTAGTTTAGATGAGCATCTCTATGCACAACTAAGCAAGTGAGCTTTGTGGCTCATGTTTGTGATAAGTAAGATTAAATTATCTCTTGTATTTAACACCCGTATCACTCTTTTTGACGGGAAGGACTAGAAAATCCTAAGAGAAAGGCATAAATAACCATCTCACCACTGTTGCCTACCAATCATAAAATGACATCTGTATGCTTCGGCATAGCAAAAGTGCAATGTCAATGATATGTGTATGCTTCGACATAACAAAAGTGCAATGTCAAAAAGCTTAACATCATTGGATATTTCTTTTCTCTCTCTTATATGCCCATGCATAATTTGCTTTAAATAAAAATTATGCAAAGAAAATAAAAGCAAAAAGAATAAAAATGCTTTATATATGGTTGCAAGTGTGTCTTCTAAGAGATGTGGGAGTTGTAGTATGTACCTCGAAGGTGATAGTCCCCATCAAACAGTTATGATTGTGTGTGAGTTAAAGTGATTTTCTCATATCTCTAATCGTCATAACATGTAGACACTTATGCAATCTTGCGATATTTTTCACACACAACATGCAATATTCTTTGCTACTCTTAATACATGTGCAGGTATAATGTGATTTGGCCATCACAAGGTTTACATGTGTTAATGTATGCTCACTAAACTGTCTTAACTTGTTTTTAAAATATAAAATTGGTTAGACGTGTTTAGTATGTTTGTGTGTGTTTTTGGGATCTATGTGCTTAACATTTTTGTTGAGAAATATTTTTAAGAGTTTAAAATGTTGTTTGGATCCTTGGCTGAGTTGCATGCTTGATTGCATTCATATCTGTGTTTTTCCCTTCTTGAAAAACTGTTTTAAAGCAACCTTGACAGATCCTCAATACCTCTCGATACCTGGCTTATCTGTAGAGCTCTTCAGTTGCTTTTTATCGCAATCTCGACACCTCTCGATAGCTGGGTGGATCGATCGAGAAAGTTTTTGTCCCCTCGATAGCTCCTTGACAAATCCTCGATCCATCGAGCTTCCTTTTGCCTTGGACACATTCTCAATAGATGCTTCTATCGAACCCTTTAAAGCTCAACAGATCCTTGACACCTCTCGATCTGTCAAGATTTACTGATGGGCTATATAAGGGGCACTCGCGATTTCTGGTCTCATTTCTCTCGATCTATAAAGCCTCTTCACCTCCCAAAACCACTCTCACTCACCTTCAACCTCTTCCTCAAGGATTCTTCAAGCTTATTCAAGTTTTTCTTCACTTGGTAAGTTTCAAATCCCTCATTTTCATGCATTTCATGCTTTGTAACCTAAGTTTTTAGGATTTCTGCAAAATTTGGTGTTTTTCAAAATCAAAGAGGTTTTTATGAAATTTTTGGGATGGGTTTTAAAGATTTGATCTTAAAAACTTTGATAGGCCACAAACTGAATGACCCCTTGTGATAGAAATTAATTAATTAATTAGCCAAGTTTTTAATTAATCAATTTATCATGTAAACGCGTGGTAGCACAAACAAATCACCAATAAACTAATTATGTAGCGGAAAATAGATAACAGGGTGATTTGTTTACGAATGGGGAAAAACCTAACGGCAAAAACCCCACCGGGTGATTTTCAGGTCACTACTCCCGAAACTCCACTATTATCACAACAAGCGGTTACAAGCAAGGAATCCCAAGTACCTTACCAACCTATAGTTGAACCCTTACCCCAATACCCAATCAGACTTGTTCTGTAGTGATAGTTTCCCTTTCTAATGCTCAGCTCCCAAGTACGTGACTAACCAATTATGCGGATCCCAGTACGTGACTTCAATCACCAATCTGAAAAGATTGTTGGCTGCAAAGTTCTTCAGTTCATCAACACGATGAAGATCAGGAAGATGCTTGGTCACAAAACCCTATGGTGCAAATACACAGCAACTTCTCCAAGAAAGAGATGAACTAGGTCAAGAACTTTGTCTCTGGTTACAATTTGCTTGAACAGAGTTTGCTCAATGCTTGTGCAACTTGTGTACCGTTTGACAGCTCTTAAAACAATCCTTTTATATGTCTAGGGGTAAGAGAAAAGAAGGCCCATAGACAGATTCACAGATCCTAAGAAAATCATAGTTGAAATCTGAAATTCTTAAACCTCGACAGATAGGAGCTATCAAACAGGTATCGACCAGCTGTCGAGATTTAATGATTTTGCACTCCTTGCTTGATTTCTCAAACAGACTTGAAGGCTTCAACACTAGATCTTGAAACGTGGTTTCTTGAAGTAGTTAAACACATCCTAAGTCTACCCAAATATAAGTAAAGTGTATTTTGTCAAAGGATAAGCCAATTACATAAAATCATGACATATGTTCTATAACATGAGAAACACATATGTCCTAACAATATCCCCTTTGACAATCCGTGACAAAACCACAACTAACAAATGAACATATGAGAGAAGTCATAAATCACTTAACTCATATTCACTTGTTGAATACAATAAAATCTATCCTAACATAAACTCTTGAAAAACTTTGCAAGAAGAGAGTTTATGGCAAGTAGACTATGACAACCTGTATTTCTGAAACACTTTAAACAAAACTCATCAAGGCATTTTTGCGTGAAACAGAAATAATAGATTGCGTACAAATTAATAAGAAGCATGTGTATAAAGAGAGAAAAGAAACAACACATGAAAGGGTAGGTGAAAGAAAAACATACATCAACAATATATAAGAGAAAATAAGTACAATGTATGTCTATAAATGGTCACAAGACCTCATGTACAAGAACAATATATCTAATAAAGAAAGAAAAGAAAAAGATACATAATATCCTCACTACATCCCTCAAAAAAATAATAAGAACACTCCCCCTAACAAAATGACCTCAAAAACTAACTCTCCCTTTAAGAGTGACTACTCTCATATCCAAAATTACTTCCCCTTTTTGTCATGAGTGACAAAAGGTAGAGTGTCAAGTAGACATCTCATCGGTAGAGCTAGCATCTCCATCATCATCTAAAGCGTCATCGTCATCACCATCATCATCATCATCATCATCCTCAGCATCGGAATCGGAAGCAACTGGATGAGGTGGTGAAGGAGTAGGCTTAGGTGCAAAGTCGCCCATAATCGCCAGCCGTCGTGCAATACGACCGACACGAACATTCACCTGATACAACTCCGTAAAGAATGTATCCAGGCGAGCATCCATGCACTGCAGCTGTGCCATGACATCTCCTAAAGATACATCACCGGAAGAGGAAGGGGCGAATGTAGATGGAGTAGACCAGGATGAAGCAGAACGAGAGAAGGGTGTTGCTGAATCCGTCTGTCGCGACCGAAACTGGGCCTCGCTACGTTTAACGGTAGCATAGTCTATGGCACACATGATGGAAAAATGGTCAAATGAGGGAAAAGGAATGAAATAATGGCGTAGAATCCTCGTGATAGCGAAAGGAAAGATGAGCTTATCACGGGACACCAAATCCAAATAAACATCTATGATAGACAAAATGAAGTAAAAGGGAAAATCTATAGTGAGATGCTCAAGAAGAGATAACAAAAATTGAGCATGAGGATTTGTGATGGAGTTATAATGAGAAAGAGGATGTAAAACAAAAGTCATCACCATGTTCATGAACCTAGGACCTTTAGCAAAAGGTCGATATGGTGTAAAAAGACGCTCTCCCCAAGCAGTAGGGTGCTCACAAAAAGAAGACATGAGCTCATCCTTGGACACTATCCTCAGACGCTTACAGCTAGGATAGTCAGGAAACTCTATCTTAGGGACATGAAGCACATCCGCAACCAGCTGTGGTGTGACAAGGATGCGTGTACCTCGGACGCAAGTGAAAAAGAGAGGTACTCAACGATCTATATCGTGCATGTTGGAGTAAAACTCCTGGATAAGCACGAGAGGACATGTGATCGGGACGTCACACAGTGACTCCCATCCCCTACTGTGAATGACAGAGGGAAGGTCAGTGTCAACAAAGTCCGACAATACGACTTGGCGTTCCGAATGAATGCCTCGTCTAAAGAAGTTCTCCGAAAATGCCTTAAAGGCATCATCATCATGGAACCGAACAATAGAAGGAGAAGGATCAGAAGATGAAGCAGCACCGGAACGAAGAGGGTTCCGGGCTGGAGTGGATTTACGCTTAAATGCCATAGACACGACTAACGTAAACTAACAGAGAGGGAGAGAGAGAATGACAATCAGAAAAGTCCCAAGCAGTTTCAAATATATCGAGTATATTGAAAAGAAGTACGTATGCATGGGAAATGCATGAACATGTGACATGCAAAAGAAAATGCATTATGGGATCAGCTCAATCCAAATCTATCAGCACACAAACATATAACACACATCTAAATGCATGACAATATCATTATAATGCTAATGTGATGCAATGTATGAGGTTTTAAACATATTTAAATGAAAACCCAACCCAAAATTTCATCAAACACTCATCAATTTTGAAAAACCCCAAAATTTTTCAAAAACCCTAAAATCTAGGTTTTAAATCATGAAATGCATGAATGAGAAAGGATTAGGAACTTACCAAGTAAGGAGAAACTTGTAAAAGCTTGAAGAATCCTTGAGAAAAAGGTTTGGAGTGAAAAGGAGAGTGTTTGGGAGATGAACAGTCGTGGACAGATTGGGAGAGATCGAAGAAATGAAAGAAGAATCGCGATTGAGAAATATATAGACCCTTCATTAATGCTCGATAGCTGAGGTATCGGGAGGTATCGAGGAAGTTGTCGAGGTAGGTGTCGAGGATATGGTCTTCGACTGCTGAGGTATCAAGCAACAAAGAGTCAGATTCAAGAACAGAAGCTCAATCGATCCAGCAGGTGTCGAGGAGCTATCGAGGAGGCAGGAGCTTTCTTTACCGATCCACCAGGTATCGAGGAGGTGTCGAGATTGCGTTAAGAAAAATGATTGAGAAGCTCGACAGATAGCAAGGTATCGAGGAGGTGTCGAGATAGCTTTTCAAAATAGTTTTTCGAGATGTGAAAAACACAAATATGAATACTATCCAACATACAACTCAACCAATGATCCAATCAACACACAAAAAATCTCTCAAAATAGTCTCTCAATCCAAAAAAAATTTTGAGCACAAGGATCTCCAAAACACAAACACACACTAAACAAGTCTAACCAATTTTATATTTCAAAAATAAGTCACGATATTTTAGTGAGCATACATTACCACATGTAAAACTTGTGATGGCCAAATCACATTGTATCTGCACATGTATCAAGAATAGCAAAGAATATTGTGTGTTGTGTGTGAAAGACATCGCAAGATTGCATAAGTGTATACATGTTATGACGATTTGAGATATGAGAAAATCGCTTTAACTCACGCACAATCATAACTGCTTGATGGGGACTATTACCTTCAAGGTACATCCTATAACTCCCACATCTCCTAGATTACACGCTTGCAATCATTTTTAAAAGCATTTTTGATCTTTTTGCTTTTGATTTTTCTTTGCATATTTTTCTTTTAAGTATATCATACATGGGTTTATTAGAGAGAGAAAAGAAATACACAATAATATTTGACATTTCAATTTTACTATGCCTAAGCACACAAATGTCATTGATATCACACTTTTGCTATGCCGAAGCATACAGATGTCATACATGATTGGCAGACAACAGTGGTGAGATGGTTATTAATGCTTTTCTCTCAGGATTTTTTAGTCCTTCCCGTCAAAAAAAGTGATATGAGTGTTAAGTATAAGAGACAACTCAATCTTACTCATCACAAACAAGAGCCACAAAGCTCACTTGCTTAGTTGTGCATAGAGATGTTCATCTAAGCTACAAATGACACAAGTTTTAGAAAACTTTGTTTCAATGGCCATCCAAGGTATACAAGTACCAATGTACACATAACACACACTGTTTTTGTATTTTTCTGATTTTTCAAAAAAAAATTATTTTATATCAAAAACAAAATAAACAAAAACTGAAAACAAACAAACAAAAACATGTTAAACAAAACAAAGCATAAAACTTAATTGACTCAAAATAAAAGCAAAACACACAAGTAATGCAACAAACAAAAACAAGAAGATAGAAGAAAGTGATAAAATCACTTAGAGTAATTTTTCTTCCAAACCTTGGAAGAACCTTTCCTTTGACTAAAACCTTGAACCGGAGGTGAGGAGGAAGAATTGAAACTGTTCAAGTTTGAAAGGAACATGAGGGCCTTAAGAAGGTCACCGAGAGGAGCGAAAGATGATTAAAGCTGATTTTGGCTTCCAGACGTTATCATGCCATTGCTCTGTTGAGTGGCTAACCACTTATAGCAATTTGGTTGAGTATGACCGGCAGCTCCACAATGATGACAGAGATGCTGCTTCTTTTGTTTAGGCTTTTGAGAGTTAGTCTTCTTAGCTTTAGGATTTTTAGCTTCTTTCTTATCTAGTTTAGGGGATACTCCTAAGATAGATTTACCCTTGTCTAAGTTCTCACTAGCTTGACTAATTTTAACATCAATGTTCTCAATTTCAATATTTCTAGCAGGAGGAACAAAAACAGTAGTACTAGTAGAAGCAGTATTAGAGGAAGAAATTGTTAGGATTAGTGCCCTTAAATCCTATTGTATGATGCTATGTATGTTATTATGTATGACATTATGTATGACTTAATGTTGTGATTAATAAAGTTTCTTTATTATTATTATCTAAAATAATGGTAACATGAATATTTGGACATTATCATATAGTCCATGAGATGCATAGTATGTGATTTATGTGATTTAGTCATAGAAGATATAGATCACAAGTTCTTTGTAAACTCATAATTTTGGTTCGTAGTCGGTGATGAAATTGGGCATTTCATCTGCGAAGACTATAATATATCAACTAAGATGATTTGTCTTGATCATGGAAGTGGAGACTTCTAGTTGATATGTTGATATGTTTTAAGAGTTAAGACATATTGAACTGGACCGCTGTGAGATTTATTATTCTCCTAACGACTGTCAAATGAATAATAAATCTCACGACTCCTATTTGCATGAACTCTTAATCCTGAGAGAATAATGGACCTGATCATGAGGTGTAGGTTGTTTTGATATATTAGGAGTGAGATCTAAAGGTACGATCAAAACCTCAGTATGTTGGGCAACCACATTTAGTGTTGATGGAACATATATTCTCAAGATGGAATTCATAGTCTCTTAACGGAGATATAAAATATTCCCTTGAGATAAGTTTAATGGGTTTGGTTATTCAGAGAGTTAGGCCTAACCACTTTAGTAAGAAATTACTAAAGTATATATTTATGAAATTGGATTTCATAAATATATGATGAATAACTTAAAGGATTAAACTGGGTACTCAAGGATTAAGATGTAGTAATTTTCAAAGTGGCAGTCTACTTCATGACTTTGTATTACTACGAATATTTTATGAAGGGGTTGCGTGTATAATAAAGTCTTGGGATATAATTTATAAATAAGGCCTAGAGTGCAATTATATTTATATAGTGGTATTAAATATAATTAATGGTAACTTTGGACTTGTCAAGAGTTGACAGAAAAGTCCAAGGCCCATTGGAGCTAGTGTCTTATTGGTCCTTTTTGGTCCCACTCCAAGCCACACATTAAAGCCCAATTGGAAAGGCCCAATAGGCCGGCCCAATTAGATAATCAGTTAGTTATAAAAGAGAGAAACATACAGAAATTTATTTTAAGAGAATCATCATTGTGAAGTGGTGTGTATGTGCGAGTGAAACCACTCGATTATTCTCCCTTAGAAACTGATTGAGAGACCACACTTCTTGGGCGTAAAGTGGAATTGGAGTGAAGATTAAAAGTGTTCCCAAGAACTTCTAATCTTTTGTTTTGAATTTCACCGCACCAAGGTACGCTATCTTGTTCTCAAATTCTCAAAATCACATAGTACATGTTATCAATCATGAATGAAATAGAACCATGAATGTTGCTTCCGCTATGAGTTTTGTATGGGATACAAAACCATATTTTCCTTCAGAAATACCATACCCTAAACCTGTTCAATCTGAAGCAGATTTCTGAATGCTGAGCATCTCGTCTATCTTAGTGCTTGAAGTCCTCTCCAGTTGAGCTCTGACTTGAAACAGCTCCGCCTCAAGCTTCTTGGTCTTCTCAGCCAAGAAATTATTCTCAAACCTCAGTGCTCCAATGGTTTGATTAGCCTCATCAAACTTAGTGGATAATTCCCCACGGTTAAGTTCCACATCACTGAGTTTCTTGGTGGCTAACCTATAAAGTTTCTCATGTTTTTCAAAAACTTTGTACAATTTCTCATAGGCTGTATGGATGTCATCTTGGTCATCCATTTTCTCAAATTTTGACTCCACCAATTCTTCTTCTTCGTCCACATCTTCAACAATCCCATTAGTAGGATTGACATGGCTGTGAAGGAATTCAAGATTCTGTCATCCTCATCTTCGGAATCTTCCTCAGGCTCAGTGTCGCTCAAGGTAGTAACAAGTGCCTTACTCTTCCCAATGCTCTTGAGATATGTAGGACACTCATGCTTCATTTGCCCGAAGCTTTGACACTCAAAACACTTAGGTCTTGCTGGAACAGTGTACTGACCACCTTTCTTAGCATCCTTCTTCCCTTTGTCTTGCCCTTTAAACTGAGAAGAACTGGATTACCTGTGGTCCTTGTCGAAGTTCCTCCCATTGGCATTCTTCATAAACTTCTTGAACTGCCTTGTAATGTAGGACTTCATCTTGGAATTTTCATCATCGGAAGACTCATCTATGTCACTGCTTTTTGCCTTCAAGGCCATGCTCTTACCCTTTCCCGACTTTCCAATCCTTGATAACCCTAACTCGTAAGTCTGCAGATTACTAACCAGCTCAGTCAAAGAAATTTTGTCAATATCCTTTGATTCTTCTATCGCCGTAATCTTGGTATGGAATCTCTCAGGTAGAGATCTAAGCACTTTCCTTACAATCTTGGGTTCAGGAATGTTTTTCCCAAGATTAAGGGCTGAGTTTACTATGTCCTTGAGCTTAGCATAAAACTCATCAAACAACTCATCCTCCTCCATCTTTATTTCTTTAAAACTTGTAGTGAGCCTCTGAAACTTTGAATCCTTGACAGCCTTTGTACCCTCATAGGTTGTCTAGAGGATAGTCCATGCTTCCTGTGCAGTTTCTGTGAAGGATATCTTCTTAAACTCCTCATTAGTGACTGCACTGAATAATGCATTCAATGCTCTGCTGTTAAAGTTAGCCGCCTTGATTTTTGCTTCATCCTAATCGACCGGCGCTTCCTTTGGCTTGGTCCAGCCAATCTTTACAACTTGCCACACCTTCTCATCCAAAGACTGCAAGAAAGCTCTCATGCGTACTTTCTAGTATGCATAGTTAGTGCCATCAAATAAAGGAGGTATAATTAATGACTGCCCTCTATCCATGACAACAGGGGTCAATGGATCAACATAGCAAAGATTAAACCCTAATCAAAGTGTGCCTGCTCTGATACCACTTGATAAGCCACAAACTGAATGACCCCTTGTGAAAGAAATTAATTAATTAATTAGCCAAATTATTAATTAATCAATTTATCATGCAAATGCGTGGTAGCATAAACAAATCACCAATAAACTAATTATGTAGCGGAAAATAAATAACACGGTGATTTGTTTACGAATGTGGAAAAAACTAACGGCAAAAACCCCACTGGGTGATTTTCAGGTCACCACTCCCGAAGCTCCACTATTATCACAACAAGCGGTTACAAGCAAGGAATCCCAAGTACCTTACCAACCTACAGTTGAACCCTTACCCCAATACCCAATCGGACTTGTTCTATAGTGACAGTTTCCCTTTCTGATGCACGGTTCCCAAGTACATGACTAACCAATTGCACGGATCCTAATACGCGACTTCAATCACCAATCTAAAAAGATTGTTGGCTGCAAAGTTCTTCAGTTCATCCACACGATGAAGATCAGGAAGATGCTTGGTCACAAAACCCTATGGTGTAAATACACAACAACTTTTCCAAGAAAGAGATGAACTAGGTCAAGAACTTTGTTTCCGGTCACAATTTGCTTGAATAGAGTTTGCTCAATGCTTGTGCAACTTGTGTACCGTTTGACAGCTCTTAAAACAATCCTTTTATATGTCTAGGGTTTGGAGAAAAGAAGGCCCATAGACAAATTCACGGATCCCAAGAAAATCAGAGTTGAAATCTGAAATTCTTAAACCTCGATAGATAGGAGGTATCAAGCTAGTATCGACCAGCTGTCGAGATTTAATGATTTTGCACTCCTTACTTGATTTCTTGAACAAACTTGAAGGCTTCAACACTAGATCTTGAAACGTGGTTTTTTGAAGTAGTTAAACACATCCTAAGTCTACCAAAATACAAGTAAAGTGGGTTTTGTCAAAGGATAAGCCAATTACATAAAATCATGACATATGTTCTATAACATGAGAAACACATATGTCCTAACAAACTTCATGCATTGCATCATATGAGCATTATAATAGTATTGTCATGCATTTAGATGTGTGCAATTGATTGTGTGCTGGTAGGTTTGGATTTGGCTGAGCCCATGATGCTTTTTATATTACATGTCACATGTTCATGCATTCCTATGCATACGTTCTTTCCTTTCAATATATTCTTTGATATATTTTGAACTGTTTTGGGACTTTTTTTTATTGTCGTCTCTCTCTCTCCCTCTCTCTGTTTACGTAAATCTGCTTCTATGGCACCCAAACGTAAATCTGCTCCATCCCGGAACCCTCTTCATTCCGTGGCATCCTCTTCTGCTGACACTACTCCTTTCTCTATCCAGTTCCGTTATGAGAAGGCCAAATCGGACTTCTTTGAGAACTTTTCTGGATGAGGCGTTCATTCTGAATGCCAAGTCATCTTGTCAAACTTTTCCAACACCGACCTACCCCTGTCATCTACAGTAGGGGATGGGGGCCACTGTGTGACGCCCTGGTCACTTGTCCATCTGTGCTGATCCAAGAGTTTTACTCTAACATGCATGGATTCAATTATTTAGTACCTCATTTCATTACTAGCATTCGAGGTATGCGCATAGTTGTCACACCGTAGATTGTTGCAGATGTACTCCTTGTTCCTAGGGTTGAGTTTCCTGACTACCTTGGTTGTGATCGTCTTAAGACAGTGTCTAAAGACGAGCTCATTTTTGCTTTCTGTGAGCGTCCATTTGATTGGGGTGAGTGCCAGTTCACTTACTGTATGAGCTTTGCAAAAAGCCCTCGAATTTTGAATATGGTCATGATGTTTGTTTTACGCCCTCTTTCTCATTATAACTCTATTACTGAGCCCCATGCTCAATTTTTGCTTTCTTTGATAGAGCATCTCACTATAGATTTTTCCTCTCATTTCATTCTTTCCATAATAAATGTCTATAGGGATATGGCAACCCGTGATAAGTTCATCTTTCATTCAGCTATCACGAGGCTTTTACGCCATTTTAAGGTTCATTTTCCCTCTTTTGTTCCATTTCCTGTCATAGGTGCTATAGATGCTGGTACCGTTAAACATAGTGAGGTGTAGTTTCGTTCGAGACGGTCCGAATCAACAGCCACTCCGACTCCTTCAGCTCTATCCACCTCCGCTCCCTCTACTTTAGCAGGAGGTGTGACCCTTGATGTGATCATAGCGCAACTTCAGCGCATGGATGCTCACCTTGATACACTTTCTACTGAGTTGTATCAGGTGAACACCCATGTCGGCTGTATTGCTAGACGGCAGGATCGCCTTGGTGGTTTTGTGGAGTCATCCTCTCCTCCTCCTGAGGCATTTGAGACATCGAAGGACTCCGACGACTCCAATGACAATGATGACGATGAGGATGGCGATGCTAGCTCACCTAGCGATGAAGAGATGTCTACTTGACACTTTTACCCTTTGTCACTCGTGACAAAAAGGGGAAGTAGTTTTGGTTATGAGAGTAGTCATAGTTGGGGGGAGGGTTAGCATAGGAGATTTTTGACAGGGGGAGTGTTCTTTCTGAGGGATGTAGTGAGGCTTATTTGTATCTTTTTCTTTTCTCCATTTTAGATACATTATATCTTGTACAGAGGTCTTGTAACCATTATTGACATACATTGTACTTACAGTCTTTATATATTGATGTATGTTTTTTTTTCACCTATCCTTATAAGTGTTGTTTCTTTTCTCTGTTTATGCACTTGTTTCTTATACTTGTATGCAATCTATTATTTTTGTTTCACACAAAGATTCCTTGATGAGTTTTGTTTAAAGTGTTTCAGAAATACAGGTTGTCAAAATCTTTCTTACCATAGAGTCTCTTCTTGCAAAGTTTTTCAAGAGTTTATGTTAGGATAGATTTTATTGTATTTAACAAGTGAATATGAGTTGAGTGATTTATGACTTCTCTCATATGTTCATTTGATTGTTGTGGTTTTGTCATGGATTGCCAAATGGGGAGATTGTTAGGACATATGTGATTCACTTGTTAGGAACATATGTCGCTCATTTATGTAATTGGCTAATCCTTTAACAAAACACACTTTACTTGTATTTAGGTTGATCTAGGATGTGTTGAATACTTCAAGAAACCTTGTTTCAAGTTCAAGTGTTAAAACCATGCAAGTCTGTCTAAGATTCAAGTCTGAAAAGTGTCTGTTATTAAAGCTCAACAGCTAGCTTGACAGTTAGCATCTATCGAGACTTGTAGAGCTATTCCAGCCTATGGCTCGACAACAGCTCGATAGATAGGTATCTATCGAGGTTTATGAAATTCAATTTTTCAAGACTGTTTTTCATTCAATCCATGATTGTATATTTGGGCTTTCTTTTCTCACAATCCTAAACATATAAAAGGATTATTTTAAGGGCCTTCAAAGATGGAACAAGTTGCACAAGTGTTGAGCAAAATTTGTTCAAGCAAATTGTGACCGGAGACAGAATTTGCCCTAGTTCATTTTTCTTGTGAAGAAGCTGCTGTGTTTGTGCACCGTAGGGTTTTGTAACCAAGGAGCTTCTCGATCTTCATCATGTGATGAACTGAAGAACTTTGCAGCCAACAACCTTCTCTAGTTGGTGATTGAAGTCACGTAATGGGATCCACAAAATTGGTTAGTCACGTACTGGGAGCTGTGCATTAAAAGGAGAGATTGTCACTACAGGACAAATCCAATTGGGTATTGGGGTAAGGGTTCAACTATAGGTTGGTATAAGGTACTAGGATTCCTTTACTTGTAACCGTTTGTTTTGATAATAGTGGATTCTCGGGAGTGCTGACCTTAAAATTACCCAGTGAGGTTTTTACCATGTGGTTTTCCCCATTCGTAAACAAATCACCGTGTCAATTTAATTTCCGTTACATACTTAGTTTAATTGGTGATTTGTTTGTGCTACCATGCTTATTTCATGTTAATTTGATTAATTAATAAATTTATTTCATGTTAATTTGATTAATTAATAAATTTGACTAATTAATCAATTAATTTATCACATGGGGTTAATTCGTTTTTGGCCTATCAACTAGTCTGCCCAGCCTAATGATTAATTGGCTTAAATCAGGTCTAACCTACGTTTTTCTTGGTTAGACAAAAGACTCACTTTCAAACTTGACAAGGACTCTCGACATAGAAACAAAGTTTTCATCCAAATTGAAGGAATTCCCCTTATTTGATGATTTATTTAACCATCCATGTGTATTGTAAGGAAAAAATTCATGAAATTATTCAAATAAATTATGTGATTAGAAGTATCTATAGATGGTCATTTCAACTTGTCATGTTTCGGATTGGAGGAAGTAAATTTTGTTCATCCACATATGTATTTAGGCATATGATTCATAAGTCATCTATATAAGTGTACATGATAGAATGGGGTGCTTTTTGATGGATAAGTGATAGGCCACAAACTAAATGACTCCTTGTGATAGAAATTAATTAATTAATTAGACAAGTTATTAATTAATCAATTTATCATGCAAATGCGTGATAGCACAAACAAATCACCAATAAACTAATTATGCAGCGAAAAATAAATAACACGGTGATTTGTTTACGAATGGGGAAAACCTAACAGCAAAAACCCCATTGGGTGATTTTCAAATCACCGCTCCCGAATCTCTATTATTATCACAACAAACAGTTACAAGTAAAAGAATCTCATGTACCTTACCAATCTACAGTTGAACCCTTACCCCAATACCCAATTGGACTTGTTCTTTAGTAACAGTTCCCCTTTCTGATGTACGGCTCCTAAATACGTGACTAACCAGTTGCGTGGATCCTAGTACGCAACTTCAAACACCAACTAAGAAGATTGTCGGCTGCAAAGTTCTTCAGTTCATCCACACGATGAAGATCAAGAATATGCTTGGTCACAAAACCCTACGGTGCAAATACACAGCAACTTCTTTAAGAGAAAGAGATGAACTAGGTCAAGAACTTTGTCTCTGGTCACAATTTTCTTGAACAGAATTTGCTCAATGCTTGTGCAACTTGTGTACTATTTGACGGCTCTTAAAACAATCATTTTATATGTCTAAGGTTATGAGAAAAGAAGGCCCAAAGACATATTCATGGATCCCAAGAAAATCATATTTAAATTCTGAAATTCTTAAACCTTGATAGATATGAGGTGTCGAGCAGCTATCGAGAAGCTGTCGAGTTTTAATGAATTTGCACTCTTTGCTCGATTTCTTGATCACACTTGAAGGCTTCAACACTTGATCTTGAAACGTGGTTTCTTGAAGTATTCAAATAAATCCTAAGTCTACCCAAATACAAGTAAAGTGTGTTTTGTCAAAGGATAAGTCAATTACATAAAATCATGACATATGTTCTTAACATGTGAAACACATATGTCCTAACAATCTCCCCATTTGGCAATCCGTGACAAAACCACAACAAACAAATGAACATATGAGAGAAGTCATAAATCACTCAACTCATATTTACTTGTTGAATACAATAAAATCTATCCTAACACAAACTCTTGAAAAACTTTGCAAGAAGAGAGTTTATGGCAAATAGACTTTGACAACCTGTATTTCTAAAATACTTTAAACAAAACTCATCAATGCATCTTTGTGTGAAACAGAAATAATATATTGCATACAAATAATAAGAAGCATGTGTATAAAGAGAGAAAAGAAACAACACATGAAAGGGTAGGTGAAAGAAAAACATACATCAACATCATAGAAGAGACAATAAGTACAATGTATGTCTATAAATGGTCACAAGACCTCATGTACAAGAACAATGTATCTAAGAAAGAAAGAAAAGAAAAAATACATAATATCCTCACTACATCCCTCAATGATCCAAAACAACACACCCCCTAACATAATGATCCAAAAACTAACTCTCCCCCTAAGAGTGACTACTCTCATATCCAAAACTACTCCCCCTTTTTGTCACAAGAGACAAAGGGTAGAGTGTCAAGTAGACATCTCATCAATAGAGCTAGCATCTCCATCATCATCTGAAGCGTCATCATCATCACCATCATCATCATCATCCTTAGCATTAGAATTAGAAGCCACTGGAGGAGGTGGTGAAGAAGTAGCCTCAGTAGCAAATCTGCCCATGGACGCCTGTCGTTGTGCAATACAACTAACATGAATGTTCACTTGATACAACTCCGTAGAGAGTGTATCCAGGCGAGCATCCATGCATTGCAGCTGCGCCATGACGTCTCTTAAAGACACATCACCTAAAGAAGAAGGAGCGGATGCAGAACGGGATGGTACAGAATGGGAGGAAGGTGCTGCTGAATCCGACTGCCGCGACTGAAACTAGGCCTCGCTACGTTTAACGATAGCATAATCTATGGCACACATGATGGTAAAATGGTCGGAAGAGGGAAAAGGAATGGAAAAATGGCATAAGATCCTCGTGATAGCGAAAGGAAAGATGAGCTTATCACGGGACGCCAAATCTAGATGAACATCTATAATAGAAAGAATGAAATGAGAAGGTAAATCTATAGTAAGATGCTCAAGAAGATATAACAAAAATCGAGCACGAGGCTCTGTAATGGAGTTATAGTGAGAAAATGGATGCAAAACAAAAGTCATCACCATGTTCATGAATCTAGGACCTTTAGCAAAAGGTCGACATGGTGTAAACAAATGCTCACCCCAAGCAGTAGGGTGCTCACAAAAATCATACATGAGCTCATCCTTGGACATAGTCCTCAGACGCTCACAGCCAGGATAGTCAGGAAACTCTATCCTAAGGACCTGAAGCATATCCGCAACCAGTTGCAGTGTGACAAGAATGCGCGGACCTCGAACGCGAGTGAAGAAGAGAGGTACTAAACGATCAATCCCGTGCATGTTGGAGTAGAACTCCTGGATAAGCACGAGAGGACAGGTGACCGAGACGTCACACAGTGACTCTCATCCCCTACTGTGAATGACAGAGGGAAGGTCGGTGTCGATAAAGTCCAATAGAACGACTTGGCGTTCCAAATGAATGCCTCATCTAGAGAAATTCTCCAAAAATGCCTTAAAGGCATCATCATCACGGAACTGAACGTTAGAAGGTGAAGGATCAAAAGATGAAGAAGCAACAGAACGAAGAGGGTTTCGAGTTAGAGTGGATTTACATTTAGGTGCCATAGACACGACTAACCTAAACAAAAATAGAGGGAGAGAAAGAAAAATAATCAGAAAAGTCCCAAGCAGCATCAATAAAATCAAATATATTGAAAAGAAAGTACGTATGCATGGGAAATGCATGAACATGTGACATGCAAAACAAATTGCATCATGGGCTCAGCCCAATCCAAACCTATATGCACACAAACACAAAGCACACATCTAAATGCATGACAATACTGTTATAATGCTAATGTGATGCAATGTATGAGGTTTTAAACTCATTTAGGTGAAAACCCATCCCAAAATTTCAAAAATAACTCATCAATTTTGAAAAACCCTAAAATTTTTCAAAAACCCCAAAACCTAAGTTTCAAAACATGAAATGCATGAAGAATAAGAGATTAGAAACTTACCAAGAGAAGAAAAATCTTGAAAAAGCTTGAAAAATCACAAAGGAAGAGGTTTGGAGTGAGAGAGAGAGTGTTTGGGAGATGAACAGGTGCGGACAGATCGAGAGAGATCAAAGAAATGAGATTCGGATCGCGAAGAAGGTATATATAGACCTTCAATAAAGCTCGATTGATGCAGGTGTCGAGAGGTGTTGAGGAAGCTATCAAGGTAGGTATCGAGGAAATGGTCGTCGACAGTTGAGGTATCGAAAAGGTATCGGGGAACAACTCATCAGATCCAATAACAGAAGCTCGATCAATCCACTAGGTGTCGAGAAGTTATCGAAGAGGCAGGAGCTTTCTCGATCGATCCACCAGGTATCGAGGAGCTGTCGGGAAAGCAATAAGAAACAGCTGAGGAATCTCGACAGACAGCAAGGTGTCGAGGAGGTGCCGAGCCACTTTTTAAAACCATTTTTTCGAGAGTGGAAAACACAGACATGAATACAATCCAACATGCAACTCAACCAATGATCCAATCAACAAAATCATCTCTCAAAAGAAATTTTAAGCACATGGATCTCAAAAACACACATACACTAAACAAGTCTAACCAATTTTATATTTCAAAAACCAAGTTAAGACAGTTTAGTGAGTATACATTAACACATGTAAAACCTTGTGATAGCCAAATCACATTATATCTGCACATGTATCAAGAATAGCAAAGAATATTGTGTGTTGTGTGTGAAAAATATCGCAAGATTGCATAAATGTATACATGTTATGACGATTTGAGATATGAGAAAATCACTTTAACTCACACACAATCATAACTGCTTGATGGAGACTATCACCTTCAAGGTACATCCTATAACTCCCATATCTCTTAGAATACATGCTTGCAATCATTTTTAAAGCATTTTTTATCTTTTTGCTTTTGATTTTCTTTGCATATTTTTCTTTTAAACATATCACGCATGGGCATATTAGGGAAAAAAAAGAAATACCCAATGATATTTGACATTCCAATTTTGCTATGCCTAAGCATACAAATGTCATTGACACTGCACTTTTGCTATGCCGAAGCATACATGTGTCATTTTATGATTGGCGGGCAACAATGGTGAGATGGTTATTAATGCATTTCTCTTAGGATTTTTTAGTCTTTCCCGTCAAAAAGAGTAATATGATTGTTAAGTACAAGAGATAACCTAATCTTACTCATCACAAATAAAAGCCACAAAGCTCACTTGCTTAGTTGTGCATAGAGATGCTCATCTAAGCTACAAATGATACAAAGTTTAGAAAACTTTGTTTCAATGGCCATCCAAGGTACACAAGTACCAATGTACACATAAAACACACTGTTTTTGTATTTTTCTGATTTTTCAATTTTTTTTTTTAAAAAGAAACAAAATAAACAAAACTAAAAAATGACCAAACAAAAACATGTTAAACAAAGTAAAGCATAAAACTAGACTGACTAAAAAATAAAGCAAAACACACAAGAGATGCAAAACAAAAACAAGAAGATAAAGAGGAAAGTGATAGAATCACTTGGAGCCATTTTCCTTCCACATCCTGGAAGAACCCTTCCTTTGATTAAACCCATGAACTGGCGATGAGGGGGAAGAATTAAAACCGTTCACGTTCGAAAGAAACATGAGGGCTTTGAGAAGATCTCCAAGAGGAGCAAGAGAGGATTGAAGCTGATTTTGGTTCCCAGATGCTATCATGCCGTTGCTTTGTTGAGTGGCAAGCCACTTGTAGCAATTTGGTCGAGTATGACCGGTGGCTCCACAATGATGACAAAAATGTTGCTTCTTTTGTTTAGGCTTTTGAGAGTTAGTCTTCTTAGCCTTAGGATTTTGAACATCTTTCTTCTCAAGGTTAGGGGGTGCTCCTAAGATAGATTTACCCTTGTCTAAGTTCTCACTAGCTAATTCAGTTTTAATCTCATTGTTCTCAATTTTAACATTATTAGCAGGAGGTACAAAAACAGTAGTACTAGAAGAAGCAGTATTAGAGGAAGAAAGACCATACCCTAAACCTGTTCGATCTGAAGCAGATTTCTATATGCTGAGCATATCATCAAGCTTTGCACTTGAAGTCCTCTCCAATTGAGCTCTGACTTGAACCAGCTCCGCTTCAAGCTTCTTAGTCTTCTCAGCCAAGAAATTGTTCTCGAACCTCAATGCTCTAATAGTCTGATTAGCTTCATCAAATTTTGTGGAAAGCTCCTCACGATCAAGTTCCACATCACTGAGCTTCTTGGTGGTTAGCCTATACAATTTCTCATGCTTCTCAGAAAGCTTATACAGCTTCTCATAAGCTGTATGAATGTCATCTTGATTATCCATCTTCTCAAATTTGGATTCCACCAATTCCTCCTCTTTAATCACATCTTCAACAATCCCATCAGTAGGATCAGCAGTAGCAGTGAAGGCATTCAAAATTCCGTCATCCTTATTGTCGGAATCATCCTCAGGCTCGGTGTCGCTCAAGGTAACAACAGGTGCCTTGCTCTTCCCAATGCTCTTGAGATACGTAGGATACTCATGTTTCATGTGCCGAAGCCTTAACACCCAAAACACTTAGGTCCTGCGGGAACAGTGTACTGACCACATTCTTTAGCATCCTTTTTCCCTTTGTCTTGCCCTTTATATTGAGAAGAACTGGATTGCTTGCGGTCCTTGTCGAAGCCTTTTCCATTTGCGTTCTTCATAAACTTCTTAAACTGCCTAGTGATGTAGGACTTCATCTTGGAATCTTCATCATCAGAAGACTCATCTGTCTCACTACTCTTGGCCTTTAGTGCCATGCTCTTGCCCTTACCTGACTTTCCAATCCTTGATAACCCTAGCTTGTAAGTTTGCAGATTACCAACCAACTCCGTCAAAGGAATTTTGTCAATATACTTTCATTCCTCTATTGCCGTGATCTTGGCATAGAATCTCTCGGGTAGAGATCTGAGCACTTTCCTTACAATCTTGGGTTCCGGAATGGTTTCCCCAAGATTGAAGGCTGAGTTTACTATGTCCTTGATCTTGGCATAGAACTCATCGAACGATTCATCCTCTTCCATTTTTATCTCTTCAAAGCTTGTAGTGAGCCTCTGAAGTTTTGAGTCCTTGACAGCCTTAGTACCCTCATAGGTTGTCTGGAGGATGGTCCATGCTTCCTTAGTAGTTTCAGTAGAGGATATCTTCTTGAACTCCTCATTGGTGACTGCATTGAATAAGGCATTCAATGCCCTGCTATTGAAGTTTGCCGCCTTGATCTTTGCTTCATCCCAATCGGCCAACGCTTCCTTTGGCTTGGTCCATCCAATCTCTACAGCTTGCCACACCTTCTTATCTAAGGACCACAAGAAAGCTCTCATGCGTACTTTCCAGTATGCATAGTTAGTGCCATCAAATAAAGGAGGTATGATTAATGACTATCCTCTATCCATGATAGACAGGGGTCAATGGATCAACACAGTAAAGATTAAACCCTAATCAGAGTGTGTTTGCTCTGATACCACTTGATAGGCCATAAACTGAATGACCCCTTGTGATAGAAATTAATTAATTAATTAATTAATTAGTCAAGTTATTAATTAATCAATTTATCATGCAAACGCGTGGTAGCACAAACAAATCATCAATAAACTAATTATGTAGCGGAAAATAAATAACACAGTGATTTGTTTACGAATGGGGAAAACCTAACGGCAAAAACCCCACCAGGTGATTTTCAGATCACCACTCCCGAAACTCCACTATTATCACAACAAGCGGTTACAAGTAAAGGAATCTTAAGTACCTTACCAACCTACAATTGAACCCTTACCCCAATACCTAATTAGACTTGTTCTGTAGTGACAGTTCTCCTTTCTGATGCACGGCTCCCAAGTACGTGACTAACCAGTTACGCGGATCCCAGTACGCAACTTTAAACACCAACTAAGAAGATTGTTGGCTGCAAAGTTCTTCAGTTCATCTACACGATGAAGATTAAGAAGATGCTTGGTCACAAAACCCTATGGTGCAAATACACAGCAACTTCTTCAAGAGAAAGAGATGAACTAGGTCAAAAACTTCGTCTCCTGTTACAATTTGCTTGAACAAAGTTTGCTCAATGCTTGTGCAACTTGTGTACCGTTTGACGGCTCTTAAAACAATTCTTTTATATGTCTAAGGTAGGAGCAAAGAAGGTCCAAAGACAGATTCACGGATCCCAAGAAAATCATATTTGAATTCTGAAATTCTTAAACCTCGACAGATAGGAGGTGTCGAGCAGCTATCGAGAAGCTATCGAGCTTTAATGAATTTGCACTCTTTGCTTGATTTCTTGATCAGGCTTGAAGGCGTGATTTCTTGAAGTATTTAAACACATCCTAAGTCTACTCAAATACAAGTAAAGTGCATTTTGTCAAAGGATAAGCCAATTACATAAAATCATGACATATGTTCTTAACATGTGAAACACATATGTCCTAACAATAAGGCACTAAATTTTTACCATGACATTCGCATAGCTCATGGATGCTAGTGTTTGGTAATGGGAAAATACTGCTAAAGAAAAGGAAAATGTAAAATTAAAATAACACAGTTTTTTACATGGAATTACCTCTTTTGGATCCTCCTTCATCATCCTTTTGTAGTGGTAGGGAGGGAGGCATTGTAGACATACATTATTTTCTTATTAGAGAGGGACATTGTGTTGCTTTCTTATTGCCTATTGGAGAATATGTTGTCTTCTTATACGAGTGTTGCTCAGGAGGATTTGTTGCTTTCTTGACAAACCAGCCTTTTGCTGGAATATGGCCAAAATTCTATTATTTGTAATTATAAAATGGTCCCTAATGTGCTAACTGAAGTCTCTCACCTATAGCTGGCATTATCCCTAAGGCTTCTTGTCATGTAGTTGATGGAGTACATGATCAAAGGACTTTTGCCTGAGGCTGAGGCTGAAGGCTGAAGGCTGATAGCTTATTTCTCCTACACTTATTTGCTTTCTAGTTATCTTACACTTGGATGTTTGATCCATAACTCTAGGAAACCTTATATAACAAGCCAATACTACACTAAGGACAAAAAAGAAATATGTAAGGGCTTAGGCCCGTTGGACCGAGAATGGCCCATGTGACCAAGGCCCAACACAATAGGGATAGGATTAGTCCACTAAGAAAATGGGCAAAAGTCAAAGGATACTGTTCAGGGTAAACTGTATTGTGTTCAGGCTGAGTTAGGCCCAATACTAACTAGTAAGCTAAAAGGAAGTTAGAAAAGGGACAGTTAACTTAAGGTCGGTAACCAAGCACTATTAGTGCCTTTAGGAATCCTCTACCAAACACTATTTGAAGTCTGAAACAAGTTCCATGAGAATCCTCTAAAGTTGTGAGGATTCCATGAGATTCTAATGGACGTGGAAATACGTGCGAAGTGGGAAGATGGCAATGATGATAACCCCACTAACAAGAGACTATAAAAAGGGGAAGAGGGTCGATAGAAATGAGGGATTTTGGAAAAGATAGAGAGGGAGGGAGATTGAGAAAAAGAGGAACCCTACTAGAGAGAAAGAACAGGAAATAGTGGGGATAAAGGGAGGAAGGTTTAGTTTGGATTGTTCAATTGAAGTTTAGCGCTCAATTGGTAGGATTGAGATAAAGCCCACTTATAAATTAATTAGAGCCAAATACTATTGAAGGAGGTTTGGGTACTACAATTGGCGCCATCTGCGGGGATCTTACTCCACAGCAAGCTTGGTACTGTCCAACTATGGAAGATCCTCATGT
Source organism: Quercus parvula (assembly GCA_030820535.1). Taxonomy (NCBI): domain Eukaryota; kingdom Viridiplantae; phylum Streptophyta; class Magnoliopsida; order Fagales; family Fagaceae; genus Quercus; species Quercus parvula. Next base: position 18,064,082 of record JAUAME010000008.1, read on the forward strand.
TGGAGAGGGTTTTGCGGGGGGAAATCAATTGAGGGCCTCCTCAAGGGTTCATAGAAGGCGAGAACGGGAGCATAAAAGGGAACAGCAGAACATGCATGACAAGCACGAGACCAAAGTAGACTCTGATAAGGGATCTTCATAGAGGGAACGAATTGTACCTTACATCCCTGAATGGTCTCGTCGCAATGATTGGGTGCAGGAGCTGGAAAATCTACGGAAGCAAGTTAATGATTTGGAAATTGAGCTAAAAGGCTGACACTACAGAAGAGATTGGGAGGATTCATTTAATGATCCCGACTACATTGCTAGTGAGTCATCTCAGGGTAGTGGCTCATGTTGGTCGAGAGACAAATCCTGTGAAACTATGGGGCGTTATCATGAGTCTCCCCATCGTGAAAGGCACAGATACCGTAATGCTGCTATGGATGCAATGAGCCAAGTGTTAAGGAGAGTTGTCTGATCACCATTCTCCAATGAGATTGAGTGTATGAAAATGCCAAGATGGTTCACGTGGCTTTTGTTCACCATCTAGGATGGAAAACCTGATCTGATGGAATATGTGAGTCACTATATACAAATGATGTCACTCTATTCTCATAATGATGGTTGATGTGTAAGGTGTTCCCATCCAGCCTTGGGTTGACAGCAATGAGGTGGTTTAACAATTTGAGGAAGGGGTTTATCTGAAACTTCGGGAAGTCGATGTAAGCATTTGGAGCCCGATTTATAATGTGCGACTGATAGGTTCTTTGTTATCCATGAGGATGAGAAGTGGTGAGATCCTCTGATCTTATACGAATAGGTATTGGGAGCTATACAATGAGATAGGAGGGGGGAAATGAGCAAGTAGCAGCTAGCACCTTCCAAATGGGTTTCCTCGAGGAGTCAGAGTTGAGAGATTTTCTGATCATGCGATCTCCCGAAGACATGCATCAGCTGATGAGAAGGATTAAGGAGTATAAAAGGCTGGAAGACGATCAGTTGTAGGGCAAAGGTAAAGCTTCGACCTCATCACAATATCATAAAGAGTATCGCCCCAAGAAGCTTTAGCAGAGAACTAGGAGAGAGCCAAGGGCCCCAGGGAAGGGCTCAACACAGTGTGCCAAGGGAATTAATCTGACATTCAAGGAGCTTGTTTATAAAATCCTTGAACGCATTAAGAATGAGCCTTATTTTCGATGGCCAAAAAAGATAGGTGGAGACCCGGCGAGAAGGAATCAAAGCTTGTATTGTACCTATCACCGAGGAAAGAGGCATACCACCGAGCAGTGCCACGTGCTAGAGGATCACTTGGAGCAGCTAGTAAAAGCTAGGCATCTCAAGGAGTTTTTGGTTGGCCAAGAATAAGCGAGTGTTAGCAAGGGATTGGAAAATCGCAATGATCATGCCCTTCCCCCTCCTTTAGGAGTCATTGAGGTTATCCATGCAACCTTTCAGGGAGTAAGCTTAAATAGTCGGAGGGCCATATTGAGTGTAGTGACTCCACCCGAGACTAATGTTGATCGACCTAAGAAGAGATCTAGGAGGACCTTAGTCCCGATCACTTTTAGTGAAGCTGACTTGGAAGGAATGTCTCAGCCACATGACGACGCTTTAGTAGTGACTTCTTGGATTGGCGGATTCTTGGTAAAGAAGGTAATGATAAATCAAGGGAGTGGAGCCAAGATTATGTACTCTGATCTCTATAAGGGACTAGGGTTGAAGCCAGCAGATTTGAGTAGATATGATACCCCGCTTATAGAGTTCGATGGGAAAATTGTGACTCCCGAAGGACAAATAAAACTGTCAGTAGTGATCGAGGGAAAAGAAATGGAAGTTAATTTTATCATGGTCAACGCCTACTCACCTTACATGACGATTTTAGGGCACCCTTGGATCCATGCCATAGGGGCAGTACCATCAACACTGCATTAGAAGGTTAAATTCCCTACAAAATATGGGCTCACGGTAATCTGGGCTGATCAAAAGGTGGCAAGGTAATGCTTAGTGGCAGCAATAAACCAGGAAATTAAGTAGAAGGATCAAGCTGATTGGGAGCCGTTATAGCAATTACCGATGACCGAGGGTTTAACAGGGGTAGACAGTGCCGAAGAATTTATTCAAATACCAATTATGCCATATTTCGATAGGTATTTCTAGATAAGGAAAAGTTTGTCAATAGAAGACCGAGTGAAAATTTTGCTATCATTGGTACAAAATTTGGACGTGTTTGCATGGAGTCTATACAAAGTGCCTAGGGTTGACCTAACTTTTATCATGCATAAGTTAAATGTAGACCTCCTTGTCCCACCAAAGAAACAAAGATCGAGGAGGTCCGCAAAACCCCATGTGGAGGCAGTAAAAGAGGAAATGGAGAAATTTAAACGGTCAGGGGCCATAAAGAAAGTGTTCTTCCCCGAGTGGCTAGCTAACACAGTGGCGGTGAAGAAGAAGAATGGAAAGTGGAGAGTTTGCATTGACTTCACTGACCTAAACCGAGCATGCCCAAAGGACCATTTTTCCAGTGCCAAAGATAGATCAGTTGATGGATGTTACGATCGGACATCAAAGGATGAGCCTTTTGGACGCCTTTCAGAGCTATCATTAAATCATTTTGGCTCTCGAGGATCAGGAGAAAACTTCTTTTATAACACCCGAGGGAAATTATCATTACACGGTGATGCCCTCTGGGCTAAAGAATGTAGGAGCTATGTATCAGCGAATGGTCACACACATGTTCAAGGGGTTGTTCGGTAAAATGGTGGAGGTTTACATTGACGACATGGTGGTGAAGACTAAGGAAATTGTGAGGCATGCCTATGACCTGGTGGAGATCTTTAATATATTAAGGCAACATAAGTTACGCCTTAAAGAAGAGAAATGTGCTTTCAGGGTAGGATTAGGCAAGTTCTTGGGTTATATGATCACCATGCGAGGCATAGAGGTGAACCCCGACCAAATAACGGCTATTCAACAGCTACACCCGCCTAACAATCCTAAAGAAGTCCAGAAGCTTACTGGTATAATTGCCGCTTTGAATAGGTTCGTGTCAAGATCGATGGACATGTAGACCGTTCTATAAGTTGTTGAAGAAGTGGAAGGGTTTTCAATGGACAAAAGAGTGTGATTCAGCGTTTAAAGACTTTAAGTCTTACCTAGCCAGCCCACCTATTTTGTCCCAACCTGAGCCCAAAGAGGATTTGTACATGTATCTAGCAGTCTCCGTCCATGCCGTCAGCTCAGTGTTGATTAGGCAGCATGAGGGGATCCAAAGCCAGTATATTACCTCAGCCAAACTTTGGTGGATGCAGAGACTTAGTATTTGCCATTAGAGAAAATGGCACTGGCCCTCATACATGCTAAGAGGAAGTTACCACATTATTTTCAAGCTCACACGATAGGGTTATTGACCGAGTACCCTTTGCAGTCACTATTAAAGAGGTCGGATTTCATAGGGAGGATAGTGAAATGGGGGACAAGATTGGGGATGTTTGACATACGTTACAAGCCAAGAAATTCCATTAAGGGTTAAGTGTTGGCAGACTTTATGGCTGAATTCACTCCTTCTTCAAGGGTTTCTGTAGGAATATGGCAAGTCACAGTTAAACGGTGGAAAGTATATGTGGATGGTGCTTCTAAAGCAAGGGAGTCAAGGCTCGGGATAGTCATGGTGTAGCCTGAAGGTGTAAGATTGGAGAAGTCACTTAGGTTGGGATTTCGGGCTTCGAATAACAAAGCCGAATATAAAGCCCTCATTATTGGGCTGTGGGCAGCACAAAAGCTCAAACCTGAGGAGGAAGAGATGTTCTCGGATTCAAGATTGGTGGTGAGTCAAATAAATGGTAGCTTTGAGGCACAAGACCCTCATATGTCACAGTACTTAAAGCTATTTGAGTCTCTACGGGCGAACTTTCAAAAAGTTAGTGTAGTTAGAGTGCCAAGAAGTTAGAATAGTCATGCCAATTCCTTGGCTATGCTAGCATCCTCTTTAGATGATTGCATTCCTCGAATGATTCTTGTAGAACTATTGAAGCAACCAAGCATTGAGCAGCAGATAGTGATAGCAATTACGTTAAGGCAAGAGCCAAGTTGGTTGGATCCTTACATAACGTTTCTATTCGACAAGTCTTTGCCAATGAATGACAAGGAGGCCGAGAAGGTGCGGAGGACATCGGCTCGCTTTTGGTTGTCCGAGGTTAAAAAGTTGTACCAATGTTCATTTAGAGGCCCATACTTGTTGTGACTTCATCTGAGCAAAACTACCGAGTTGCTAGTTGAGCTACACGAGGGGATATGTGGGGGGCACTCGGGGGGAAGATCGCTTGCCCACCGAGCTATGACCCAAGGATTCTAGTAGCCAAATATGCAACAAGAAGCAGCTGACTATGTTAAAAGATGCGATTAGTGCTAGAGACATGCACCTATCTTGCATCAACCTAGGGGAAATTTGAACCCAATTATTAGTCCTTGGCCCTTTGCCCAATGGGGGCTAGATATAATCGAACCATTACCTCGTGCATTGGGGAATAGGAGATATGTGGTGGTAGCAATGGACTATTTTATCAAGTGGATAGAGGTCGAGGCCTTGGCAAATATTAGGGACGTAGATGTGAAAAAATTTGTATTGAAGAATATCATTACGAGGTTTGGAGTTCCCCGGGCACTAGTATCTAATAATAGGCTTCAGTTTAGTAATAAGATTTTCCGAGAGTACTGTGGTAGCCTTAGGATAACCAACAGGTGCTTATCACATACATATCCTCAAAGCAATGGGCAAGCTAAAGTAACAAACAAGACAATCGTTAATGGTTTGAAGAAGAGATTGAAAGGTGCAAAGGGAAATTGGGTCGAAGAGCTACCGAACGTTTTGTGGGCCTATCGGACAACTCCTAGAAGATCAACTGGTGAAACACCCTACTCCACGACTTACGGCATCAAGGCAATCATACTGATAGAGGTAAGTTTGTCAAGTATAAAGGTTGTCAACTTTACACGAAGCAATAATGATAAGTATATGATAGGAAATCAAGATGCCCTGGAAGAACGGAGAGAAATGGTATCAGTTCGGCTTGGTGACTATCAGCAAAAGTTGGCTCAAGGATACAACAAGAAGGTGAGGCCTCGGGAGTTCATGCCAGGAGACCTTGTTTTATAGAAGGCTGTTGGGAGTATGAAAGATCATAATGCTGGTAAATTGGCACTGAATTGGGAAAGACCCTACCGTCTAACTGCGACGGCCGGAGCAGGAGCTTATTACTTAGAAGACACGGAGGAAAGACCACTACTTTGACCATGGAATGTTTGTAATCTGAAAAAATACTACCCATAAGTGTAATATAGAATGTGGGATGTATGCCCAAAATTGTAGATTAACTTGAACAGTGAAAGTAGAAGGAATTCAATTACTTTGTGTTGTGTAGATTACAAGTAAAAAGAAAAGCATATACACATATAATTGGCAAAATATTCCTAGGGATAGAAACCTGTTTTCAGCTTGACTTTCATCACCGATTAGGTGGAAACCTTGGCAAAATGTTCCAAAGTGCAGAAACTTGTCTTCGGCCTAACTATCGTCACCAATCAAGTGGAAACCTTAGCAAAATATTCCTAAGGACAAAAACCTATCTTCAACCTAACCCTCATCACCGATCAGGTGGAAACCTTAGTAAAATATTCTCAAGGCCAGAAGCTTGTCTTCGTCCTAACCTTCATCACCAATCGAGTGGAAATCTTAACAAGTATGTTTCTCAGAATAGAAATTTGGCCTCAGCCTAACGATGGTCACCAACTAGATGAAACGCTTAAATGAATCTTTTATTCAAGAATCATTGCCATGGGGAGCGTCTCGGTTTGTAGGATTAATTATTCGAATCCATAAATTCACGGGATAATGGCAAATAAACTGACCGAGTGGGAAGCTAAAGATCTTGTAAGCATGATACCGACCATTTATACTTAGGATTCGTTTTCTGGTAAGATTACGTAATTTAGCTATGCGTTAAAGGGCACCGTGTATAAAAAGAGTTTGGTCATACAACTACCCTTTAATTAAAACACAACCATAATAAGAGAAGCAGACTAAATGCTATAAAAAAATAATAATAAAGTGAACATGCCAATAAATAGCTTAAATTAGGTAATAATCATTCGGTTCAGAACAAGGCGAATAAAGTTAAGTACATAAATAGGGTTACAAATTGTCCAAAAATTAAAAAACCTTAAGGGCTGTTTGGTTTTAAAAAAACCATCACTTATCACTTCTCACTCAATTTTTGTCACTTCTCACTCACCACTCATCACTTAAAATACCCCAATTTCCTCAACCTAACACGTTTGGCACACCATTTTCCACTGCTCATCACTCAAATATTTTTAATTATTTGTGGGACCCATACCTGAGCACTTGGTCAGAGACACCTTGACCCGTACATGATTTCTGTTAGCCTACCCGCCTCACCCTCATTCCTCACCATTTTCTTCACTTCTCATTTCCCTTTCAGCCCACATATTCTCCAAACCCAGTGAAGGATCTCCTCCATCAAAACCCTCAACAAACCCAGTGAAGGATCTCCTCAATCAAAACCCTTGACGCCGATCAACAGAAAGCATACCTTAGCACCGATCTCCTCCATCGAAACCCCTCAATGCCAATCAGCAGTGGTGCCGATCTCTTTCGAAGAAAAAGAGCTTTGACCTAAAGAAAAAGAGAAGGGAAATAGAACTTAAGTCCACCTGAAGAGCTCTATCACAAAATTTCCTTTTTTCTTTCTATTATTAGTGATTTGTATGGATTTTGGATTTTGGATTTCCTTAAGAGGATTATGGATTTTGATATTAAATTTTGAGTTGTTCTTGATTGAATTCAAGGGGTCTGACTTCATATGTTTAGATTTCTAAGTTTAATTTTAGTTGGTTTTGTTTGTTTCTATTTGGTGCTAAATCTAGATTTTCTAGGACTTGGAAGATTAAAAAAAAAAAAAAAAGGATTTTTTGGGTTTTCAGGTGTCATGTTCGCCAGTTTGAGCTCGGGCCGGTGTGGGTTGGCTGAGGTGGGGTTGCTCGTTGGCGTAGCAGGGCTGAGGGTGTGTGTGGGTATTGTTCGAATTGAAAAGTTTGTTTCTTGAAAAGTTTGTTTCGCTGGAGTCAGAAATAATGAAAGAAAGAATTAAGAAATGGAGGCTTTGTGTTGAAGAAAAAATGAAGAATGAAGAGATGAGGAGAATAGAAAGAAAGAAAGAAAAGAGAGTCTGAGAAGGAGAGAGCTGTTGGGTGCAAGCTGGCATGACATGACAAGACAAATATGTGGGTCCCATAAATGGAATGAAATTACCATATTGCCATTATAACTCTATTTCCATAACTTGAAAACACCTAAAATGTGTTTTCAATTTTTATAACTCATCACTCAAAAATCAGAGAATTGAGTGATGGAAACAAAAACTGAAAACAAATCCAAACAAACTCTTTTTCCGTGGGACCCACCAGTTTTGAGTTATGGGTGATGAAAACATAGTGATGGGTAATGGAACACAACAAATCCAAAGCCCCTTAGTCATTCTGTAAAAAATGGAAAACATATAATAAAAGAAAATAAATAAATAACTAAGCAAATTGTTGGGCTAGGAGGTAGGATCATGAGGCTCAACAGAGGCAATGGTGGAAGGGTCTCCGACGTGGTAGCTTAACATTGCATCGAGCTTAACTCCAAGATCTTTTTGTTCAGATTAGCCTCGGCCACTTGCTTCAAGGCTTTTTCTTTGTCAGCCTCCTCCATGATACCCTTAAACCGACCCTCCACCACGTGATTCAATTGGGCAGCCTGAAACAATGGCAAAGATAATAAGGAAAGGGTCGGTGTGATCCGAGTGTTAACACTTAGAAAAATTGAAATCAGGTTGAAAGAAGTCAAGATATTATAACAAAGACTAGATGGGTAACAAATGCACTTACAGCTTTAAGATGATGTCCTCGTCCCGACAATCTGCATAGTGGTTCATGTTGGCTGGAAGTAACAAAGCCTGGCTGAGGCTGTCAGAGATTTGCCCACCGAGACGATTCCACCAAGTCCAAACGGAGGAGTCGTTGAGAAGAACTTTTTCTCCCAGCTAAAAGGTGCAGTCCCATCCAAAAGAGGATGCAGATGTGGAAGCCACATGGGACCCAATCCCTGTCGCTTGATCGACTGGACCTGCCCCTTGAGTGGCCTCCTCGGACTGGGGGATCAGGGTGGTCATGGTGAAGATCAGTGAAGGCTAATCGATCGTAAGGGGACCTGGTTCAGGTAGGGGGTCCTCAGCTACCCTCTTCCTCTTCCGACATTATTGTTAAGCGAAAGGGGGATTGGCTTGTTGAGGAGCTATTTGAGGTACAACCTATCCCCTGACAGGTTATGCTGAATGGAACCAACATTCTAAAGCCATGTTACACCTCTAAACCATTCCTTTGGCTGGATTTGGGGCAACCAGAACGTTCGTGACAGGGGCTTCAACTAGGATGTGCACTACTCAGCCTTGAAAAATAGTGTCACTCGAGCCATCCCGAACCAGTTCAAGGGAGCCTTCCCAGACTCTTCTAGGTCCTTGCTGCCTGGCTTCCCTGCTGGTGAGCTCATTCAGAAGGAAATCGAGTAGCCAAACGTCAAGATAAGACAACAAGGAGCTCCCGACTATTAGTGCTCCTAACGAGTCTTGGTAACTTGTGTACGAGGGAACACACCTAAGAATTAAGTGGGAAGCTCTCAACTGCCCGTCATAGTTCACAAAAATTTCCAAATGCAGCCCAAAGTTCAACTCCTGAACTCACACGACATTCAGGATATATGATGGGGTACCGACCTATCTGGCAAGGAGAGGTTGGGCAAGTTAGTTCGTCATTTAACCAACTCCCGCTCACTCTAAAAAACTCCCCTGCTGAGTTCTTGTTGGAGTCATGAAGGCAGGAAATTAGTTTGACCATGGTGTTTCGGGTCTGAAGATAACACATATGTTTTAGAATCCCTCGAATGGCATACAGAAAATTTATATCATGATGGGTAAGGCTAAGGCCATATAGTCGGTTAAGACACCCCACATAACTGACTACCCTATAAAAGTTGGGTAAACATTGATCGAGACAAAGTCCATAAAAACCCAAGGTCCTAAGCAGCAAAGGTTCTACGGGAAACCTAAGTCCACCCTCTAATATTGACATTAAAGGAAAAAAGACTACATGGGGCAACCTTTGGTCTTCTATGTCACCCTCGTGACAATATGATATGTTCATGTCATGAGGAATGTTGAACCTAGTTCTGAAAGACTCAACATCTATGCTAGTTCTTAAGAGATGTGAAAAGCTCATTTTCTTTTCCTACCCAACCCATTAGAAGATTGATAGAGGGAAAAAGTGTTATTGTGTGTTTTCTTGGTGATAAGGACGGGCTCAGGAAGAATATGTGTGCTCGGGAGGAAGGAAGAGACAAAACTCTAAACTTGAGAAAGAACTAAAGAAGATAATGGCGTTAAGTGTATTAGTATTTATAGAGATGAATGTCATTTAATGTGATTGCAAAAATCTAATTAATGCTTACCGTTGTGTCTTTTCACGCGTACCTCGATAATCGAAGCGTCAGATCATCTTAATCGTCTGATGTCACAAATGTTGCCGCATGCACATAAAGGATGAGCAACTGTGTCCACTGCATTGATTGAATGACGGTTGATCTTCTCGAGATGCAACTGTTGTTTTTGAAAAAGGGGAGGAGAGAGAAAACATAGCCGACCACCAAGCGAAGAACCCCGATCCCATCTCCACTACATGAAAATGGGATCGTTGTAAGGGCTTGGGCCTGTAGGATCGAGAAAGGCCCATATGACCAAGGCCCAGCACAGTAGGGTAGGATTAGTCCACTGAGAAAATGGGCAAGAGTCAAAGGATACTGTTCGGGGTAAACTGTATTGTGTTCAAGCCGAGTTGGGCCCAATACTAACTAGTAAGCTAAAGAGAAGTCGGAAAAGGGACAATCAACTTAAGGTTAGTAATCAAGCACTATTAGTGCCTTTAGGGAATCTGCTACCAAGCACTATTTGACGTCTGGAACAAGTTCCAAGAGAATCCTCTGAAGTTGTAAGGATTCCTTGGGATTTTGACGGACGTGGAAATACATGCGAAGTGGGAAGATGGTAATGATGATAACCCCACTAGCAAGAGACTATAAAAAGGGGAAGTGATGCAGCGTAGGCGTGTAGAAGCAGAATCTATAACACACAAATACTGCAACTCTTCCACTAAACCTAAGTTCTACAAGAACACTAGGCTAATAGGCAAAATAATAGAGAAAACCTCTCTAGCAAACTTTTATTCAAAAACACACATAACATAAATAACCTCTCTATAAATAGTATTTATAAGAATAGAATTTCTCCTACTCCTTTTAGGAAAAGAAATAATAAACCTACTTCTACTTGAGAAAGGAAAAACAATTTAACTAAGAAAAGAAAAACAATTAAAATCCTAATTCAACTAGGAAAATGATTTTAATTCAAAGTACTAGAGTAAATAAATCCTAATTCAATAAGGAAAAAGAAAACAACATAAAATATTAAAATATTTTATTCTTCCTTAATCAATCTGCATCAGGAAGAGGGTCAACAAAAATGGGGGATTTTGGAAAAGAAAGAGAGGGAGGGAGCTTGAGCAAAAGAGGAACCCTACCAGAGAGAAAGAGAGGGAAACAATGGGGATAATAGGAAGAAAGTTTAGTTTGGATTGTCTAGGTGAAGTTTAGAGCTCAGTTGGTAGGATTGAGATAAAGCCCACTTATAAATTAATTAGGGCCCAAATACTACTGAAGGAGGTTTGGGTACTACAAAATACAAGGCATTAAATCCAATCACCTAAAAGCAAAAGAGAAAGGTCATACCACCTATACATTGAAGTTAAGATTTTTTATAGTGAAAGATTGCAAATTACTTATTAAATAAAAATACCTTAAAGACATGAAAAACATATGTTGAGGTCCAAAACATCACAAGTATTAAAATCTAAAACTAAAGGGCCGTTAAAGATAAGAAAGGCCCAATCCGCCAACCAAAGCCCACTAAAAATGAGTAAAAGGAAGCCCAAGCCCATGAAAGAGTAAGCCCTGGGCCTTAGAAAAAGGAGGAAAAGGAAAAGAGAAGCTCGGCCTAGCCTTTGTGAGAAGAATTCCCAAGGAGCCCGGAAAGAGACTAGACCATGATATTTTGGAATTGCCAAAACCAGGGGGGATCCTCAAGGAATGCAGGAAAGAACCAACTGAGATTTGGACAGCTCAAGGAAGCATGCTTATGGACACAAGGAACGAAAAAAGGTATGTCCCATCAGCTGCCTATGACTCAAAAGGAGCTAATGACTTAGGAATCAACACTTGATAAAAAGAAGCCTGCTACCTCGTGAAACGCAAGAAGATGAACCATGAAGGAAGGTGGTTGAGGATCTTTCAGATTAACAGGGAGGAATCTACCTATTTAGAGATAAGGAAAAAAGGTGAACCAGCCAAAAGGAGGGGTCTAAAAAGGTCTATCTAAAAGCTTTGGGAAAGAAGCTTGAAAGTCAGCCCACAGAACCCCCCAAAAGAGGAAGGTCAGTTGGGGACTTTTTGGGGGGAAAACTCAAAAGAAGAATGTAGTGAGAAAATAAGGAAAGGACCAGCCACCAATGTCGTTGACACAACGTTGGTTCTGGTACCCAATACAGCAAATGGAGGGAATCAATGGTACACCAAAAACCCTCGGAAAGTACTATAAAATGAGGATCAAACCATCCGCAAAATTCACTCTGCAACAATTAATCAAAGTAAAAAGAGTCTTTAAGAAACTCATTTAAACCTCAGAAAAGAGAGAATAGAGGGAAATATTGTGAGGGATCTTGAGATAAGCGCTAGAGGATACACTTGTGTTATGAACAGGGTATGGATAGTTGAATTCGAGGACAACTATGCCTCCAAGAACAGAGAAGAGATAAGAACAGAGTATTAGGGAGAGAAAATGAATAAGAATTGAGACTTGGAATTAGGAATATATTTTTTGATACAAGTCCTTTCTTCCTCAACCCTCTAATACCCTCTCAATGCCTCACTTCTCTAACTGCCTAATCGGCCAAGGCAGCTGTCAACCAGCTATCAAGATCCTAACAACTAACCATAACTAACTGTTATTTGGCTGCAATCACCAATGTGAACACAATGTGTAATACTAACAAACTATGGAATGCCAACTAAGCCACTACATCTATCATTCTAGCATCAAGGTACAGACTGGCAGCCTCTGGATGTCCACCTCATCAGCTGCTCCTGCCTGCCTCATCAGCAATTAGCACATTCTTCATACGCATCTTGTACATGTAGCTCACCAGCACCCCTCATGCAACATCACACGCCCCCTTAGTGCAGCAACATACACCTAAACAATCTACTCACTTATTCATTCTAACAATTTTCTCCCCTTCAAAGCACCTTGCCCACAAGGTGAGGGAACTTCTGCTGCAAAACAAAAAGACTCTCCCAAGTAGCATCATCCTTTCTTTCATCTTGCCACTGCACCAGCACCTGAGTAATAAGCCTACTCCTTAGCTGATGTGACCCGGTAGCTAAAATAGCCACAGGTTCCGGGTTAGGAATCTGATCCACAGTCATAGCAGGTAAAGCAGGCCTAGGAACCACCTGAGCACCCAGTTTAGCCTTGAGATTGGACACATGAAACACAGGATGAATTTGAGAGCCTGCAAGTAAATCAAGCTTGTAGGAAACCTCTCCCACCTTCTGCACAACCTGATAGGGTCCATAAAAACGAGGGCTAACTTGCCAAACTTCTTGGACTGAATTGAAGACTGCTTGTAAGGTTGCAGTCTGAAATACACCCAATCTCCCACAGCAAAGGACCTATCCACCCTTTTCTTATCAGCAAACCACTCCATCCTCTCTTGTGCAGCAGTCAAATTGTACTTAAGCAAAGAGAAGAGTTGCTGCCTATCCTGTAGAAATGAATCAACAGCTGCAACCCTTGTAGTTCCTGGAACATAATCCACCAACTTAGGAGAAGGATATCCATAAAGAGCTTCAAATGGAGTGAGCTTAAGAGAAGAATGGAAATTAGTGTTGAACCAAAACTCAGCTAAGGGAAGCCAGTCCACCCAAGCTTGAGGTCTGTCAGCAGCAAAGGCCCTCAAATAATGCTCCAAACTTTTGTTCACAACTTCAATTTGACCATCAGTTTGAGGGTGGTAAGAAGATGACATAGCTAGACTAATTCCTTGAAGTTTCATCAATTCAGACCAAAATTTAGAAGTGAAAACTGGATCTTTGTCACTTACAATGGTGGAGGGCAGGCCATGTAACTTGAAAACAAACTGCATGAACAACTGAGCCACCTTAACAACAGTTTAGGGATGAGCTAATGGAATGAAGTGAACATATTTGGTGAATCTATCCACAACAACAAACACCACTGACTTCTGCTGAGATTTAGGCAACCCCTCCACAAAATCCATGCTAATGTCAAGCTAAGGCCTAGTTGGAATGACTAAGGGCTGTAACAAACCAGCAGGGAAACAAGTTTCATTCTTCAACCTCTGGCATACATCACATTCCCTGACTAATTTCTTCAAGTCTGTCCCCATACCAGGCCAATAAAAGTCCTTTGTAAGTCTATGGAAAGACTTTAAGTAACCAAAATGACCCCTTAGAGCACTGTTATGTACTTGCTGCAAGACAAGAGTCTTTAGAGTTTGATTTGAACTTCCCAGATATAGTCTGCCCTTATAAAACAACAGATCATTGCAAAATGTAAACCCCACTGGAACATTCTGCCCAGACTTAATAGCTTGAATGGTTTGCTACATGGATGGATCAGTGACATAACTTGCTCTAAGGTCATCAAGCCAATTAGGAGTAGGAAAGGATATAATGCAAATAGTACCCACTTCACTACAGTCAGCATCAACATTTCCATTATCTCCCCTTCTTAAAAGTGCATCAACAACTAAATTTTCCTTACCATGCTTATACTCAACTATAAAGGCATAGCCAAGTAGTTTGGTGATCCATTTTTGCTGAGCAGGGGTACCAATCTTTTGTTCCAATAGATATTTCAGACTTTGATGGTCTGTTTTGATTACAAAGGGTCTCCCAAGGAGGTAAGGCCTCCACTTCTTCACAACTACCACCAAGGCCAGCAGTTCCTTTTCATAAGTGGAAAGGGCAAGTGCTTTCCCTTTCAAGGCTTGGCTATGATAAGCAATGGGCCTCTGATTCTGCATTAAGACAGCCCCAACACCCAACCCGAAAGCATCACATTCTACCACAAATGGTTTAGTGAAGTCAGGTAAGGCTAGCACAGGTGGACTTGACATAGCATCCTTGAGTAATTGGAAGGCCTTTGAGGCTGCAGAAGTCCAAGTGAACGAATCCTTCCTTAACAAGGCAGTTAAAGGAGCTGCAATCAAACCATACCCTTTCACAAACTTTCTATAGTAGCTAGTCAAGCCCAAAAACCCCCTCAAGGCTTTTACATCATGAGGAATAGGCCATTGCTGCATAGCAGCAGTCTTCCTTGGATCTGTTTTCACCCCCTCACCAGAGATTAGATGTCCCAAATACTCTACCTCTCTACAAGCAAAAACACACTTTGATTGTTTGGCATACAATTGATGATTCACCAATGTGTCCAACACCAATTTAAGATGAGTAACATGGGTAGCCAGATCCTTGCTATACACTAGTATGTCATCAAAAAACACCAAGACAAATTTCCTTAGGTAATGTTTAAAAATTGAGTTCATAAGTGACTGAAAAGTTGAGGGTGCATTGGTTAAACCAAATGGCATCACTAAGAACTCATAGTGACCGTCATAAGTCCTAAAAGCAGTCTTTGGAATGTCTTCCTCCTTCATTCTAATTTGGTGATATCCGGATCTTAAATCCAATTTAGAAAAAACAGTAGCACCAAGTAGTTCATCTAACAACTCATCAATGACAGGTATGGGGTACTTATCTTTAATAGTTTCTTGGTTCAAGGCCTTATAATCAATACACATTCTCCATGAGCCATCAGCCTTCCTAACTAGAAGAACAGGTGAGGCAAAGGGACTACTACTATTTCTGATAACCCCACAAACAACAACTCCTTAACAATGTTCCCAATTTCATTTTTTTGATAGTAGGGGTACCTGTAAGGCCTCTGAGATACAGCTTGAGTTCCCTCTTTCAAAGTGATAGGATGTTCATGATTTCTTAGAGGAGGCAGACCTTTTGGAGTAGCAAAAACAGACTTGTAATCCAGCAACAATGCAGCAATAACTTAAGGAATTTGACCCTGTCCCCCTGCATACATCAATTGAGGCTGCAATTGGACTGAAATCTGGAGAACCAGTCCCTTCTTTACTGGTTGTTTCAAAAAATTATCACCATCTTGCAATTGAGAATTAGCACTCTTCAATCCTTGTAATTGAACATGTCTATGATCATGATAAAAACTCATTGTGAGAAGTTTAAAATCCCACTGAATGACTCCCAAGGTTCCCAACCAATGAGTGCCCAAAACTAAGTCACATCCCCCAATTGGTAACACATGTAAGTGTACCATAAATGTCTCTCCCTACATCAGGATAGGTACTGCCTTACAAACCCCTTGAGTTTTAATTACATCTCCATTAGCAACCTTCACTTCCAGAATTTAAGAAGTGTCTACATGGATATGTAACTGTGAAACAAGAACAGCATCAATGAAATTGTAGGTGCTCCCTGAATCAATTAAGATCACAAAGGACCTCTGATTAACCCTTCCCATGACTCTCATCGTACCTGAAGTAGGAGTGCCACTCAATGCATAAAGAGTAATCTCTGCATCTTCCTTATCTTGCCCAACTTGTCCAATCTGATCTGCATATCCATTTTCCTCCAATTCAGTTAAGTGAACCCCAGCATTTGCATTTTCCTGGACCAATTATACATAATCCAATAGGAACAACATAGCACTCTTGCACTTGTGACCCGGAGCCCATTTCTCATCACAGTTGTAGCACAACCCCTTCTTCTTCCTCTCTTCCATTTGAGCAGGAGAAATCCTCTTAATGGGTAGCCTCGGTCTAGACTCCAACAGAGGAGGAGCTTTTGGAGGAGCTCCTAGAATTGAAGGTTTCCCTTGATCACCTTGAATTTTGGAGTACTTCCTGCAACTCCAATTATACTCTTCCTGGATCTTTGCCAAACCAAAAGCCTCATTCAAGGATTTAGGATTAAGCATTCTTACGGGCAGCCTTATCTCGTCTCTTAATCCACTTAAGAAGCAGCTTAACTTGTGAGCAGCTGATAATCCTTTAATTCTATTGGATAGCACCTCAAATTGGCCTTTGTACAATGACACTGAAGCAGTTTGTCTCAGTCTAGTCAGTGTTTCCATAGGATCATCATAAGCCGTAGCCCCAAATCGGATATGTAAGGCTTGGATCAACGACTCCCAATCAGCAAAGAGACCTACCTCTTCACTATCTTGGAACCAAACTAAAGCCTCACCCTCCATGTGAAACGAAGCTAACATCAATTTCTCTACAATTGGTGTATTGTAATACTTGAAGTATTGATTGGCCTTGTACACCCAACTCGCAGGGTCTTCTCCAAAGAACCTTGGAAACTCCAATCTCACAGGACGAGTCATAGCCATTGTTTATGAATTGACATTCCTATGTTCATCATATGCTGAAGACTGGGACAATCCACCTAGATCAGAGCCATTACGCCTCTGCACCAGGATTGCTAGTTGTTGATTCATCTCGTTCATAGTATGTGTATGCACTTCTTGGATCGTGCGCATTTCTTGAATTTCTTTACCATGATGATCACTTGCAGTTCGTAATGAAGCCAGAGCCTCCTGTGTTTTAACAGTTGTGGAACGTGTTTCAGCCATGGCCGAGGAAAGCCTTGCTCTGATACCAAATGTTATGAACAGGGTATGGATAGTTGAATTCGAGGACAACTATGCCTCCAAGAACAGAGAAGAGATAAGAATAGAGTATTAGGGAGAGAAAATGAATAAGAATTGAGACTTGGAATTAGGAATATATTTTTTGATACAAGTCCTTTCTTCCTCAACCCTCTAATACCCTCTCAATGCCTCACTTCTCTAACTGCCTAATCGGCCAAGGCAGCTGTCAACCAGCTGTCAAGATCCTAACAACTAACCATAACTAACTCTTATTTGGCTGCAATCACCAATGTGAACACAATGTGTAATACTAACAAACTATGGAATGCCAACTAAGCCACTACATCTATCATTCTAGCATCAAGGTACAGACTGGTAGCCTCTGGATGTCCACCTCATCAGCTGCTCTTGCCTGCCTCATCAGCAATTAGCACATTCTTCATGCGCATCTTGTACATGTAGCTCACCAGCACCCCTCATGCAGCATCACATGCCCCCTTAGTGCAGCAGCATACACCTAAACAACCTACTCACTTATTCATTCTAACAACTTGGATTCAAGGGGATTTAAACCTCACAAGTCCTAGAAGCTTACAAAGAGCTATCTAAGTCTATTACTTTTGAACTTATTTGAACTTTGTGACATATCCCAGCAAGAAATAGGGTCTAATGTACTAAAACTCAATATAATGACATATCACTTTATTCTCTGAGGATCCCTAACATCTCTACTTGCTTTTTCTTTATTTCTTTACTGTTCCTCAACCATTTACTTTACAATACGTATATATTTGTATGTATGTGTTGTAGGATTCATGTTTTTTAACTTGGTTCATAATCATTCCAATACAACTATGGTGAACCAAGCCCAATCCACCAAACAACAAATATAAAACTCTTTTGGGGCTCAGGATCTTTGATTCCACTTGGACTTGGGTATTGTCGAAAAAACCCACAACATGTTAAAGTAAAAATAAACATGCAATATGCTTTTAAAAAAAAAATTACTGTCAATTCGAGTTGGCAATGAATCTTACAATAACTATAGAATTTTTTTTTTTTTTTTTTTAAAGTTACATAACTATTAATTAAATAAATAAATTATGTGATTTGGCAACCATTAGACTTGGTAGGAGTGGCCCATAATTTGTTTAAGTCAGTTTGGCTAGGCTGGGCCCTCTCGGCCCAATTACGCAATTTTTGCAGAAGATAAGCCTATCTGCGTCTGCGTTTCTGACCATTGACACAAAAAGTGGGGAGGAAATGGCACTGACGCTGGCAATGCCTCTGGCACCCTCGCTCTCCGTAATCTGCAACGGACCAAACCCTAGTTTCTCCTCTAAATGCCTTTCATTCTCAGTTTCAACCCCTCCTAAGGTAACCCTTCACCTTTGCTTTCTACTGCGCTTTTTGCATTTCACTTTCAATTCTTTTTACTCTCTGCTTCCTTGGAAATTAGCTTTGCTTCTTTCTCTCAGCTTTGATTTCTTTTTGTTTCGCTTAGGAGAATTTAAATTGCTTAGAATTGACACTCAAATTGTTTAGATATAGTTAGGATTTTTTTTTTTTTTTTTAGGATAAAAAGTTAGAAATTTATTTATAATTGATAAATTGAGTACTTCATTTGCCATTAAAGCGGAAAAACATTTTGTCCTGTGCACGAGTGTAAACTACTTAGCCTGGGGTAAATGTCCCTGACAACTAGTTCTAGCGGGTGGGATCAGTTGCCTGTAATGTAAGTTTTATCAAGTAGGGGCTAGTTTAAAGGGCTCTTCTCTATAAAGATTCCTTAGGTTTAAAATAATAATATAAAAAAAAAAAGAGCAGAAAAACACACTGGCAATTCCTCTAACCAAATGGTACTATCACTACTATCTTTAGCATAGAATGTCAAATGTCAATTGAGCAGCCTCTATTTCAATTCTTCTCTATGAAACTGACTGACCAAGGTGATCTAAAACCTTGCAAGAGCCCATTAAGTTCCTTTAGGAACTATCGAACAAGAACCATGCTGTATAATTCTAAAAAATTCATGATTATCGCACTCAAACATGCAAGCAAAACTAGCTACTTCCAGGACAGAATTTTGCAGCATCAAGAGCAACCATTATATAAACAATTGGCCCGACTCAATATGTGCACTCCCCTGCCTATCCCATGAATTCATGAAATCTGCCAACCACTTCAAGCTGGATTTCCACTGTGGGAAGTGAGTTGCATAGAGACCTCCATAGAAACAGTTGAACCTTCCTTGGGATCTTGAGCTTCCATAACAAATAGCTGAGATTATTATCCTGTGAGACACTTATTCACCATCCACCTCTTATAATTGTCGATATGCTGTACTCACTGAAAACTCATCATTTCTTGATGCCGTTCAAATAAAATTTTCCTTGGATGAATATTGGACAAAGGAATCTTCCTTATACAGTCCACATCCTCTTGTAAGAACACTTGGTGGATTAAAGAAACATTCCACCTATACCCATCAGCATTGGCAAAGTGCGCGTGCGCACACGCCCCAGGGGGGGGGGGGGGTTCATGCCCCCCTTGGCTTTCTAAAATTTCCCTCCCTCTCATATGTTTTTAAAATATACCCATCCTCCCCCCAAAAAAAGAAAATTTGGCTCCACTACTGGCTATTAGGGTCTATAATCTAACACTCTCCATTGCCATTCACCATCTTAATCCCTGTTGAGGTAGAGGTCTAGCAGCCAGCACACTCCTCCAAGAATGGGATGGACGACTTCCAAGTTGGGCTTCTGAATGAACTGTTAGGATAATACTTGGCTGGCCACACCTAGGCAAACAGAGATTGTGGATTTCGAAGGAGTCGTCAATATTGTTTAGACAACATAGCCATATTAAAAGATGTCATCTCTCTAAAACCCAAACCTCTTTGGTCCTTAGGTCGACATAACTTTGTATAATTAAGCCAGTGAATATGGTGTTCGTCTGTTTGCTGTCCTCACCAATAAGAGTTAATAATCATTGTCAATTCATGACACAAACTCAATGGTAGTTTGAAGAACTCACATAAGTTGGGATTGATTGAGCAATAGCCTTAATGATAACCTCCTTCCCAGCCACGAAGAGACTTTCTTTCCAACCATGCAATCTCTGCCAAACGTGTCTTCAAACCAGCAAAAACAGTTCTTCTTGATCATCAAACACAAGCAGGTAGTCCCAAATAGGTATCAAAACGAGTAGTTGAGCGCCCAGCATTGTGCACATTAATGAACGATCCCTGTATGAGGTATTCCTACTAAATAAGATTTGAGCTTTGGATTTATTAACAAACTATCTTGTGCTTTCTCATATTTTAAAAACACTACCCAGTCTACCAGTCAGGATGCAACCTAGTGGTTGTAGGCTTGGGATGAGTTGCAGACCCAGACATCTTGGGTTCAATCTCCACTAGGAGTTCCCTTGAATTACCTAATACACGATACTGGTGGATGGGTCGTGTATCCATGGTTTACTTTCGAGGGATGGGTCCAAAGGACCTTGCCTTGGTGAGATTCCACATCATAAAAAATAATAATAATAATAACAATGTTTTTAAAAATATAGATATTGGTCGTTTAAAACAATGATATCCATATTATTTTATTAATTGAAGAATTAATAATTTGACCATTATGAATTTTGTAAATGACAAAGATACCCTTGAACATTATTAAATATTTTGTTCTAAATTAACCATATGTAATTACTAGATTCAGATCCTCTAGATTTTCTAGGGTACTCTACTAAATAGATTTCCTTAAATCTTAACCGTTCTTTAATAATTTAATAGTCTAGATTTTATCATGTCAGCATACCACTAACAATAATCTTAATTGTTTTGTTTGCAACATTATTTTATTATTTTAAGAATATTGTTAGTGGAATGCTAACATGACAAAATCTAGATCATTAAATCATTAAAGAGTGGTTGGCATTTAAGGAAATCTATTGGTAGAGTATCCTAGGAAATCTAGAGAATCTAAATCCGTAATTACTCATTAGTTTTAAGAAAGAAAAAAGTGAGAAGTTGAATTCAAATGTAACATTAGTTATTACATATATAAAAGAGATTGAAGAATTTCACTTTTCCTTTGGAAGTTAGTATTCTCATATTTCATGGGAATTGTAATTCTTAAAATTTTTGACAAATCAACAACCGCATTTTCATGAAGTCACAAGAGTTAATAATTCGTATCCCAAATTAACATTACAAAGACACCCTTAGAGTCTATATGGTGGTTTCTTTATAGTCTTGTTGGTTTGTTTGCCAAAAACATTTTAGGGAAAGAGAAGAAAATATGGTATTGACTTATTTGTTTTCTGTTATTTTATGTTTAACATTATCAACTTACAATTTTAGATTAGGGTTAGGCACTTGCAGTTTTAGTTTAAATGGGTCCCAAATAATTGAATTTCTGAGAGGGGAACACTTTTTTTTTTTTTTTTTGGGTTATTTTTGGGGGGCATTCAAAATTTTATTTTATTTTATTTTAGTTTCCATTATACTTTGAGGAATTAAATTGGGAGTTATAGTTTTGTATAATTGGTGTGACATGGGACTCATATGTTACATGTAGATTCGTGGTCTAAGCATTAAATGTGTTCGTGTTGGAAATGTGGAGATCCCAAATAACAAGAGGGTTGAGTACTCTCTTCAGTATATACATGGGATTGGCCGTAGCACAGCTCGCAAAATCCTTGGTGATCTCAACATTGCAAACAAAATCACCAAGGACTTATCTGAGGAAGAACTCATTACAGTGCGTGACCAAATCTCCAAATATATGATTGAAGGCGACTTGGTAACTCACCTTCTCTCTTTCTATACATAAATGAAAATTTTAGTTTTAACGAAACTGATTGTGGGTGTTTCAGAGGCGGTTCAATGCACTGAATATAAGGAGATTGAAGGAGATTCAATGCTACAGAGGGATGCGGCACATTCAAGGGTTGCCATGTAGAGGACAACGAACGAAGAATAATTGCCGGACCTTGAAGGGTAAGAGGGTTGCTATTGCTGGAAAGAAGAAAGCTCCACGTTAAGCAAATAGGTTTTGCTTCTTCTTCTGTAATTGATGAACTGTTGTCTGGTTTTGTATATGAATCAGCTTATGCTAATTGCTTTCAGTTGATCTGATTCAGTTTATGTAATTGTGAACTGATCTGTTGAGATGCATCATCTAACCTTCTGTTTTGTATTATCTTGTTTCGTTCTGGAATTGAGGTTCTTGGAAGTACATACCATGCATTATCCACAAAATATAAATTGTCTTGTTGACAAGTAACTTATTTTGTGCATCGCTTTTTGCTGGTCAACGTTAGTTCCCTGGAATGTTAAATTTCGTCTTGTAGTAACTGTCATTTTCTGACATTTTGTAAGATTCTAGTTAAAATACTGGACAGGTTTTATACTTGTATGAATCCTGGTCTGGCTTGAAATTTTGAATGGAAATGCTTAAGAAAAATATAGAGCGGATGATGACTTTGTGAAATAGTGTCAAATACTAAAACCTTTTTTTCTTTTTTCTTTTTTTTCTTTTTCTTTTTTCTTTTTCTTTCGTTCTAATGCACAAATGATATTAGTATTCTACTTATCACTTTATGTATTCTAAATCTGTTAGCTTTGACAATTGCATTCATTATCTATAAATCTTGTGACACAAAATTCTTCACAACCTAACTGTGAAATCCTGGCATTTTGTAAGATTGTAGTTAAAATACTGGACAAGTTCTATGAATCCTGGTCTTGCTTGAAATTTGAACTATTTGAAATGCTACGAAAATTGAAGTGCAGATGACTTTTTGAAAAAGTTTCAAATGCTAAAACTTCTTCCTCCCCCCGGTGGCTCTCCCACTTCTCCTCCTATGCACAAATGATAGTAGTACTATACTTCTCATCACATTATATTCTAAATCTGTTAGCTCTTGACAAGTTCATTCATTATCTATAAATCTAGTAACACAAAATTTTCCACAACTATTGACGTGACTTCTTGTGATCAATACATAATAAAAGTTGTGTCAATTGTAGGTCCATGTGAAAACAACGTTACTCCAATTAAAAATATCACTTTAGCTAGTTGTGAAGAATTGTGTCCTTAGTGTTGCACCTGATTTTTCTTCTATCATGCATTCATGCTTATTTTGTATGTATATTCTTTAACTGTTGATTTTCTATGCATGCCTGAGACCGATACAATATTGTGAATCATTCACTTTGATCTGAATTGTGAATATCAATCAAAATACGCTTAAGAACACTTTTTGATCCATTCGATTTTTCTACTGTAGGAGTAGGAATGTTTCTACTGTGAGGAGAGAGGTGTCAAAAAAAGAAGTTATAACCAAAAAGAAGTACAATTATACAAAAACCAGGATTGACTCCAAACCATCATCAACAAGATGGATTGGGTTTGGAAGGTTAAAGATGGAGATAGGTCCAGTTCTATTACAGCTGAAGTTCATTGGGCCAGGTTATGAGCAGCAAACATTACCTCTCTCCTCACGGTAGAAACATTCCTACTCCTACAGCAAGACTCTCCTAAGTGCGAGGAGTATGTCGTCCACAATTGGAGCAAAGGTCCATGGAGGGAAACCACAACTGCTACCGAATGAGATCCTTTGTTTAATATGTGTTGAAATAAGAGCATTACCTAACTAATAGGTGATTTATGTGTCATGATATCACGATACTATATGAGGTACTAACTTTCTTATACAAACAACTTATTTTATAACTTTTCTTGCAACTTCTTGAGTTGGCAAGTTATGAAGGATGGACACTTACTTTCATATGATCTCATCACTAATACCATTTTTATTTTCTATCACTCACAACCAATTGTTTCAGCAAGATGTGAAATAAGTTGTGTTGGTTGATTTATGTATCTAAAGTTTTAATTTGGGGGTGGGGGAATCTATTAGTTACTTGGATTTGTGCCAATTTTTTTTTTTAAAAAAAACATAGAAATATAGGAATTTTATTATTGGTGTTAATTCCGTCTACGTTTCACTATAGGCCACTAAGGTAGTAATCTAAGACCCCATCCATTGCCCAATAGAATAATTAAGGTCTTCTTACCTATCTAAAAATTAGAAAAAAATTAAAAATTAAGGCCCCTAAAATGCACTGTCCCTAAAAAAAATGAATCAATAAAAGTTATTTAAAAAAAATTTACTCTATTTGAATATTTTGCAGAGTATTTAAGAGTGAAAAATTTCCCACTCGTATACCAAAAGGTAAAGAGACTCTTCATTTCAATACCAATTCAAT
Source organism: Quercus parvula (assembly GCA_030820535.1). NCBI lineage: Eukaryota > Viridiplantae > Streptophyta > Magnoliopsida > Fagales > Fagaceae > Quercus > Quercus parvula. The sequence goes on from JAUAME010000008.1 coordinate 18,088,277, forward strand.
ACTTGTTCCCAACTTCCAAGAGAGAGACAATGATTATTACTACAAAATAAAAGGCAAAAACAAATAAACACACACTTTCTTTCCATCTTGAATTTTGAAGGAATCAAACCCACTACTTACCTTGCTACTCTCTATCTTGATTCATTTTTTACCAACTTTCTTTGTAGATGCTCATCAATCAGTTTATGGTGTATTAACTGCTCTTCATGTTGGTTTTTATATAATCTTCTTTCTTTTTATTGTTGTTCTTCTTATTTCTACTATTGCAAAATTATCTTCTTCTTTGTACCTGCTCATCAATTGGTGTATATAAAAAACTAATTAATATTTATATATAAAATAAGGTCCACTTAAAATTTTCACTTGAGGCCTCAAAATAAATTAAATCGAAATTGATCTAGAGTTGATATTTCACAAAGCATGGATAATATTCCAGCTTGTTCCTCCTCTTTACCGACAAGCCTGATTTTCCATTTTTCAAGGTTTTTTTTTTTTTTTTTGGCTTGCACATGTGTCATTCTTTGATATGTTAATAGTCAAAATTGGGTCTTAAGGGAGTACTCAAGTTTAGAATTTATGCCAATAGGTCCTTATTGGCCGCTGCAATCGTGCTTCCCTTTAAAGTTTAAACAATAAAGTAATGTAATTAATAAGTAAAATAAAATAGGAGGTCAAGGGGTGGCAATGAGGCAGGGCGGTACGAAGGATGGGGTTTTCACCCCGTCCCATATAGTTTTGTCTTATCTTATCCCCGACCCGCCTCGCATGATGGGGACAATTTTCTTGCCCCATCCTCACCCCTTGAGGCCCGTAAAGGCCTGCCCTATCCCATAAAACTCTGATTCTTGTTAATTTGCCCCCTACTATTACAATTGTTTTTAATAAAATCTGTTTCGTTAATAAAAATATATTTGAAATTACAAATAAATTTATCCCATCAAATCAAACTAATTTTTAGCAAAAATTGAATAATATTATTAAAGTTTTTTACAAGCCAATATCACAACAAAAACAAAAATCTCATAATACAAAATCAATGATTCAATAGTATATAAATTTTTTTATAATAAAGACAAAAGAAAATATTAAAATTGGTACCTTATTTCCAACATTGCTAAAGAAAAAAAAAAAAAAAAAAAAAGGCAGAAAGCCTTGTTAAGTAGAATAAAATAAGTTGATGATATATTTGTTTAAATAGTAGGGTTTTAGGATATGAAAAATTTACAATTTAACCATTATCAATGCGGGGCAAGGCGGGTTGGGTCTAAAAAGTATAAATTCATCCCTGCCCCACCACCTTTATGAGACAAGGAAAGCTCATGTAGGGCGAAACGGGGAGGGATAGGTCAAGTAGGGCGAGGCAAAATTGTCATCTCTAAGGAGGTGGTGTAGGAAAAGAAATTAATAATAATATATACAGATCAGCTTTAATCATGGAGCATGGCTCCGTTCACCTCTACCGACTACCATCACACACAAATAGATATAGAGAACAAACCTAATTTTAAATTTTTTTAGATTTAACAAAATATATATATATATATATATATATATGTTCAGGGGGTTTTCTTGGTTAAATTTGTATGACAAATTTGTTTTTGGATACAAAATTGTGTATGAATATTGATGTTTTTAGAAATGATTGTGCTTTTATATACAAAATCCAAATATTTGTCAATCTCAAAATCTAAGGCAAGAAAATCAAATAGATTTAACAAAATTTTAGTTCTTTTTTTTTTTTTTAAGAAATAGAAAGATCTTTGAAAATTTGCATGCATTTATTTTGTTTTGTTTTTCTTCTTCCCAAAATTTTATATATTGTTAAAAAAAAATTTTAAAAAAAATTAATAATTTTTTGGATTTTCAATTTAAAAATACTAAAACCACATTGTTTTTAGACACTTTAACAATATCCCACCTAACAAAATTGGATGAAATGAGTACATTGAAAAGAAATAAAACTTATATGACAGTAAGTATTTAAAAACTATAATTCTCCATTCTTCCCTGCTGATGTATCTCTTTTGATTAACCTTGATGCTATTGGGACTATGTATGAGCGTAGATGCTCTTCTGTTGATGTTTCTTAGTTAATGAAATTATCCTGTTTATTAAAAAAAAAAAAGGATTTAAAAACAAAAAATTATGTGGCTGAATTGAATTTTGAGTAAAGTCATAGTGTAAAATGCAATTTCACCTCTTTTTTTTTTTTCTTTTTTTTGAGAATGTCTATTTAGTGCCAACTGGAAACCGCGGGTTTGAAAGAATTCTTCCACTGTGGTTGAAAAGGAAAAGAAACTCCCAAATACAATACAATACAAATACGTAAACTATTGTGCTATAACACATTGAGACAACATACTCGAGGCTAGCTCACAACTGACAGTATTTGTCACTTTTGACAATTCAACTCTAGTAAGGAAAAAAAAATAGTTAGAATCAAAAATATTTCCCAATCTTTTGACAGCTGCAACTAATTCAGTGATTCAAATCATAATCAACTTATTATTGTTTAGCTTAAGAGTTGTAAAAGCAACTTTGCAATAGTCAACAAAACAAAGAAAGTGCCCAATATCTAATATTAAAATACATAAATTTTAGAATCGAGATGATACATGACAAAAAGAGACTGAGAGTTCTGCGAAAAGCCTAACACCATGCTGTGAGAGTAGGCTATGACTTCCTCTTTTATGCTAAGACAACAAGGCCAAGAGGGTGAAAATGTAGGAGCAATAATCAAGGCCAACAGATGTTTACGTAGAAATGGATGTGGTTCTGATATTTTTCCTCTCTCTGCTTAAACCAGAGAATTCCAAAGAAGGCCAGAGCTGCAAATAGAAAGATTGTGCGTCGACCAAAGGGCTTATGCGTTTCAGCACAAAAAATATAAAGGGCCTACGCTTGATATGTCACTTCGAATAGGGGTTACAGGCTTTCTTCTAAGGAATTCTAGCCTTTTGCCCTTAATTTTTAAAAAATTTAGCAATATGCTCCTATTTCGAAACTATATAGGAAAATGCTCCTGTTTCGATACTTGATTACCTTAAAATCGAGTTTCAATGAAATACGTAGAAAATCGAGTTAAGCCCGATCAAACTAAAAAATTAAAAAAAAAAAAAAATGCATGGAACTCGGGTTCAAGGAAATCAAATTCCAAAACGCCGTTATAGGTATATAAAACGTCACTATAGGGCTTAAAAATGCCACTATAGGGCTCCCTGAATATGGGGCGATCACACTTACAAAAAATTTGCAGGAAAACGCTGCTATAGGGATTTAAAACGTCATGATAGGGCTTAAAAACGCCACTATAGGACTCCCTGAATATGGGGCAATCACACTTATAAAATTTTTTTGCATGGAACTTGAGTTCTATGCAATTTTTTTTTTGGTTTGATCGGGCATAACTCGATTTTCTACTAATCAAGTATTTCATTGAAACTCGATTTTAAGGTAATCGAGTATCGAAACAGGGGCACGCCCCTATATAGTTTGCAAACAGGGGTATGTTGCCAATTTTTTTTTAAATTAAGGGTAAAATGCTAGAATCCTCCTTTCTTCTAATATAATGCATGTTTTCTAACGTAGTATAGTATAGTATACATTGTGAAGTCTGAGTTCTATTACTAGTTTACGAATGGGGGGAAAAAGAAAAGGTGAGTACAAGGTTAAGTCCAGTTTTCCTATACATTTGACCTAATACAATGCGGACACATGACAAATGTTGTAAATGTGTTAGCATCGTATCGGGGTCCAATGCATAGTAATATTAGACTCAAGCTATGTCCATACAAACCTTGCCCTATGTGTCACTTAAGAGGTAACTCACTGTTGGGGTACATTTTTTTTAAACAACACCTATTTATTTTTCAGACTTCACTAACAAATTATTAGGCATACTTAAATATTTTTTACTATAGCCCACAACCATTCTTCTTTCCATCACAAAATTTGGCTACAAATGTAAAACACTATAAGACAATATTTTTGTAAAGCCTAAATTATTTATTGAGCAAATTAAAATCTCATTCTTTCTAAAGCCCAAGAATTTTTATGCTTAGCAATGTTTGAAAAAGCCTATGATTCAAATACATGACAAAACAATTTTATCAATGGAATTCAAGTCCATAATTAAACCCCATGATTCAAATTCATGGCAATACTATTTTATCAATGGGATTCAACCTCATAATCAAAGCCCATGATTCAAACTCTTGGCAAATTATTTCATCAATGGAATTCAATTACCATAACCAAAGCTCATGGTTCAAACTCACGGCAAATTATTTATCAAAAAGCCCAATTCTCATTGGCAACATCAAAAAGCCAAGTTCTCACTGACAACATTAAAAACCCAATTCCCATTGGCAAAATCAAAAGCCCAGTTCTCACTAGTGCTCACTAGCAACATCAAAAGCCCAATTATCATTGACAACATCAAAAACTCAGTTTTCACTGGCAATATCAGAAGCCCAGTTCTCGCTGGCAATATCAAAAGCTCAATTTACATTGGCACTATTTTATCAAAAGCCTAAGATTATTAACGCTTAGCAAAAAATATTATGTCACTTAAAAGCCCAATGATGAATAATGTTCTAATTTCTTAAACATTACTATAATCTATGGAAATTGTCTCAAAAAATCATGGCAATCATTTTATAAAAGCACATGGAAAGTTATTTATCTTAAAGATTATATTCATCTCATACCATATTATAAACCCATAAAATTTATGGTCACTATTTACATCCCAATATTCATAATATTTATTTTCAAAGTTCATGGTAACTATTCAATTCCACAAGCTCACCATTTAAATTATGATGTGATTATTAGAAATCATAAACATTACTTATGATATGGAATTCATCATTTTCAAAAATAGTAAATGTTATTTACAAAAGCATTTTGAAGCTTATGCTATTATTTTAAATATTACAACTCATTGCCCAAAGACCCATTACAAATATCCATGAAAACCCAAAAATTTACTAATAATAAGAGTCCATGAAGGATGAAAACTCATGGCAACATGTGTTGTTACTATCCATTTGGTAGGTTCAAATATGGGATGAACACAGCCCAACCCAGCCCAAAGGGACCAACCCACATGAGTAAGCCCGATCCAAAGAACTCCAACAAGAGGCAAAGGACTAAAAATAGATAACCAGTTTTGTTCATCTTTGACCAAGGTCCAGCTGGAGGACTCTACAAGAGAACTAAGTCTTTGAGGATGAACTAGAGGCTGTCTCATCAACTTTCTGTCACCCTCTACTTGATGTGAATAGTGCCCAGAGGTTGTGATATCAGTTGAAGTCTAATGGGTGATGGAACTTCATCATTTTCCTCAAGACTATATCTCTAGCAGAATGGGAGCTGAAGCCAAGTTATCCAAATCTCAACAAATCAATGCTATAAATGTCAAAAACGTTCAAGACATAATTCATGTGCCAAGCCCATGAATCCTAAAGGGGAAAAGTTGGGAATGTGTGGTTTTGAGGGCATAAAGGGATCTCCAACAGAATCCTCTGAAGTGGGCTTAAACTTTGACACATGGCTTAGGGTGTTGAATCCTACTTCTTGGGGTCCAAATCTCAGTTGCAGCACTAGGATTCCTCATTGATACCTGCCTTAATCCTATTGGTTAAACTCAGCTTTAAAAATCTGACATTTAATGCAAAAATACCCCCAAAAACCCACCATGTGTCATATTACCCAATGAAGCAAAGCAACCCCAAAAACAAATCTCTCATTTATGGCCAAATCCTAGGATAATTAAGCTTGATACTCTGCCCCTTGATTAGTCCTATATTTTTTGACTTTTGTTAATTAATACCTCCCTAAACACCACTATAAAAGGGTAAGCACACCAACCCACAAGACACACCAACCCCACTAAAATTTCTGGTTTTCTTGCCACTTTGCTTATGGTTTAGCTCTCCCTAAGCTCATAAATTATTCCCCTTAGCCCACACTCACTTAGCCTCAGACATTCCCTTTCATTTTCTACATATTCACAACCCATAAATGCTTCCTAATCAGTCACAAACAACCCTTTACTCACTAAATCCTTAACCTCATCATTAACTCCATCACACCACCACAAGCCTAAATACCCACTCACTCAAAATAGCCCACACTACCCCATTCATGCCTTATGTATATATATTCCCCAAAATCTTAATTCAATATTTGCTGCACTAAGCTGGAATCTCTCTCTCCCTTCACACCATGCCACTTAACCCCTTTCTTCTTCCCATTTAACCTTTAATTTTTACTTTTTGTTTTACTATTTAAGGATGTAATGTATTTGTAATAATGAAATTCTTCCTTCATATTGATGTAATGGTGGCTGAAAGTATAATAAATTCCCCTAACCGAGACACACAAGGACCCCCCAAAAGTGAAAACTTTTCTAAATTTATTTAATAATTGACTGTTGGACTTTAAGTGTAATTTCACCCTACCGTTTGAGAATTTTATTTTCTTGCACTATCAAAACAAGACCACTAAAGTACTAATTAACTATTGTGAAGTATTTTTATTGGGCTTTTGTTACTGTTTTGTCAAGGTGTAGCCTTTATTCCTTTCTTAAACCACACCAAAAGCCTTTGGGCATCATCTCAAAAGCCCATCATTGAGTTTTGGCTTGGCTTCCCAATATTTTATTCAGAGGCATCAATTTCCCCCTCAACATTTTGGCGACTCCACTGGGGAGTTAATCATAACATGAAAGTCTATCATGCCTCCAAGGTTGTGCAATAGCCGACAAGAAGTAAGTCAAGATAATGTTCATTCAGCGGCACAAAGCCACCACAATCCAACTGCACAAGATGACCAATCCAAGCAGCCTGAAGTCAACTAGGAGAATTTTGATCATCGATTCTCTTTTCTCCTTGAAATGCTACAAGGAATACAGCAAGTTCAGTTTGAACTAGTCGAATCTGTCAAAGTTCTAAAGAAGGCTCAAGGTTAAGGTGTCCAACCGCCACATGAAGAACTAGACCCTCGCACACAATAAGAAAGGGGGTCAACAATTGGAAATCCTCAGTTTGGTGAACAAAACACTCCTGCACAACAGTTTGTCATTTTATTTGATCTCACTTCTCTACTAGAGAGAGAAAGAGGCAAGTAACGGAAGGAGCCTAGGCATTATATTCGCAAACCCCCATATCCAGTGGAGCTACTTAGCAAACATATCTGGAGAAGTATGATGGGAGGAAGGGGAATTTGATGGAGCATGTTAGCAAATTTATGGATTCCATGGGTCTATTTGCAGGAGATGGAGAGCTTTGTCTAAGGGAGTTCTCAAAATCCCCACTGATCGTGCTTACACATGGTACTCTACTCTTCAGCCTAATTCCATTTCCACGTGGGAAGATATGATGGAAAGTTTTTGTACAAAGTATTTACATGGCAAGGAGAAGGTCACCATCATCACTCTTCACAATACAAAACAAAAGCCTTCCGAAGGGCTTCTTGATTTTATCCAACAATTTAGAGATACTACCCTTGACTGTTATGGACAATACGAATAACAAGAGCTAGTGGAGATTTGTGTCGACAACATGTTCCCGGACTATCGAGCACACTTGGAAAATCTTGACATTCATCAATTTGCCCAACTACTCCAAAACGCTCGCAAGACAACCCTATCAGTCAAGCCATCTGTCGCTGACAAACCTAGAGCAGAGAAAAGAAGCCCTCCTCAAGCTCTTGCAATCTCCAGCGGTGAACCAACAGCAGGGGTAAAGCACAAGAGGGACGATGATACAGAACAACATGAGCTGCCTCCCATTCCATGTATTAACAAAGAAATTAAGGTGATAGTTGAGAAGTGGGTAGCTGATAGAGCCCTTAGAGTCATTAAGCCAAGCCGAAAGCCTACTAAGGAAGATAAACAAAGTCCTTATTATTGTCACTATCACCAGTATGTGCATCATAAGCCCAGAGATTGCAAGGCTCTTCGGAGGATGTTTCATAAGAATTTGTTGATGATGGAGATAGGCTTGGGAGGAATATGTAGGTTCGGGAAGAAGTAGGAAATGAAGTTCTGAATTTGAAAAAGAAACTAAAGTATATAATGGCACGAAGAACATTAGTATTTATAAAGATGAACACCATTTAATGAGACTGCAAAAATCAATCAATGCTTACCGTTGTTTCTTTTCACTCGTGCCTTGGTAATCAAAGTGCCAGATCATCTCAACTATCTAATGTTGAAGATGCTACCACGTGCACATTCAGGATGAGCAATCATGTCCGCTGACAATTGACATTCCTAAGGCGTAACTGTCATAGTTGAAAAAGAGAAAGAAAAATCATCGACCACATAGTAGGAAACCCCGATCCCATCTTGACTTCATGAAAATGGGATTGTGAGGGGCTATTATAGGGGCTTAGGCCCCTGAACCATGAATGGACCACATCACCAAAACCCAACACAAAGAAGGGCCCATACGGCTAAGGCCCGTTACAGTGTGGTTGGCCCATGTGGCTAAAGTCAGACACGAAAGAGATGAGATTAGCTCACTAACAAAATGGGCAAGTCCTCAATAATATAGAGTTATGGTTGGGCCAAGTTAGGCCCAACATTGACAAGCTAGCTAAAGAAAAGACCAAGGGAGAACAGCCATTTGAGGTTGGAACCGAATATTGTTAAATAACTTTGGGGAGTTCGCTGCCGAGCACTAATTGACATCTAGAACAAGCTCCAAGAAAGTCCTCTGAAGCCGTGAGGATTCCTGGGGATTCAGGTAGATTTGGGAAAGTGTGTCAAGTGGGGAAGTAATGATAGCTCCCCCACTAAGCAAAGACTATAAAAGGAGGAGAAGGTGAACAAGTAAGGGGGTTGGAAAAATTAAGGGAAGAAAAAGGGAAATACAGGGAACCAGTAGGAAACGTAGGGAAATGATGGGGGAACTACATTGTATTAAGGGTTGGGGGAAGACAAGCTGGGTGAAGTTCAGGGCCTAGTTTGTAGGATCATGACACATCCCACATATAAATAAATTGGGGCCTAAATACAAACTAAAAACAAAGTTTTTAGCTGGCACAGATATATATAATAGACTAAAACCCTAGACTAATAGACTTCTAATACACTAAAAGGGTTGGCTTGCAAACAAAGTAAAATTAAGATTGGGCTTATACTAATGGACTAATATATCTCTAACACTCAAAAATAGTTTGATAACAAGTTACTAGCAAGTCCATTTTAAATGTCCTCTCCATTACAATAAAGTTTTTTTTTTTGGTGTGGATAAAATGCAATAAAGTCTATTAATCCTATACACACACACACACACACACACACACACACACACACATATATATAGACAGTAAATAACCGTTAATTAATTATTTTATTTTTTTGAAAACGATAACCGTTAATTATTAATAGCTATTTAAAAGAGTCAATTTTAAGTGAGCCACACCTTTTTACATAATTATGTAAAAAAAAAAAAAAAAAAATTGATATTAAGATCCACCTCGCTCGGCACTTTGCTTGATCAAACCTTAAGCAAGGATGGAGCTAAGCTTGGACTTTTTTAAAAAACAATTATTAGTATATGGGTATTAATTTTAGTAATTATTTTTAATAAAATTACACTTTGCCCCCCTAACAATATCATTGATTCTTTTAAGAGTAATACTATTGTGAGGATAGGAAGTCCGAGTAAGTATATTGGGTTATAGGCCGTGCTCGAGGACAAACAAAAGCCCGAGGATGTTCAAAGGGATTGTTAAGCCTAAATCAATGGGCCGAGGATAAAAGAAGAGAATGACGGGTCAACTGTGGTTCTCAAGGTAGGTAACCATGCTTTAGGTAGGTAACCATTTTGGAAAGATAAGTTTCAGGGAAGGTAGCAAAGCTGAGTCAACCATAAAAGAAGAAATATCTGGGAAGAAAGCTGTCACCACCACATTAAATGCACTGCACCAAATGAACTAGCCACATTTATGGAGAAATGACACTTGAATAGTGTCATCTCAGTTCACAGCTACTCACAAAACTTCCAGGAGGTTATGATGGGACAAGTATCCAAGGGATTTTCTACAAAATCAACAAGTGGAAGGCTGGAATGGAGGGGTGAAGGACTATATAAGGAAATGGCCACCGTAAAAAAAGGGGTGTGTAATCGAGGAAGAAAGAAAAAGGAGAGGAACACACTGTATTCATATAAGCTTGAGTTAATATAAGAACATCTCATCATCGAACTTGACTGAGGAGCGTTATTTCTATCAATTTGTGTTTTCGGTCTTATTGGCATGAATCATATTAGCTATGGCCCATACTTAATTTGCTGAGATGCTTCCTTTTAAAACCCATTCTCTAACATATATTGTTTTGGGCTTGTTGGGCTATCATCCACTGTTCTTGGTAGGCTAAGGTTCATACTCTAGTCCTTACAACTATAGTCACAAACTTTTCAACAATATTTTTACTAAGTGTTGAGATAACAAATTCTTATTAGTTTGTATCTGTGCTCACCACTTATATTATTTACCAATACCACTCGCCACATCATGAATTTGTAAAACGAGTTTGCATCCTTAACGTTTTTTTATTTTTAAAGGCCATAAAAAAATTTATAGATCTAAACTCTAAAACAAAATATACAAGCCCAAAAACATTAGCACAACAACAAAAATTACCAATAGCAAAACTAAAAAGAATTAAGTCCAACCAACAAATTTTACCCAAAACAAACAACCACTTTCAAAAAAAAAAAAAAAAAGCTAAATAAATTTTTCCTTACCTAGCAGTAAACACACACATCAAAGACAAAAAATAATAATTAAAAAAAAAAAAAAAAACCCTCAGCGTCTATGCAGCAAAGTTGGAGGATGGAGTTGCTGCACATAACTAGTAACAGAGCTACCCTCCTTACTCCAAGTCCTAGCTTCATCCCTGACCTCAAGTAACATCAAACATAAACTTTTATCAATCTTTGCACAACACTAACTAGAGCAATCCTTAAACATAAATTTTACTCAACTCTCATGCGACACTTGCTCGAGCTAACTTTTGAAAATCAAACTTCCACCCCTTCCAACATGAGATTATTTCATGTATTACAACTTATATATATATATATATATATATATATATATATATATATATATATATATATATATATATATATATATATGTGTGTGTGTATGTGTGCACGCGCGATCACGCTTACAACTCGTATGGGGGTATACTGTAGAGAGAGTTGTGATAACACTAGCTCTGACAATTCTCATGGGGCACATGTAAATATACGAGTTCAAAAGGTTAGTAATGCCTGATTCTTCTTCTTTATTTTTTATTACATTAAAAATACAATTTCTAATTAACCAAATCACACACACTAATATATCATTGGCTAACTTGTTTAAAAATGAGACAAATTACTTCAGACACTTATTATAGGATCCTCTCATCCATCTCATTGTTTAGATTGAACATTAAAAATCTGAAAGTTTATGTGATCACTCTCCATTTTAAGTAGATCCATCTCTTAGTATAGATTGCACATTAAAAATCTAAAAGTATATGTGATCACAAGCAAGAAATAAAATTGTGAGGTTTTGAAAACAGACAGAGGCCAAGAACTAGGAGAAGTTGTGAAGAAAAAATTTAAAGCAACACTAGCAAAATAAAACCCTCTGCTTTATTCCTGGAGCAACCTCACATTATTCAGTTAAACCCTTCACTTTTTACATGGAAAGTCAGAAGCATTTGCTCTAAATACTTTTAGTACAAAGAACTTGTGATAACTCAACAACAATCTCAATTTGTTCATATTTTTCTGAAGGTGCCTTTCTTAAAACTAATTTACAATTGATATAACACCACACAAGCATTTCTCAAAACCTATTTTTATCTCGTTGTATGGCTATTTTGTTCAAAAACGTAAGTTAGAACTTAGAACACAGGCCAAGTTTGCACTATATGTAGAAAAAAAATAATAAGTTTCATCTTATAAATGTAACTCGTTTACTCTTTCTCATCACCGTTGCATTACTTTTTTACTTGGTGCAAAAGCACATTACAAGCTCCACTGAAAAGCCATGGTCATGGTTGTCAAAATCGCGATGCGGATTGTAAAATCGTACAATTTTACGATCCCACCTCACCAAAAAGTTTTAAGTCATAGCAGGAACGCAAAAATGGTAGGCTCGCATAGGATCATAGGATCGTATGCGATCCTACCATTTGGCTTGTTTTTTTTTTTTTTTTTTATATTAAGTGGGATTCATTTGGGTAAAATAATCCACCTAAATTCACAAGTCCAATAGGTTATCAGAAGCCCAATAATGAATTGAAGTCCCAAATTTACCCCTATGTCAACATAAAATCTAAAAAAAAAAAAAAACTATAATACTTAAGTTTAACGTTTTCAAAAACAAAACCTAAAATATTTAGATGATAAAATGGAATATAACAATGCCAGTGATTAGATTAGAAGAACCTTAGAATTGGAATTCTCTTTTGGATTTCATATTTATAATTAGATAGTTTACCTTAGATTGAAAATTCTCTTTTAGATTACATATTGTAAATTTGTAGTTAGCTAGTTTTTATACGCCAACTAACCTAACTTATTTTGGATTTGGAACTTTAAATTTGGATAATATTTTCCATATGTGTAGATAATATTTTGGTACTTAATTGATAATTAAACATGTACTGAACTTTTTAGATACATTATATCAAAAGTTAAATATATTTTGTTTCGTTAGAATGACATAAAAACGATGTAATACATGCAAATTACATTTTGTGATGCAATTTTTTTTAATGAATGGATTCATATTTTAAGTGATTATATAACATATAAAGGCACTATCAATAGGTTTTTTATTTAAAATCTGAAAAATAAATAGGATCTTATGATCTACAATCCAATCCTACAATCCTACCTACCTCCCACGATCCTACGTAGGATCCCGATTTTGACAACCTTGGCCATATTAATTTTTAAATGAGTGTGAGAAACAAGTTATACTATATACAACATCGACAATTATCCTTTTTTTTTTTCTTTTTCTTTTTCCCCGAAACAAATGCACACAAGGTAGATGGAAAAAGGTTTCAAGACAAAGCCATCACAAATTTAAAAAGCATCTGATGAACAGAATAACATTTCATAACATTAGAAACAAGTTTTAAAAGCATCTGCATGTCTAAAATATACAACATGAATCCCCATAGTCTTTAGATCCCCTCAAAGGCTCAAACCTAAACAATTGATACTAACACTCAAGCTCACACTTGCTTCTTAAAACTAAACCCATGTTTCCAATTCACCCCAGATATTGGGGCATGCATTAACGAGCCCTAATCCACCCAGGGAGAGAATGAAAACACAGGAAGCAGAAGCAAAATACAATTCCTCCGAGAAAAATAAAAGACAACAACCATATTTGAAATAACCACCAGAGACCTTGTTTTCAATTCACCCCAGATTGTGCCACGTATTACCCCAAAACCAAGTCCAGGGAGAGAATGAAATCACAGATCACAGAGTTCACCCACTATTCGCGCAGCTTGCTTGCACCAGAGTCCAAATTCCTAAGCTAGTTTAGCTCTTTACCTAAACCAACACAGTCACAAGCTACCCCAAGGGTTAGTGAAGCTAAAGTACACCGATTCCTAGACAAACCAAACTTAGCTAATCATCATTTACAACTTCCAAGATCCATCTTAAACGCAAAGCAAGGTCAGAGAGAGAGAGAGAGAGAGAGAGTTAAGTAATTATGTTAACAAACTGAACCTAGGGTAAACTAAACGACAGAACAAGCACATTGATATTGTTTCAACTTTCAAGAAGTTTTTCTCAGATGCTTTGGAGGTGCACAAGGTACATGTTCACCAACCGTCATGAACTCGCAGCTGTTGGAACCGTCCCTTGGAGGTTCTAAAACCACAGGCAGGAACGAATTGCGCTTACACCAGAACCTACTGGTTTTGAAACTCTCACTTAAAGCCTCTTTCCCCTGCACAAAGAGAAGGAATTAGTATGAATCACTGTCGGAATTGAAAACTCAAAGAAGCCAAACATTCAAGATAAATAAGAACCAACGAAAACAACCCCACCACATGAAAAAATTGGGAATGATATTTGAAAAACTACATGGGAAATAAACCTGAATATCAGCCACAGTGACTTCACAAGTTTTCTTGTTTTTAGCAACTTCCCATACTCGTTTATGGAAAGAGTTGAAGAACCTAAATGCAGCCACAGCATTTGTAAAGTTCACAAACGCGTATCCCAGATTAGCTGTTTTGCCTTCATTCCAACATTTCCTACGGGACAGCATCCCCAAAATTGAATTGAAATTAGAACACAGATTGTGACAATTATAAAGAAAAAACAAAGAAAGTATATGGCAAATGATGCTTCAATTAAAGTTGCTACTACACACATGAAGTCCATGGGCAAGTAGACAAAATCGAAGGCGGACTTGCATGACAGTGAGTCTGCTTTTTGGTTCTCATCCCGACAATGCTTGTCCAGTATTGATAGCAGGATCTCCCTCCTGAACATTGTTATAGGACAACATGTTAAGCCCAAAAAAGAATAGAGCATGATGTACACAAGTTACTGCTTGTTTGAACTTAATCTTCGTGTAGAATGCATACATTAATACAAACACTTGCACACGCTAAAAGAAAAGGAACCAGATATTCCAAGTCTCAAAAAGTCTGTCTTTATTTCAAGGCATTGAATAAAAAAGTGATGGACATCAATTAGATCAGACAGATTTCTTCCGGATATTGTTACCAAATATAGATAAAGGACAGAATAACCAGAGAAAGTACGACCAAACAATGACTTATCCCAATTCATGCTTTCTCGGTCGCTTGAGAGACCAAAAGTCACAGGCCATGGTCATTCAATTACTTAACTATTGATGATTCCGAATACAAATTAAGGTCAGAAGATCATGAAGTAATGAAAAAGCCACTAGGTAAAATCAAAGCAACGCAATTAACCTCATATAAACATAAATAAAATCAAAGAACTAAAGCTCACGTGAACTGGTTAGGAATGTTCTTGATCATAACTGTTGTGGTTCCAGAGCGCTGGACTTCATCAACAGTAGTTGGAAAAGGAACCACACGACCACTCCTCTTCAACGCCTTGCCATGAACAGTTGAAGGAGAAGTAAGAACACCATCACCACCAGCCTTCTTCGGCAACCATACAGACTTTCTTTGTGAAACCAATCTGGGTCCCACGACTCGTCCCTTGGTTCCCCTATCAACCCTTTTTCCAAAACTCAAACTCTGATGCACCTCCACCCTCTTCAGCTTCTCCACCACCACTTGAGGCTGTGATTCAGCATCGTAGAATACTGCTTCACAAGGCAGATAAGCCCTGGGCTCACTGGGATGCCCATAATAAGAAGAACCAGACATAACTGGCCACGGCTGAAACGGTTGAGCTTGTTGGTAGTAGATTTCGTAAGGAACCGAGAGACCCATAGTGGTGAGGAGAGATTTCTGCCAAGGTTGGAAGGACCTGGCATATGGGTTCAAGGGCTTGGACCCTTGGCTAGGGTTTGGAGTTGATGATGACAAGAAAAAAGCCATGGCTTTTGGGTTCAGGCACTTAATTTTGGGGACGAAAAGCTTGTAAAAAGAGATGGGGTTGTGGTTTTTTGTGTGCCAGAGAGATAGGTTTGTGGGGTTTTAGGGTTATAGTACTAGCAATTGGGATAATTGGTATGTGAATGGACGGTGAAGAATGAGAGTGATAGGCAAAACCCTGATGGGGTTTTATTTTTGCAGAATTGTCTTTCGCTCTTCTAGATGAAAAAATCTCTGCAATGATAAAAGTTGGAGTTGGAGATTACTCATTATAGCTTTTATTTAATGCCTACTCTGGTTACAAGACAAAACCGATTTTGCTTTGGCGGCGAAAAATATATACTGAGAGAGAGAGACACACACACACAGACTTATTACATTATTTCATGCAGAGGCACGGCACTGATGTTTTTTTGTAAGTGCAGGCTAAAAATACAAATACAAATCTGCTATTTGCTAAGAGTTCGGTTAATGTATTAGCCTAAAATTTTTTTTTTTTTTTTTTTTTTGAAACAGGTTGAAATTATTATTTTGAGCATAATATTAATGTTGGATATGGGTTTGTGTGTCAAATTAGTGTAGAGAATCTAGAGATATACGTATTCTTTATTAGGTGGTTTTTCACCAACCTTTAAGTTGGCTATAAAAATGGGGCAAAAATGACCCACTATCACTATTTTTTTTTAAATTAGTAATGTATCACTGTTTTGGAAATATGTAAGAATTTATCATCTCTCTTTGTGAAACTCGAGTTTGTTGTGAAACTCAAGTTCCAAAAACTCGAATTCTTTAAAAAAATGTATTCAAAAAAAATTTGAAAATTTTTTATAGTACTCGGGTACCATAAAAATTTTTCAAAATAAACTTGTTTTTGCTACACTCGAGTACCCAAACAGTGATAGATCCTGCATATTTTCAAAACTACAATAAAGTGCAACATAATTTGCAAAAATGTGCTATTAGGCTATTTTAGCCATAAAAATTGGATCAAACTTACAACTCAAAAGGAAATGAATTCTATTATAAAACAAACAGAGAGAGATAAGATGAACACTTAATAGAGTACTTGTTCTTAATTTTCTTGTTCGATCACTGTTGAATTGGTAATACTATTAATAATTTAATTAATATATTTTTATATAATTATAAAAATATATAAAATAAGTGAAAAATAATATATATATATATATATATATACACACACAGTTTTAAGTCAACTTTCACACATTTTAATATTAATAATGTTGCAAAAAAAAATGTATAAACAATTAAGTAAACAATACAAATCTAATTATCATATGTTATATTAAAGTTGAATTACAATAAGAAATCTAAATTAAATTCAAATTAGTTTCTAATTATTATCTAATTTTGTATCATGCTTCCAATTTATTTTTCATGTTTTGGGGCCAAATGAGTAAGTAATCCATTCATAGTACTAAGCACAAAAACAAAGATGACTATCTATAAGACCATCTTTTCATTACTATAATTGAATATTTTCATGCATAAGCACAGTTACAACTTACTAACAAAAATAATATTATTATTACCCAAAAAAAAAAAAAACAAACATATTACACTTTTTACTTATTTTCACTCAAATATCATGAAGGTATTAAATAATTATTAAGGAAAAGCGAAACTAAATATCTCTACCTACCCTCACTTAAACAATTAGAATAATCAATTATCAAATTTAAATTTAAGTTATAAGTAGTTTTATTTTCAATATGAACAATCAAACTATTTTCAAAAACTCATACTTGAAGAGTCTTAAGATGGCCTTAGGGAAATTGAAGTTTCAGCAATATAATCTAAATATTTTTTTAAAATTATAAATATATTTTCTTTTAAAAATTATATAAATAATTATTAACTTAGACATTCCTAAATTATAAGATTTAAATTGTTATTATTATTATTATTATTTTCAACCTATGACATCTATTTCACGATAATTGTTTTTATCATCAGGTTAAGACACTAATAAATTTTTTGTGTAACCAAAAATTGAACCTCATATATTTTATTCAACGATAGGACTTTAACTATGAGGTAAGTTAATTGATCCCACTACAATAAGTATTAACATTTTTAGAACTTTTTTTCTTTAATTATTTTCATACAACGTAATTGAGAATGAAATAATTTAATCAGAACCCACTACACTTACAGGATTGATAAAAATTTCTTGCAAGGACTTATTCTAAAAGAAAATAATATGAAATTAGATTTGTGTGTGTAGAACTTTCTACCTAATAAATAATAAACTATACACATTCATAATATTATATAAAAGTATAATAAATTTGAATTGGGTTTTTTTTTTTTTTTTCTAAGTTTGAATGCACAAATTTGTATATAAATATAATAAACACAAAATTAGAGCATAATTAGACTAATATTTGGCATGAAATCGAAGTGTATTGAAAATTTAAATACACTTGACCATTGACATTTATCTGTAGTTCAATTATATTATATTGTTTTAGGCTTTAAAGTTTATATTATTCTTATTATATTAAAATTTTATATTGTAGATAGTTCTTATGTTATTTGTAAATATTTTTTAATTAAATGTATAGTAGAAATATTTACGTGAATATGAAAAATATAAGGAAAAAATGAAAATTTTAATTGAATATCACATTAAGTTTCTTGATAAATCTATTACTAAGAATATAAAAATATAAGATAAAATTTATATGAAATCTAACAAATTAGTAAGAATTCATCAAAAATAAATGATTTAGAAGATATAAATAATACAACAAAAAGTCTTGCACAATGTGATTTATACGGGTGGGTGGGTTAAAATATAGTAAAATCCGTAGTTTTAAAAACCAGATGGGTCGATTCAATCGATAATTAGGCACAAATCTGGTCCGATAAAACCTCAAAACTGATATATAAAAAAATCAGCTAAGAACCGATATAAAAAATATAACCAAAAAAAAAAAAAATCAGGAACTAGGTGCTTTTCGGTTCTTTGTCCGTGTGGATTTTTAAAATCATGGTGAAAACCCTTCTTCTAATAAAATTTAGATTTCAAATCATGACAAGTTTGTACGTACATACTTTTTTTCTTTTTTTTTTGGCTGAAGCGAAAACTTCAAATTTAGCATGATTGTATCATCTTCAATAGGCTATATTGCATTCAGTTCAATTCAAATTGAGTCGAATTTTTCTCTGATTTGAAACCTCAAATGTTTAACTCTCAATCAAATAAGTTTCAGTCAAAAATTTGTTGTGATGTCGAAGATAAGAGGAGATCAGCAAATCATCATCTCTGTGCAAACTTGAACTTCGTCATCTCTAATTAGCATTGGCCTAAATTCAATTATAGCACAATTTTATCATTTTTTAACCTTATAATTTGTTAACGAACATATCTATGATTCTATGGGCCCTAACAATTTTATATTTAATGAGATGAGACTGTCTTAAAATTTTAAATTTAGTAGGATTCTATACATATAATATTTAGAAGCATTTAGATTTGAAAAACCTTTTTTTGGTCCCAAAGTTTGATACGTCTAATTATACCACTCCTTAACCATATAAAGGCTGTGTGATTGTGTGATAACTGTGATTGCTGCCTTGCTGGTTGCAATTTTTTTTTTTTTAAATTTTATGAAAGAAAAATGGGTAAGAGGACGACCAACGTGGAAATCCTATCTGGACGTGATCATAATAACATCTTACTCACAGAGTCTAAGACCTTACTAGAATGCAAGGGAACCACAACAAGCCATTAGAGCATTCACATTTGGGAATTCTATCACATCTTATTTTACCATCCCAAAACGCCACTTTATCAATTATATAATACGGTTTTACAATACTCCCAGCATCCCAACTTTTATTTTGTAATTCAACACATTAAAATAATATAAATTATACAATCAAATAATAAACAAATTATATCTCTCTCCTTCCTAATTTCTGTCTCTCTGTCACTCTCATCGCACAATAACCATCCTCTCAACCACACCACCTCTAGACATCCACCACCATGACCCCAAACCTGCCACAATCCCAGCAAAATACCAAACCACCACCAATGTCACTCTCTTTGAGCAAAATCAAAGCCTAGTCTTGCCATCCAGCCAAAATCAATAGCAAAATCAAAACTCAAAATTCATAGCAAAGTCAAAACCCAATCCACCAATCTCACCACCCATCAATCTCTGCCATGCCAATCTCGCCACCCATCGATCTCCACCATGTCAATTCCCACCATTGTCACACCCACGCCGATCTCGTCAAAACTCACGCCGATCCCATCGTCGTCAAAACCCACGACCCATCGTCGTCAAAACCCACGATCTCCATCGTTGTCAAAACCCATGCCGCTCCACGCCCATGACAGTCACAAACCCATTACCACCAGAGAGAGATAGTGAAATCCACAACCACTAGATGAGAGAGAGAGAGGGTCATTGGAGAGAGCACGGGGTTCTTGGGTCTAAAAAGAGCAGAGAGCAAATGAGAAAGAGAGAAGGAAAGAAAAAAAGAAAAAAAATAATAAGAGATGAGAGAAATTTCGGGATTAAAAAGGAGGAGAGAGAGTATTAAAAACTATTATTTTGTTTTAGAATTGTACTGTAGCATGATTGCGAAAATAAATTATAATAGTTGAGTTTTACAATTCTAAATGAAGCATGATTTTTGTGTGAAAATGGTAGAGTTGCTCTACATATGTCATGTAGCATGCCCAGTACAAATGCTCTTACACACTAGCAATTTAAAGCAAAGTAGCAAAGGAAGGGAAATGCCCAGATGAACCATTCATTTGAAATGACACTGTTATAGACAAAAGGACTTATAAACTACTCATAAAAAGTTCTGAAGAGAATCGGCTTTTACGCAAAGTGGGGATTTGGGCCTAGTCTTACATTCTTATTCTTTGTCTGTTTTTTTACAAAAGAAAATTGAACCACGACAAAGTTCGTTTAACTTTTGTTACAGCTACCCAAGTGATTAAGGGCAACATTGTTTTGTTTAAGTGTTATGAAAATATGTTTAGGTAAAAAAATATTGTAAAAATATTGTTATTTAAACAACACAATTAAACACTCTCTAAATATAAAAAGTGAAAAAAAAAATATATATATATATATATATAAAAAAAGTGAAAAAAAATAATGAGTATGTATAATTTTACCACTCACAATATTACAATTAACTACGAGACAAACGGTAGCAAAAATTATAAATTCTTTCGCTTATAAGTCACCACATGACTAAAGATTGTACAAATAATAATGTTCTTTAACAGAAGAAAAGTTGGCATCAGTTCCGAAATATCACAAAAGAGTTTATGTACCCTTTGATTTTCCGTTCCTTACGTGTCATCTCCTCACCCTAGCCGTATAAAAACCCATGTGAAACCAAAGTTGCTCAAGCACTTCAGAGTTCTGGGGAGAAAGTAAGGCATGAATAAGAAAAAGGGTTATGGCATTTAATGGAGTGTACGAGGGAATAGACATTTCATAAATGAAGTTACTTTGTTTGACGCCATTGGAGCACCAATGTCACTGTCAAAATCTCCATCAGTGGCAACAAAAGTACGATTTTTTCACCAATTTCTTACCATTTTTTAACACACAAAGGGACACAGTGTGCCTCAATATCACAATCTACAGCCTTCCCATACTTAAGGTTTTCCTAGAGCCATGCAATAAACCAGTTTTGCAGACTGTCACAGTCACAGAACCCAGAGTTCTGTGAAGCCTGAAAACTATCCCATTTCTCTGTCTTTCCTTGTGCCCTATCATCCCTCGTGTCTTTTTGGCTAAATTCATACAATAAGGCTATATTGCACTGAAGAGGTAGAAACTTTGAATTTTGTTTGGTATTATAGAGTAGTTGACCGTTCCTCTTCTAGCTCTATGTCTGTAATGGAAACCCCTGTGCTGCTGCTACTGAAGTGAAAACGCATGCTGATTATTATTCCGATGTTCTGAGGTTACCATATTTCCGTTGGGTGAGAAATTGAGATTCGGTTTTCACTTTTCATATGATTAAACTCATATTTTAGCTTCATTGACTATACGTCGAATATTATAGTCAGTATAAAAGAACCCACAAATTGCAATAAAAAAAGAAAGTGACTGTTATTTTCCCGTTAAAGTTCATTTATTAAGGCCTTGTTCGGTAACAAGTAAAATATTTTTTGAAAGACGTTTGTTTGGGTTCTAAAAAATACAATGGAAAAGTATTTTCAATATTTGTCGTGTATTTAAAAGCGTTTTTCCAAAAAATATTTTTTAGTATTTGGCCTCCCAATGTAAAACATTTTACAGGAAAAATGCCAACAAAATGTACCTATAATACAATTGAGCATCTTAAAATACTTATACGCACCATATATGCACATCCATTAATTCTAATCACTACAAATATGAACATATATACATCCCAGTTTTACATAACAATTATAGAGGTACCCACATACAAAAATCAGAGATTAACACAACTTTCATGATCATTCACCTAAGTTTAGATGTGCAATTTTATTGAGTTCATCATCGGGTAGGACTTGAGATGTCACTATGTTTAGCATTTTGCATTCAACTTTGCAATCTTCATTGCATGGTTCTGCTGCTCAATTGCAATATCTAATTGATATTTCAATAAATCGTATTTGACATCTTCTGTGCAGTAGGAGCTTTCTTCAGTTGAAGGAGTACTAGAACTTGAGTTGGAATGAGTAGAATATGTACTGAATGAAGAATCTTGTAGCACATTCCCACCATCAATCTGCCAAAACT
The DNA here is from genome assembly GCA_030820535.1 of Quercus parvula. Classification (NCBI taxonomy): domain Eukaryota; kingdom Viridiplantae; phylum Streptophyta; class Magnoliopsida; order Fagales; family Fagaceae; genus Quercus; species Quercus parvula. Next base: position 18,110,645 of record JAUAME010000008.1, read on the forward strand.
TCATAAAAGCAACTTCTACTTCCATTTTATGCTTAAACGCCTTGTGATCTGCTCTAGAATATTGATGAACTTATTGGGCACGGGCTTCTTCCCATGTGTCATACACCCCAAGCACACGACTAACAAATACAACGTATGTCTTACCCTTTAGGTGGTCAATAGGATAAATAGTTTAAAAACCAAAATTGGCCTTATGACATACATATTTAGCATAGGAAATTATTTGACATATCATTCAATCAAATGTGTAAGCAAGAAGATGATATTTTCCAAAAAACATCTTGCAATACAAGACAATGTAAACCCATTCAACATCATCTTAGCAAAGTCTCCACAATAATTGTTGTTAAACCATCCAAATTCACATAAATATTGTAACAAGCCCAATTCAAGAACAATGCTAAATTCAAGTTTACCAAAATATTCACAAGCTACCATATACCTTCACAAACACTATTGCAAATAACATTATGCACATATTTTTTATATACAAATAAATCTATAAATACGGATAAATATATTCATATATATCAATATCTAAATAAATATATATATATATATATATATATATATATATATATATATATATATATATATATCAATATACCTTCAAAAACCCTTCGAGTTTAAGGGATTGGTGTCAGAATACCTTTGGGTTTGAGGTCACAGTGTTGGAATACCTTCGAGTTTGAGTGGTGGGTTTGAGGGAAGGGTTTGAGTAAGACGTTTGAGGTCACGGTGTCGATAGAGGGACAGATCGTGGGCTGGGATGCTGAAATCGTGGTGAGTTTAGTTGGGTGCATCAGGTACATGCAGTGCTAAATCTGGGCATGCTAATCAGAGATGGGTTTGAGCAATACAGGGGAGTTGAGGTTGGCCAGGGAGAAGAAAAGACAAGGAAGAAAAGGAAATAGAGTGCTTACCGACACGTGGGGGGGAATGAGGTGACACGATATGACCAAAATAGGGTTTGGGTGGATCTCCGAGTGACATTTTGAAGCTGCTCTCTCTCTCTCTCTCTTCTGTTTTTCAGTCCGTAAAACTTGTTTTGGAGGTAAATTAAATGTGTAATTGATTTTACACTTGAAGGGCTTGAATTTTACGGTCAAAGGATTTGATTTTCAGTTTGACCGAGTTTTACATGTGCTCCCAAACACACATGAGAGTGTAAAAATATTTTCCAAATTTCATTTTCACCTGAAACAAACACAGCCTAAGTGATCAAGAAAAATGTTAGGGTCATATTTTCTATGTAATTAGTTAATCTTTTGATAAAACGCATTTTACTTGTAATTAGATAGATTTAAGTTGGATTTAATGTATCAAGAAGTATATTATTCAAACATATCAAGTGGTAACATTAAAAACATGAAGTTTGATCCAAGAAAAAAGTGAAGAAAAGTTGTTTCATTAAAACTCGACACAAGCTGCTATTGAGGATTAATGGACAAGCTCAACACAAGCTCGTTCTATCAAGAGTTATGATTTTAGAAATCTCAGATCTAAAATTCGGCCCATGGTGACTTGAATGATTAAGGTTTCTCTTCTTACAACCCTAGTCATATATAAAGATTATTTTAAAAGTCATCAAGTACGAACACAGAGATCTAGAACTTGTAAGGTTGAATTTATTCAATCATGTGTTGGCTTTATTTCGTGTCAAATTTGTTTGTATTTCAGCAATTAGATACCCTGTATTTAGGTGGGAATAATGTAAGGGTTGTGTGTGAGAAGATTGTGAAGAATTCAAGTGTGTGAGTAATCAGAGGATTCTCACAATTGAATCTCGCGAATGACTTGCGACTGGCAACTGGCCAAAATGCCACACGTGTGAAGCATGCAAGAAGCTAAAGGGTCACAACAATTGGAGCACTACAGGACAAAAATTGACAGTCTGGCCTGGCAGTTAACTCACAACTCATCCCACTCGTAAGGGAGTCGCCAGAATGCCCTGTTTTACAGAAAAATGACTTTTCATATTCCTCATGTACCCTACTATAAATACCCTTATACCCACGAAATGTAAAGAGGTTCCAGAGAGAACTTTGAGAGAGAAACCCTAAAGAAAACCAAGATTGACTCATCCATAATCTTAGACTTTTGATTCTTCAAATTCCTCTACACTCACCCTCTCCATGGACATACCTTTGAGAGGTTCATTAGTCAAATCCTTATCTCACCATACCCATATCAGTGAGAAGGTATTTTGGTGGAGATGACCAGTTCACTTGGTTGATGTAATGGGCTTATTGTAGGATCCGGAAAGCTAAAGAAGACATGGTTAGACCATATCTTGTTGGAGCAAGAAGCTTGGAGGACTTAGGTGCATTGGGTAGATTAGGCTTGGCGGGTCTATTGCTATTCGTGTATCCCAACTTTATTCTTTAGTGGATCATTTCACCGCTTGGAGGGCAACGGAGAGGTTTTTTGTCAAGTTCTTCAGTTTCCTCTTTGATAATACATGTTGGTGTTATCTTTGTGTTTGCATCTCTCTAACCCTTACTCTCTACCTTTAATTGCTACTATGTTGTGATTAATTATGGTTTAGAGTTGTTTATTTAATTGGGTTTTTGCTTGTACTTATTATTTTGCATATCTATTGTTTAAGTATAAGCTTGTGTTGGTTATATTTGAAATTAGGAGTCTAAACATTCATTAGTGTTTTACACACTAAGTGAACTTTCAGAACTCATATACTCTATGTGAAGCTACTGCGTTTGTATGCCTTAGGCTTTTGTAACTAAATGCTTCTTGACCTTCATCATTTATGAAGTGAAGAACTTTGCAGCCAATAACAATCAATCAAGTTGCTGAAATTAGTCATGTACTAGTGCAAAAGAGTTAATCACAGATTGGAGATTTGTGCAACAAAGGGAAGAAGTCTACTACAAGATTAAGTCCAATTGGGTATTGAAGCAAAGGTTCAACCGTAAGTTGGTATTTTTGGATAGGTCAAGGTAGTAGTAAAATTCCTCATACTTGTAATCACTTGATTATTGATTAGTGGTTTCTTGAAAGTGGTGACCTTAAATTCACCTAGTGGGTTTTTGCCAACAAATCACCGTGTTAATTTAATTTCCACTACACTTAGTTTATTTGGTAATTTGTTGGCACCTCCACAATTTGCATATAATTTGATTTAATTAATCAACTTGGATAATTGAATTGATTAACTGGGGTCAATCTATTTTAACCCAACAAAGAAAAAAAAACATAATTATAAGACTGAAAGCAAAAGAAGCAATGAAGAAATTAAAGTTCCCTACAACAAATAAATGATAACCCAGATTTGGTGCCTTGGTCCCTCTGCCCCCCAGATGTCAAATATGTTAATGTGCTCCCTTCTTTATACCCGTTTACGTGTAAACGGATGAGGGTTGGTTTATATACATATGCTAATTTGGGCAATCGGAACTTGGATTTAAGATTAATTTGGGTGAAATCCAAATACTTTTTTTTTTTTGAATAGTCTAAGTAGGCTAAGAATTTAAAATTTTCAAATTAATAAAAAATTTTAAATCTTGAAATCCTAGAATTTGAAATAAAATTTAATCTAATGGAATTTTAGAAATTCTTAAGTATATTTTATTATTTTAATAAATTTAAAATTTTATAATCTCAATTCCTCCTATGTATAAGTTGCATTCAAATATGAAATATTAATTTCCCAACCAAGGTATTTGGTATAGGAGTTATAGGTTGGGTAGAGAATGTAATTGTGGTAGTTTTATTTGTGACTTCTTGAGCCAATTGTATTTGGATGCTCATATAAATAAATGAGAAAAGTTAACAGATGCTCTAAGAGCAATTTAAAAAAAAACTAATTTAGGAAAGCTTTTATGGGGAAAAAAATTAATGTTTTAATAACTTTTTCTATTTCTCATAAAAAGAGTATCAAAACTTTCCTAAAATAGTTTATTAACAATTATCCTAAGAGCACCCGCTAACATTACCATAAATAAATAACCAAAAGGAATTTTATGAAAGAAGCCTAGAGTGCGCTTGTATCATGAACTTCACCTAAAGGAATTTTATGAAAGAAACCTACCTAATCCCAGGTTATCTACCTTATTACCCTATATACTATTTACCAACTAAAACAAATGGTAAACTAAGTATTCAGTCTCTATCTTTTACATCATATTTCAATTTAATCCTTAACATTTAAATTATGTCAATTTAATCCTTAACATTTCAGTGTTATGTCAATTTAATCTCTACCATTATCTTTTGAATGGAAATTACTAACGTGGCAAATAGCCAAAATAATAAATTAGTTTCCGTTGATGTGACAATAAACTAATTTTTTATTTTGGTCGTTTGTCACATCAACAATTTCCATCCAAAAGATAATGGTTGAGACTAAATTGACACGACATTGAAAGGTTAAGGACCAAATTGACACAAATAAAATGTTAGAAGCCAAATTGAAATATGATGTAAAGGATAGGGACCAAATATGTAGTTTACCAAAAAAAAAAAAAAAAAAAACAATGAAAGGAATAAGAGCACTAGCATCAGGTGTTAGATCCCAATCCTATTTTAATATATAAAAAATTATTTTTAATATAGCATTTGAAAATACACTACACATCAATTGTTTTGTTTTTCATGTGCTATTATTTTTTTTTTAATTTTTTTCTCTCTCTCTCCTTCTCTTCCACTCTATCTTCTCTTCTCTCTCTTCCCTTCATCTAATCAATTCTCTCTCTCTCATAAACCAAGCAATCACCATCCCCACAAAAATCACCATCACCACCATCTCAAAGGCTCAAACTCACAATACATCATCATCACCACTATTAGAACTTATTAACAAAAACACCAAATCTACTAACCCACGTTGATGTCGGCCGATCTCCATTGGCAAACCCACTAGCAAACCATAAAACACGAGAGAGAGAGAGAGAGAGAGAGAGAATAAAAATAAAAATATTTAGTTTTAGAATTTTTGACCGTATACATCTACTATTGGAAGCGAAAGCAGTATTGTTACAAATGCTAATTTTTTCAACATTTGGAACATTTGATATAATGGTGTTTTGGTATTTGGTATGCTAAATGCTAATAATTTAGCATTTAGAACACTTGATAGGATTCACATTTGTTGTGCTAAAATGCTATTTTACACCAAAATCACTAAAAAACATGTTGCATTGGTGGTGTTATAGTTAAAAAATTTTACATACTAGCTACAGTGAACTGCCATTTTTGGCAGTCTACTGTTGCAGCAAAGTGATAAAAAAAAAAAGTTTATTCCATGTCTCTCTCTTCTCTCATTAAAAAATATATTTTTTATCTCTCTCTAATCTTTTCTCCTCTCTTTTTTCTCTCCAACACCTCCCTCTCGACTAAAACCAAACCCTCCCAAAGCTTCTCTCTTCACTCTTGCCTCTTGGTTTGTTGAGATCAGGCTTTTGGGGCTGTGGGTTCTGTTGCTTGTGGGTCATCAAGATCAGTCATCAACACTATTTTTTAAGAACGCCACTATAGGTTTTCTATAGCCATGTTTTGAAGGGTCTATAATGATGTTTTAAAACACTAGGTCTATAACAACGTTTAAAATGGCCTATAGTAGCATTTTAAAAACACCATTATAGGTCTTGGTCTTACAAGGACCTATAGTGGCGTTTGGAAAGTGCCACCATAGGTCCAGCCGGAAAAAAAAAATGTTTGAGAGACCTATAGCGGCATTTGAAAAGCACCACTATAGCCCAACCCAAATATATATATATATATATATATATTTTTTTTTTTTTGAGGGACCTATAGCCGTGTTTGAAAACACCACTATAGGTTTAGCACCCAAAAAAAAAAAAAAGTTAAAAAAAGAGTCCAGCATAAAAAAAAATTTTAAAATAAGAGACCTATAGCAACGTATGGAAAAACCATTATAGTTTTAGTCCAGGAACAAAACAAATAAAAATAAAAATAAGGGACAAATAGCACTGTTTTCAAATGCCACTATAGGTCCAATGCAAACAAAAAAAAAAAAGGTTCAGGACCATAAAAAAATAAAAATAAGGGACCTACAGCGGTGTTTCCAAACGCCACTATAGGTCCAGCACAAAAAACAAAAAAAAAATGAAATAAATTTGAGGGGCCTATAGTGGCGTTTTCAAACACCACCATAGGTCCAGGAAAAAAAAAAAAAAACTTTTGTTAAATTTCAAAATATCTCATTATCTCTCATTCTCTAGAGAAGTTATATGGTATCAAATGATACCATTTCAGTTGTATAATGCATTCTAGTGAAGCAGCCTTCATTAAAATATTAAAATAAATATATTATATTAGTTAATAGAGGGGGCCTTATTTCATTTGGAAAGGATTATTTTTATACTATTCTAAAATGTTAGGGATTTAACTAACATATTTGAAATGTTAGGAACCAAAATTTTAATTAAATACAACTTTTATATATAAAAAATGAATGTTAACGTTTATGTTGATGTTTAAAATTTTTTATTTAAATATTGTTAAAAAAAATAGTTCTTAATTTTTACATTATTAACCATTTATGGTATATGAAAAGTAAATATGATTCATTAGAAAATTTTATACATATTATGAAAATAGATTACAACAAAACAATTAAATACTGAAAAAAATTAAATGATAATTTTGTATCAACCACATTAGATTTTCACCATTTAATGACAGAGGCTATTTTGACACATTACTAAGATGTTAGGGACTAATTTAACACATATAAAACGCTAAGGACCAAAATGATAATTAAACAAAAAAAAAATTTAATTTAATTTAAAAAGTACGATTGTATATTTATATGTTTATGTTTATGGGGGGTTTTTTATTTAATATGGTAGAAGCATTTGGTTCATTATTTTTACATTCTCAATCATTTAAGATTTTTAAAACTGTGTATGAAAAATAGACATGATTTGTTAGAATTTTTTAAGCATCTTATGAAAAATATATTATAACAAAACATTTAAATATTGAAAAATAAAATTCCATTAGCATAATCCTAATTAAAATGCATTATGTTTATATTAATAATTATAAAAGCTAATTATGTTTTGGGGAGAAATACATATAAAATAATTGAGTGAGAAAAAAAAGAATAAAAATATTTTTTTAATAAAATAGAGAAGTGGGAAATTTTTTTTAAAAAAAACGCTTATTGTTGTTTTCAGGTTATTTTTATTAAAATTTAAAATTTATTTTTTAAAAAATTGAAATACGTTTTTATATGAAACAATTGATGATGTTTCTATACTACTATTTAAGGGGCTTCCCCTGTTTGGATTCCTCATTTTTTAGTTCAAAAATACTCCTACACCTCTATGTTTAAGTAGAGACAAAACTAAAGGACATTCTGGTAAAAATACAACTCTAACTCCTACTAAAACATTGCCTAAAAAATAGGATTACTTTCCTGTAATTTTTCAAATTGTTTTATCCACTTATAAATTAGATTCATTAAAAAAAAAAAATTATAAATTAGATTCTCAAAATAAAAATACATGATTTTTTTTTTTTGGCTAAAAAAAAAAGCCTCACCACACGCGCGTAGCGCGTGTGATGAGACTAGTATATTATAAAGTTATACAGACTAAACAAGAAAAGGTGGAAATGTAGAATCAATTTTTCCTTCCGATGAAAATGGAGTGCAAGATTGATTACAAATGCAACCACTTATTAAGCGTCATTTTTATGTGCCAAAGTCATTTTTTGAGCCAAAAGTAGTATGAAAATTACCGTTTTGACCTTGGAATAGAGGGAAAGTAAAAAAGAAAAAAATTATTAACCCTAATTGAATATTGGATCACCAAATTTTGCAAGATCAGAGCACTGTTTTCAGAACCGGACCGGACCGGGAGGTCGGACTGTGAAAACCGGGAACCGGGATGAAAACCGGTTTTTTAAGCCTAAAGAACCGGATTTTTTGTTAATTCCGTGAACCGCTAAAACCGGGGTTGGACCGCTCGAACCGGTGAGAACCGTGCGGTCCAACCCCTTAGCAATTTTTTTTTTTAATATTTAAAAAAACAACTTAACACAATTTTATTCTACTTAATTAAATTATCCATCTCTTACAAGGAATAAAAAAAAATTATAATTAAAATTTTTCAAAGACATTCAACTTTACTTCAAAAATTAATCATAAATTTTAATGTTTTCATGGTTATTGTTTTATTTTATTAACTTTCTTATTTAATTATTAAATATATGCTTGAAAATCATTAAATTTTCCTCACATATATAGATATATTGTCAATTTTGCTAGTTTTATAAATTTAATATCTATATTTAGGCTTTAATTAATTATTAAATTAATTATGACGTCATCACGGTTCGACCTCGGTTCGACCTCAAAAACCTTGAACCTTTCCCTTTTACGGATCAATGAACGGTTCGGGTCTGAAAACCTTGGATCAGAGTTAAAATGATCTTTGTTGACCAAGCTTTGACTAAGTTAACGGACAGTCAAATGAAGTCAAAATTTTATCCAGTTACTAAATTTTATCATGTTACACCAAAATTAATATTTCCAGACATTAAAAAAAAAAAAATTATCAAATTTAGGCCAAAGTTGGCCTCGGTTAGCCCAAGTTTGGCTTCAGTTTGTACAAGTTTGGATGAAATTTTGATTCCCAATGAGCACATGTTGAGTCTTATGTCTATGTTTATACATACATAATGAACGTGCCTTTTAATGCTAGGATCACATGCGATTTGATTAATATGTCCCATTCATTTGTGATTAGTAGTATACCCATTCGTAAATCCTTTGATTATTGATGCAATGACAAGATGAGTTCTTGAATTTTATGGAATCAATTTATGGTTTGTTAGAGTTCACACTTGGAAGTTCAAATCTATTATCCATGCATGATTGTTTACTTATTTGCATGACCAACTTAAACTTGGAGTCTGCTCCTTTTTTTTTCTTCATTTTTTTTTTATGTGCGTTGGAGACGTTTTTACAACAAGGGTCGAAAATGTAAGAACGACTCAAATCTCCCCTTGGGTTCTTTAGATGTGTTTATTGTAGAGAATCAAACCCAAAATTTCAAATGTATAATGAACAAAAGGCTAATGGTGCTTTAATGAGAGAGAATCAAAATGCTAATAACAAAAGCGTAGAAAAAACATAAAAACATAATAGGTCTAAAATTTCGACCCACAGTCATCGAGAAGAGGAAATTGAGAGAGGTTGTGAGGAAAAAAGGGAAGGTTCCCCCTATACTCATATTTCCACCCCTAAGATTCAAAATTTTGAGATTGTTGACTAGCCTAATGGACTTTTGCTTTAAAGTTTCAGGTATGTGGGTAGAACGTGATTAGTTGATTTTGAATCTGATTGGAGCTTTTTTTATTGAACTTAGAGTGCTCTAAGTTATTGTTTTTGGTCAATAGAAGAGGCTTTGAACCCTAAGGTATGAATCAAAATAGTTATGGTCAGATTTGATTTAATTGGGTAAGAGAGATGCCTTGCTTTTTGCATAATTTGTGAAATAAAATAGCTTAAATTCATGGGCTAATGTTTCCTAGACATGGCAGGTCCTTGGAGATTGCATTTGGTTGTTGCAACAGACCAAGCCAGCCACTTAGGGTCAGTTATGTGTTTTAGGCAAAAAATGGTATAGCAGAAAAGTTGGGCCATAGTCACCCAGAGCATAAGGTGCTACCAGTGTCCCTTGCCCACTTGATAGCACGTATGTGTTGAGCTCATGCAAAAGATCTGAAAGAAACCGACCCATACCCTCCAAACCACACTTCCTCAATTTCCTCCAATAAGTCGCATGGGCTTGAACCATGTTTAAAAGAATAAAATATAATATAATATATAAATTGAGCCTACAAGGAAGTCAAGCTTGTAGAAAATGTGTCGCAAAAATGAGTATCAACAATGTGTAATATTAGGTTTTTAACAATGTTGATCAGTCAAAAAGAGCATCTACTTTAGTGCTCCAACTAAAGGTATTACAATGCAGGGTTTTTTTTTTTTTTTGAAAATACTTAGAATGCCTTTAAGGTATTAGTTAACAATTTATTTAGAGAAAATCTTTATGGGAAAAGGGGGAAAAAATTAATGTTTTGACAGTTTTTTTTTTTTTTTATTTCTCATAAAAATTGTGTCAAAACTTTCATAAAATGAATTGTTAACCAAGGGTACGTTAGCATGATTTTTTTTTTTCTTTTTTAAATGTATATATAAATATGTAAAAAGTGATATAAGTCTAAGCCCAATGCGTTTCTTCTGCTGGGATGTAGGCACAAGGTCCAATGTGTCCTTAAAATATTCATTATACTATGAAATTGTATCTTCTCAAAACTTTAAAAATAAAAGCTGGGTTTTTGTTTATAAATATATAATATATAAAGTAATATAAGTCTAAAGCCCAATGTGTTTCTTCTGCTGGGCTGTATCTTCTCAAAACTTTAAAATTTAAAAATAAAAACAAAAATGAAAGCAAGGCGCTAGAAGGAGGGCTTGAACCTCCGACCTTGTGGTTAACAGCCACACGCTCTAGCCAACTGAGCTATTCCAGCTTTTGTTTCTTACAGTAGGTTATAATATAATAATAATGTTTCAGAACGAGTGTAGGTTGCACAAGGCCTTGTTTATGTAATAACTTTTAGCAAAGAACAATAGCAGTTACAAAATTGTGTGTAAAGTTTTGTGAAGGGGTGGAGTAGTTTCCCCTCTATTTCCAGCTTTCAAGCAAAAATTTTTTAAAAAAAGTATTAACCAAAATTTTATATGGAAAAATAAAATAATTGAATTGACCAAAATGAGCTGATTGTTTAGATGTTTAGAGATTATAGCACTTAGTAAAATTGTTCATTTAACAGAACGAGACTTGCTAAATGTTTGAATTGTATAAGAGTGATCTCGAATCTCGATATATAGCTCAATTATCTATTGAATGTGTAAATATAAATCGTATAAATTTGTGGTGTTGTTAACTATGAAGGATTAATCTTGAAATAATTTGTTCTTGTGGTCTAGATAATTAGCATATTATCGATATTGAGTAATTACCTGTAGGGGTCCTAGACATCAAGAAATGTTGATTGGATAGATAGACATATACCCACGGCAATTAGTACAAACATCCCCCAAATTTGCTTATCATAGTGTGTTGCTTCTCCTAATTGTGTACCTCAGACAAAAAAGTTATACTATAATTTTGTGTAACATGTTCATGGAAGACAAACGAGTCAATGACATGGGGTGGCAAATTTTGAAGTGTTAATTTGCAATCACTTTCATGTCTCAAAGATGTTTCAGAAATAGGTGCAAAAACACTTCGTGCCACATGTCAAAGTTAAATCACCAATTGGGCAGGTTGATTTTATAGACCCTACTACAATATTTGGTTCAACAACCAGAGATCCCCACCACAAGAGGAAAGGGGTTGTTGTCCTTTTGAATTAATGTTAGGTCAGTTGATGTGGGGTGTCTTTGCATTAAACATGGGAGGCCTGAGGTACGACATTTCTTGCAGTGTCTTAAGCCCTAATGGCAAAGGCATGGGAAAATTTTCAACCACATGGGTCATGGGTGTATAATTTCATTGACAAAAGAAGTAATGTCTGGTTACAAGTTTCCAAGTTTTCTTGACTGGAAATTTTTGACGTGATTTAAGCATGTTGAAACAAGTTCTTGTCGGAATGTGATTATGGTATACAAACAAATAACTGCATTTTAGAATACAGCATACAGTCACTCAGGGTTTGTTTTTTTAAAATGAAATTTGTTAAAAATAAATAAGATAATTTAATAGTAAAAAAATGTAACTGTAATTTGTATGGGGTATGTGGAGCATTTATGTATATAATTGAAGGTGTGATTTTTTTATTTTTTATTTTTTTATGATAGATTTCAACTAGTTTAATTAGTAAAATTTCTTATCATCAAATAAAATATTTGAGATTTAATTCTCCCTTACACCAAAAAATCAATTGCCGTCTTGGCCAAAATATTATAGTATCAATGGTGTGAGATTGGTGAGGGTTGGCAAATGATATGTAAGGAAGCCAAACCCAACGGGCTGAACAGGTTTGGCCCACGGTCACCCAGCTTAGTCCAATTGCATAAACCTTGCTAATGGACTACTTTTAAGAAAAGAAAAAAGAAAAATGGGACTTTACATTAACTGTTGAATCAACCATGGTCCATGGGGTAAAATCCAAGAAACTGGTAACTCATTTAGCTTGAATCAAGCCTTCGAGTAAATCTTATTTTATGAAAGGTTTAATTAATAATTTGATCCTCTAATTATTATATTAAGTTCAATTTAGTCTCTCATCGATTAATTATGTCAATGTTACTACTTAACTTTCAAAACCAAATCTATTTTAGATTTCCTCTCTATTACAGTCTTAGCAAAAGTTGATAAAAAATGTTATAAAGTGCGCATGTAACACACTTGCATGCATGTGATCTATCGCGAATAAAATTAAATCGATTTTTAAATTGAGTGACAAAATTATCACAATCAAAAGTTGATGGGCCAAATTTAACTTTTTTCCATAATTGAAAGACCAAATTAGTGGTAAGTAGAAAGTAGTTGTATCAATTGTATGCATTCAACCCATCAACTTTTTAGCAAAAAATAAAAAAATAAACTATCAACTTGATCCAAACTGATGCCTGGCCATGGTTAGTTTTTTGTAAGCTGATGAGTTGGGATGGTTTTAATTTTTGTTAGAAATTTGGGGCTATGTCGGATTTGGGTTTGCAAAATTTTCAATAGGAGTAATCTAACCCATTAATTTAAAATATATATATTATTTTTATTTTGAGACTTAGTTTAAATTTGTTGGTTTGATTTATTTTAGTATTTTGAGGCTTATTTTGTTGAAATTGAAATATTATGTCCAAATGTGTAAATTACAATCATTTATTGAATAATTACTTAAATAATTAAATGATAACCCAATTTTTTACTAGGCCAAACAAAATGGTGTTAACTCAAGGACTTAACTTCTAATTGTAAATGATGGTTTTTAGAACTATCATGGGTTAGGTTGAGTTGGGTCAGGCTGTAGAGTTTTCAATATATATAAACACTAGTCTTTAATTCATGCATTGCTACTGAGTATGTGACATGAAATGCAAAATAAAATTGAACATAGATAATAAATTAGAAAAGAAAATTGAGTACTATCCAACAAATATTGTAACTATTTTTGGAATGGAACTTAAATGAGCACAATGTTTAGAATTTTTTTAAAAGATATATATTAAAGTTTTGCAAACATAAATTCCATAGATTTTTTTATGACACATTAGGATTCCAATCTCAAAAATATCTAAGCTCAATATAAAACATGCAGTTATTACATGGAAAATATCGATTAATCAAAAATTTAAATACACATCATTATTCCAATCCCTAATGTCCTCAATTATCCAATTGATGTTGCAATGTTAAAGGAAAAACTCATCAAGTTAACAAAACTAAATTCACAAACTACTCCCAATTATCTGATAAAAAATACTATTAGTGCTTTTGGTAGGAGTAAGAGAGAGAAATTACTTAAAAGAAAAACCATGGTGATAAAAGAAAAGATTTCAAAATTGAGCTTTCAAAGAACAATGCAAATTTCAGCCATAGGTACTAAATGCCAAGTTACACCAGTTGCTCTCCGGGGACTTTTGTCAAACACCTAGCAGATACAACTAAGAAATAGAACTCGGTTAATCTACTAGGGCTGAAATAGAGGGAAGCACAAATTTCCAGCGCCTAAAAAAAATTTAGAATAATGTAATCTCTAACTCTTGTTCCGCTTCTCCCTTGCCTTCAATAACAACAAAAACCCAGAACTTAAAAACCTCATAAGTCATAACAAGACCCTAAAAAAACCAAAACCAAGTGCAAAATCTATAATACAAAATACACTAAAATCAGCACCAAGAAATTGGAAAGTCATAATTAGTAATTACTGACACAAATCTCTATAAAAACAAAAATCAATTACCTCATAGTTCAACACTAAACTCATTAATATTAAGTTATTAACACAAAAAAATCATAGCTTGTTCAATTACTACGCAAGAAACAAAAAAAGCATTAAATTTTAACAGCTTACTACACAAAAACTTCAAAAACCATCTACCTCATGAAATCAAAACACCGGAAAACAAACAGCCAAATATCTACCAAACAATATAAAATAAATAAATAAGGGTAAAATACTATTTTGATCCACAAAATTTAACAAAAGATTGATTTTTGTTTCTAAACTTTATCAAGTTCATCTTTTGTCCACAATCTATTAAAAAGTTCGTTTTTCATCCTTAAATTATTGAAAATGTTTCACTTTCGTCCTTAAACTTAAAAAAAAAATTTTTTTTTTTTTTCATCTTTAAATAATTGAAAAAAAATTCTTTTTTAAGCCATTTTTTGTCTTTAAATTATTAAAAAAAAAAAAAAAAATCTCTTGATGATTTTTTTTTTTTTTTCAAATTTTAGAGACCAAAATATTATTTTTACCCAATAAATAAATTTGATACCTTTCTTGGCAGACTTGGATGGTCCAAGTGGAACTGCATCAACCTATAAAATGAAGAAATATCAAAACACCAAAACAATAATAATTGAAATAAAAAACCAAAAACAGAGTATTTTCACAAAGATGTGATATTTGTATTAAATCAAAAAAGAAGGGGGCAAAAGAAACTTTAATTTGGTAGCTGACTTCTTACTCGATTTGCCCATAGTTGATGAAGAAGGTAGCTAACCTTTTTTGTGTGTCAGTAATTAGTTATTTAACTTGGAAATTCTGTAGTTAAACATAGAAGAAATCATAAAGTTCAATTCATTGAAAATAAAATATTATAATACTTGATTAAATAACTGATTGCCATATAATGCACACACACTCATGTGCAAATTATTTCGCAGTAATGCACTGAGCTACAAAGCCTGCATTAACTTGACATGGAAACCACCATCAAAATTAGAGAAACATGAACCATCACCGACAAAAGAAATAATAACTAACAGAGACAATTGACAATACCTCTAGGGGAAACTTGTACTTGAAGGTTGGAAATTTTGAATTTCTGCACCATATAATGAAGCCTTGGTAAAATTACGAGTAATCTCCAGTAATTGAATAATAAAAACTGATATTTCAAAAACCCTAATTTTGAACTCAACGGATAAAATTTGAAAAAAAAAAAAAATGAAAGAAGCATGCAGACAAAATTTAACTAAAAACTAGTGAAATACAACAACAGATATTAGAACTATGCAAATAAAACAAATTGAAAATTTTCAAGTATTAGAAGGCCTTACCACTCCGGCTGTCTGAGAAATGGAATGCTTTTTAAGATGTGTTGGTTATGGCGACAACTTTATTTTTGGTTATAAATCATAATTAAAAAAAAAGGACACTTATTAACGAAAACACAACATTGTCAACACTAATTTGAGTGGAGGGGCAGTGATGATCATCTAAGAAAATTGTAAATCAGTGTGTTCAAACTTGAGGCTTGGATTGATTTTGGAACTCGATATATGGTGAGAGTTGAAGGTTTGGGGCTGGTGTTTACAATGAAACCACATATAGCAAATGGGTTTGTTTAAAATTGAAAGATTTGGATGATTTTGTAAGGATGATTTTATAAGATGGTGAGAATTGGAGAATATGGTGTGTTAGAGAGGAGAAGGTATTTAGTATTAAATGATACCATGTTAGCAGTATCAAAATCCAATAAGTATAAGACATGTCAGCAAAAAAAAAAACTACCTTACTAACAAATGAAAGACATGTGTTAGTGGGTGGTTATTTTTGTGCACATGTCTCACATTTATTGGATTTTGATATGGATGACATTGTATCATCTATATTCTATACTACTATTTATCTATACTACTATTTAAGGGGTTTTCCCTGTTTGGACTAGATTTTTTTTTTTTTTTTTAAAATACCCTTACATCCGTATATTTAAGTAGAGAAAAAACTAAAAGACAATTCGGTAAAAATATAACCCTAACTTCCACTAAAACATTGCCTAAAAAATGGGATCACTCTCTTGTTGATTTTCAAATTTATTTATCCACGTATAAATTAGATTCTTGAAATAAAAATTATGTATATAAAATAAAAAACATAGATTTTTTTTTTTTTGGTGCTACCACTAAAAAAAAAAAGCCTAAAAAAAGAAAGCCTCATCGCACGCTCGAAGCGCATGTGATGAGGCTAGTTACCATTTAAGGGGCTTCCCCTATTTGGATCGGATTTTTTTTTTTTTTTTTTGTGTGTTCCCAAGTACCCTCACACCCCTAGGTTTAAGTAGAAACAAAACTAGATAATCTGATAAAAATATATGTCTAACTTGCACTAAAACAGTGCCTACAAAATAAGAATACTTTTCCACTAACCCACTTCTTCAAAGTAACTATACGTTTATTGTTTTTTTTTTTTTTTTAAATAGAAAAATAAGTTAAACAACCCACATTGCTGCTGTTTTTTTCCTTAAAAAAAATACACCCATGTTTATCCAAAAACAAAACTAAATATCAAAGAAAAAAAAAACTAATAGTTATCAAAAAAAAAAAAAAACTAAATAGATATATACACCTTTTTTTTTTTAAGTAGATACATCTTTATGAAATAATTTACTCATCACACCCCTAGATTTTTTTGTAATTAAAAAATCTAGTAATCTCAAATTATAATGGATTCAAATTATTAACTTTTACAAAAAAAATAGAAAAGCCTCTGAGCACGAGCTCACACGCGTTCCCAGAGGCTAGTTTGATATAAAATACTGTTCGGGGGCCTTTTCTGGATGTCCAGCCACGTGTGGTCCGTTGGAGGAATAATCTTACTAGGCTCGGGTTCTTTTTGGGAAGTTGCGTCCGGAACTCAACATTGGGCCACGTGGTCCAACGGCTACCGGCGTATTTTTTAAGCCTATAAAATCATTAAAGCCCAAGTCTAAGAATCGCGATAATGGTTGAGTAAATATGTAATATATGTTTGATATGATAGTTTTGATTAGTAGTTGTAATAACAGTTGAAATACAATAGTATTTACTTATAGGTAAAGTAATCATGTACTCAATGATATAAATTTAAAGATATGCAAGTAAAGTCACTTATCTTTGTATGGTTTGTAGCCCAGCTGTGTAGCATCAGTGGACTGATAGGATTCCAACAGAATGCTAGCGGTAGAGGCTAGTTTATCATGCATTTAAATGAGTTTAAGCCTTGATTAGTAGTTGTAATAGTAGTTGGAATAAAGTAAAATGTGAAGTAATTATATAGTCAATAATGTAAATTTGAAGATAAGGAAGCAAAGTCATTTATCTCTGATGGTTTGCAGCCCAGCTGTACAGCTTCTGTGAGCTGATGGGATTCCAGCAGAATGCCAGCGGTAAAGGCTACTCCGACGGTTTGCAGCCCCAACTGTACAGATTCTATAAGCTGATGGGATTTCAGCAAAATGCCAGCGGTAAAGGCTAGTTTATCATGCATTTAAATGAATTTAAACCTTGGTTAATAGTTGTAATGGCAGTTGGAATAAAGTAATATATATTTAAATGTGAAGTAATCATATACTCAATAATGTAAATTTAAAGATAAGGAAGCAAGGCCACTTAACTTTGTATGATTTGTACCCCCAGCTGTACAGCTTCTGTGAGCTGATAATATCCCAACAGAGTAACTCCAGCGGTAGGGAGGCAGTTTGCTATAATAACTTCAAGATTGAGGGGAAAAAATGGGTGCAACTGGAGGGAGAAAGAGTATGTCCAGCTGTGTGTAGGGGCTGGTTAAGCTTGCCCCTCTTATCATGCATTTAAATGAGTTTCCTCTTTGACAATGCTCTTTTAATTATTGTGAAGTTATGAATAGAGTTGCCTTCCATAAGAAGGGCTTTTGTATGGAGTATATGTGCCTTCTAAGAGAAGAGTTTTATGTAAGAAGTAGTTGTGCCTTCTAAGAGAAAGGCTTTTGTAAGAAATAGTTGTGCCTTGTAGGAGAAGGGCTTTGATATAAGATCTTGGTGCCTTCTATGAGAAGGACTTTAGTAATAGAAGTTCATACTTTCAATGAGAAGGGCTTTTGTATGAGTGCTTGGCATCTCTTGAGAAGTACGGAGATGGTAAAGACATAGATGTTTTGTTGGATGTAGTATTTGTAATATGTGTGATATATGGAAATATGAGAGATATGGTGGTTAAAGATAGTGAAAATATGAGATTATAACTGTTAGAGAAGTTGTAGAGATTGCTTTCCAAGAGGAGAAATTTTGTAAGAGAAGAGTATGGAGCTGTGTTTAGGTATTTGGAGATAAAAGCAGTAAGATAGATGTAGTTTCTGGATATGGAGAATGAGAGAATAAGTATAAGAGAGTAATGATGTTGTAGTGTGTTTAGCAAAGCTGCTGGGATTTACTGCTGGGAATTTCTGCTGAAGGATGTATAAGGGCTTATGAAAGGGATTTATGAGCTAAGGGCTGGAGAGTTTAGTTCATCATTTAGAAACTAAAAAACTCAGAAATCCAGAACTTCATTGAGAGCTTAGAAAGATAATTAGAGGGAGGGAGAGAGAGTACAGAAGTGTATGTGAGAGTTCTTCCTTTTTGATGTTAATGAAGGGTCCCCTTTTAGAGCTGAGTTTAAAGGGTATTTTAGCAAATAATCTTAGTCAAAATCTGTCCCAAACAGCAATAAATCTTCAGAGAATCCATCTTAAGATTTGACCAAAAATGGTATGTTTAGTTTTAAGGTATTTTTGCTATTTCAGGTAAGAGCTGCTGGGGAAAGATCATCATAAAAGAAAGGTATTTTAGCAAGAGAAATGTAGTTCTAATAGTTGGTTTTGGTTTTAACCAAATGTGGAAAAATCAGTGATGTGCAGGTTGCTGGGTCAGCTGTCATAGTTGTCCTGAAAAAAGTTGTCCCAACTGTCAGGAAAAGTTGTGACAGTTATCATGAGAAAGCTGTCCCAGCTGTCAAGAAAAGCTGTGACAACTATCATGAAAAAGCTGTTAGGAAAATCTGTTTGCTTTAGGCAGTGGGTGCTTTCAGGCTGCTGGGAAGGTCATTTCAACATTTACTTTATGGATTTTGGCTGAAAATGGTAAGATCTTTTTGAAGGGTATCATGCTATTTTTGATATAACAGCTGGCTGCTGGGGTTTCAGCATTAAATGGCTAATGACATCACTCCCAACCAGGTGTTAAGTGCTGAATACACTGTTGGGGTTCAGCTGAAAACATTTCCTTTTCGGGTGTTTGTGTTTTTGGTCCAAGGTTCCATTACAACACATTTCTAGCAAGTAATAGAAGGAATGGTTAAAGGCTAAGGAAGCTTTAGAGATTTGGTCAAGGTCTCATCGAGTTGTGACATAGTCTTGGTGAGCAAGAAGAGTAATTAATGCTCTGCTCTAGCAGCTGGCAGAGGCATATATGGTCAGATTGTGGTAGACAGCAGCTGGGTATAAAAGAAATCATGAATATTTTGCATAGAGAGAGATAAAAGATAGCCAATCAGATTAGACCACAAGTTTGAGTTGGATTTTAGCTGAAAGTAGTAATGAGATTTATGTAGAATAATATAATGAAGTTTATAAATATGTATAGCAACAGCTAGGGATTGAATGAACAGTTATATTCCCAGCAGTTAGATGGCTGGGGATATTGAGCATTTGTCATATGATGAATATTAAGCTTTAGAAAAAGAGCAATGAGAAATTTTATCATTTTAAGTACTACGTGATAAGAGATGCTTACCATATGTTACCCGCTACACACGGACTCGTCAGAGTTCAGGGAGTTGAAAAAGACACGCCAAGCAACATGTTTCTTTTATCAACTTTAAACCGCTGGAGCTTTACTAAACATACCTCTTGGCCCTCCAAACCATGACTCCCAAAGTTTCCCCAAGGAGACTTATGAGCTTGGATCATAAGCTGAAGATGAGATGACGTATCTCGGGTTTTGTTGTCATTTTGTGTAAATATAGGCTCTTATTGAAGAAGCCGCTTGCCATAAGTGTAAGATAGGTAATATGGACTGTGAGCTTTGATTTGTTGCTTAAGCTCGATCCACATGTTGATGTTGATGATGTCATGGGTTATGATCCCAATTGATGAAAAGGAGATTGGACCATGAATCCGCCTCTTGAAGTAAGGATCTCGTGGACCATGTGAGCCCAATCTATGTAGTTGAATGAGATATGAGCTTATTTTGGGCTTTAAATAGAGTTACCCAAAAAAATCAATAATATATTGATGTGGCATGGGTTGCCAATGAAGTAATGCCATGTGGGCAAAAAAAAAAAATAGTCCTCAACAAATACTTTTTCGTTGGAGAGAGTGTATGTGTATCCATTGGATTTGTGTTTGTGTTTTCCAGGAGGGAGAGAAAAACTTATTGGTATAAAAAAATTCAATGACAACTCAACAAAGAGAGGAAAAGAGAGAATGAAATTGTAGCAATGGTTGGCGCGAAAACAAGTCAATGTTGGGGGAACAACGGAGAGAGAAGGGTTTTAGGGGATTGACAGGGAGAAAGATGTACGAGTTAATGGCCTTTGCGTGAGGGAGAGAGATGAGAGGTGAAGGGTTTTCTTAGCGTACCATGCGAAAAGAAAGAGGGAGAGATGCAAATCGTGTTCGAAGAGTAATCTTGAAAAGAGATGGGTTGTTTTTGAAAAAAATATAAAACTTAAATAAAGAAGTAAAATAGTATTGGTGATATAGAAAATTGTGGAAGTTCAAAAGCATATGTGTCACAAGACTCACAACATGAGAAAGTCAACTAATAGTCAGATTTCTTCGATTTTATAGTATTTATAGATTTATAGATAATGCAATTTCATTAAGATTGTGGTTAATGGCATTTTATTTCTCAATATTTTAATGTTTTGTGGCAATATTTTTTTATAAGATTCTTAAACGAATCATGGTTACTTTCCCATATACCATTTTAAAATTCTAAAGGGTTAGGAATGCAATAATTAAATAAGAACCAGTTTTTTCTACAAAATTAAAATTAAAACTTCATAAACATAACTTAAATATATAAAAAAAAGTATATATATATATATATATATAGACATATGCATATGCTTTCGAATGATATATTTAAAAAAAAAAAATTAGTCTCTAACATTTTACTATTGTGTACAAATAGATCTTATTGTTAAATGGTGGATAAAAAAGCTGACTGACTACATTATCATTTAATTTTATATATTATCTATTATTTTTTTAAACCCAACATATAGGCAGTGTCATGGATACTTAATTTAGAATTCTATTTATCCTTGTATAGGAGTATTGGCAGCAATATTAGTGCCAAAACAAATTGGATTTCAAATCTCTTTGTTAATCACATCAATAAGAAAATTGATGTAAATGTCCTTTTTTTTTACCATTCTATTATCTCTAATTGTATAACAATTTTATCTCTATAAGCATTAAATTGAAACAAATAATTTTGTAATGGAAAAGAGTGTTTTAAACATTTATTCTCCTTGATAGCTTTTTAAATTTAATAAATGTAGACACCTATCAACCAGTATTCGTTCTATCTACATGACCCATTATCAACCAGTATCTGTAGACATCCATCAACCATTTTTTATTTAATCATTCTCTTTCTTAAAAGAAATTGAGGGAATTAGATTTGAATATAGTTTTATGACAAAAGAAAGCGCTACAAGTTTGTGTATCATTTGGATGGTTTGGTTGTAATTCTTTTCACAATATGGAAAACGTTTATATTGATTATAGGGTATTTAACATAGAGTGTTCCTTCGGTTTAAAGCAAAGGCTAGATATAAAGTTTTCTTTGAAATGAATCTTCTAGTTTAGTCAAACTTTCTTCAGGTAGAACTGATGAGCCTAAGGCTCCGTTTGGTTCGTGTAAAAGCATTTCCGGAAAATAGATATTTTTCGGAAATGCTATTTTCCGGAAAAGAAAATGTTTTCATGTGTTTGGTTGCATTTCAAAAAAATTTTCGGAAAATATTTTCTGATGTTTGGTTGTATTCTTGAAAATACCATAAAAAACACATTTTTTACTTGTTGCTCACATTTTCTCACATTTTCTCAGCTCCCAAACAAACACATAATGTCATTCATTCCTAAAAACTCAAATAAAACCCAGAAGGACAAATCAATTTTTCGGTGAGAAAACCCAGAAGGACAAATTGTGTTCTCGGTGAGATCGCGATCGCGATCGGAGCGATCTCTATCGCGATCGCGATCGGCGCGATCTCGATCGGCGAGATCGCGATCGCAATCTCGCCGATCTCGATCGCGAGCGAGATCGCGATCGCGATCGCGATCGCGCGAAGCGGCGATCGACGCTTCGCGCGAGATCGGCGAGATCGCGATCGCGATCTCGCTGATTTCGATGATCGCGATCGACGCCGATCGGCGCGATTGCGATCGACGCCGATCGGCGCGATCGCGATCGTGATCGACGTCGATCGGCGCAGTTCCGGTCCCGGCGAGATCGCGATCGTGGTGCGTCGGTGTGGGTGGTTCCGGCGCAATGAAGGCTTCACAGAGCAGTGATCCGTGTGAGAGCTTGTGCGTGTGAGAGCAGAGCTTGTGCTGAGAGCTTGTGCGTGTTTCCGGAAATCATTTGAAGCGAAAATAACGACTGAATCCAATTTCAGTCGTTTTTTGCTTATTTTCCGGTCAAACTGAAAATGTTTTCAGTTTGACCGAATTTTCCAGCGCAGCCAAACGCTCGATTTTCCGGAAATTGATTTCCGGAAATCAAATTCAGTCGAAACAAACGGAGCCTAAGCTTATATATATTTGTAATTACATTTTGACAAAATTAGCTTTATATATTATTATTATTATTATTATTATTATTATTTGTAGAAAGCTATATAAAGGTTATGGGTAACATGTATGACATTAAATTTAAACCTAAAGATATTTTGGGATAATTAAATAATTTCTATAAAATTTTAAAGAAGTGTTATGTCCACAACATTTTTAAAACAAATCATAAGTGATTAGTTATTATTGGTTATAATTTGAATCTATCACTAAAATTACTTTTTTGTCCCACCAATCACAACCTGTAACAACTTGCCACTTAGAATTTGTTATAAAAATGTTATGGACATAACATTTTTCAAAATTTTAAGAATAATCTTAATATTGTATAATTACATTCCTGAACATCTAAGTTCTAAAGCACCACATTTTTGAGAATTTGGATGCCAAGGGACTATAAATTTCTCAAATCAAACATTATATTAATGGGAATAAGGTAAAGTATTGATTTTATTCCTATTTTAAAAAAGACAAATAAAAATTGTATGATATAAAATTAAAACTATGCATTTTTTTCCTTTCTATTCTTTATTTTATAAATTTCCAAATATGCTAACAAAATGCACCATATTCTTTTCTTTTTTCTTTTCTTTTTTTTTTCTTTTTGAGAATATACACCATATTATGTCAATTATAAATACCCATTTTGTTTCCTTACCTTGTTTTATAATCTTCCAAACATTTTATTAAGAATTTCCATGTCTCATAATCAACTAACAATAGTTATGAATTTTTGCTATTAAATAATGAGTCATGTTAACGGATGCCCTAATTGTTAATAAATCATAAGAAAAAAGTTTTAGCACTACTTTCTTATAAAATATAAAAAACTGTTAATAATATTTATTATTTTATTATTCTCTCAATAAAATATTTTAAAAAATAACTCATAAACTAACAGACATGAGTTAACATTTGCCTGAGATGATAGTGAACTTCTTACTGCTCTAAAAATAAAAGCAAATGGATTGGACAAGCGTGAGCCTCTCTTTTCCCTGTTGGTGAGTTTTTTTGGCCTTTCTGTGGGCCTTTTTCTGTCCTTTGTGGTAGTTTTCGTAGTCCTCTTCGTGGATCTTGAGCCGGCCTTGTAGGATTGTGTCTCTCTCATAGGTGGTGGTCCAAATCTATGCTTCTTCAGTCTAGATTTGCCTTAGACCGGTTTGGATCTAAGTTCCTTTGCACCAAAATATTTGGATATAAAGGCTGGAGTTCTAGCACCAAATGGGTTCCTCCTCGTGACTACCGAGCATCTATGGGTTCCTCTTTTGGAGAGCTTTGGTTTTTTGTTTCTCAATTTGTATTGATGCTCTATCATGAGAGTTTGATGAGATTTTGATTCTATTATATGTAAAATTTTTTTGAGAGTTCTGTTCTCTCCCAACATATATTGTAGTTGTTTTTTATATTCCTATATTTTGATTTTAGTAATAAAATTTCTGCTGTTTATAATCTCAAAAGTAATCTCTTTCACTTTTCTTATATCCACTCTGATTTGAAGGAAAAAAAAAAAAGAGATAAAGGATAAAGAAAATAAATATAAACTCCATTGAAATGCAATTCGGAGGTACGAACTAGCTCTAGTTAACAAAGTTCTTTGGTGTTATATACTAGACAGCTCAGGTCAAATATTGTATTCGGAGGAATAAAGGGTTTCATGGGAGAAGAAAGAGACTAACTGTATCGTACAATCCTATGAACCATGACACCACTTCAAAATGTTTGCATGTATTCATTTGCCTAAGTTTAAAAAATGAAATGAAATATAACTTTACTTTTACATAATAAACACTTCAAACAAAATAAACCAATAAAAATAAACTATCCCAACCACATACACTAAACTCTTTACCATCAGAAAACTACTTTGCAGTCTACATTCTAGGAAAAAATTAAATAACATAACAAAACAAATAGAATTTTTTTATTTATTAAAAAGAAGAGAAGAAGAAATTCGTGTTTATCACTGTGGAAAAAGTTGAATAATTGTGACCATACACTCTGAGTTAAGACATGTAGGTCCGAATTCAAGTAGTGCATATATGATATATGCATGGTGGTGCACTTAAGCTGCTTCCATCACTATCCATCATAAAAAAAAATTAAAAAAAAAAAACCACAACAATGTCCAAACTAGTTATCAACTTGCCATGGTCCACACCTCCTTTCTTTTCCGCGAATTATGAACCACAAAAGTCATTGCTCTGTCCTTTTCACAATCCTATAAAATCGTATATCTCAAATTGTCTATGTGATAATGCCACTCAAATGGCTTGCTTCTTGAGAATTTAATTAAGACCAGAAAATAAATAAATAAATAAATGTTTTCTATGAATTCATGATATGTATAAATGTACTAATGGAGTCTCTAATTGCCACACACAACTTGATTCTGTTTGGATATCAAATGTTATAATTGACGTTACATAAAGCCTTTAGAAATTTATAACTTATCTAAATTAGGCAGTCAGTTGTCAATTTTTGAATTTTCCCAAAAGATTTTTTTTGGGGGGGGGGGGGTGTTAAATATCACTATTGTTATAAAAAACTTGAATTCTAGGAGAGTTAGAGCACACCTTTTCTAAGGAACCTCAGAGTCTCAAACAAAATAGTTAAACTTACGTTGTTTTGTCTAAACTTGCTTAGGTGGTGCACAGAAATTATAAGCGTATAA
The DNA here is from genome assembly GCA_030820535.1 of Quercus parvula. Classification (NCBI taxonomy): domain Eukaryota; kingdom Viridiplantae; phylum Streptophyta; class Magnoliopsida; order Fagales; family Fagaceae; genus Quercus; species Quercus parvula. The sequence continues at coordinate 18,136,122 of JAUAME010000008.1, forward strand.
AGGTTGGTTAATAATTAATTAACAAAGTAATTAATTAAAAATTGACCTACAAACTAAAAGAAAGAAATAGTTGGGTAAGTGTCCCCTCCAATGGAAACCTAATGTTGGGCATGATATGGACCTCTTCTAGACCAATGGCCGCATTTCTAATTTCAAAGTTTGGACAGCTTGCCCAAGCTAGGGAATACAATCACACCCATTTTTTATTTATTTTTATAAGTTTCAAGTGCTAGGTTAATTTGTAAATTGCAATATAAGTTTCTCAGAGAGCAGGAGATTTTTAAGTTGTCTATCTGAATTATGTTATGATCATTGATACTTATGATGATGAACATTTGAGGTTGGAAACTCAACAAATTTGAGGCTGTGAAAGAAAGATATATATTTTTTTTTTTAATAAAAAAAAAAAAAAAAAAACTTTCTGAAAAAATCAGCAAAAAAATAATAGAAAATCAAGGCAAAATCTCTGTGTGATCAATTGCATAGTTTGGTGGCTAGCTAGTATGTGTTTTTAATTTTTAAAGCAAGATCGATATCTTGTGGCCACATCAATAAAATTAAACAAATTAAGATTTTCCTAAACAATGTTCATTCCTAAAAATTATTATTATTTTGTTTTTACTAGAAATAATTGACTTCTTTTTTCTTTTTATCTTACATGTCACACGTCAAGAACCTTATAATTTAACATTAACACTTTCTAATATTTTCAATAAAAATTTTCATAGTTTAAATATACATTGCCTAATTGTAATTATCGATCAAATTAAAATAAGAAAAAGAAAGACAGCTATTTCCCAATTTGACACTATGATATGGACCTCTTCGGCATGGATCCATTTAGGCCTGGAAAGTATACCCCTCCAACAAGGATCATTGACAAATTGACACTATAAATTTACTTCTTATGGTTTCTCAAAAAAAAAAAAAAAAATTACTTCTTATTGATGACAATGGCGTATATAGATTGTCCCCACATTTTATTATTACTTCTTGTGTGGGTTATTGCTAGCTAGCTTCAAATCACGTTGTTCTCTGACATGATTATCAATATCAAACACCTTCTTTCATGGCCCATACGGTAATCAACTTTCTTGTACCAGCTGCAACAATTTAGAACAAAATTTAGGTTTTTTTTTTTTTTTTTTGGGTGCAAAAAGATAACATTTTATGGGTTAATAAAACCACGTACGAGTTTTAACTCAGTTAGAAAATCTCTCTCAATTATTTCCCAACAGCAAAACTTGACCATTTGATGTTAATATTGAGCAAAATGATGCATAAGCTCCAAAACTCAACCTAATGAATTTTGTTTGAGGTAAAATTGTTTTTTAAAACAAGTTTATTTATCAAAACAACAATAGCATTAGAGGAAAAAGGATCGTAAATTATGAGAATGAAGTAGCATGTTCTAGAAATTAATGTCCGAACGTTTATGTGTCTCATATTTGAAAACATAAAAAGAAGATGATAAATCAATCAAATCTACCATGAAATCATGCAAAATTATTCCAACTACGTTTAACCACATTGAAAAGTACATTGGAAGTACATGTAAAAATTATTTTTTATCCTAGGAAATCCATTCTGTCTACCAGGCCACCCTACCTAATAATAGAAGTATATATTGATATAACAAACCTACCATTTGGAAAACTTAAGACACTATAATTAATTTGGGTTTATACTTACTTTTCTTTCACGATCTTCGTTGGGGAAATTGAATAATAATTTCAGTATAAATTATTTAATTATGAAAAAGAACTTGTCCCCCTTCAAAGAAGCCTCATGTTGGGTATGATTATGCCTTTTTCCCGACATGTGGCCGCACCCAATTTAAGAAATTTAGAGGCCAAGAACTGATAGGGGCTCATCATTGTCGTTGGGTAAATTACAGAGTGGACTAGGGGGGTCTGCTCTGCTTTCATTTTCTCATACTCGACCCCAATTTTTTTCAAATTATTTGCATAATTTTTTACGTGTTATAAATGCATTAAAGTTTCATGAAATTACAATATACATATATAGTTAAGTACTGTGTTTGTAAATTGTACTATCGTATTTGCCACATATATTTATACTGCTTGTACTACACATAGTGTGTTTTTATACAGCACAATAAAATATACAGTTTAATATATATTATCTTTTAGACTTTAACACATTCATGGAATGAGTTAGCTTATTAAATCTATGAACTATGGAGTCAACTTCTAACACATTAATTTGTACACAAGAAGCAATAGTTTTGTATGGATGACCTTTGTTGAGGTACAAATTTTTGGGTCTTAAATTCTTTAGCTCACTCACAAAAAATACCTACACAAGTCCATAAATTATTTTGAGCTCACATAAATATTCCCCATATATATTACCCAAATATTCTCCATGTTATTAGGCCTTCACAAATACTCCATACACAAGCCCATAAATTGCCTTGGACCCTCTCACAGATATTATCCATATTATCCAACTTAGATTTTCCACAAATAATACTTATAACATTACTACCAAAATTGGGCCACAAAATTACACTATCTCCACAAAAAGTCCAAAATCATTTTACTTGCGGGCGAAGCCCAAAAAAGGCCCAACAATACCATTTACTAAGTCCGTTGCTACACAGCACCATTTACAAAGGCCATTGCTGCACGGCACCTCTAAAGTCCGGTACGATCCGACACCTCTAAAGCCCGCTACAATGTGACATCTCTAAATCCCGTTACTATATGGCACCTCTAAAGCCCGTTGCTATATGGCACCTCTAAAACCCGTTGCTACACGGCACCTCTAAAACCCAGTACGATTCAGCAACTCTAAAGCCCACTACGATGCGGCATCTCTAAAGCCCGTTGCTACACGACACCATTTACAAAGCCAGCTACAATGTGGCATCCCTAAAGCCTGTGGCTACACGGCACCATTTACAAAGCCCGCTACGATGTGGTATCTTTAAAGCCCATTACGATACGGCAATATTTTTACAAAATCCTACAAAGTCCAAATGCTAATTTGGCATCTATTTTACAAAGCCCAAACATTAATATTTGGCACTTATTTTACAAAACCCAAATCTATTTTGGCAACTATTTTACAAAGCTTACTTTATGCTCAAAGCCCAAATGCTAATTTGGCACTTATTTTGCAAAGTCCAAGTATTCTTTTGGCAACTATTTCATAAAACCCAAATGCTACTTTTGGCACATATTTACTAAATTCGAATATTATTTTGACACTTGTTTTACATATACTAAAATCCCTCACTCATGGGAAATATAATTGTTCATCCCTCAAGAAATACTTCTCTTATAAGATTTATAAAAGCCCATGAATATCACCCATGGCAAAACAATTCATTTTGTAAGGATAACCAAGCCCAAGGAAGCTTAACTACAAAGTCCAGTTGAATCAGGCCAGCCCACACATAAATCCCAGCAGCTGGAGGTCACGTGAACTGACCAACCAAATTTCAACAACAACTGAATAGTTGGAGCCCCTTTCCATAAGGTCCCAACTTGTCCAATCAGACCAGAAGAGGCCACGTGTCCATCAGGGGTTGAACCTTTCCTTCACAAGCTGAAATTCTATCATTTCTCATGTGACATAAAGCTGAAACTGATGTGACAGAAAGCTGGGAAGCTTCAGCCAGCTGTCCCTTTTTCTTCTCCAACCCAGCCGGTCAAAAATCAAGAGCAGCCATGACAAGGCCACTAAAGCTCCTGAAACACCATGAAATCAACTCATTTTCATACTAAAAATGTATATCCTCTGGTTCATAGACCAAGCACATGAACCCCAAATGGGGAAACTTAGGGAAATGTGGTTTGGAGGGCACCAAGGGGATCCCAACAGAGTTTCCAACATGAGCTCCAAGGTTGACACCTGGCTTGGGGTGATCTAATCTGCCCTAGGGAGCTCTAATTCTAATTCCAGCATAACCAAAATCATTAGCCTTAAGCATTCTTTAATCCCATCAGCCAAGGCCAATCAGCATTCAATACTAAGTCAAAATCCTAGCTGTTATTACCCAAAACAACAACAACCTTCTAAAAGCTGAGCTTACCACTATTAGCTAAAATCCCAGGAACAATTCTCTAAGGATTTTCTGAGGATTGGGAAAATTTTAGCATAGATTATTTGCTAATCACCTCCTAAAAACCCAAATATAAATGGAACTCTCCATTAATGCCTAACCAACACACTAAGGAGACCAAGATACACTAAAACATACACAAGGGAAGACTTTTCCTTAACCTCTCTACTGGAGCCACCTCTAAGCTTTGAAAAAGTTACTGAGTTCTTAGTTTCAAGCTTAGAAACTAAGTCCCCAGCTCCTAGCCCAAAAACACTTCTCATAGCTCTATTCATAAACACTTATCTACCCCCATCTCTTAAGCTCCAGCAGCCTTACTACACACTCTCACTTATTACTCATACTACTCACAAATAACTCTCTCTACTCATTACTCACTATATATTCATGAGCATGTCTTGGCACCATAATGATCTTGTTGCGCTAGTTGAGATTTCTCTTTCCCTTCATCTCATACTAAGTTTTTCCTCATTATTTGTCATAATGGAACCTACGATATTTACTTATTCATTTACTATTAATGGTTATGATGTAACTGTTATTATAGAATTTTTGCCTCCTATTGTTGTATTAGAAGACTCTTCTCCAGAGCTAACAGATGATGTGTCTAAAAGTGTAAATATTTCCCTTAATCTATGAAATAGCTAACAGCTAGAGGTTTATCCTGTTTTATCTCTTTTACTGCTGGGACACTTCACTGCTGGGCCATTTTCTACAGAAACACTTTACTGTTGGGTCATTTTCTGCAGAAACACTTTACTGCTGGACCATTTTCTGCAGGAACACTTTACTGGGCCATTTTTTATAGAAAACACTTTACTGCTTCTATAGAAACACTTTAATGCTAGGCCATTTTCTGTAGAAACACTTTACTACTAGGTTATTTTCTGCAGAAATACTCTACTGCTAGGCTATTTCTTACAGTATGCTTTTTAACCATACTGACGTGTTTGTTGTAGGGATTGTTTATAGATCATTCTTGTTAGTCTCAATCTAAACTCAAGGCATAAAATATAGTAGATTCCTTGAATCTCCACCGATAGCCTTTGAGTCGTGCATCAAGCACATTGTCGAATTTCAATTTAGACCCCCCGACCCAACATACATTTCATTTGTTGGAAATGAAACTTTTTCGCCCCCGACAACCTTAAAGAATGAGAACATATATATATATAATATCTCCTTCCTAGGTTTCTTTATGTTATCTTGCTATATCTTTATTCTATAACATGACTTCTTTCATTAAATTATTAAATCGAATTATTTGTAATCGATAGGACTTATAAGTGCAACAAAATATACTGCATCAACTGAAACACGTGACTTTTTTTTTTTCTTTTTTGAGAAGGGAAACACGTGACGTGACCTTAATTAAGCTCAACCACCCGAGTTTCTGTAATTAGTTAAACTTGTACCGTGAATATTCGTCGAACTCATCCCCACAACTTTATAATGCAGTGTTCGGTTTGTATTTATTGATCCACATGAAAGCTATAATAATGTCCTAAAAGTTTTAAACAAACTTCTGCTTCTGCTTTGTACCATAGTTATTGACTTCTTGGCAGTTATTTTGGAATAAGTTGTCTAATCCAGTTATATTTCATTCATTCAACCAATTCAATCATCATTATTGAACTTCTTTTGTATCAAAGAAAGCATCTTCTTTCTCTCTATAATTCGTAAGTCTACCAGGAATACATATGGCCCCACAAAGAAAATTTATCCCCGAAATTAACAGGAAGATATATGGCAGATATTTCGAAAAGCATAGATAAATAAATAAATAAATTATATTTATCTAGTGTAAATAAGAACTTTAAGAGCACGGCCAATTACATTTGTCAAATTATTAGGATGAGAGCTTTGATTTGTCGAACATTCTTAATCTATAAAATGAAGGATATTGCTATATAATATATATATATTTCAAGATTCATCTAGGTAGCTGATGATGATGAGTACGTACAGCTCACGAATGTGAGATATATATATATATATATATATATATATATATGATAAACAATATTTTAAACCAAATAGTTTCGAAATTATTTCAACTTAAACTCTATATTTTAAAAAATGATTCAATTCAAACTACGAACCTATTATATGTAAATGAATGATGAAATATTTATGTTTAAATTAGGGAAAATTCTTAGGTACTCTTGGAACATGGAGAAATGGTGCTCACTCCTCTCACATTCATGGTGAACCCCACAATGAATTTAATGAGCGAACCTCACCATAAATGTGAGAGGATGGGGCATCATTTTCTATACTCCGAAAGTACCTAAGAATTACCCTTAAATTAGATAACACCGTGTGACTTTGACTGAACTAATGTTTACTGAAAAATTATATATAAAGACGTGAGTTTATACATTGCTTCAAAGTATATGTAAGGATTATAATTTTGTTAATTGAAGTTCTAAAGTTATAAAATCATTTCAATTTGAAATATTTGTCCACCTTTGCTATTGGATCTGTTTGGATTGAACTTATTGTTGCTGAAACTGAAAACTGAAAACTAAAAGTACTATAGCAAAATAATTTTTAAATGTGTAAATAGTACCGTGAGACTCATTTTTAATATTTTTTAGTGCGTGAACAGTATTGTGAATAGTGATAAACAGTGCGTGAACAGTGATTTTTGTCCCCCTACACAGTAAACTCATATGAGGTTACTATTCACGCACAGGAAAAAAAAAAAAAAAAAAAAAAAAACGTAAAACGTGGACGCAGGATTCAGTTGAATCCAAATGCACACATTCATTTCCTTTACTTTAAAAAAGTAATTGAGTAGAGAAAGCTGAAAACCATGAATTAAAATTCCTTTTTCACCTACGGTTTGTCACATAGTTTAAAATTTATTCCAAATTAAACCCGATCTTTTAAAAAATTTCAATTAAAATGACACGCCTATATATATAGAGCCGTTATAAAACATGCTTAAATTAAACAACAAAGTGTGACTTAGAGTGAAATAATATTTTGGGGAAGTTACATAAAAGGGCTCAAAGTTTATCTTTTGTTTCAAATTAGGTCCTAGGATTTTAATTTTGTGAAATAAAGTTTCTAATTTATGAAATTATTTCAATTCGAAGAATTTGTCAATTTCTATTATTCATTCCCATTATTCTGGGCAGTAACATAGCAAAGGAACACGGGAAACCATGAATTAAAATTTACATTTCACTTAGGGTTTTTTCATAAATCAATTTGGTAGTCAATAAACAAAGAGAGAAAGACTCGTTTACAGAGAGGAAACTTGGAAACTTTGCGAAGAGTGAGAATGTGATTTCCAGAAAATTATAGTTAATTGCCTAGGTGAAACACAATATTCTGTTAGCAATTTCTCTTTCTTTTCTTTTTTTCTTTTTTTTTGTTCAGTTTCTACTTTCTACTCACGTACAGTAATAGGAATGAATTAAAAAATTTTAAAAAAAAATTAAAAGAAAAAAAAGGAAGAAGAAGAAGAAGAAAGAGAAGGACTTCAAATCAAAATAGCTTAACAAGTTTAAGAATTTAATTGACATAATTACAAACATGGAAGCTAATATGAAATATGGTATAAACTTGGATTTCAATTCCCCTCCCTACTTAATAGCTTGTTTGGATGGAGAGGCAGTAGGAGTAGAGAGGAGTAGAGTAAAGGAAAGAAGAGTAAATTAAATTACATTGTTTTGATGTTTTTTAAGGGAGGGATTTGGAGGAGTTCTAATTGCTTTTAACCTCTCATTTTATTCCTCCAAATTGAAGAAATTTGAAGGGAGGGTAGAGCATTGAAATACTTGATCAAATGAATTATCAAATTTATCATTACCATATTAACAAAATTACAAATTATAAAAAGACTAATTACTTTTCTCCCTCTTACTTAATTTTAAAAACATATAAACATGGTAAAGAATAACCGTTCTTCTCTACTCTTCTCTCCACTACTCTCCTCCCACTACTTTTCTCTCCCTCCAAACTTCCAAACATAACATAAAATCTTATCACGTATTACAACGACTGTCACTGATTGAACATGAAGAACAAGGGATTTACTCATAAAAAGGTACTTTATATTCCCACCCCGTAGAACACATAATCAAGATAAGCTTGAGACTATATATATATATATATATATATATATTATCCGTGAATATGCAAAAAGATTTGTGATGAAGGAAACTCAAGCACGCATATGAGTGAAGAGATAGAGAGATGCATGAATGGCTTCGGTGTTCAAGTAGAAAAGTACCAAATTAATACGTGGTTACCAAAACACGCATCAGAGGGAGAAGAACTTATTCTGCGGAATATATATTGATAGTGACACAGTCAGAGAAGAGAGAAAGAGAGAGGCGCATGCACGTTTTGGTCAAGAACGGGCAAGTGAATTATGAATCCATATTGTAGGACGTAACGCGTGCACTGGCATATATACCATATATATCATATCCATGTGTTTCTGAGTTGTTCTAATTTTCTCGAATGTCATTGAAGGGACCACATCTATATATTCAGTCACACACAGCAATTTCAAGAATAAAAATCGAACTATCGAAGGGAGGGTGGAAAAGGAAATCATTTTGTAGAACAAGAGTAAATTGTAAGCCAAGGGTTTTTATGCTTGTAGTTGAAAAGCAGTTTAAACTATAAATAATAAGTGGTGATATTCAACTCGATATATTTGTCTGACCTCTCTCTCTCTCTCTATATATATATATATATATATAGAGAGAGAGAGAGAGAGAGAGAGAGAGAGAGAATCAACATAGCAAATTAGCTTAGAATCATTTTGTAAGGCACCATCTCACACGTAGATCTAGTAACTGTATTTGGTCGCAATCGGATTTGACTTGGTTGAGTCCGGATTAGAAATGAGTTATCATAAATGGGTTATCAAATCTATAATCTTAACACTCTCTTTTAAGAGTCGAGTTCATCCAATATGAGTGACCTATATTTATTTTTTTCATAAAAACTTAGTCATATTATCTTTATTTTTTTAATACAAATAAGAGAATAAATAAATTTAAACACAAAAAAATAAAATGTTAAATAATTCATAAAATTTAAAATTTACAATATCCAAGTGAAATAATATATAAAATACTTAAGGTCTTACAACCCAAAGTTGTTCACCAGTCTTATCAACACCACATAAGAATAGAAAAACAAAAATCACATGTGGACCATATCACATTATCAAGCTTGTTAGGTGCACTAATTGCATTTAAAATATAAATAAAGTTACATTACCTTACTACTAAAAATTGGGGCTATAGCGGCTATCAAGGTCCTCTCCCAATAACCTTGGGCTTTTGGGCTTAGACCCCAATTTATTTATACTCTAGGTTGGGCTTATCCCACAATGGGAGGTTTAAGAAATGGCTTTGCTAGTCACTGATGAAGTCAAAGTGTCGCTTTAGCCCTCAACTCTATTGCCTTGGCTCAGCTGAGATGATGACTGAGCAACCAAGCCCTTTCCCCAAAATATGAGCAAGACCTTTTAATTCCTGAGGAATGTATTTTCCTCACTTCTCTCGAATTTCTCACTCCAAATTTTCTAACCCTTGATTTATGCGTCTCCTCTCTTATTTATAGCCTCCCATTAGTGGGGTTATCATGATGAGGGAATTTCCCCATATCAGTGGGTCCCTCCGCACCATATTCTTGACTAGAGGGGACTTACCACCTATTGCTGATATGACTTCCTAAAAACTTGTGTCTGACACAGATTGTTGCTTAATGGGCGGATTCTCTAAGGCATTGTCACTTATTTGTGGCATATCATGGGGTACGTAATAGTGGGGTTTATGCTATTTTAGATTGAGTGATGTCTCTAATATGGGACAAAACCCATGGAACCCTTTAAAGGGTTTTTTTTTTTTTTTCCCTGTAATAGAAATCTTACTCTAGCTTAATCTAAATATATGTATAAAATTTCCTCCTAGAGACTTAAGCCTAGAGTCCTCCCCTTCCTCCTCTCCACTCTACAATAACTTGTACTTGTGAAATAACGATCACAAGAACTTGTTTGAGATTATGGAAAGTGGAGTGATAGAAAATGGAAAGATGATGGAAAAATGGATGGATAGAAAATATTTTAGTTTCTCCAATTTGTGTTTGGTTAGAAGGGTGAAAAAGTGAAGGGATGAAAAACTTTTTTATTTGGTTAAGAAGAAAAATAAGATGATTGAAAATAGAGTTTATATAAATTTACCATCATGCTATATTACAAAAGGAAAAACATTATACTTTTTTTAAAAATTGTGTATAGATGGGCACTTCATTAAAATAAATAATAATAAAAATAAAAGAGCACGAGAAATTACGTCAAAACTATTTTCTAAAAACAAAAAACAAAAGCCAACCAAAATTGATGAGAAAAGAAACATATGAGCAACAAAAATTTGAAAAGAGAGGGAGAGAGAGAGAGAGAGAGAGAGAAGGAAACGATTTGATAACGCTAGCAAAATGAGTAATTCGTAGGTACTCCTGGAACACAAAGAATGGAGCACGAAGAATGAAGCTTTTTCCTCTCACATTTATGATGGGGCCCATTTATTAAATTCATAATATGGTCCACTATGAAATATGAATGTAAAAGGAGAGAGCACAATTTCATTATACTCTGGAGTTCCTAAGAATTTTCCTAGCAAAAGATTCCCAAAAAAAAAAAAAAAACCCAACATGCCCAACACATCCAAAAGCTTAGTAATAGAGAAAGACAAAATCAAAAAAAAAAAAAAAAAAAAAAAAAAAGAAGCGGGCAAATAAGAATAATTTGTAGGTGTAGGGGTATTTTTGGCAGCTCATTTTCATGAGCTTTTCTCTCCATTTTAGTGAAACATTTTGGTGGGTTTGGAGAGAAAACACCCGGACTCCACCACTTTTTGTTTCTTCCCTCTCTTTAATCAAATACCCACTAAAAATATTTTATCTCCACTTTTCTATTCTCAATTTTTCATTGTCTTTAAAATCTTTCCAAACAAACAAACCCAAAGAATGGGCGGTGTTTTCGTTTGTTATCTACATATGAGTTGTCTGTATTCTGTAAATATCTATGTTTTATATATTATCTTCCCCCTCTCACCACCCAAATGATCTTAACTTTGTCAAAAAGAAAAATCAGCACAAAAGCTATTCCAAACTATAAACAAGTTATTGAACAAAGTAGATAGCACATCAAGTTAGAAAGCCTTGGTTAGTTTAGAATTACATACCGAACTTAGGCCAATTAAAGTCACAGTTCAACCATCGCATATTCTTTGTGCGATAGTCACTCCATAAGTATAAGTACTTATGGAGTGTGGGGGGTAAAAGCCGAGTTCAAGTCTTTAAGAGTCAGCTTCATATATATACACTTAGATTAGGCTTAAGTAAAAATTCTACCTTATAAAAAAAAAAAAGGTCACAATTCAGAAATGTTTCCATATTTGCATGGAAAACACTTGATTTGTTGCGTGCAACGTACTTGAATGATTCAAGTTGAATCATTAATGTTTTGGTGGATTCGGAGTAAGGGCTAAGATTGGTTTTGTGTGAAGGTCTTTGTTTTCCCTGAAGGGATTGTAGTTAGGGTGCGGATCAAAATGTAAGCTAGGACACAGGCACTTTATGAAGGCACAAATTAGTTGGCCAGACACAGACAAATGTAACTGGACCATTTTTTCAAAAATGTAAACAAACTGTTCTGCATGTCTGGTTCCAAGGAGAACAGCAGAAAAGAACAGAGAATATGAAAATTGCAGTGTCCTCAGTTAGCATTATTAGTCTGCTTGGGACTGTTGAGTTTTGCAGCTTCTTATTGTAGGGTGGAACCTTCCCTGCATTTGAAACTTGAAAGCAAGACAAGAAATGTCCGTTCAGCTGCTTTCAACACTAGGTAGTATAAGAACGGAGCAACATAGAATCGTAGACTCGTAGTACTAGTAATAACTGTGGTAGTTCTGTTTTAAATTTCAGACTTAAGAGCTTTTCTGTGCCCCCAATTCAGACTGGTATTCAATGAGATATTAACTATTAGCAAGTTTTGATCTCTCTCTCTCTCTCTCTCTCTCTCTCTCATAAATATATTTATTAAGTAATGCAAGAATCATAAATTTTGTCACAACTTACTCACGTAGCAAGTTATAAGTGGTGAATTTGTAGACTCACTATTTTCACTCTACCGCTCGTGATTTGCCACGTAAGCAAGTTGTGACAAAAGTTAAGGTCTTACTTCCTACTATTTTTTCATATTTATTCTCATGGTGTAGGTTTACAACTATTAAATATTGTGTAGATTCCAATCAAGTTGATAAAAATTTTTGTTATTAAATAAGATACTTGAGGTTTGAATTATCGCTTATACCAAAAATTGATTCATGTATAGTCACGAGGATAAAAAAACATTCACCGTCAAGCAGGCCTTAAATTCTATAGAATTTAAAGTAGAAAACTTTGAGTACAGAAGGGAAAGTGATTGCAAAAATTCTCTATTTTATAGCACTAAAATGTTATTATTATTTTTACTTTACATAATCACCTTAATAATTAATACACCCTATATCCTGTTCTCTTTTTTCATTTCTAGTCTCTTCTCAGCAAAAAAAAATTCATCTCTAGTCTCTAGTAAAGAATTTGTTTTTATTAACCATCAAAGTTGTTTTTTCTAATAAGTTATTACAATTTACATGATATGTTCAAATTCTATTTTAAATTGTAAAATTTACCAAAACTAATTCTAAAATACCAATGTAGGGTCACAAATTGTAGCCCAAACCCAAAAAGAATAGGATATAGGCTTAATAAGCCCAATACAATAAATTTGTAAGAAAGTGGGTGAAAGAACTGAGCTGTTAATGAGTTTTCTAACAGTTAATCAGGATTTTAAGTCTATCCGATGAGGAAAAGACACATAATCGAGGGTTGAATTTAAGTCCGAGGAGTAAGTTTTGGGATAGATTGGCAATTTCAGATAGTCTGTTCTTCCCAATGCTACAGTAGATATTGTTCAGTATCTTTTTTCTAATATTTTTCTGATCCCTTCCCTTATGGAGGTTTTCCACCATTATATAGTCCCCTCTGATCCATTTATATCGTCCACTTGTTTATCATCCAACCTTGTACTCAAGTATATGTCCTATTGAGCAGCTTTTCTGGTTTTCTGTGGGTGGTAGTAGTTGAAAGTACTGTTCAGAAGTCTTCTCCACGTTAATGCGGCCAGGAAAGCTGTTGTAGTGCATTTAATGCGGTGGTAGCAACTTTTCCCCTAGATATTTTTGTGTTCTTATCCCTTCCTTGTGCATCTAAAGTCTATCTTCATTGCTGGAATTTCCTGGAATGTTACCCAAGTCAAGACAAAATTCACTTTATTGACATTCGTCAAGTCTGAGAATGGTGACTCTCTCGGGCTAGTGCCTTTGAACATTTCTCTATTCGTCCACCTACTATGGGGCCTTCCCAAACGTTTTCTCCTCCTCATACGTACTTTTGTTAGTAATTGGGGCCTGAAATCCAATGTAAAAGTTCAAGTCTTTGCCCCCCACAACCAATATAAATCAAAAGAAAATATTTAAATAAGTGTAATAAAATTAATTTATATTTGTTACCATTGGATTGAGTTGAGTTTGAAGAAACTACCAACCAAAACCCAACCCAAGACCTAAAAAAATAGTTTTCAAAATGTTTTAGTTCATTTATAAGTCTTACTTATCTTTTGCTTAAAAAAAAAAAAAAACCACCCATAACCTAAAAAAAAGAGTTACAACTCAAACCAACTTAACCCACCAACCTACAAAAATCAACTTACAGCATAGAGTTGAGTTTGATTGGATTGGTTTTGTGGGGTTGATGGTTTGATGCATATGCCTAATGTTACCTACAATTTTATAATAATAAAAATAAAAATTTCTTTTTACACATTATTATCTTTCTTTCTTTTTCTCATACATTTTATCCCCAACAATTGATTAGTTAATAAATTTTTGTTGATTTTCATATAAATTCACCATCTATATTTTATACTAGTTTATTATTTTTAACCACTAATTTGCCAACATAGCCATTAAACTTGAGCATATGCAAGGGTGCAAGTGCAATACATGTTGGGCAGAAGCAGCGAGTATGTCTGAATCAACGACGACAGAGAGTACAATTATAAAAATAAACAAATAAAATCTCTTTCTTTTTCCAATGGTCCAACACATGCACCCAAAGTCAGAGTCGGACCAAAACTTGGTCTCTCAATCAAAAGACTATGTGATCTCCTTCGTGTATGGTTTTTTCTTTTCCTTTTGGCGCTTTTAAGGCACGTATTGTCCACCTAGCTAGCAATGTAAGCCTTCTGTGATACATAGCAGGCCTACTACCATATACTCAGCCACTCTAAATCTCAGTACCACACCCACCCACCTATCAGTTTCTTGAGAACTGTGCTACCACGCTTCTTTAATAATCTCTCTGCCGAGTCCACTGTTTGGATGTCAAGAAAACTGTTGAGAAGAACACGAGAAACAAAAAAATTTTGCTCTGACAATTTACAAATACTAAGGCTTGTTTGTTACATCTACTCGAACAATTATTTTCAGTTTTTAAATGATATTACATGTATTTTTACACATATTTTTATTTATACATACTTTTACATATATTTTCAAACACATGTTTCTAATTTTTAAATGCATATACCGAACACCTAAACATCTATGGCATACATGAATTTGCCACAAACCAACTTAATTTTGCTCATGTGACAGAAGCCTAACAGAAAAAAAAAAAAAAAAAAAACAGTAATAGAAAGCCAAATGCGTGATTGGTTAAGCATTAGTTGTAGGAGGTATTTTTGCCTATTTAGACATGCGCGAGAGAATTGTGAATTCAAGTAATGACAAGTTCTGCTGATATTCAAATGATCTCGTGCTACAATACGATGAAAGTATTTAAGTGGTGCTGGAACATGGTGACCATACCTTCAACTATGTATTTTTTCCTAAAGGCCATTTCTTTTAAAGCTTATTTTGGTTGGTCTTAAAGAAAAACTTCTCCTTATAAGATGGTATTTTGTGTAAAAATTAACAAATCAGAAAAACACATTCAAAGGCATGCTAATGAAAAATATTTCCATAAAAATAAATAATAAAATGATAACACTTTATATTGAAAGTTCTTATGTTATGTAAGTTTTATCTTGATAAAATTAATTAATGCTCTTATAAAAACTGGTGAAATCTATTCTTTTATTTATAAATAAAGATTATATTACATTACTACTGATGAAATCTATTGCTTTCCTGACAAGTAGCCCACTGCATCACTAGGTAATGCAACCTACTTTCTATCCATTTCAAGTGTTGAACGCATTAATCCATGTTTATGTTTCTCTATTCCACGAATCCCCACCTCCCAAAATGACTCATTTTCAACCCCCCCCCCCCCACCAAACCAAAAAAAAAAAAAACCCACCTCCCTGACCCTTTTTAGATTAAGAGTTTGACTCACAAAAAAATTTAAATATTACAAAGTCACACTAGTTTATTATTATGTCCACAATTTTCCATTCCTATCTTGAATATGGCCACGTTGAGCTGTGAGCTTTATTTTAAACAGGGAACAAAATGCGATTTCAACTGGAATATTATATTATTTGAAATTACCCTTACGGCCCTAACTTCTTTAAAGCCAGTTCTGCTATAAGGTTCTAACATGTGTTAGGCAAAAAAAAAAAAAAAAAAAGACAAAGTCCTAAAATATGAGGTTCTAATAATAATCTTTCCTATCTCCTATTGGTGTGGTTCAATGCAATTCTTTTTTTTTTTAATATTACTCCAGAATATTGCATAGCTAGGCAATCCAAATAAAAGTGAATTGATTAGGTTGGATTTTAATTTAATATATGCATCAATAAGCTTCAATAGCTATCGTTTTCAATATAATAAATTTTAAAAGTTAAGAAATATAAGCGATTGGGTGTATCATCATTCCTTCCTTGTCCTACTTTGGAGCAAAATACAAGGTATTGCATAAGCTACACTCACACATTCACACTAAAAATAATAACAAACAAACAAAAATGAAAGCTTCACTAGGGTATCATTTTTAGAGAAATGCAAACTTCATCTTGGTCAAGGTGTGTGGAACTTTGCCTGAGTCTTTAACTTCGAACCCCAAGGGTGTGACTCAATGTAAAGGTAGAATTCATTTAGGCAAACAGTGATGGACAATCTTTCCAGGAACGATTTTAATCTTTAATTTCTCTAAAGCCATTTTTACAGAATTGACAAAAAATATAATCAAAGAACAGTGAAATACAAAAAGTTTCTCTACTTTCACTATTAATTACAGTTCATGTTGTTCCTCCCAAAAAAAAGAGTTTACAGTTCATGTTTCATTTCATTTCCTGACTTCTTCCCCATGTACCCTTTCAAGATCAAAAGAATTTGAATTCACAATATTTTTATGATTAGGCAATAAGAATGTTCTTTAACCATTTTCCTTTAATCAGACATAGAATTTGAAGTCGCAATAGAGTATACAAAGATAGTTATACCTTGATTATTAAAAATAAATCCTGTTTGACTATGCCAATTAACAATAAAATAAACTTTGGCTGCTTGATCAATTCATCAAATAATATAAAACTCTAGAAGCATGAAATTTTTTACACATCCAAACGGCTGAAAATCATTAAAAAAACACAAAATAGCGGCATTATTACCATTTTCTAACGCTATTTCATAATTATCAAGGTGTAATGAATCTCATGGTGATGGATGATATACCAGTGCTTTGGATCTCAGCAATCAGACAATAGAAGCTCCCAAAAAGAGAACAAGGTCAAAAAGAAAAACAAAGGAAGAGCCCTCTCTCTCCCCACCTCTGTGCCACTGTCTTTGACCTATGCAGTAAAAGGTTAAAAACTATTGCACCAGTCCCAATGCCCTAATCGTGTCACTCTCATAAAATGACTTCATTACCCTCCTCCTAAACACGGAACAATAACAATTTATTAATAAGTGCTTGTCACGTTGTTTGGTACTGTATAGATTCCTCCTCAACTTACAGTAAGGAAGATGAGAGAACGAAGAGGAAGAGGGGACCATTGTTTGGCCAAATAGTTTTTGTTCCGACACTTCAATTGCGTTGTCAAGTTTAGTTTTACCTTATTTAAATAGTAACATTCAGTTCTTTCCAAACCAAAGTGTACTGCTACCCCCATTATTTTATTTTTACTCTCTGCCTTTGCAAATAAGTTTTGATTATAAAAAATAAATAAAAAACAGTAAAAAAAAAAAAAAAAAAGAAGAGTAAACAAAGTGAGTAGAAACAAGAAACGCCAGCGCATCTTTCTCTTGCTTTCTCTCCTTTTCATGTCTTTACCCTTTCATTGCAAAAGCAAGGCAATGACCCCATTTCTATAAACACATGTAAGAGAGTCCATTTATATATAAACAGCTGATAAGAGAGAGAGAGAGAGAAAATACCCCATGGGTCCTCTCTGGCAATGTGATTCAAAATAAGTATTTTTGAAAAATATCTTACAAGGAAAAAAAAAAAAAAGAATTTATGGAAAATATGGAATTCCATAAACTATCCGATCATTTCTATGATACTGTACACTTATTCCAAGTCTCCCCTCCCATTTTGAATCTTTTCTCTAGGGAACATTTTTCTCAGTTCCCCATACCTATCTTTCAAATCTTCACATTCCTTGGTTACCACAAAAATTTAACCAAAAAAGAAAAGGCATATCAAAATCCACATTTCCCATCCCCCCCCCTCCCCTCGCATGTACAAGTTTTCTGACCTTCCAATATCCCATTACTACGGCTGTATCTTCAAAATCAGCCATTAGCAATTTAGCACCCTTCCATAAGCCGCTTGCAGTGGCCTGGCCTCTGACCCATCAAGTAATATTTGCTCCAACTGTTGGAAATTCTGTATACTTCACAGCCTTTTTTTTAGAGGGGTTCAGATCTAAGTGAGGATTCTTCTCAATCCTCTGGCACTGGTTTTCATTACCAATAATTCCATTTTAGAGCTACCTGTCTTCTATGAACGTTCTCCCTATGAAATCCCGAAACCTCTTTGAGTAGAGCTTCGGATCAACGGCTGAAATAGAAGTTGGGTCAGCTTGTAAGGACTTGTAGGCATGCTCTAATTTCTTGCTAATATCATAGTCCTGTAAAATGTCAATGATCCCAAAGTAAAGGACTACTTCGTAGCTCTCACCACTGCGTGAAGGTGTCAAACGGCTTATTCCACCCGGCGTATACTGATCGAAGTCACTCCTTCTAGCCATCCGTTCTGCTCTTGCAGGCATATTTGCTCCTAACCTGATTAATGGTTTCCTGATAGACATAGTTTCAATTTAAATTCAGTACATATGATTTCCCCAGTTCCTCCATAAAATAGACATGAAAGTTTCATTTCCTAACCAAATTAAACACATAAACATGCAATTGAAATGAAAGATCAATCATGTCATCACTAAAAAAAAATACAATAAATAAAACAAGAAGACAACATCATGCCAATGCATATTAAAAGATCCCTGTTCATTTTTTACATCCCTATATATAGGTTTATCCCCTGGTATCATTTCTACCCAATAAGTAAACACAAGGGGGAAGAATGAATAATTGTAAATGCTAATCTTATTTGATTGAAAAAACTCAGCTCAGCTAGAATGAATTCTATCCAATATAATTGTTTTTAATAATGGCAATTATGAAATGAAATTGGTACTCTGATCATCCTTTGCAACAAATTTTATCAACCATTCAAAAAGAAAACATGCATAAAGGAAATTTTAATTCTTATCAATGAAATTTTGGACCATACCCTGTAAACGCCCCCACGTACAACTGTTGTCTACTGAACTACCCCCACAGAATCGCCAAGACACCCCAAGTCACTTTCAATAGCCCCATCAAGCACGTTCAAATACAATTGAAGAAATTATTGGCCACCATTTATACCATAAAAAATAGGAAGATAGAGCCCAACCACAATCCATTCTCACAGTTCTTTGTGACAAAGTGTTTTGAAGTATTAATAATGAACTAGAGACCACAATTATGAACACTTGATACTTAGCTTTAGCTCAAACTAGAAAACAAAAGAAAAAGATCAGAGAACATACCTGCCAGATAAAACTCTATCCCTATCTTGTAGCTCTGCTTCAAGGAAGCGACATCCACGCATAAACTTTTCATTCTGATAAGAATCCTTTTTACCTGCAAAGGGCACACATTCAGCACAACATTCTTATGGCTCCACAAATCTATCTATTCATGAATTATTTGTGGAGTGATGCTATAATTGATTACCAGTACGCAAAAGGAACGGCGATAAACCCATTTTGTCACATGTATTGTCATCACGAAAGTGAAGACCAACCAGAAGACTGTAGTCCATGATTCTCTCTGATTCCAAGAACTCACAATCTCGATCAATTTGTCTGAACAAGGTTTGAAGCACATTAAAACAGATGCAAGAACCAGATGGAGAATCTGAGTGAAGCAAATTGAAGTAGGAGATGCAAATACACTGTGTGAACTTACTTGATGAGGTCTTGGTACCAACTTCGTTGAAGGCGAAACACAAAATTAAGATCGTTGTCCTTAAGGGTTGTGGTTTCATCAATCTCACCCTCAGGCATATCAGTCGTGCGGCCAAAAGATGATCCTTTTAGGTCAAATCGCCTATGGATCCGATACTCTGAGCAGAATAAATTGCCCATTACAATGAACCGGGTCTGCTTTCCAATCACAATACACAAAAATCAGAAAACAAATAACCCATGTGAACCAAAACAACTCAAATTTGTCCCCACAACACATTACCTTCTGGCCGCCAATCGGTTTGACACAATGCACTCCAAAGAATCTTGTCACCAGGGAATTTTCATACCGACATACGTGTTGGTAATAACTTGGAAGCATTCTAATTAGCACCTATAAAAAGATTACCAAACTTGAGATTTCAATCTAATTGCCCCCCACCTCTTAACATGTCTCACTTAATTATTAAAGTAGAGTGGTCACTACGGAAAAAACAATTTCCAATATGCTAACAAAGCCTATCGAAGCATTTATAACTCAACTCAGGCAAATTTTCAAAATTAACAAGACAAGAGTCAAAAGGGAGTGGCAACCGACCTTGACTTCTGATTTCCTCACTGTTTTGATCATAAATCTATCATCCTGTGTGAGGTAAAAGCAGCTTCCACTCTTCCCTGGAGAGGAAAGCTCCCGAAGGGCATCGGAGCCACAAATAGCCAGCATGTAATCAGCAGGATCTACTTGGAACCGCTCCCTCAAACGTCTGAAATAAATATATATACATATTCCTTACAACCATAGCACACGAATAAAAAAATGGCACTAGTACTAGAATAGACATGTTAAAGCAAGCAATGCAGCGAAAACATAGCATTCTTATCCTCTTACTACATAACCCTTTAATCATATCATAGCCACACATAGTAGATAAGTAGAGAGATAAATAAAACAATACCTAAACACCATGGGACAATAATCTTTCCATCGAAACTCAGTAGACTGATGCGGCGGCGTAATCTTGGATCCCTCTGGTGGAAACCTGGTCCAGAATTTCTCCTTGGGATCGAAATCACTGTCCTTTAGCTCACGCAATATGGAAGCATGCTTCCCCACAGAATACCTACACAACAATCAACATATTAGAGATCCACTCCACTCACATAAAACCAACAACCGCATTCTCAATCTCAATCCTCCGTAACAATACCTAATTCCCAATTGAAGATTAAGCATCAATTCATAATTCTTATGGCCTTTTGATATCATCTGCCCTGGCTTCTTCGCCTCCCCGGGAAAATAACATGGACTCCGCCTAAACTGGCGAAAGCCTTCACGAGGATCCATCCCAATCCCAGTACCATCGCGATAAAACATGGAAGCCTCCACATTGTCGATTATATCACAAGTTATATCCCCTGCTTCCCCATCCGATTCCCAAATACAGATTCTTGGAAAATTCCTCTCCGTCACGCTCCCTCTAGCTCCGTCTACCGACGACCTTTTCCGCATCGTGATCATTAAATTGTCACACCCACCACCATTACCATTACTCTCTTTCCCATTTCCCGGATAAAAAGTACCGTTCATTTGCTGAATCTTGAGGTCCTTGTTCCAACTACCAACATAGCAACTACTATCAGGCCAAGTAAAAACCCCGTTCCCTTTCGGAACTCCGTTTTCCCACTCCCCGTTGTAACGGTTCCCGTTGGCCCAAAGCAAAACCCCACGACCCGAAATCACTCCGTTTTTCCATTCCCCGTCGTACTCGTTCCCATTCTTCCAAACGTAACGCCCTTGCCCATCTTGCAAGTTCCGTTTCCAGTACCCTTTGTAAAAGTCGCCGTTCGCGTAACGCTTCTCCCCGTACCCGTGCTTCCGATCGGAGCTCCACGACCCGCGGTAGGTGTCCCCGTCGGATCCGATGAAAGTACCCAACCCTTCCATCCGACCCGACTTGAAGTCCCCCTCGTAGGTCGCCCCAGATGGCCACGAGAATTTGCCCTTTCCGTACGCTTTGCCACGTCGCCACTCGCCTTCGTACATGCACCCGTCCGTCCACAAGTACTTCCCAGATCCGTGCGGCGCGTTCCCTGACAAACCCCCGATGTACAGATCTCCGTTCGCGAGTGGCTTCTCCGCCACAGTTACGCCCACGTTTACGGCCGCGGTTAGCGAAGGTGAGCTAGTTAAGGTCGTTGGCGTTACCCTTCGTGTGCTACCAGCTTGGGATCGACTACGCGCGACTGTTAATATCACTTCGTCGGATTTCTTCTTCTTCGTCGTGGTGGATACGACGTCGTTCGGCTCATCACACAGTAGTGCTTCACGCATTTTTTGTTCTGGCTCATAAAACCATAAACCCACTTCCAGATTAACTTTATTTTCTTAAAAATAATAAATAAATACTAATCACCACCGCATTGACTCACTCGCCGGAGTCCGGAGCTTCGGCTGAGCATTTTCCGGCGACTCTAGACTTTTTCTATTTTTCTCTCTCTCTCTCTCCAAAACTTTCTCTTTAGTACCACCTGCTTTGTGTTTGGGAAAAATAGGTGGGAATCCAAAAACATACATACACCAACACAGAAAGAAGAGAGAGAAAGAAAGAAAGAGGAGAGAAGAGAGAGACAATAATGTGTTTGTGACTATATCATATCAATATTTGAGCCAAAATTTTTATTAAACAAAAAAAAAAAAAAAAGTAAAAAAGAAAGAGAGAGAGAAATTAATGAGAGCCGGCTTTGTCTTGGGAAACGTTGCTATTATGCAATGCAAGTAATATACCACCAGCTCAGCTTTTTGAGTCTTACTCACAATAATATATATTTTTATAAAAAAAAACAAAAAATACGATGACGAATATACCCTCGTGTGTTTCTGTTATACTTTTTTGGTCTGAGACAATAGTAAGTGTTCATTTTTCTTCCTCCGGTTTCATCGTGACGTGACGGAATCACCTAAGTATTAGAAAGGGTATTAGCATGTAATTTTGGACTTACTCTCATTTCACCCTTGTCTTTTCATTTTAATCAGCTTTTTTTCTTTTTTTTTAATAATTTTCCTTTTTCTCTGTTCTAAAAAGGGCTTCTTTGTGGTCCCTCCACTGTTCCGGTGACCTGTCCAAGGCTTTGACGATTCAATAACTTTTTGTTAAATTATTATGCTTTCAAATTATCTTGGTTGTTTCTCAAAACAAACAAAAAAAAAAAAATTTTATCTTGGTTAAGAACATTTGCATTAACTTGTGCTAAAAGTTTTACTTTAATTTTATAATTTTTTTATTTTATATCATTATGTTTAAAAATATTTAGATCATTTTATTTATTTTAAATCATCTATTGCTTTTTATATATATATATATATATATGAATAAAGAAGTATTTATCAATAGAATTGCAAATAAATAGTAAAATTGTAAATTTACAAAGTTTTACTGTAACAGCAATATAAATGTAGACAAGTTTGACTAATATGGGTGTTTAATTTAAATTTATACAAGTTTACATTAATTAATATGAGTATTCAATTTAAATTTACACAAGTTTGACTAATATGAGTGTTCAATCTAAATTTACACAAGTTTGGATTAAGTAATATGAGTGTTCAATCTAAATTTATACAAGTTTACATTTATATTGACTGATATGAGTATTCAATCTAAATTTACAAATGTTTGCATTTACTGATACGAGTATTTAATCTAAATTTACACAAGTTTGTCGTTGACAAATTTGAGCATTCAATCTAAATTTATATAAGTTTATATTGAATGATATGAGTCTTGACTATGTTGTAAGAAGTAAGAAAGTTTTTTTTTTTTTTTTTTCTTTTTTTTGGGATGGATTCTAGTAAGAAAGTTATTAAGACTAAAGTTGGTACAAATAATAGTACCACCCCTCCATAATGGCATTCTTTTCTGAATCTGATGGTATTTCAGTGTATTAATTTTTATCATTAATTAGATGTTGTTTGGTTTGCAACAATGCAAACTCACAAGAATATCTATCATTTCGTACTGAAATCTGATTTGGGAAGTTGGGTGTTTAATAAATAATATCAGGTAGGTAGATATTCTTCTACAAATTGTGACCTCATGAGTTGGGGTGCTTAAAAAATTAGAAACCAAATCCGAACCTTTTTTTTATTTTTTTCATTATACACAAATACGCGTGGACTGTGGAAAATAATTGTGTTTTAAGTAGTTCAAAATACACCAAATATGCTAATAATAAATTAAAGAAATTAGACAAAAATAGTGCATAATAACAGGCTGATCTGATCAACAACCAGTTGTGGTGATGGAGCTTTGGAAATTGGAAATGGTGGTGCAAGGTGAATCATAAAGGCGTGGACCTTAGGTAGCTTGCGTGGCCCACTTTCTGGGCCCAATTTGAAGTAGTGCGTCGTCCAATTAGACTTGTGCTGTGAATGTGAAGTCGTTTCGTTCGTGGCCAAAATTTGGAATCGGATTTTTTATATAATATCAATATTTATATGAGAGGCAACAATACTCCAAGTCTAGAACACATCATTTTCTTTCTCTATTCACCATTGCATGAATGTATGTGTGTGTGTATATATATATATATATATATATATAAAAGTGAATGATTTTGTCACCAAAATGTTCGATACTGTTGTTATAGGTAATTGACGTAAACTTACGTGCAAGTTAGATAACCTTCTATGGGATCCTCCTAAGTCCACAAACCTTGGAAATTGGAACAATGTGTTTTTTATTTGCTACTGTATTTCTTTAACGCAAGGTCTTCATTTGTTAAAAAAAAAAAAAAAAAAAGCTTTTTTCTCTCCCCAGTAGGAGTTCTCTCTTCTCGCCTAACCCAGACGAGCCTTCTCTCCCTTTCCACAGGGCTTTTCTCAAGCTTATGACCAGATTTCTCCCTCGGTACTGTGATGGAACAGTCAGTAGTTGAGGGCCTCCACAACCTCTGTCTCACTAAAGAGGAAGAGGAGGAAATTACTATCACAACTAAGAGCAGAACGGATTTGTTAGAGGAATGTGCACTGAGCCTATTTGGTCGCTTACTCACGGATAGGCACCAGAACTTGAGAGCTCTAAAAAATACGCTAAAATCAGCTTGGAAAATGGGTTCGGATCTGCAGATTGTGGAGGTTGGAAACAGTGTTCTACAGTTCAAATTTAATTCAAAGTATCAGCTGCAATGGGTCGAACGGAATGGGCCTTGGAATTTCGAAAATAATCTGCTACTTCTATGCAGATGGAGGAAAGGTTTGTCAGCTTCAAACATCATTTTCACTCATTCTCCGTTCTGGGTTCAGATCTGGGACTTGCCGTTTGAGCATATGTCCATGGAAGTGGGCAAAGACCTCGGCAACTGTTTGGGAAATTTTATAGAAGCTGACCGTAGGACTGGGCATTATGATCAAGCAAAATTTATGAGGATCCGGGTGGACCTCCAACTAGATAAGCCATTGAGACGAAGGGGAAAAGTTGCTGGAGATGACGGAGAAAAATTCTGGGTTAGCTTCAAATATGAGAGGCTACCCACGTTTTGTTTTTTCTGTGGTCGAATGGGGCACGACGATAAACACTGTCCAGAGTCTGCCGAGCATCTGAACTCTCCTAGACAATATGGAGACTGGCTCCGAGCTTCCGGAAATCTAAGATACACGGCGGGGAAGTCGAAATCCACCAGCAGTGACGGAGGCGGAGTGGAAGAATTTGCAGCGCACAGAGAAGTTCAAACGCACTCAGCGGAAAGACACTCATCTGATTCAGTGATATATGTGGAATGCGGTAGCTCGGGTGGATGTAAAAACAATGAAGAAAAGAAGAGTGGACGTTCAGGGAACTCCAACGGCACCGAATCAGAAGAGAAGAATGAGGAAAAGGTTGAGATGGAGTGTGACAACCCTACACGTGCGAGCAAGCATGCGGAGTCTACTGTGCTGCCTTATGATTCTGAATCAAAGAAACAAGCCCAAGTTGGGCTGTTGGAAGTGGGCCGGACTGCTAAGGAAGAATTGGGGCCTTCGGTGGACCCTTCCCACACTAAGCCCACTGTTTTGCCATCAAATGATGATTTAGGAAATAAAGGCTCTAAGAATACCAACACAAGCCCAAGTCGGGGGAAAAAACAGAGGGCAAAATTTCAAATAAAAAAACTTGCCAGGGAGTTGGGGAAAGGAAAGAGCATAGACTCTGATTCTCAGGCTCCACCAGTTGGCTCAAAACGGGACGGAAAGCATGTTTTTGAAGATGACGGGGAGGATACCAGAACAAAGAAGAGGTGTACTGCTTCAGGTATTTCACAACCAACCTATGATGTGAGATCGGCGGTGGCTGCTGTGCAGCACCGCCGGGAGCAATGATTCCCCTCAGTTGGAACTGCCGGGGGCTTGGGAACCCCCGGTCAGTCAGAGCGCTGCATATAATGGTGCAACGCTGGAAGCCCGATATTGTCTTCCTTATGGAGACTAAATCAAAAGTTAATCGTATGGAGAAAATAAAAAACAGAATTGGGTTCACTAATGGTCTCATTGTGCCCAGCCGGGGTAGAAGTGGTGGTTTGGCCCTTTTTTGGAATCGTGGAATTAATCTGGAAGTTAAGAGCTACTCTGGGAATCACATTGATGCTTTTGTCAGGGAGACCGATAATTCTTCAACATGGAGAATAACCGGCTTCTACGGTCATCCGGAAACTCACAAAAGGTACGAATCTTGGCGCCTTCTATCTTTTTTACATAGTCAGTACCAACTCCCTTGACTATGCCTAGGTGATTTTAATGAGATTCTTTCAATGCATGAAAAATCTGGGGGCCCTGTTCGGTCTCAGCATCAAATGGATGGCTTTAGAAATATTGTAAATTTCTGTGGTTTCTCTGACTTAGGATATTGTGGAAATGATTTTACTTGGTGTAACATGCAAGACGGTGGGGATAGAATACAACTAAGACTTGATAGGGCTTTAGCAACTCATGAGTGGATAGTAAAATTTTCAGGGATGAGAGTTTTTCACCTAGTTGACTCCACCTCTGACCACTGTGCTCTGCTTCTCAATTCCTCCCCCCCTCATAGATTAACTCGTTCCAATCGATTCCACTTTGAAGCCATTTGGACAAAAAATCGGGAGTGTAAGGAAATCATTGATTCCTCGTGGGGGGTAGGGAGTGACTTGAGCACCCCCGAAGGATTAATGGAGAATTTAAACCTTTGTGCTTCAGCCCTATCCAGTTGGAGCTCATCCGTTTACGGGCATATTCCTAAGAAGATCCAATCCAAGAGAAATGCCCTGAGCTCTCTAATGCAGCAGGATTGCTCTGGTGAGTTGGATGCAGAAATTAGAGCTACCCGTAGGGAATTGAATGAACTCTTTGATGATGAGGAACTATACTGGGGTCAGAGAGCTAAAGCTCATTGGCTTAAAGAGGGCGTCAAAAATACTAAATTCTTTCATGCTTATGCTTCAGATAGGAGAAAACAAAACACAATTCTGGGGATTTGGGATGAATTTGGGAGCTGGTTTGAGGAGAAGGAAAGTATAGCGCAGGCTGCTGTGACCTATTTTGAAAATATTTACACCACTGCTTCCCCCTCTCGGGTTGAAGAAGTGGTGGCGGCTATTCCCGTAAGGGTGACGGAGGATATGAATGAAAGCTTAAGTCATACCTTCACTAGAGAA
The DNA here is from genome assembly GCA_030820535.1 of Quercus parvula. Taxonomy (NCBI): domain Eukaryota; kingdom Viridiplantae; phylum Streptophyta; class Magnoliopsida; order Fagales; family Fagaceae; genus Quercus; species Quercus parvula. The sequence goes on from JAUAME010000008.1 coordinate 18,163,418, forward strand.
GAAGTAGCTACTGCCCTTAAACAGATCCACCCAACCAAAGCGCCGGGACCCGATGGCATGTCCGCTATTTTTTACCAAAAATACTGGGACATTGTGGGAAATAGTGTATCCAATATGGTCCTAAATGTCCTCAACAACAACCTGCCCATTTCAGAAATTAACAAAACCAATATCTCACTAATCCCAAAAAAGAACAACCCCTCTAGAATGTCTGAATTCCGTCCCATAAGCCTTTGCAATGTTATATACAAACTCATCTCAAAAATCCTTGCCAATAGGCTCAAACCCTTTCTTCCCTCCATCATCTCAGAAAATCAAAGTGCGTTTACTTCGGATCGCCTTATCACTGACAATGTGCTGGTGGCATTTGAACTTATGCACTTTCTAAACCACAAAACAACCGGGAATGAGGGGTTTATGGCTGCCAAACTTGATATGAGTAAGGCTTTTGACAAAGTGGAGTGGTGCTTCCTTAAGAGAGTCATGGAAAAACTTGGTTTCTGCTCAAAATGGGTGAATCTCATCATGCAGTGCATCGCTTCAGTTTCCTACTCAGTTCTTGTAAACGGGGTTGCCTATGGTTCCATCAAGCCTTCTAGAGGCCTCCGACAAGGTGACCCTCTTTCTCCCAGCCTTTTCCTCCTTTGTGCTGAGGGTCTCTCGGCTATTATTAACGAGGCGGTTAGGAATCATTCTCTCTCTGGCATCTCTGTTTGCAGAAACAGCCCTAGTATCACCCATCTCTTCTTTGCCGATGATAGCATCCTATTTTGTAAGGCAAGTTCGGATGAATGCCAAGAGCTTAAGCTTATTCTTCAGATGTATGAGAATGCTCCTGGGCAAAAAATAAATACTGAAAAATCCTCGATTTTCTTTAGCCCCAATACTACCCAGATCACCAAGGATACAATATTTTCCATTTTGGGGCCAATGAATGATTCAAGGCACTCTAAGTATCTCGGTCTTCCATCCTTTATTGGGAGATCAAAAAAGCAGGTTTTTTCAACTCTCAAGGAGCGTGTGGGGCAAAAGCTTGCCGGTTGGAAGGGTAAACTTCTCTCATTGGGGGGAAAGGAAATTCTCATCAAAGCGGTGGCCCAAGCAATTCCTTCATACACCATGAGCTGTTTTCAGCTTCCAAAAAGTCTTTGTGAGGATCTTGAGAGCATGATGAGGCGCTTTTGGTGGGGTCAAAAAAACCATGAAGCTAAGATGGCTTGGGTTGGTTGGAAGCAAATGTGTGTTTCGAAGTCAAAGGCTGGCATGGGTTTCCAGAATTTGCAAGCCTTCAACCTTGCTATGTTAGCTAAGCAAGCTTGGAGAATTCTCACCAACCCAAATTCCCTCATCGCCCGCGTTCTTAAAGCAAGATACTTTCCCACCGGCGACATTCTTAGTGCTTCTCTTGGCTCCTCTCCATCATACTCGTGGAGAAGCATTTTTAATAGCCTTTGTGTTATTAGAAAGGGTTCCCGGTGGCGTGTGGACAATGGCAAGCAAATCCATATTTGGGATGATAAATGGCTTCCCACTCCATCTACTCACAAAGTCATCTCGCCTCCCTCTAATTCTCCTATCTATCCTATGGTGTCGTCTCTCATTGACACGGATACAAAAAGATGGAGACCTGAAATAATTAGATCCACCTTCCTCCCCTTTGAAGCTGATGCAATACTAAAAATTCCTCTCAGCCGCAGTCTTCCGGATGATAAGCTAATTTGGATGGGTAACAATCGGGGTGAGTTCACTGTAAAAAGTGCGTACCATTTGGCTCATTGCATGGATGAATCAGAGGTTGCTGCGGAAAGCTCTAATGGAGATCCATTAAAACCCCTTTGGAAGACTCTTTGGCGCCTCAATCTTCCTGCTAAGGCTAAGATATTTGCTTGGCGGGCTTGTGTTAATGGGCTGCCCACTAGAGATAAGGTTTGTTCGCGTGGCATCTCATCCAATCCTGTTTGTCCCATGTGTGAAAAGGATATTGAAAATGTACATCATGCGTTACTTCACTGTGACTATTCTAAGCTTGTTTGGGGCTGTTGGTCTGAGATGCCTCATACGGTCCATAGAAATTGCTGGTCCTTCCAGGATTCGGTCATGTTCCTCCTTTCTAATTTGTCTTCCAATGATCTAGAGCTTTTCCTCGCTGTGGCCTGGGCAATTTGGTTCAATAGAAATAGAGTTATTCATGATGAGTCGCGCTCTTCCCCCTCTCAGGTCTGGCAGATGGCTGTTCACCTAATTGAAGACTTCAATGTTGCGGCATCCTCTGAATTTTGCTCTCCCAAATCTTCCCATCTGCACAGCTGGTCCCCTCCCCCTCCGGGAGTCTTCAAAATTAATGTGGACGGGTCTGCTTCAGAGCTTGAGGATTCTTCCAGCATTGGTATAATCATTAGGGACTACAATGGACAGACTGTTACTGCCTGCTGCATGTCTCTTGAATCCCACTTCTCGGCGGATCTTGTGGAGGTGTTTGCTGTGGAGCAAGGTCTTCTTCTTGCTAGGGAATTACAGCTCTCTCGGGTAATGCTTGAAAGCGATGCTCTCTCTGTGATTAACGCCATAAATGACTCTTCTTTTGGGGCCTATTTCGGGCATATCATACAAGACATCTCCCTTGCTCAATCATCCTTTGATTTCTGCTCTTTTAGGCATCTCAACAGGTCCTTTAACTCGGCAGCTCATGAACTGGCTCAATTTGCCCGTAGGAATGGCATTGTAAATTTATGGAAAGGGGTTACCCCTCCTTTTTTAGTTCCTGTTGTTCAATCTGATTTGCTGAGCTATTCTGCTTGACAGAACTCTTATTGTACCCTCTGTTTTTAACTTGCAATATAAGGTCACTTTCAAAACAAAAAAAAAAAAGGTCTTCATTTGTATTGATTTCTTCTAAAAATATTTTCTTTTTTTTCCCCTCAATAACATAGATATCTTTACTTCGTTCTTAATTTATTAAACAAAATGTTGAATTATGCTTAAGTAAATAAATGGTTAAATATGTTATATTTTATGATGTAGTATACTAAAGTTACTTGGTTATGTGTGCATAATTTTTATCTTTTCCTTTTTTCCCCTTGCTTTCTTTGGATTAGAGAAATTTTTTTGTCTTTAAAGTTTGGAATTATTTTTATTTTATTCTTTCAAATTTTAAATTTTAAATTTTTCATTTTTCATTTTTAATTTTAACTTTTTATATTTGATTTTATTTTTATATTAATCATACAGTTCATTTTTGTTCATAATCAAATCACTAAATGCATAATCCCATTACGAAATATTGTTCATATAATGCCAAGTTTAATCAAATTATTGACAGTAATTAATGGTGGAACCATTATGAAATGACATAAAATAACAAAATGAAAATTTTAAAACGTAAAAAATCAAAGTAAAAGCAACTTCAACTTTAAGGGCCAAAAAAAGGTACTTTAATTTTAATTTTTATTTTTAATATAAAAGAATGAGATAAGCTACCTGTCGTGACAATCCTATGGGGGTGATCATCATAACGAATCCACCTATTGAGGAACTGATACAATGATACTAGAGGAGGTTAGATCATAATTATAAATTTAAAAGAAATAATATATATATATATATATATATATATATATATATATATATATATGAATCCCAATTAATTTTATCTTATGTCTATAAATAAAATTTCTTCTTTAATGTATATAACTTTTTTTTTGGGAAAATATAAAGTTATTTAAACCCGAAATAGAACCACGTTCAGTGGCTGGTGGTCATGGCATCGAAGCCGATGGTGTTGTAGAGGATGATAATTCAATGCCAGGATTTTATGATTTGAGATTGTTTAATTATTCTCAGCAAAATAAAAAAGAGATTCTTTAATTACAAGCGAAAAGTGAGATATGTTGGGACTTGTTAGCTCAGTTTATGAAAGCATATTTCTTTAAAAGAAAATTTAAAAATAATTTTGTCACTTTTTTGTTATTTCAGCCAGTAACATTATAGGGATTACATACTCACCCATTACATACCTCCTGATCCAATACAAAAAATTATACCAAAAATAACTAAAACATATCTCATATACATTGACAACCTTGAAACAATATATTGTATTGATAATAAGATATTTCGTTCTCTGGACTAAACCAAAATGATATTTATAAATTTGCTCTATTTTGGAGTTTAGACCACAAACATTCCCCTCCAATGTGTTGAATCATCGCACGATTAATTAAGCTCAACTTTTCCTTATTTTTATTTTTATTTAAAAAAAAAATTAAACTAAGCTCCACCTATAGCACCAATGGTTTCAAAGAATAGATATATTGAAAGGCAATAATCCATATATAAGTTTTCTCAAAGCTTGAATTTAGGCATTGATTCATCACGTCATGTTCCTAAATGACCCCTAGTTGGTGGTATTACATGCATCAATTGATGCATGGTCGATTTTCTTGATTTCTAAAGACTCATTCTTTAAATCCTCCATCATGAACAAAGAAAACCTTGTGTGCATAATTTTGGTAAAGAAATTATATCACACTTGTTTCGTTTGTTTTTTGACTTTTGATCAGCTGTTATATTTCGTTGCACGTGTTTATACCGTAATCTTAAATCTTAAACAATCAAGAAGAGGAAGAGACAAATTAGGTCCAACAATTTTAGGAAGGTTTTACACCATTCCTTGACTGATGACCAACCCGTTTAGACCATGCATCATCCTTTTAACGTGTTTCCCTCCCACAGCATTTTTGTGAGTCATAAATTGCTATCAATCTACTTTACTTTTTGTGAATCGCCCAAATTAAAAAAGTAATAATAATGTCCTTGCATTGCCTTGTGTGACTATGACCCCTTTTTTCCCCCTTATAGGATTGAAATAAAAAAAGTTTTACTGAAGAAAAAACAAAAGGAATACATTGAGAGAAGCCGTCCAATCCATCTCCTTCTTCAGGAGAAGGGGTCAATTTACTCTTTGTGAATCTCCCAATGAGCAATGTCCTTGCATTGCCTTGTGACCATGAGCCAAAGAATGATAGGTTTCTATCTTTCTCTTTCTCTCTCCCTCTCTCTTTTTCTAGAATGAGGCAAAGAATGAAGTTAGATGTTTACTTTCAACTACCCAATAATTAAATTACACCCACTCATATTTATTTGTTTTACTAGGCTATGATTTGTGAATTGTTTTATTGGGTAACTATTTGTGAAATGATAACTGTTATATTCACAATATTTTCACAAGAAAGCTTAAGTGATAATTTGTTATTGGTTTTTATTTTGGCCTACTATTAATATTACTTTTTTATTTACAACAAACAGTTTGCTACTCGAGATTCGTTTTGAAATTGTTATGAAAATGATGTGTCCCTAACATTTTTGTTTGTGAGATATTTTAAGAAATGTGAAACAAAAATTGTAGCAAGAAGAATTAAGATGACATATGTCTCCCTTTTTTCCCCTGAATGGATGATGTCATTTTTTATTTTGTATGAATGATGACATATGTGATTTTCTTTAACAAGAATGAGGATATAGATGTTATTACTTTTCAAAATCTCGATACAAATAACCTGTATTTAGGGGTGCTTTTCTACGCTTTTAATGTAAAGATATGAAATTCTACTACTTAAAAGTGTGAGCCAAGAGCATACACTTATTAATGTGTTTAAGGTTCAAATTCTCCATTTTCTGTTATTGTAATTAGGGATGGAACTGAAAATCTTTTCTAGTGGAGGTCAAAACTATAGAACCAAGATAAGATTGTATGAAACTCAAATCATATAGACACACACAATTTCAAACATAATTATGTATTACTTTTCTATTTGCTTGAAAAATGACTGAAATTTTTCATATTTGGTGGAATATAAACTAAATTAAAAAATGTAGAGAACTTCTTGATTCAATTTATTTTTTTATCTCAAGGTTTTCAAACTTGGGTCAGACCATACGATCCGACCCAGTTAACCAGGAACCTCTCACCAATATAGTTTTTAACTCTATAAATTGTTATATGCCAAAAATGCAAGGAACCATTTGAACCGAAGTCGAACTGATCAGGTTTGAAAACTGTAAAAATATGGTCTCCATTATTTTTACTTTTTTGTTAATTATTTGTTAACTTCATTTGTATAATCTATTTACAATGCTGTTATTTTTTATGAGATATTATAAAAAAATTTAAGTCCCTTAAAAGATGAATCCATTTTTGTAGGAGGGGGGTAATCAATATATATATATATATATATAACCAACACCTCTGAATCTCCTATAATTTTCCACATCATCACTATTTTCTTTTTCTTTTTATTTTTATTTTAGATTCTTTTTATTTTAGGTTATATATCTTATATATTTATTATTTATATTTTTTTAATTTGATTTAGGACTTTTAAGATTTATTCAAATGCAAACACATCCTCTCATACAATTTTCTATTTTGTTTTAGACTCTTCCTTCTCTCCTTCTCTAATTCTCCAGTCACTAGATCACTATTAGGGTTTTTTAATTATAGTTTTATTGTGTCTTCCTACACGTTTCTAATATTTTATTTAAAATAAAAACACCCTGCAAAAAATACTTCTCCAGTCCCATGTAAACAATCCCTTACAAAACAGCAACACAGTCACGATTTCAATATTAAAATTGGCCAAAAAAACTTATTACAAAATTCCCACTAACAATCAGTTACTTCATTGGGCAGCCATTTCTATCCTTTACTTTTCTCTTCTTTTTCATGCAATTCAAAACTACATCATGTGAGGCTGTAATGTGACTACAAGCAGTAGAGAACGACGTTCATGGATTTTACTAAGAGCGACAATGGACCTAGATATGAGACAAAGAATCACAAAAGGTCACTATTTCAATTAGAAACTCCCCTTTTTACAGTTCGATTATATTAATTTATGGGTGTTATTGTGTTTCGGTGTGGTTGTTTTGCTATAGACGTTATTAATGACAGTGATGATACCTGATATTCTCTGACCCAAGAATGAAAACCATCCAAGAGAGTTCAATCCTCTGATTCAATGTAGCCTCAAGATTTCATTGAATTTGACGTTAAGGTATTTTTTATTACGTTGTTTAGATTTTTGTACCTATTATATTGAGATTTGATAATTTCAATTTTTGTCAGATGGTTATAATTTAAACTTTTGCACTTTTTAAGGTTGGGAATGAAAGAGTTCTTTATTCTTTCTTTTGGCTTTTTAGAAGTTTTAACATCTAAAATTTGAGTTCATTGCAATATATGAAATTGTCTTGACAAATTTCAATTGCTATAGTCATGCATTATTCTTTTGAGGTTTTCTATTTTTCTCTTATATTTTTTCTATTATGTAGTCATATATTTTGCTGTACCATTTGAATTAATGTGATTTAAGAATTATAAATTACTATTATTTTTTTAAAAATATTTTTCATATATATATGACCATTTTTCATTTTTACTCTATTTTTTATACCGTTTTTTACGTTGCTGGATCTTGAATCTTGATGAACAAGTTTAGGTTATGTGTTAACCTCATATATTTGTTCTTTAAGTTTTGCCTTTTTCTCTCACCAAAAATAAAAGTTGGAATCATAAGTGCATTCCAAGTACTTCCTAGATTGGTTGTCTTCTATCTCGATTAAAACTCTATGGCCTTTCAACTGGTACTTCCTTCTTCTTCTTTTTACATTCATATATTCCGAAATCTATTCTCTCCGGTGCATTTATTTGTCTTCATTCTCTAATGAAGTCAATTTATTCATATGATACGCCTTTTTGTTGTTGTTCTTCTATGTGTTAAAATATTATAACTATTACCTATATCACTAAATTAGCTTTTCCAATTCTAAAAAAAAAAAAATTCTTTTCCAAAACATAGCTCTAGATTAATGACTCTTCTTCTGAGTGTCATTGTCATTTTTTAGTGTAATTAATTACTGCTTTCTATGTAAAAACTTTTATAGTTTTTATTTTCTTATTTTTGGGTTTTTTGGTTGCATTTTATATGGCAAGAAAAAACCCCTGATTTTGCAAACAAATTGAGTAATAACAGGGATTATATTATATTTAAAAAAATGATTGAGACCTTAATTTTCATTAAAGAAAAGATGTCATTGATAATAGGCATGGCATGCCTAACATTATTGGTGTTAGTATTTTGTTTCCCTCTTAAATTGTAACTTATTTTTTCAAGTGATCATAACTTTAAACAAAATTAAAATTTAAAATTTTGTTCAACTAATCCGTACATCGCACAGATTAGTGACTAGTTTATATTATTTGGGAGAGCCTCTATATCTAACTATCTATTGAAAAACTGGGAAAATAATTAACAAAAAGGTAAAAATAATGGGAAACAAAACAAGAAACTTAGCCCGCTGTATCTTTTAACATAATGACCTCATGGACTACTTTTTTTTTTTAGAAGAACCTTATGGACTTAGTCATCCAGTTGAAAACCAACAAACCCACAAACCCACTAAAGAAAGGTACTTATTGGATTTCAATTCTCGCAAAATGTTTTAAAGTCAATTTTAGTTGCTCATTAATATAATCTTTCAACTATAACTACAAGTATTTAACTAAGGAATATAAATGATTATAAATAAATAAATAAATAAAGGAATATAAATGGGATTAATGATATACTCATTTACGTTAACCAATTTATATAATTTATCGTTTTTTAATTTCTAGTCACACCACCGCACACCTTTGGTGTGATAGTCACTCCACAAATATAAGTGTTTGTGACAGTAGGGGGTAAGGGTTGGGATTCAAGTATCTAGTAGGGAACTTTACATATCAGAGTAGAAATTTTATCTTGTATTAAAAACAAAAAAAATTCTAGTCACTATTTTCTACATCCATAATGACTACTTCCGTGGACTTTAGTCATGGTAAAAAAAAATGTTTATTTAAGATATATATATATATATATATATATATATATATATATATATATATAATTGGGTTCAAGTTACACCTGGTGTAATTCTAAGTAATGTTATACTAATCAATATTTTTTATTTTGATGTGAATTTTGACAAATTGACTATTGGATTACATTATCTTTATATATTCTCCATACTTGCAAAATTTTAAGGTGATCAAAGATTAATAGTCATGTCATCTATCAATTGTATGAATTCAAATTTATATAGTTTAAAATAATGCATAAAAGATGAGTTTATAGATCGAATAATAAATAACATCCGATAAGTATGAAAATTAGCATGCATGTTTAGAATAAATAGAATATGTAATCCAACGATGGAATTGTCAAAATATAAATTCATTAACAAGTTATTATGTGGTGTAACATTGATTAGAGTTACACTAGATGTAACTTGAACCCAACTCATATGTGTGTGTATATATATATCTGAGATACGTTCAAATTACACATTCTAAACCATTAGATTTAAGTAGATCTAACGGTAAAAAAATAATAATAAAAAGACCATCATTGATGCTAATATTGATCTCATCTATTATTTCTTATTTATGACATTTTATATTTATCTCTAAACTCAAAAAAAAGTGTATACGCGCTTTTCCTTTCAATTTCAATTTCAATTTTCTAATTTATAAAAAAATTTCTGAGTTTTGTCAATGACCATTCTAGTTCCTGCAAAATAAAGTGTACGTTTTAAGTCTTTCACAATCAGCTATATGCAATAAAGGTTTACATACCATTACTACCGTCATGATCAAACAATAAGGTTATGGCCTGTTGTAACCTCAAAGTGATTCCAGCAAGGTTATTGGACATAAACAAGTGTCATTGGTAGGATTAGTTGCAAATAGCTACAAATAACCTAGACATACAATTACTATAAATAACCTCAACATGTGTCTATTACTCAAAAAAATAACCACAGTCGAGATTATAGGATTAGTTGCAAATCAAAGTTCCCTCTCATCTAGCTCAAGGATTAAACATGCAAAGAGAGAGAGAGATGTAAACACTTCTTTTGGGTTTAAAGATAAGTATGAATATCATAAATAAAGAATATTAAATGAGATTAATCAGAATATTAGTATTAATGAGAGTCTTTTTTTTAATTGTTAGAACTATTTAAATCCAATAGTGTAGAAAATGTGTAACTCTTTTCAAAAGTAAAAATGAGTTACACATTTTCTACACCATTGATTTTTTTTAGATCCAAATAGTAATAATAATAATAATAAAAATAAAAAACTCTCATCATCTTATCTCTCTCTCTCTCTCTCTCTCTCTCTCTCTCTTATAAGCACAAACGGCTTCCTACCTCCATTGTCTCTCTCTCTCTCTAAAAAAAATTTAAAAAAAAATAAATAATAATAATAATGAATAGCAGTTGGTACCTATCCTAATGCCTTTCTTCGTCAAAGGCCACAACCTTGAAAGACACAATACGAATATTAAAGGGTTGTTTAGATTTGCTATTTCCATAGCTCATAACTCTATTTCTATAACTCATAACTCAAAAATGGTGGGGCTCATGACTAAGAAGTCTGTTTGGATTTTCATAATTCTGTGTTCAGTTTTTGTTTCTATCAGTCAATTCTATAATTTTTGAGTGATGAGTTATGAAAACTGAAAACACATTTTAGGTATTTTTAGTTTCCATAACTCTGTTTTCAATGGCATTTTTGTAATTATATTCACATGGTGGGACCCATTACATTGTATTGTCAACTCAACTCTTGACACCAACGTCTCCTTCTTTTTCTCTTTCTTTCTTTTGCCTTTGTTTTCTTTTTTCCTCACTTCTGCTTTCTCTCCACAGCTTCCTTCTCTCTTTTTTTTTTTTCTTTCTAACTCCTCACACCGGTGCTTCTTCCTTTCTTCTTCATGATGAACACAACGCACTCCACCAGATCTGCCAAGCATCTCAGGTGATTCTCATTGCACCTCTCTACCCTCCACAGGATTTGCAAAGTTCTCTCTATCTCCTTGGCAAGATCAATTTTTTTTCTCTTATGAGAGGTTGTTAGTTTGGTAATGTTTTGCTTCTTATAATCTTTTTCAGCTTTTTTGTCCTTCACTACCCTTTTTTCCTCTGTGCAACACAAGTAGTACCTACTACCAAAAGACCCCAATCTCCCCATGGTTAATTCTTGTTCTAGAACTTATCTCTCATGGCTTGCTCTGCCTGGGCATCAACAAAAACTTCCCTCCTTGCTTTCTCACCATTGGTGCAATCACCACCACCGTTTACCCCTTTTTCACGGTCCCAAAATTTGTCAAGCAAGTCAGAGTTGATGGAAGTAACTTATAAGATAAAGATTCAAAAAATAAATAAATAAATAAAAGAGAGAGATGAAGAAAGATAACAAGGCTGGAGAGATTTTTTATATATTTATTTATTATTACTTTTTAAAAAAACTAAAGACAATTAATGCAGTTAATCACTAATTATTAGGACAATAAATGATATAACTATTAGTGTTTTTCCACCCTTAAATCTAATAAAAATCAATGGTGTAAAAAATGTGTAACTCTTTTAAAATTACATCAGGTATAACTTACGGCGTCCGCTCTTGATGATAGCTTTTTATCATTAGACCATGACACTAATCAGCTTTTGGTGTAAGTAGGGATTGAACCCCAAATCTTTTATTTAACCATCAAAGACTTTACCAGTTGAATTGCTCATTAATATAATTATTCTATTATAGTTTTTTTTAATACATCAATAGTAAACAGATTGCGTTGTTGGTGCATACATAGCTAACATAATAATATAAAATCAAATATTAGGCACAAGAATCTCCTAAACCAAATATCTTTCTTACCCAACATAGCAATAAAGTACATCAAACTTCCAACTGCATCCATATAGGAAACTCTTGTCATTGTCTCTCTATTCCTTGTTAGATATAAGGCAATAGTCTAGGCTCAATATGTATCCATTCTCAATTGAAGTGCTTAGGAGTTTGGAATTATGCATACAGAATTGCTCTAAACTTTCTTAATGTAAATCTCTTGGGAAAATCCAAACTCAACTCCAAGCACATAATTTGCCTCCCCTGTGCCCTTCATTTCACAAGTAGAGGACAGTCACCCTTTGGTGGTGACAATCATCTCCATATCATTTTAAGCCAACAAGATGTCATCAACATATAAAGAAGAATAAGCAAACTCTTCCTTTATCATTTAACATACACACAATGGTCCTCTTCCAACATTTCAAGCTAATCAAAACAATGTCCTAATGAAATTGATAGTGCCATTGTGTAGACGCTTTCTTTAGACCATAAGTGAAATGCTTAAAGCAACATACTTTGCACTCTTGTTATTTGACCTAAATGTCAATAGATTGATTCATATAGATCTCCTCATTTGATTCTCCATTGATAAAGATGTCCTCACATCCAAAATGAACATTTGCTTTTAGAGTAAGGCACATGAAATTCACGGCCAAAACAAGTTTTTAAAAATCAAGTTTTTAAAATTTTTCATTAAATCAAGTTTTTCATTGAAATTCAATTTTTTAAAAATTGAGTCTCAAAACAAGAGCATTTTGCTAAATAGTTTCAGAATATGGATATTTTGCTACTTGTTTTAGGCAAAATGGACAAATAACCATTTTGGCCCATGAGTATGATGGGAGTGTGTTACAAAAGGGGGTGTAACATTGTAACTCTATTTTTGTAACAAATACATTTGTTTTACTAACGCATTTGTCTAACTAATGCAAAGAGATGAAGGAACTCCTCGTCTCCTCCTCTTCACGGTCAGACATGCTCTGAGTCTTAGATTCTCATTGACATGGTTCTTTGGCCGTGAATTTCATGTGCCTTACTCTAAAAGCAAATAACACCATGAGCTACAATTATTAAAGTCATGACAACGTGAATTACAACATAAAATAGCGGACCCTAGGTATGTGAATTTGACTATTTAAGTATTTTTTTCAGACCCTAGGTATGTGCTTGTTTTCTAGTTTTATTTCGTATTTTAATTGAATTTGACTGTAATTTTTTTTTTTTGAGAGAGAGAATTTTAACTTATGGTATCCACAGACCAAAATACCAGTCAGTTTTTGGTGTAGGAGTTAAGTTAACTATTTCGAACCTTCCTTATATACACCCATACAATCTTATTATCTTATAATTTTTTTTAATAGAAACTTTGGAAGAAAATGGTCTCTTGCTCCACTTGACTCAGGAGAAATTATAAGATCCACCTGGTGGACAAATGATGTGGTTCACCATTCCACTAAAAAACTTTTACATATTTAAAATTGTTAATTAGAAAAAATTTTAAACAAAAATTATTCACTGACTTAGCAATTTTAAATAAGTGAAAGTTTTTTAGTGGAATGGTGGACAAATGACGTGGTCCACCAGAAGACTCTATAATTTCTCGAGACTCAGCCATTGTTATCACTTATATCATTCAACAATGACTTTCTATAATTTATATTTTCCTTAATGATATTCAAAAATAAATAACTTTTCATAAATAGTTGTAATATGTACTCTATAATTTTTCCTGGTATAGAGCTTCAAAAATGACATATATGAAACATGACAAGTGTACGTCAGTACGTCGTGGGATCTTTGATAGCTAATTCAAATATTTAAATAAATTTATGTCCTCCAAATAATTGATTGCTCAACAATTTTATAAAAATCAAACTACTAATCAATCATCCAAAAAAGAGAAAAAACCTCTAATCAACTTATCGGCTTCAGCTTCTTATTAATAATAGGGAGAAATGACTTACATATTTTTTCTTTGAAATCGTTGTTTTTTTGGTTTTTTTTTTTAGACAGAGAGATTGAATGTTAAATCTTTTATTCAATTATCAAAGATTTTACAAAAAAATTTTATATATAAATATTTTACTAGATAATCTAACTATAAGTTTACAACCCACTGTTCTAAAATTGATTTTTTTTTTTAAGCCAAAAAAAAAAGGGTTATAATAGAGGCCAAACAGTCGCTATAACAATTGGACCGCTGGGCTGGGCTGAGATGGGGCCCGACTTGACCTGGTGTTGTTAGCTGTCTTGTGTAGAGACAGACAGTGTCGCTTTCCAACAGTCAGTTATAATGTGTGACGCTGTCCTCTGCCCCAACCTTGCCGGTTTCAACGGTAATCCTCGCCAACACTTTCCACGTGTCTCCTTATTAAGCTGACCCATTTGTTCTTCTAATTCCTAATTTGTTTGACTCTGTTCACTTAGTCATCGTAACTCATAGGGCATTCCTTTTGGGGCCCCCTGCCTTGTGTTTACATTTTAGAAAGAAAAAGAAAACAAAAGAATAACATTGGATTGGATGTATGCTTCATCGAGAATCATTGGTAAATTTCAAAATAATAAAATAATATAAGCTACTATTTGAAGAATATAAATCATATAATGCCAAGTTTTTATCAAATCCAAACATTACAATAAATTATAAAATAATTTATAATAAATAATAAATTTCCTTCTAAATTTCTTGAATTTTTTTTTTTTAAATTCAATTTTGATTAGAGTAGTATTTTAATTTTATTCTTTTTGTTTTTTGAGATAAAAGATAGAGATTTTATATAGTCTTTAGTAAAAGAAATTCACTCAAAGAAACTAAGTGAATAATTTTAATGTATTGATAGTGAATCATACCGGAATTTTGTGTACAACATGTTAATACTTATAGTAAGCTAAAGTGTATGTACGACATATACAAACCAATTTTTATTATTAAAAAATTGTGATAGATTATTGAAATTACATACAATAAATAATAAAATTTCTAAAAACTATTGGTATTAGAATGTTTTTTTTTTTTTTTTTTAGATCAAGGTATTAGAATGTTAATTGGGAGTAATATTTTCAAATTTTTTTTTGAAAGTTTGGCTATAGAGTTTCACATTATTTTTAATATTTAATAATAAAAGGAGAGAGTATCTACTTTTTTTTTTTTTTTTTTGGAGAAGAAAGAGAGTGTCTACTTAATACAACTATAACGTGTAAGTAAGATATGAGCTGACCATAGTATGATCTGAGCTCATATGATATTAATTTCACTGTGAATATTTTAGAGACAATAATTAAATGAATGACAGTGTACCAAACATCTTATCTTTTACATGGAATAAGTTTTTGTGTTTAATAAATATCATTCACAAATTTATATAAAGTTCTATTACATTAGAACATCCACAACAATGGATCTATAATTTCATCTATTTAGCACCAATAAAAGTTAATTTATTTATTTTACTTACATACATGCTGCAGCAGTAGATCTATTTTAGCTTTCAACACAATAAAATAATATAAACATCACAATAAAATACTATAACCACTACAATAAAATAATATATTCTACTATCTAAAAAAACATCACAGTACCAACCACAACCACCACCACCGCCACCACCACCATCACCACCACCACCAGTCCATAGCAGGGAAAAAAAAAAAAACTCAAATCTCCAATCTTTTTCCTCAACCACAGCCACAGCCACAGCCACAGCCACCACCACCACCATTAGTCCACAGCAGGGGAAAAAAAAAAACAAAAACAAAAAAAACAAAACAAAACCCACCACGAGCACAAGCCCACTGCCACAAACACAAACACAAGTCCACTACCCACAACAGATCGGAAAACACAAACACAAACCCACATCGGCGCTAGGCATAAGATAGCAGAGAGAGGGTGGAGCTCGGAAGTTCGGCCTTTGAGGTGGAGAACGCAAAGAGCGGTCGACGCTAGGTTGGGTTTCGGTCGGTGTTGGGCAGAAACGAAGTGTGAGGACCAAGTAGAGAGGAGCAACAGACTGAGTAGAGAGGCACGATCTGATTAAAATGGCGGACTGGAAGAGAAAGAAAGAGAAGAAGCCGGAGAGAGAGAGAAAAAGAAAGAAAGAGAATTTTTTTTTTTAATAGAAGAGAAGAGAGAAATTCAATAAAATAATATATATATATAAATATATATATTAGCTCTCATGAACAGTGCACATCTATCTATAGATGTGCACTATAGTAATGGAGCTAAAATTTTTAGATTTAGCTCCATTGCTGCAGCAAGATTTTTGTGTTTGTGGAGCTAAATTTTAGTATTATAGCATTATAATTACACTGCTTCAAATGCTCTTATACATGGAATAAGTTTTTGTGTTTGATAATAAACCTATTAATATATAAAAATTGATAATTTAAAATAAATAGAAATTTAAAATTTTATTTATTGTTATCACAATAACTTAAAAATCTTGGATTGGACCAGCCGGTTGAACCAAATTAATCGCATATGGGCCACCAATTCAATAAAAAATTGAACTTGCTCAAACTACGACCAAGCTGATCAATTTGTTAAACCATTCATGGTTTTACTTATTGTGTTTAATTTTATTTACTAGAAATTCTCAATAACAATGGCAACCAAACATCCTAGAGTCATCGACGTCAGTTGTCGAATTGATTTAGTCTTTGATTTACCTGTCGGTTGTCGCAGTTGATATTACTCATAACAATGAAGGTGGATACATTTTGCTCCGTTGATGTTTAGAGATCTCGGACGGCCTTCGGTGGTTACCTCATGATTATTGTGCTGTTTGTGAGAGAGAGAGAGAGAGACAGCTAAGAATTTTCTTTAATTACATTATAATAGAATTTTATATTTTTCTTAAATTACTTTATAATATTGTTTTTGAGATGTTGTTCAAAATTTCTTAAATATTTTGAAATATAAGAAAATATCTATCTAACTATAATAAATGGATAAAAATATGATTTTATTTTAATCAATATATACTTGAACATATTTTCAGTCAATATTGCTAGTTTTTATACATTGGTTTTTTAGTCTATTTTCATATTAACTAATAATTAGTGAATATGTGAAGGCGATATCCACCTTACCCACTATCACAATTTGAATTTGTTTCAAATTATGAAATATATTAAGAACTAGTTATTGGCTTGTGCTTTGCATGATTTATTTTCCAATTTATTATAGTTTATAAATATTATCAGAAGACATGTTATCAAAAAATTTAAAAGAAATATTTATCTGAGAGAATGTGTTATTATTATTATATATGGAAGCTTTTTGTTGTTATTTTACGCAGTCTTCTATTAATTTGTGTTCGAATCTAATTAGAATTTATATATATATATATATATATATATATATATATATATATATATATATATATATATAATACACACACACTAGACTCATTACACGTATTTTGTGCGTGCAATAATGTTCTTTTTTTATTTATTTGTTTTTTTAGTTTAGTGTTATAATATTTAAAAGTGATATATAAATAACTATGTGTATTTTTTTTTTTTTTAAGAAAGATGTAAGGTAACGTGAAATAATGTTTAAAAATGAGATAAAAATAGTGCCATAGGTTTTAGCCTGAATGGAGAAAATATAAGAAAAAGCCTAAAACTTAGAAACAATAAATTATTCTTTTAACCAGTTTGTGTTTTTTAAGGAATTCTCTTATTAATAGTGTTATATATATATATATATATATATATATATATATATATATATTGTAAATGCTCAAATAAATTGTAATGAATATGTTAAAATAAATTAATAAATTCATTCAAAAAAAATGTATATAAAAAAAAAGTCTACACACCAATAGTTAATATTAGAAATGTGGGTTCTAGTTAACTCAACTAGTAAAGTCTCTAATACTTGAATAAGAGATTTGAGATTCAATCCCCGCCTACACAAAAAACTAATTAGTGTCATGGTTTAATATTAAAGAGCTATTATAAAAAATGGACGTCGTAGGTTGAAACTATCTATATAAAATAATAATAATAATAATAATAATAATTGTGGGGATACAGGCCTAAATACCTATTGGGCCTTGAGCCTTGTCCGAGGAGGCACAGTGATCCGAGAATAGATCAACAATGAGGAAGGAGTAAGATTTTGAGCTTCATGAGCAAACTATGGCTGTAAAGGCTGGGAGAGGTAGGCCGAGGAGGATGATCTCTTCAACTAAATGAAGGAGGAGTTAGAAAATAAGTTCTATTAAGTGACATTTCAGAAAGTTCTATTGATAAGAATATGCACTGTGAATGTACGAAACAAAATGGGAGCTGAGAAATATCTAAGAAAAAGCTGCTACCACCGCATTGAATACTTTGCAACTAACTCTTTAGCCGCATTTATGTGGAGAAAACTCCTGAACAGTGCTGCCTTGGTCGTCCCAACTCATAGAGGGTCTATAAAGGTGTTCGATGGGACAAGCACTCAAGTGGTGGCTTAGATGATCAACAAGTGGTGGCCTAAGATTGTCTAAAGAGAACCATATAAGGTAAGAAACCCTCCATGGAGAGAGGATGGAGAAGTTGACAGAGAAACACTGTAGCAATCAAGAACTGAACTTGTAATCAAATTTGAGAATCAATATATAAGAACTAATCTCCTCGGATTGTGCCAATGACGATTTTCTTTAGTTTAAACTTGTCTATCTTCATTCTCTTGTCATCAAGATCTACTTTACTTATTGTCTGATTCACTAAAACCCAGTTTTCCAACTCACTCTCTACAAATTCATTGTTTTGGGTTTTTTGGATCCAAGTACATCCACTTTTTGGGCTAGGGACCCAAAATGTGCTCTTTACAATAATAATAATAATAATAATAATAATAATAATAATAGAAATGACATAAGATTTGCTATGAAAAAAAAAAAAAAAAGAGAAAATCAATTGTAAGCATATCTACGGAGAACATCAACAATAATAGTATTCCATTAGCATTAAGATAAATGATGTGAGAAGATTTGTATCTCTTCTTTTATTGCTAATTAAAAAGGAAGTTTCGAAATAGAACTTCATCAACTTCAAAAGAAGGGAAACTCAGGGATTCCATGTCTTTCTCTCTCTCTCTTTCTCTCTCTCTCCTTAAAAAATTTGTTGAATTTTTCAGTGACTTTCTATCTATGAATAACATCAACAACAACGTTTAAACAAATTATTTTCTATCTACTTTATTTATCAAAGAAAATAGAAAATAACTTGAAAAATGAAAAGAAATTTGATAGAATACGGAAAGAAAAAGATAAAATAACTTGAAAATGAATGAAAGTTTAACAAAGCCATACCTTTGTGAAGATTCTTTTGTTGCAATTGGAATTCATAGTGTTATATGTTAATATATAGTGCAATTTTTGTCTATTAATAAAATTTAAGGTTTTCATTTTTTGGTTTTTAGAGGAGATGAGTAGGCATGAGTTACAACTTACAATAATAAAGAAAATGGAGAGTTATGAGTTACAAATGATGATATAACAACTCATTATTTTTTTAATATAAAATATAACCCATTAAATTGCAATTATTTTTAGAAAAATATTTTTTCTATTTTTTTAAAAAACCATTTTTCCTATTTATAATTACATTATTCATTATCAAATGGTCAAATGTGAATAGTAAATTGCAATTTGTAATATATTATAATATTTTATATATATTATTAAAGGCAAAATATTTATAACATGCCATTAATTTAGGGTTAAATTTATTAACACATGTCAGATGTGATGTGTTATGGACAAATTGCTTCTTGCCATGTAGCAATATTCATTTACATCATTCTAAATGTACTGAAAATTACGCCAATTGTCATTGTTGCATACATCCACTAGTTGTGGAATTCAATTTTTATAATATACTAGCATTATTCTCGTGCGTTGCACAGTTTTGGCTTTAAACTTTTAGAATAATTTTATTGAAAAATAATAAATTAATAATCACTTAAGTCTAGATCATATAAATTGTATATAAAGTATTGTTCTTTAGATTCAAACAATCACATAACATATTTATATGAAAAAAATTTCCTGAATTTAATAATTAAAAACCTAAGGAAACTTAACCAGAGGATTTTCATTTGCCAGAATATTTGTAGTACATCTAAAATGTGCCATGCACTTGAAGAGTATAGAGTACATGGTATTTTGTTTTTCAAACCTTTATTTAGAGTTACTTTTCGATACACTAATGGTCTCTTTTATTTAAACAGTGTCTCCTTAAAAATGAGTGGAGAGTCATGAAAATTTAATATTAAAAGAGTCCTAAGATTACCCATACTAGTAGGTGCAAACTAGAAAAAAAAGTGCACATTTTTACATATTTTTGCTCAAAATTTTCCCACGTCAGTCCTTCTATACTACTATAGATATCAATTATTGCTACAATAACCATGTAAATTTACACGGTTACTGTAGTTTTGTATTTTAGTATTTTAATAATTTTTTTTTCTCTCTCTCTCTTAGTTCAACCCTCTCACTTTTTTTTTTCCCCCCATTTCAGAATGTCTCTCACAGAACCCTCTCTTTTTTTCTCATCTCATCATCTTCCTCTATCAAATTTCCATGGCCAACGGCTCACCACTGCTTGCCGCTCGCCGCTTCCACCTTTGTGGTGGTTTTCCTTCATTCTTCATTGCAAAAGCCCTCTTCGATCTCACCGTTACTTCTGTTCAATCTCACTCTCTTTCTTCTCCTTGCACCGAGCTTAGCCCCACCTAAACCCCAACAACCCATGCCGCTCTCCACTGCCACATTTGTGGAGGTTTTCCTTCTTCTATTTTTTCTTTGTTTGATTTGTGGGTTTAGGGATTTAGATTTGGCTTGACTATTAAAGATCTGATGTTGCCTGCATATGCTTGGTTTGGATTGGATTTTGATTTCAAATGTATTTGGGTTCATCTCAAGGAAAATTTGAATGAGGTTTCCTGTATGGTGGATTTGGTTGGAGATTCCCTTGGATTTGTTGTTTGTGTTGATGTGGGTGTGAGTTCTGAAATGGGCTTTGCTTCAACATGGATTGTGTAAAGTTGAATTTATTCAATCATGTGTTGACTTTATTTCGTGTCAAATTTGCTTGTAATTTAGCAATTAGATACCCTGTATTTAGGTGGGAATTATGTAAGGATAGTTGTGTGAGAGAGTGTGAAGAAAACTCAAGATGTGTGCACCCAAGAAGAGCCTCGCGACTGGCAAGTTGCCAAAGGTGGCACAAGTGTGAAGCATGCAGGAGAGCTAAAGGGTCATAACAGCTGGAGCACTACAAGACAAAACTTCCAATCTGGCCAGACAGTTAGCTCGCGACTCAAACTTGCGACTCGTTCCAATCATGAGCTCGAGTAGCCATAATTCCCTGTTTGGTTGAAACTGACTTTTTGCATTCCTCATACACTCCACTATAAATACCCTTATACCCACGAAATGTAGAGAGCTTCCAGAGAGAATTTTGAGAGAGAAACTCTAGAGAAAAATAAGATTGACTCATCCACAATCTTCATCACTTGATTCTCCAAATTCCTCTACTCTCACCCTCTCCATAGACATATCTTTGAGAGGTACATTTTGCCAAATCCTTATCTCACCATACCCGTATCAGTGAGGAGGTGTTTTGGTGCTTAGGAAGCAATTTAGAAGGGACCAATTCATTTAGTTGATGCAATGGGCAATTGTGGGATTCGGTAAGCTAGAAAAGACAAGGTTTAGTGTAACCCTGTTGGAGCAAAAAGCTTGGAGGGCTTAGATGCACTGGGTAGATTAGGCTTGAAGGGTCTTCTGCTATTAATATATCACAACTTTATTCTCTAGTGGATTATTGACTACTTAGAGGGTGGTGGAGAGATTTTTCACCGAGTGTTTCGGTTTCCTCTTCGATAATACATCGCCGTGTTATCTTTGTGTTTGCATCTCTCTTCCTTTAATATTTACCTTTTAATTACTACTGTGATTGTATTTAATTATGGTTCAAAGTGTGTTACCAATTTGGATATATCTTATATTTTATATTCCGCACATATACTGTTTGATTATAAGCTTGTGTTGGGGTATTCTTGTATTTGGGAGTCTAAACGTTCGTTGGTGTTTATACGCTATTCAAACTTCCAGGTTGGATATGGTGTTGTATGTATTTTGGTGGCTGTTGTGGTGGTGGTGGTTATGGTTGAACATGGGTGGAAGCTGTGATGGTAGCTGTGAGAGAGAGGGAGAGAAAGAGAATGTTGAACTGTTGAAGGAAGTAATAAAAAATTAAATTAAATGAATGTTACATTGAAATAAATTTGTAAAATAGATAAACTGATGTTGGTGCTTTTAGAAAGTGGGTGCGTAAAATAGAAAAAATAGATTGTTATGTTAAAATAGACAGAAATTTATGCACATATTGACGTGAATGCTCTAAGGGATAAAAAAGTTGTAGAAAATTGTTAGAAAAAATTATTAGTTCAAGCAAATAGTTGCATGATCATATTAAGATGTGAATTCATTTTCATGATGTAAAAAAGCAAAGGAGAGTTAGATTTTTAAAAAACATAGAAATTGTAAGAGAATGAGAATTATTGATAATGAGAATTATAGAAAAATACACTGAAAAACAATATATATATATATATATATATATATATATTGTTTTTCAGTGTATTTTTATATATTCTTAGGCACAACTTCTTCCTCTTCTTTTCTCTCCCCTATTGATATATATATATATATATATATATATAGAGAGAGAGAGAGAGAGAGAGAGAGAGAATTTTCAATTGTGAGGAAGTTAGATTTCTAAACGTTCTAGAAATTATAAGAGAAGAATAATGAATTTAGGATTTATGTTTCTCAAAAAAAAAAAGTCATACAATCATTGAACGTAACGTAATAAAAAAAAAAAAAGGAAAGAAAGTAAGTAAATGTATTGGCAATAAGAAAATAGGATAGACATATTTTTTTGGCGAAAATATACTTTTGGTCCTTACATTTTGGGCTGATTCCCATTTTGGTCTCTATTGTGATTTTACTACTATTCTAGTTCTTAAAAACATAAAATCAATTTTATTTTAGTTCATACCAATCCATTAACAGAAAACTCCTACGTGGCAGATGAAGTGGCCTACTTGCTGACATGACCACTAAAATATTATTAAAAAAATTATTTGGCATTTTCTAAATGTCACATCATATTTAAATTAATAAAAAAAAGCCATATAAAAAAATTCAAAGAAATTTTAAAAATAAACATTAATCTAATTAAATTAATTTTGTTTATACTTTTTTTTTTGGTAAGAACATTTCTTCTTTCCCTAGAACATGAACTTCATGTCCTTCCCCAACAAACAAACTAGCAAACCCAAAACTTTTCTTAGGAAACAAACACACACAAAAAACCCAAAAAATTTAGCTAAAAAACAAACTCATAAATCTCAAAGCCACCATTTTCTCAAATCCCAGCAAAATCAATCAAAAAATACAACACAACCAACCCAAACAAAAAAATTTCAATCCCAGAAAAACTCATCTCAAGCAAGTTGAACTCAGCAAACCCACCTCTAGCAAGTTCGAAACCCACACTAACAAAAAACCCAACCAACAATCACCAATCAGACCAACCAACCAACCAACCAACCCTGCAATCTGAAACCCACATGAACAAATCAGACCACCAATCACCTCCACTACCACTGATTAGTCACCTACCGTTAAGTCACCAAACCCATCGATTGGTCACCAAACCCACCGATCAGTCAACAAACCCACAGCAACAAAGTCACCAAACCCACTACCACCATCATTGAACAAACAAGAGAAAGGAAGAGGAATTCGGGTTTAGAGAGAGAGAAAAAGTAGGAGATTGAACAAAGAAAGAAGAAAAAAGAAAGATACAAACATAAACAAGGCAACTATTTGGCTCAGCTGCTTGTGGAGGCACAAATTCCATTCAAGATCCATATCGTGAAGGGTCATGATATGAAGGAAAGGCTTTGCCTTAGGTTGAGACTCTTGGACTCAACATCGTCGTTACGGGGAGCCGTGGCTTTGACACTTCTAGCTGGAATAGACCGTTGCCAAAATAGAAAGTCAACTAAGAGCAAGTCATGAACCTGCATTTGAAAAGAAAGAAGAAAAAGAAATAGATGCCAAACACAGAGAGAGAGAGAGAGAGAGAGAGAGAGAGAGAGAGAGAGAGAGAGAGAGAACATTTTTTTATTATTTGTTTTGATTTTACTTTTTTGGTTTATGTTAAAAGAAAGAAGAAAATGAAATAGATACAAACACAAACATAGAAACACCAACATAGAATGTGAAGGAGTGTTAATTTAGTGTTTGTTCTTAAGAAAGTTCAAGAAAAATTGAAATAATTGCTATAAATATTTTTGTCAATCTTTAAAATTGAAAAGTTTTGTTTTTGCTTCTGTTTTTTGTTTTTAAATTTTTTCAATTTAAATTGAAATTTTTTTATTAATTAAAATGCTGACATGTGATTTTCTAAAAGTCAAATAAATTTTTTTAATATTATTTTATTAGCCACATCAACATCTAATATGCCACCTTTGTACTCTGTCTGCCACGTATGAATTTTTTGTTAATGGGTTGACAGTAGGGATCAATATAGAATTGATTAATTCCAAAATCAAATAGGGAGCAAAATGGAAATCGATCCAAAATGTAGGAACTAAAAATGTATTTTTTTCCTTTTTTATTTTTATTTTTTATAGTTATAATCAGTTTAAAAGTTTAAAATTATCCAAAGAAGAAGAAGAAGTTAAACTCAACATAACTTTATCTAAAAAATTTGGATTGTAATCAAATTAAGATAGAATTTAGATTGTAATCAAAGTAAGATTTTTATCAACTTAAATATTATAAGAGAAGAAAAATTATATCTATTTTTTCTTAAAATATAAAAAAAATTCTACAATTTACACTTAGTGCAACCACAGTTTTTAAGTCCAACTTTTATTATATATAAGTAATAATGTTTTTTGGTAGAAATATTATATAAGTATATGATATTAGGGTCCGGTTAGTAAAATCCTATTATAAATAGGAAAGTTGAAAATTTGAAGTAGATGAAGCCTCAACACCATTCCGTTTTATACAGCATCACTCCGACAACTAGATGAAGCCCCAACACCATAAATGTGATGACTGATGATGTACGAAGTGAAAGCATAGCATACTTTCACGTGAAACAAGAAGATGGAAAGACCGAACAGCAGTGGGCGCTTGAGGTTGCAGACTTGTACGTAAGTGTTTTGAAAATAAAAAATATTATGAAAATATTTATGATGTTGAAACATGAAAAATTGTTGAAACATTAAACACTTCTTCCAATCACTCTATAGCCGCCCAAGGAAATCACACGTCAATATTCTTTGCTTTTCTAAGCAAAAATGCCCAGAAAAATTATGACAAACTTTTGAACTGAAATGAGGTAAGAACAGCTAGAGAGGATTGAGATGACAGAACACATACTAGCACACTATTATTGCCTCGTTTACCTCATCGATACTGCCACAAAAACACAGCTGAGGTTTTTTTATATTAATTTTTTTGGTTGAAAATCCCTCACAATCAAAATCCAATCCCAAACAGAACAAAATTCTGATATTCTCATGTCCCCAATCGAGGCTTCACACATTTCTGTCACATGAGATTGGGCTGATAACAGACTATTCCAAACAGGAAGGTTCAGATGGATGAGGGGTCCTTTTCAGATACGTTATATTGAACGGTCAAGATTGATTAGACGGTTTGATCCATGTGTTTTCGGCTGTGGAGATTGAGCTTCGTTTGGTCACCCATCCATCCATCTCTCTCTCTCTCTCTCAACAACAAAATCACAGATTAGATTAGAGAGAGCATGTAGGGGAGAGAGAGAGAGAGAGAGAGAGAGAGCGCTATATAATTATAGCATTTACCCTTTAGGCTAAGGTGGGGGTATCTTCTAATGTCAGAAACTCAGAATACAAATCTCTAATTTGCGTCATCCTATAACTATAAGCATGGGTGAGTGAGAGACAGGGAACAAGAAGGGACAGAGTTCGTGCCAATATTGTATTGTATTTGTAGATATCTCAACAAAGTACGTGAGTCAAACAAACTATGCATTGTGTCGTAAAATATCAAAAATTTTAAGACCACAAATTAATCTAACATTTTTGTTATAACTGTTCATGTGAAAAATAGTGAGCAACGACAAAAAAAAAAAAATAATAATAATAATAAAAGAAATAATGAGTGGATGTGAGAGTAATAAACAATTAATTATAACTGCTGAGCCAGATAATTATGTGTCAAAAAATTTGATATTTGATATAATAATGAAACTACCGGCAGAATATTTAAGATGGACATGATCAAAATGAAATGACAGGTCTAATGATAAGGATAATACTAGTACTAGTGAATAATAATTAAAAAAATGAAATGGCCAGTTAGATTGTGTGTACGTGTAGCTATTATTCTAATCGACTATCATCAATAGGATAGGATCATCAGCCATCAGATCAGAATGGTTTCAAATATAAGAGATATTGATTTGGAAAAAAATTCAACTGAAATGAGATGGCGAATTGACAAAGGGAAAGCCTGAATATGGTATAGGACTATATCACTATAGGTTCCTCACTTTCCTCTACAAGATTCTAACCTTTTTGTAAAAGCAACCATTGTTCTCAAGGTGGATGTCCATTCAAACCCCACACTTGTTATGCAAAATACACCATTCATGTGTGTTTTTGAAGCTAAGATAACAATATATTTGATCAATGGTGTGTTTAGAACTTAGAACCAAAGTTCATTCTAAAAATTTATGTCATAAACCTTTAAACTCCATAATATTATGCAAGATCATTCAATTCTTGATTAAAAAATTGAAAGTACAATTGAGGATTTTAAGGTCTTGTTATCAGCCTTTAAAGTGTGGATTTTTTCTGTTTTTGTTATACCCAGAGGCCAATTCGATGTCCACATAAACGTTCTTCACGAGCATCCCTCAAAATGGCCAATGCATCTTTTTGAGCAAAGGGAGAATTCTATTTCTACATCTTTTCCATACAGCAAAATTGCCATCACAGTACATTATGTAATTTGATTTATTGATTTCCACCTCATTTTAGCATTATAGCATTACATCCTTTGAAATCAAAATAGAAATCCTTTATAGCCATTATATATCCATTGTTAAATATATTTTAGATTTTTGAAATATGATGTCTACTATAGCATGCTCTTCTCTAATATTAAGTGCTTTCATTGAGAAGCTAATGAACTTTACAACTAACATTGCATATCAAAAACCTTAATACCGAGTACCAATCCTTGCGAAACCTTTTAAATTTGTTTAAAGGTAACCCTTGCAAAACCTAAATTTTCAATTCTCAAGACAAAGGGCATAAGCAAATATCTTATTATACAATGCTGTAAGTACTCTAATACAATGTACAAGATAGTTTATACTCGCTTGAGAACCGCCTCACGCAGGAGTATAATACTACCCTCCACCAGGAATATTTGTTTTGGCGCCTCAAATCGCGTATCATGTGGTTAAACTATGGGGATGCCAATACCAAATATTTCCATCTCAAGACCATTCAGCGCCGCAGTCAAACTAGGGTTATAACACTGAAAGATGATACTGGCCTTTGGCTTAATGTAGAAGCCCTGACCCATTACATTCATATTGCGTTCAAAAAACTGTTCCAAGCTTCTACCCCCACTCGATGCGCCGCTCCTAGGACTAATAGGCTTTTTTGTCCCAATAGCCCATTCTTAAACCCAGCCCAGGATTTAACTAGAACCCCTCCTCCTGAAGAAATTTTCCAAACCCTCCGGGGGCTCCCCCCTACAAAGGCCCCGGAGCCGGATGGATATCATGCGCTCTTTTTCCAAACGCATTGGGCAAGTCTGGGCCTAAGCATTGTTCAAGTCATTCAAGATATCTTCACTGAGTACATGATCCCGCCTAGCTGGGGTATCACAAATTTGGTTCTTATTCCAAAAATAGCCCACCCTGAGCTTATCACCCAGTTTCATCCCATAAGTCTCTGCAATACCCTTTACAAATTGGTGTCTCGTATCATTGTCCAGCGGCTCAAACCCTATATGGCAGAGGTGATTAACCCTTGCCAAGTTGGGTTTGTGCCAGGAAGACGTACGAGTGACAACATTATCATTGTCTAGGAGGTGATTAGAACTCTTATTTCAAGGCGGGGTCCGACAGGGTATGTTGCTCTCAAACTGGATCTTGAAAAAGCCTATGATCGGCTGGAGTGGCACTATATCCAGGATACGCTTGAATTCTTTCAACTGCCCCCCACCCTTATCACTTTCATCATGAATATGATCTCCTCCACCCGATTCCAAGTGCTTTGGAACGGTGCTCCCCTCCCAGAAGTGATTCCCAGCCGGGGCCTAAGATAGGGAGATCCGCTTTCCCCATATCTGTTCATTCTCTGCTTGGAGCGTTTATCCATCCAGTTGAGCGAGGCGGCTCAAAATAAGCGTATCCATCCGATCTCCTTTCGAGGACGGGTCTGCCTCTTGCACTTATTTTTTGCGGATGATATCTTCCTCTTTACGAGGGCCACGGCTAAGGACTGTAGGAATCTTGGGCAGATTTTATCAAGATTTTGTGAGTCCTCAGGCCAACTCATAAGTCTCACCAAATCAAAAGTGTGGTTCTCTTCCCGTACCCCTCGGCGCATTAAAGAGCAGCTAAAAGGTATTCTTGGTCTCCCTACCACTAATCGTATAGGTACTTATTTAAGGACACCTGTATTCACCACCCGTCGTACTGCCAGCTCATACCAATACTTGGTGGAGACTATCAGTAAGCGTATTGAGGGATGGCAAACTAAGTATCTGTCGATGGCTGGTCCGGCCACTCTTATTAAATCCTCTATCACTTTCATCTCGACCTACGTGATGCAAACCACACTCCTTCCTCAGAAAATCTGCCACCAAATTGACAAATTGAGTCGGAATTTCCTATGGGGAGGATCCGAACAGCACAGGGGCTGTCACACGGTGAGTTGGGACACTGTTACTCTTCTTAAGGCAGCGGGCGGGCTGGGAATTCCATCCACCCGTCATAGAAATCAGGCTATCCTCATGAATCAGGCCTGGCGCCTGTTCTCTAACCCCTCGTCGTTATGGGCCCGAGTGCTTCAAGCAAAGTATTTCCCCCAGGCTACTTTATTTACCAGCCCGCGAACTCCCCGAGGATCTCACATATGGACCGCTATCTCGATAGGGGCCAATCTTCTAGTCGAAGGGATGCGTTGGTATATTGGAGATGGCCAGACCATTCGAATTTGGCAGGACCTTTGGCTCCTTAACGGCACTTTACGCAGCTATATTGAGGGTCCTCTCCTCCCCCAGGAGGATGACCGAAGAGTTAGGGAATTATGGTCACACCATGAGTGGTCGCTCGAATCTCTAAACCATCCTCTTCCTCCCCAGATCCACAACCTTATTCAAGGTATCCCGGTGCCCCGTTTCGCTCAACTCTCAGATGCCTACCTATGGCCTCACAATAAGGGTACCTGCTCGGTGAAATCAGCCACAATTTTTCTATACCAGCAACGCCAGGTGCCTTGGAATAAAGCCATGTGGAATTGGCTGTGGTCTTTACCATGCCCAAAAAAAATTCAAGTCTTCCTCTGGAAGGCTTTGCGGAACCGCCTTCCCACTAAAACTTTCCTTGCCCATAGGCGCCAACATATGGACTCTCTTTGCCCTCGCTGCCAATCTCCTGAAACCACTCTTCACATTCTTCGAGACTGTCCTTGGGCAAGAGAAATCTAGAGACAAGCTCCAGGAATACTGCCCATATCCTTCTTCGCTCTGCCACTGCAAGACTGGCTTCAATCAAATGCCAATTCAGAGAGGACTACCCATCCTCATCTCATCCCTTGGAAAGTCTTATTTCCGTTCACTTGCTGGAAAATTTGGCTTGCCCGTAATGAGAGAATATTTAACCACAAGTCCACCACCCAACATGCCCTTCTATACTCTTCGGTGCAAGCAGCCACTGAATTCCATTTCCTGGCAGGCACCGTCCACCAACCCCCGAGCCGGATTCCTCATATCATAAGATGGCACCCGCCCCAACCCCCCTTCCTTAAACTTAACACGGATGGAAGTGCATTAGGAAATCCTGGCCTTGCTGGGGCAAGAGGCGTGTTACGAGACCATTGGGGCAGGTGGATCTCGGGTTTTTCCCTTCATATGGGACTGGCAACAAACAATTTGGCTGAACTGGCGGCAGTCAGACAGGGCCTTGAAATGGCCTGGGACAAGGGCACAAAGCACATACAGTTGGAATTAGACTCCAAAGTGGTCTTAACATGGCTAACAAATCCCTATGTAAATTATCCGACTAACATGATGCCTTTAATTTGTGACTGCAGGAACCTGTTAACCCTGGAGTGGGAGGTGAACGTGCGGCACGTGTACCGTGAAGCGAACGGGTGTGCAGATGCGCTAGCAAAGCGGGGAACTCGCCAAAGGACCTTGGAGACTATCTATAAGCACTGTCCCACTTTTGTTGATGTATCATATATCAGGGATCTAGCTGCCTTGGGGGAGACTAGACTATGTACCCCAGGAGTAGTAACTAATGTAATATAAACTTTGGTTTCTTTTAATAATACCCCCGCTTTTCCATCAAAAAAAAAAAATGTACAAGATAGTCTGTAGCCTAACACATGACTTTTTTGACACTTGTGTCTAGGTCACATTCAGTGCTCCGAAACACTTAACATATGCCGTGTCCTATCTTATCCAATTGTGAGCTAGACTAAATGTGAATGTTTCATCCTAAACCCATTTTCCATCTTCACTCAACATTTAACACCACTTTTTAAAATAAAATAAGTAAATAATGTATTCATCAAGTCAGAAGAGCACAATCACAATCATAGTATCATAGTATTTATAGGATGTAAATAAGTCGTTTCAAACTGAACAATAAAAGTTTGAGGTTGTTCATTTAATTTTATTTTGACACAAGTTGAACTCGAATTTATTACCAAATAAGATCACATGTTCAAGCTTGGTTCGTTTTCTAGCTTGAGCTTGTTCATGAGCTACTTGATTAACTTATTTTTTTCTCTTATATAGTAATAGTAAAACCATGACCAAATTTTTGTTTATCCTTTTCACAAATCTTTGAATTTTTACAGCAAGCAGATTGTTTATATTATTAATAAATCACAAATAAAATTCGATATCATGTGAACTTATTTACAAATATACACAATCCGATCTTAACTATAAATAAATATATTTTTAAACAAGTAATATAATAAAATATATGATTAAATTGGGCTTCATGTTCATGAGCTAGTTCATAAATACATTATTATGTTTGAGTTTGACTCATTTAATAGTCAAGCCTAAACTTGAGCATGAACTTAACTTGTTAGCTAAGCAAACAAGCTTTCCAACTAGCTCGATCCGTTCATAAACTTAATTCATTTACACTTAAACGAGAGCATACAGTGACTGCTTACTACTTTCTTTGAGTATAATGAACAAACACCAATTGATGATCAAAATTGATAAATAAATAAATAAATAAAAAATAAAATAAAAAAATAAAAACAATTCGAAGATTTTTTTTTTCCCAAACAGATACGACAACATCAACAATTGCAATTCCAGTTACAACGCTCCATTCCACATGGTAATTGATAGATGTTTTAGCTTTCTTCCACAAAT
The DNA here is from genome assembly GCA_030820535.1 of Quercus parvula. Lineage (NCBI taxonomy): Eukaryota > Viridiplantae > Streptophyta > Magnoliopsida > Fagales > Fagaceae > Quercus > Quercus parvula. The sequence continues at coordinate 18,194,882 of JAUAME010000008.1, forward strand.
TTAATCCCCAACAGGAGTACTAGAAACATTGTGTTGTGTACTCGAAAATAAAAAAGATAACTTAGTCGATTCGAGGTGACTAGCCTCCTGAACTTGAGAGGGATAGTAGAGTTTTTGGTTTAATTTCTGCTTCCTTCATTCATAATTCCTACGTACATAAATACTAGTGAAGAGATAATCCTCATCACCACAAATTCCTAAAACATAGGACCCAACTCCTATTTGAATTGAAATACAAATATTAATCCTAATCCTAATCCTAATCCTAATCCTAATCCTAATTTATTGCAGAAATTCTCATCCTAATCTACTGCAGAAGCTTATTTGAATTCAACTTGAAAACCATCATCCTTATCTTCTTATATTGTTATCCACGTGTAATGCAATCTCCTTTTGGTGTTGTCTAAACCATAGCACATTGCATGTAAATGGTATCAACAGTTTTACAAATTCTCATTCTAGATTGTGAATCTGTGATCTAGCTAAATCAACGATTCAACATGATAGGTTCTACAACACTATAGCTTTCTTGCACAAATTTAACCTCCAACTGGAGTTCTGGACACGAGTCCAATACATGGTCTTCTTTTAAAGGTCACATGACTAACATTCAATGGATTAAAGCATCCTATTTTCTTGGCCAAAAAAAAAAAAAAAGTCCTATCTTATCCAATAGCTGGACTAAATGTGAACACTTCATTCCTGACCCTAAACCCATCTTCCAGATTCCCGACCATATATTTTCTGCCATTTGTTTTCACATTCAACCCTTATTCTTAAGATGTTTAAGAGAGTTTCAAATTACCTTACAAGATCTCAAACACCTAAAGTGAAAACATTGCAGACTTTTCTTATTAAAAAAAATATATATTTAGTCAGCATAAAGAGAAGCATGTAAGCAACCCTAGTGAATGGGAAGGGAGCATACAAAGGCTACTTTCTTTGAGTATAATGAATAAACATCATGTCCAAGATTTTTTTCCCCAAATAGACGAAATGTTCTCACCTGTTTCCAAGCATGAGATACCACATCCAAACAGACATGGTTGTCACATGGACCATTCTAGCTTCCTTAAGACATGTAATCTCCAACTGGAGTTCTGGAAACATTATTCGTAAATGTTATAAAATGTTTTATGAATTCTCATTCCGGATTGTGATTAGCTAGATCACCCCAACTGTAGTAACACTCCTTACACTATGATCATGCCCATATTCTTAATACAGAATGGAAGAACACATAAAAATCATTTTTTTTGTTATTGCATTCCACAATCTCTAATATGTTTTAATTAAATGCATGTCACGGGACATCTTAACAGTTCAGATGTGTAGTCAGATGGTAATATCAGTGAAAAATGAGAGAATCAACACACCAAGAGTGAGAATTTGGACTTAGATGGCTAATCAGATGGGTTTTTGCCCAAGATATCAGGTGATTTTAATCCCAACTTTCCTGTTTTCAGGCTTCCCATAACCCCACTCTTGCATCTTTGGAGACTGAACTTCATCCAAATTGAAACATCACATTAATTACCATTAAAACCAAATTACTTATCTTAAAAGCATTCAAAATAGTGAAGATGACATACTAATCTAAATAGCATGGGGGACTTAATTTCATTTATTTAAAAAAGAAAAGAAAAGCTAGGGGACCTACTATAAGGGACCTTAATTGTCTATGTGGAGGACAGTGGCCAAGTTTGTCAAATAATATATGTGGCACAGCAGGCTTTGCTCTATTCAGATATTTTTGGGGCAACTTATGTATAACACAACTTCTTAAATCCAAAATAACTACCTAATTTTGATTGAACTCATATAACCATCTAGTTGAAACAATCAATTTCACTGTATATATGACTCACTCTAGAAAGATTTAAAAGAACCTCGAGTATTTGCATATGTACATTCATGTCAAGCAGAAATGGGTTTCTGTTCATTAAAACATTTGGGGGGGAGTCTTCTGGACATTGTAGCATGACTTGTTCATCTACATTGCCAGTTAGGTGTTTACTTGAATTCCAGATTCAAGAAGAAATTTTTTGTGAAAGACACTTGGAAGTTGTTTATCCTACAAGGCATCAACCTTTTGAAATTTTTGACTGGTGATTTGGGTAGAGAAAATTGAAAATTCCACATGAATTGTATAAAAAACTAGATGGGCTTTTCCTTCGATGCTGGAATTTAAGATGAAAATGATTGTGAAGGTGGTTTATCCAACCTCACCTTAAAATACTCGACTAGTGGGTGGTTCAATGGAAATTGTCAGTTTGACATGAAAATTGTATCTCCATGGTAAAACATTTATACTAGATCCTATCTACTAATTTATATGTTCAACAGGGAATCATTCTATCTGCCAACTTCTCTTGCACTTTGCAAACGATGAGAGAGAAGACAGTCCTCAATTTTCCAGCGTCTTCACTGCTGGAGGAAATGGACATCTTTCCCAGATCATTGTAGACATGTTCTGTTGTGTGTCTGTTAATAGGGGATATAGGAACATGGCAATGCTGGCCAGACTGGGAAGATATCATGTGAGAAAATGGGTTTCTTAATGATTTCCTAATGGATTGAGTGTCTAATTTTTTTTCTTTTCTAGATGAGCAGTCTTTTCCTCAATCCAGCCAAGTGAGAGAACGTTTATGGGTGGCCTTATTGATATTCAAGTTTTCCTTTGTAGTCTTCTCTTTTCTTCTTTTTTCCTTTTTTTTTTGTGGGGGGGGGGGGGGGGGGGGGGAATTATTAAGTTAAATATTTACCCAAATACAGATATCTATCAATGTGGCATAGAAACACAATAAAAATGCAACATAAAGATTACTTACCAATGCTGCTGCTCTACCCACAACTTCTCTGCACCTGCCATTTCATTTCCAAGTACCTTCTGTCGAGTCTTAGCCTTAAATATATATATATATATATATATACCATAAAGGGGGAAGGGACACGGCGTTGGAAGCGGAAGCATAGTTATACAGTGATAATATAGCTTGAAAATAATGCAAGTAAAAGTAATGCAAGAAAATGCAAAGTTATAAGACCAGCCAGGTAGGCGGCAGAGCCAGCCAAGTAGGGGGTATAGCTTAAAAAGTTAAAGAAAAGAAAGAATTATAGAACCGTCCGTGATGGCGGTAATCCGTCCAAGGTGGCGGTGGCAACAAGTAAGATAATGCAAGTAATGAACATAAAACTGAAATTACTTGTTATTGAAAGTAAAATTGAACACTTACAGTAGTAGTGATTACAAGTTGGAAATAGTTACAAGGCTTTAGGAATTACAAGCTTTGTAGAGAAGGTAGGAAGTGTAGTAAGCAAGGAATTCTCACAAAGAAAGGCTCACAAGTGAAGACTCTCTCTAGGGAAGAAGTCCTGAACTAAGCACTCAAAACACTTACTTGAAATATAAGGGACAGCCCCCCTTAAATAGGCAAAATTTCGGAGTGAACAGTAACAGTGAATAGTAACAGTGAATAGTGACAGTGAATAGTGACAGATGAATAGTAACAGTGAATAGTGAATTTCCTTTTTTGCCCCAAAACGTGGGGAATCAGTTGTAGAACCCAAAATTCTTGTCTTTGTAGTAGATGGTGTCAGAGGAAGCATGGCAAAGTGTAGGGAATGATGACCAAAGCATAGAGAATATAGTGTAGGGAATGATGACTAAAGCATAGGGAATATCATGGAAAATCCTCCCCTTTCTTTTTGGAAAGACTCCAAAATATCATTTGTCAGAAGCAAGATCTTTAGCATGAGTGAGGGATTACATTCTGAATATTGAAGCAACCTTGAAGTAGTAGCATTCATTGGAACTTTTGACTGAAGTGTATTACGGACAAGTGTTCCGCTAAATTCGGGATGTCTTGAAAATCAATCTTTATTGGTATTAATCAGTGGAAGCAGCATCGGAAGGATAACCATCAAAAGGACCTTGTGGAGAATGGCAATCATGATCATGGGAAATGGCATATTTATTACAGAATCCACAATAAAATATTGGTTGAAATACTGGAGGTTTTCCTGGGATGAGAAACTTTATAGGATTACAATGGTTAGTCACCCTTAAATGAGCAACCGCATCAGAATATGGTCTGGGACCAAAGACAACAATTCTATCTGTGCTCCCCATGAAATGGTAGTGTTTCCATAGACTGTCGGCAATATTAATAATTTGGTTATTAAAATAATTTCTCCAGCATTCTATGAGAGTAAAAGGATCAGCAAAAGATAAATGAGTATTTCCTTCAAACCATGGCCCTTGGTGAGTATGGCCATTAATGAGAATGAGATGCTTTGAAGGCTGGACATTCATCCAGTTATCTCGTTCCCATTGTGGTAACGTACTCCAACATCTGATGGTAACAAAAGGAGTATTGAATTTTTTAACTGAATCTTGAATAATTTGTGGGAGTTGGCTTACTTGAAAATGGCTTGTTAATCTCATGTATCGGACTAAACCATATTCAAACATTTGAGAAAGCCAGTAAGGGTCTCTGTCATATTCATCATCATCATCTGAAACATCAGCAATATATGAACCATCATCAAAATTTATCAGGAGGCCAGGAAATGGGTGTTGCTTTTCATATACTCTGAGACTACTTCCAAAGTGTTCTTCCCAATCAGCTTGGAGAAAAACATTATCATATTCATCTAACTCATCTGGATCAGGAATAGTGGCAGTAACAAGTGTTTTGAAATATTTGAACCATAGATCAAAAGATCTAAACATAGCCTTGCTTTCCAAAATACGTAATTGTATATCTGTTGGCAAGTTGACAACAGCACTTCTTAAAACTGATTGGGTCTTAAGGCTCAATCTAGCATAATCCGTGCCCATTATAGTCATTTTATCCTTTGAATGGATATCCTCTTTGCCAAAGAGTTGACTGAGATAAAGATCATTTGTAATATTTGGATGGGTAACATGATGACTTCCAAAAGTCTCATTTTCTAGAATGAAATCATCGTCTGAAGCAAAGGGTTTTTTATAGTAGTGTGTGTAAACTTCATTTTGAGCAGTGAGGTTAACCAGGTGGATTTCAAGGGCTCGAAGCGTTTGTTGAAAAATCTCATTGTGTTTTTCGATAAAGGCAGATTGCAGGTTATCAAGAATGAGTTTAATAGAAGCTGGTAATTCTGAGTAGGTACCATTGTGGAATTGTAAATTTTTTGCTAAAACTTCTTGTAAAGCAATTATTATATCACCATTAGATTATGTCACCTCTGCAGGGACATCTCTTTGAAGGGATATTGCTTCCTTGGATTTTACCCCAGAAGAAGCGCCTTCATGCATCATGAAAGGTCGTCCCATTGGGAACCTTTTGGGTTGGGCATAGTCCTGTACATGAGCTTTTCCCTTTGAAGCCATAATAATCTACTTACTAGTGGTATAGGTATAAATATTACTAGTATCCCACTTATTAGTGGTACTTATCCTCGCATCATCGTCCGATTCCTGCAAAGAAGTATTGAAAATGTGAGGACGATTAATAGTATTAGTTCGGTGAGCATTATTTTTAGAATATGGACAAGAACTCATCATTATTTTTTGGACAAGAGTATGCATGGGAGAATCTTTTTCATAAGTCAGATTGTCAATATCTATTTCAGTTTTTGAAGCAAATTTGAATTTTATTTTTTGTCCAAAAGGATCAGTGGTAATTCCGTCATGTTCAACAAGGAAAGGATATAAAGCATTTATAAAAGGTAAACCAAGAATTACTTTATCAGTTAAATTTTTAACAAGAACAGAAGGAATCTTAAAATTGACATTATTATGGCATATGTGAGCATTATTCAATTCATATTTAATTTTCATCTGAGAACCATTAGCAGAAACCAATCTTTCAGTTGATTTTTCAAAATATTTTGAAGGAATCAATCCTTCTTGGATACAGTTCATATCTGCACCTGAATCAATCATGGCAATAACAGTGAAATTATAATCCGGGGAAACAACAATTTTTACTTTTGTAAACCATTTTGGAGGAATCAATTTATGGACAGGACTAAGTTGGAAGTGATCCACAATACCTTTTTCGGAAAGAAGAGCTTGTTGACTGGATTCTTCTCCATCTTTATGCTCATCTATTTCATTATCAATTTGGTGATCAAGGCTTTTATCAATTTTTAACATTATTAATTCTTGTTTAATATTTTGATTATCATTCTTAAGATTTTTAAACTCGTTTTTTAAATCAAGCATTTCTTGTTTAACAACAGTGATTTCCGATTGAAGATCATTAACAGTTAAGTCTTTGGATTTCTTTTTATTGAATCTTTCCAAAGTTTCTTCAAAGTTTATGGTTGATTTTAATTTTTTACCAGTTTCATCTTTTAACAAATTCTTCTTAAATTTATCTAAATATTCTTTTTGCAATTCAGGATTTTGAATTTGATTGATTAATTGGATTATTAATTTTTCATTTTCTTCGCTTTTAGTGAGAGTATTAACAGAGTTAATAATATTACAACAAGAATCTCTACAGCCAATTTTAATATTAGGAGAATCAGAAGAATCATCAGCAGATTGGTAACAAGAATCAGATGAAGAGGAAAAGTCATCTTCCAAAGAATCAGACGGATTGTTTGATTCAAGGATTCTGAACAATTCTTCTTGCTCTTTATCATTAATTTTTAACATGTTAAACTTATTCTTTAATTTACCAGGTTTTTGATTACAATCTTTACTGAAATGACCAGATTTTCCACAGTTAAAACATTTACCTTTTCCTGGCATGTGTTTATCATATTTTTTGGAAACATTTTTCTTTTTAGCATAAAAATCATTAGGTTTGACAAAATTATTTTTGTATTTTTTATATTTGTTATGATTATAATTTTTGTGACTTTTATCATGTTTTTTCCCTTTTTGCCTGGAAGGAGCAATAGGGGGCAAACCATATTGTTCACAAAAATTACCCATTTCATATTTAGCTTTTTTCTTATTCTGTAAATGGTATTTTAACAATTTTTCATCATTACACATGTTAATACCAAGTTTTTTAATAGCACTAAAAATATCTCCATAAGTTAAGTTATCATAATCAATAGAATCATTTTTTCCCATTAACACTTGTTTTACCTTATGAGCAAAGATTGGAGGCAGACCGTCAATAAACCTTTCTTTCCAATAAGGCTTGTGGCAATCTTTTCGAAGCATTACCCTGGAAATAAAAACATCTTGGTACCATCCGTAATCAGTCATAGTAGGACATCTCAAATTATTCAATAAATCAGAAACACGAGATGAAATATTAGATGGAGTACCAACAAAATGTTTGAGAATGGTATAGATCAGAGTATTTACACCATCAAGAATACCGCGACCAATACTTTCATCAAAAATAGGCAAACCTTCATCATTCTTTTTAACAGCATTTTTAATAGATTCTTTGGAATCTTCTGTGAGATACGAATCCCACCATCCTCGAAGAGTTCCAGAAAACCCAGTAACAAGCAAATTAACAATTTCAGGCTGATCTAGATTATGGTTATTTTGATAGGCAATACCAACCATGGACATATGACTCATTTTATTAATGATTTCTTGCTCAGACAAACCATCAATATTCCATTCATAAAGTTTATCAGCAGAAACAGAAAACTGTGTTTGAAAAACTCTTTCTTCAAATTGCATATCAGGAGGAGTAGGCTTTGAATACCAATTTTTTGTAAAAGACACGGGTTTCGGATTTCCAACAAATCTTTTAATTTCTGGAAAATCGTTACCAAAAATCTTTGTAGCAGAAACCGAAGAAACAGTATCAGAATCAGTATGTTCATCAGAAACAATTTCTTTTTCATTTTTTGAAATAGTGCAAGTTGTATTTGTAGATGTACCTTCAGTTTTAACTTTTAAGTCAGAAAGCATTTTGTCAACAACTTCAAGCATTTTAGACTGAGAAGTTTTGAACATAACTTTTTCTCTTTGATTGGGCAAATCAATCAAAGGCCTCTCAGTTTTTACAGAAACAGATTTTTCAGAAACAGGTTTTTCTATGGAAACAGTTCTTTCAACAATTTTTTCTTCAATACGGTCAAGCTGTTGACCAATGATATGCAGAGATTCATTAGTAAAATTGTTTTGTTCAATAATACTAACAATAGGGGTTTTATCATCAGCAATTTTGAAAGGAGTAGCATTAACTTCTGTCTTTTTATCTTGACAAGTCAGCACAATTGTCTCAAGAGGCGGATGAGTAGCCCGAATAGTAGAATTATCCTTTTCTTTAATAAAATTTGATTTTTTTATCACACTCAAATGTTGCTTTGAAACTTCATCATTTGAAACATAATGGTTTTCAAGGAAATCAAAAAACAAAATATGTTTTTTCAATTGATTCATTTTTTCTAACCATTTACTTTTAACACGATTTTTCTCAGATTGAGCAAAGTTATCTTGGAAATATTTTCTTTTAATCCGGTTTTTTGAAAGCATAAACTCATCATACAAAGGAACCAGGTCAACTTTAAAATCTTCGTTTAAAACATCTTCTCTTAAAACAGTCAAAACTCTTAATTACTTAATATAACCAGATGTATCAATAGGAGGAAAATCTCTTTCAGATGGACAAACAGAATTACCATCATCTTCTTCTTCACTAGCAGGCTTGCCATATGGAGAGGAAGGTTCTTGTTTAGTGGAATAGTAAACATTACTAACTTTATCATCTGAAATTCCTTTTAATTTTAAATCAACAGGTTTATCAAAATTCTTTTCCAAAAAGTCATTGAGATCTTGATCTCTTTTTGAAATACTGTCGGATTTTAAATCAGTGGGTTTTGAAAAGTTCTTTTTCAAAAATTCATTGAGATCGTGGTCTCTTTTTGAAATACTTTCAGATCCAGCAAAGGAATGTCTTCCTTCATTGATTCTTAAGGGTTGACTATTTTGAAAACTTATTTTAACAGTACCATCAAGGTATTGTTGAATATGAGTAAGATCAAGCTCATCAAAAACGGGTTTAGCAATGGGAGATTCTTGTTCTAAGAACCATTCAGTGGGAAGTTTGATGTCTTGCCATTGAATCATTTTTGGAATTTGAATTTTTGCATCAGGAGTTGAACATTTAATTAACATAGTTTTACCAGAAGGTTCTCTATGATTTATAGCACTAGGATTTAATTGAGTACCCAACAATCTATAATAAATGCGATAAATTAAAGCAAAAGGTTTACTACCTTCTTCCATGTGATATCCAGATGAAGCAATATTTAAAGTCAAAGCTTTAATAATGTTAGCATCATCTAAAGCCAAAGTAAGATCAGGATAACAACTAAAGTAAACAGGACCATCATACAAAGAAGCAGTAATCATACCAAGAATGCTATCTTTAAAATGTTTAAATCTAGCATCACGTAAACACATGAGAACAGAAGCATTAATGCCCTTTCGGGTAAGAGGTTTAATAGCAACTTGAACCATACCAATATGCAGATAGCTGAATTTTTTAGAAGCAAGAAATTCACCAATATTCTTTTTAGTAAACAGGCAACATTTTTCATGAGTTTTTGAAATAGAGAATATTTGTTCAACAGTTCTAACTTTATAAGCAGAATGAAAAGTACTTTCAGCCCAACTTATTTTATAAACATTTTTTGTATCAACCTTAGGAATAGTCCAATTAGTAAAATCAGGGATCTCACTATCATCAACATTGTGATCTTCTTCATTTACAATATCAGGAGGACAACCAGTCCTGGAGCTGATAGAAGAGTTGGATCTCCACAATCTATCCATACTATCCTAGTTTTAACACTCAATTATCATGTTTTTCTCACAACCGTTGCATTTCGTAACACATACCCTAACCAACCTTATACCTCTCATGCCCTACACGCCCTCTCTTGGCTCAAACGGGCCTTACAGTTCGGTTCTAGGAATTCACTTTACGACTAGGGTGGCGCCAACGACGGTAAGAAGGGGACACAACAACTGAGCACCAAAGTTTCGGGTAGACACAGACAGAGAGACAGAGAACACAACAACACTATCACCGGCCAGAAAAGAGTGGCTCTGATACCATAAAGGGGGAAGGGACACGGCGTTGGAAGCGGAAGCACAGTTATACAGTGATAATATAGCTTGAAAATAATGCAAGTAAAAGTAATGCAAGAAAATGCAAAGCTATAAGACCAGCCAGGTAGGCGGCAGAGCCAGCCAAGTAGGGGGTATAGCTTAAATAGTTAAAGAAAAGAAAGAATTATAGAACCGTCCGTGATGGCGGTAATCCGTCCAAGGTGGCGGTAGCAACAAGTAAGATAATGCAAGTAATGAACATAAAACTGAAATTACTTGTTATTGAAAGTAAAATTGAACACTTACAGTAGTAGTGATTACAAGTTGGAAATAGTTACAAGGCTTTAGGAATTACAAGCTTTGTAGAGAAGGTAGGAAGTGTAGTAAGCAAGGAATTCTCACAAAGAAAGGCTCACAAGTGAAGACTCTCTCTAGGGAAGAAGTCCTGAACTAAGCACTCAAAACACTTACTTGAAATATAAGGGACAGCCCCCCTTAAATAGGCAAATATGTTCATTACTTGCATTATCTTACTTGTTGCTACCGCCACCTTGGACGGATTACCGCCATCACGGACGGTTCTATAATTCTTTCTTTTCTTTAACTATTTAAGCTATACCCCCTACTTGGCTGGCTCTGCCGCCTACCTGGCTGGTCTTATAGCTTTGCATTTTCTTGCATTACTTTTACTTGCATTATTTTCAAGCTATATTATCACTGTATAACTGTGCTTCCGCTTCCAACGCCGTGTCCCTTCCCCCTTTATGGTATCAGAGCCACTCTTTTCTGGCCGGTGATAGTGTTGTTGTGTTCTCTGTCTCTCTGTCTGTGTCTACCCGAAACTTTGGTGCTCAGTTGTTGTGTCCCCTTCTTACCGTCGTTGGCGCCACCCTAGTCGTAAAGTGAATTCCTAGAACCGAACTGTAAGGCCCGTTTGAGCCAAGAGAGGGCGTGTAGGGCATGAGAGGTATAAGGTTGGTTAGGGTATGTGTTACGAAATGCAACGGTTGTGAGAAAAACATGATAATTGAGTGTTAAAACTAGGATAGTATGGATAGATTGTGGAGATCCAACTCTTCTATCAGCTCCAGGACTGGTTGTCCTCCTGATATTGTAAATGAAGAAGATCACAATGTTGATGATAGTGAGATCCCTGATTTTACTAATTGGACTATTCCTAAGGTTGATACAAAAAATGTTTATAAAATAAGTTGGGCTGAAAGTACTTTTCATTCTGCTTATAAAGTTAGAACTGTTGAACAAATATTCTCTATTTCAAAAACTCATGAAAAATGTTGCCTGTTTACTAAAAAGAATATTGGTGAATTTCTTGCTTCTAAAAAATTCAGCTATCTGCATATTGGTATGGTTCAAGTTGCTATTAAACCTCTTACCCGAAAGGGCATTAATGCTTCTGTTCTCATGTGTTTACGTGATGCTAGATTTAAACATTTTAAAGATAGCATTCTTGGTATGATTACTGCTTCTTTGTATGATGGTCCTGTTTACTTTAGTTGTTATCCTGATCTTACTTTGGCTTTAGATGATGCTAACATTATTAAAGCTTTGAATTTAAATATTGCTTCATCTGGATATCACATGGAAGAAGGTAGTAAACCTTTTGCTTTAATTTATCGCATTTATTATAGATTGTTGGGTACTCAATTAAATCCTAGTGCTATAAATCATAGAGAACCTTCTGGTAAAACTATGTTAATTAAATGTTCAACTCCTGATGCAAAAATTCAAATTCCAAAAATGATTCAATGGCAAGACATCAAACTTCCCACTGAATGGTTCTTAGAACAAGAATCTCCCATTGCTAAACCCGTTTTTGATGAGCTTGATCTTACTCATATTCAACAATACCTTGATGGTACTGTTAAAATAAGTTTTCAAAATAGTCAACCCTTAAGAATCAATGAAGGAAGACATTCCTTTGCTGGATCTGAAAGTATTTCAAAAAGAGACCACGATCTCAATGAATTTTTGAAAAAGAACTTTTCAAAACCCACTGATTTAAAATCCGACAGTATTTCAAAAAGAGATCAAGATCTCAATGACTTTTTGGAAAAGAATTTTGATAAACCTGTTGATTTAAAATTAAAAGGAATTTCAGATGATAAAGTTAGTAATGTTTACTATTCCACTAAACAAGAACCTTCCTCTCCATATGGCAAGCCTGCTAGTGAAGAAGAAGATGATGGTAATTCTGTTTGTCCATCTGAAAGAGATTTTCCTCCTATTGATACATCTGGTTATATTAAGTAATTAAGAGTTTTGACTGTTTTAAGAGAAGATGTTTTAAACGAAGATTTTAAAGTTGACCTGGTTCCTTTGTATGATGAGTTTATGCTTTCAAAAAACCGGATTAAAAGAAAATATTTCCAAGATAACTTTGCTCAATCTGAGAAAAATCGTGTTAAAAGTAAATGGTTAGAAAAAATGAATCAATTGAAAAAACATATTTTGTTTTTTGATTTCCTTGAAAACCATTATGTTTCAAATGATGAAGTTTCAAAGCAACATTTGAGTGTGATAAAAAAATCAAATTTTATTAAAGAAAAGGATAATTCTACTATTCGGGCTACTCATCCGCCTCTTGAGACAATTGTGCTGACTTGTCAAGATAAAAAGACAGAAGTTAATGCTACTCCTTTCAAAATTGCTGATGATAAAACCCCTATTGTTAGTATTATTGAACAAAACAATTTTACTAATGAATCTCTGCATATCATTGGTCAACAGCTTGACCGTATTGAAGAAAAAATTGTTGAAAGAACTGTTTCCATAGAAAAACCTGTTTCTGAAAAATCTGTTTCTGTAAAAACTGAGAGGCCTTTGATTGATTTGCCCAATCAAAGAGAAAAAGTTATGTTCAAAACTTCTCAGTCTAAAATGCTTGAAGTTGTTGACAAAATGCTTTCTGACTTAAAAGTTAAAACTGAAGGTACATCTACAAATACAACTTGCACTATTTCAAAAAATGAAAAAGAAATTGTTTCTGATGAACATACTGATTCTGATACTGTTTCTTCGGTTTCTGCTACAAAGATTTTTGGTAACGATTTTCCAGAAATTAAAAGATTTGTTGGAAATCCGAAACCCGTGTCTTTTACAAAAAATTGGTATTCAAAGCCTACTCCTCCTGATATGCAATTTGAAGAAAGAGTTTTTCAAACACAGTTTTCTGTTTCTGCTGATAAACTTTATGAATGGAATATTGATGGTTTGTCTGAGCAAGAAATCATTAATAAAATGAGTCATATGTCCATGGTTGGTATTGCCTATCAAAATAACCATAATCTAGATCAGCCTGAAATTGTTAATTTGCTTGTTACTGGGTTTTCTGGAACTCTTCGAGGATGGTGGGATTCGTATCTCACAGAAGATTCCAAAGAATCTATTAAAAATGCTGTTAAAAAGAATGATGAAGGTTTGCCTATTTTTGATGAAAGTATTGGTCGCGGTATTCTTGATGGTGTAAATACTCTGATCTATACCATTCTCAAACATTTTGTTGGTACTCCATCTAATATTTCATCTCGTGTTTCTGATTTATTGAATAATTTGAGATGTCCTACTATGACTGATTACGGATGGTACCAAGATGTTTTTATTTCCAGGGTAATGCTTCGAAAAGATTGCCACAAGCCTTATTGGAAAGAAAGGTTTATTGACGGTCTGCCTCCAATCTTTGCTCATAAGGTAAAACAAGTGTTAATGGGAAAAAATGATTCTATTGATTATGATAACTTAACTTATGGAGATATTTTTAGTGCTATTAAAAAACTTGGTATTAACATGTGTAATGATGAAAAATTGTTAAAATACCATTTACAGAATAAGAAAAAAGCTAAATATGAAATGGGTAATTTTTGTGAACAATATGGTTTGCCCCCTATTGCTCCTTCCAGGCAAAAAGGGAAAAAACATGATAAAAGTCACAAAAATTATAATCATAACAAATATAAAAAATACAAAAATAATTTTGTCAAACCTAATGATTTTTATGCTAAAAAGAAAAATGTTTCCAAAAAATATGATAAACACATGCCAGGAAAAGGTAAATGTTTTAACTGTGGAAAATCTGGTCATTTCAGTAAAGATTGTAATCAAAAACCTGGTAAATTAAAGAATAAGTTTAACATGTTAAAAATTAATGATAAAGAGCAAGAAGAATTGTTCAGAATCCTTGAATCAAACAATCCGTCTGATTCTTTGGAAGATGACTTTTCCTCTTCATCTGATTCTTGTTACCAATCTGCTGATGATTCTTCTGATTCTCCTAATATTAAAATTGGCTGTAGAGATTCTTGTTGTAATATTATTAACTCTGTTAATACTCTCACTAAAAGCGAAGAAAATGAAAAATTAATAATCCAATTAATCAATCAAATTCAAAATCCTGAATTGCAAAAAGAATATTTAGATAAATTTAAGAAGAATTTGTTAAAAGATGAAACTGGTAAAAAATTAAAATCAACCATAAACTTTGAAGAAACTTTGGAAAGATTCAATAAAAAGAAATCCAAAGACTTAACTGTTAATGATCTTCAATCGGAAATCACTGTTGTTAAACAAGAAATGCTTGATTTAAAAAACGAGTTTAAAAATCTTAAGAATGATAATCAAAATATTAAACAAGAATTAATAATGTTAAAAATTGATAAAAGCCTTGATCACCAAATTGATAATGAAATAGATGAGCATAAAGATGGAGAAGAATCCAGTCAACAAGCTCTTCTTTCCGAAAAAGGTATTGTGGATCACTTCCAACTTAGTCCTGTCCATAAATTGATTCCTCCAAAATGGTTTACAAAAGTAAAAATTGTTGTTTCCCCGGATTATAATTTCACTGTTATTGCCATGATTGATTCAGGTGCAGATATGAACTGTATCCAAGAAGGATTGATTCCTTCAAAATATTTTGAAAAATCAACTGAAAGATTGGTTTCTGCTAATGGTTCTCAGATGAAAATTAAATATGAATTGAATAATGCTCACATATGCCATAATAATGTCAATTTTAAGATTCCTTCTGTTCTTGTTAAAAATTTAACTGATAAAGTAATTCTTGGTTTACCTTTTATAAATGCTTTATATCCTTTCCTTGTTGAACATGATGGAATTACCACTGATCCTTTTGGACAAAAAATAAAATTCAAATTTGCTTCAAAAACTGAAATAGATATTGACAATCTGACTTATGAAAAAGATTCTCCCATGCATACTCTTGTCCAAAAAATAATGATGAGTTCTTGTCCATATTCTAAAAATAATGCTCACCGAACTAATACTATTAATCGTCCTCACATTTTCAATACTTCTTTGCAGGAATCGGACGATGATGCGAGGATAAGTACCACTAATAAGTGGGATACTAGTAATATTTATACCTATACCACTAGTAAGTAGATTATTATGGCTTCAAAGGGAAAAGCTCATGTACAGGACTATGTCCAACCCAAAAGGTTCCCAATGGGACGACCTTTCATGATGCATGAAGGCGCTTCTTCTGGGGTAAAATCCAAGGAAGCAATATCCCTTCAAAGAGATGTCCCTGCAGAGGTGACATAATCTAATGGTGATATAATAATTGCTTTACAAGAAGTTTTAGCAAAAAATTTACAATTCCACAATGGTACCTACTCAGAATTACCAGCTTCTATTAAACTCATTCTTGATAACCTGCAATCTGCCTTTATCGAAAAACACAATGAGATTTTTCAACAAACGCTTCGAGCCCTTGAAATCCACCTGGTTAACCTCACTGCTCAAAATGAAGTTTACACACACTACTATAAAAAACCCTTTGCTTCAGACGATGATTTCATTCTAGAAAATGAGACTTTTGGAAGTCATCATGTTACCCATCCAAATATTACAAATGATCTTTATCTCAGTCAACTCTTTGGCAAAGAGGATATCCATTCAAAGGATAAAATGACTATAATGGGCACGGATTATGCTAGATTGAGCCTTAAGACCCAATCAGTTTTAAGAAGTGCTGTTGCCAACTTGCCAACAGATATACAATTACGTATTTTGGAAAGCAAGGCTATGTTTAGATCTTTTGATCTATGGTTCAAATATTTCAAAACACTTGTTACTGCCACTATTCCTGATCCAGATGAGTTAGATGAATATGATAATGTTTTTCTCCAAGCTGATTGGGAAGAACACTTTGGAAGTAGTCTCAGAGTATATGAAAAGCAACACCCATTTCCTGGCCTCCTGATAAATTTTGATGATGGTTCATATATTGCTGATGTTTCAGATGATGATGATGAATATGACAGAGACCCTTACTGGCTTTCTCAAATGTTTGAATATGGTTTAGTCCGATACATGAGATTAACAAGCCATTTTCAAGTAAGCCAACTCCCACAAATTATTCAAGATTCAGTTAAAAAATTCAATACTCCTTTTGTTACCATCAGATGTTGGAGTAAGTTACCACAATGGGAACGAGATAACTGGATGAATGTCCAGCCTTCAAAGCATCTCATTCTCATTAATGGCCATACTCACCAAGGGCCATGGTTTGAAGGAAATACTCATTTATCTTTTGCTGATCCTTTTACTCTCATAGAATGCTGGAGAAATTATTTTAATAACCAAATTATTAATATTGCCGACAGTCTATGGAAACACTACCATTTCATGGGGAGCACAGATAGAATTGTTGTCTTTGGTCCCAGACCATATTCTGATGCGGTTGCTCATTTAAGGGTGACTAACCATTGTAATCCTATAAAGTTTCTCATCCCAGGAAAACCTCCAGTATTTCAACCAATATTTTATTGTGGATTCTGTAATAAATATGCCATTTCCCATGATCATGATTGCCATTCTCCACAAGGTCCTTTTGATGGTTATCCTTCCGATGCTGCTTCCACTGATTAATACCAATAAAGATTGATTTTCAAGACATCCCGAATTTAGCGGAACACTTGTCCGTAATACACTTCAGTCAAAAGTTCCAATGAATGCTACTACTTCAAGGTTGCTTCAATATTCAGAATGTAATCCCTCACTCATGCTAAAGATCTTGCTTCTGACAAAGGATATTTTGGAGTCTTTCCAAAAAGAAAGGGGAGGATTTTCCATGATATTCCCTATGCTTTAGTCATCATTCCCTACACTATATTCCCTATGCTTTGGTCATCATTCTCTACACTTTGCCATGCTTCCTCTGACACCATCTACTACAAAGACAAGAATTTTGGGTTCTACAACTGATTCCCCACGTTTTGGGGCAAAAAAGGAAATTCACTATTCACTGTTACTATTCATCTGTCACTATTCACTGTCACTATTCACTGTTACTATTCACAGTTACTGTTCACTCCGAAATTTTGCCTATTTAAGGGGGGCTGTCCCTTATATTTCAAGTAAGTGTTTTGAGTGCTTAGTTCAGGACTTCTTCCCTAGAGAGAGTCTTCACTTGTGAGCCTTTCTTTGTGAGAATTCCTTGCTTACTACACTTCCTACCTTCTCTACAAAGCTTGTAATTCCTAAAGCCTTGTAACTATTTCCAACTTGTAATCACTACTACTGTAAGTGTTCAATTTTACTTTCAATAACAAGTAATTTCAGTTTTATGTTCATTACTTGCATTATCTTACTTGTTGCTATCGCCACCTTGGACGGATTACCGCCATCACGGACGGTTCTATAATTCTTTCTTTTCTTTAACTATTTAAGCTATACCCCCTACTTGGCTGGCTCTGCCGCCTACCTGGCTGGTCTTATAGCTTTGCATTTTCTTTCATTACTTTTACTTGCATTATTTTCAAGCTATATTATCACTGTATAACTGTGCTTCCGCTTCCAACGCCGTATATAAGAGTGGCTCTGATATATATATATATATATATATATATATATAAGACAAATAAATATCCCAACAAATTAAGAAAAGAAGTGTGTGCAGGACAAACCTAAACAATTAACAAGAAAATTAAAGAATATAAAAATAAAGGATAGAATGAGTCAACACTTAGGGGTGGTTGGAGTCCACACTAGATCATGGAGACAATTTCAATAGAAATCTTTCTTCATCAAAATAATCTCCTTTTGATAGGAATACAATACTTTGCTTATACAGGAATACTAAATCCTAATTCTAACTGGCATAGAAAACCCTAATTTCCTATTACAAATATAACCTTGCTTCTAAAATTAAAACACTAATAACCTAATTAAAAACTACTAGGACCTCAAATAAAAATATAATTGGACAATAAAAATACAATTGACTTACAAGATAAAATAAAACTAAATTAAAATAATATCTGAAAAAGACTCAAATCCATTTCCATTACTAGAAGAGTCTCCATTCACATGTACATGCTTACATCCCATCATCCAATAACATCTTAGAATGCCACCAATTCTATGAATGCTATCATGTCTTGCTTGAATAAGGAGCCTGCTGCACAAGAGTGAGTGGAATCCAGTTGACCAGACACACAATAAACAACTACAAGTTAGAGAAAGAACATCAGGAATAGCTACAAAATGCAACATTAGCAGTGAAAATTTCTCTCTTTGTTCAGCTTCTAATACAGAAAATACAAGACTCACAAAATTTTATACCCTCTGCTGTATTTTCAAACAACGGAACCCTGGTTATCAACTCTTTTCCTGCTGACAAACATTTTACAATAGAAGTAACATAAACCATAGGATGCAGACAGATTTATAGGCCACCTTAGACAACCTACTCCCTCAAAGCAAGAAGCAGAAGTATTTAGTCTTTAGAGAACCAAGCCTTTGGGCGTGGCAAATGCAAGCAGCTCCAACTTCTATCAAGGTTGTATTAAACACACAAGATTACAACATGGAATAAGGTGTACTAGATTGTTACTAGTGAATCATATCACATCCACGGCAATTTGGGGTATATATCCTGTAAGGATTGTGATTTAATTCAAACATCCAATATTTGAGTCGAATGCAATCAAACGTAATCTAGCATTACTACATTTCTCCTTTGGTATCAAAGCCCTAGAATCCTAAGTTTTAGGGTACATGAAATGCAGTTGCCTAGGCAAACTTGGCATTTTTCAGAGGGTCTTTCCCCTCAAGTTACTGATGATTCAAAATAATGCAGGAAAGTACACCAAGGATTGATGAACCTACAAACAATTTCCAACAATCTCAGTACTTCATATCATAAACTTTTCCTATATTTTACAACAGGTTGTACTATTATGATGACCTAAATCACTGAACTTGTACTTTGATTATTAATCACAACCTAATACTAAAAACATTAATATGGAAATTTACTCACAACCCAATACCAAACACATTAATATGGAAACTTACAGGCTTTCCATATTAATCACAACCCAATAACAACTAAACAGGCTTTCCTCAACTCAGATCTCCTAGGATTGCTAATGCACATTGCTTTTCAACGAGTGACCCAAAACAACAAAATTGTAATGAAGAAAATTTAATTCAACACCCACCAATATTCATATAGAATTTAGCAAAAAAAAAAACCATACATCATCAAAGTGCATTATTAGCATACAACAGATTGCACAAACTTGACACCAAATTGTTTTACCCATTTTTTTTAATTAATTTTTTACAACAAAAGAATACGAATAGCAAACACAACCTAGAATTTTTCATAAAGCAACAATGAAATTGAAACCCCAAAAACCGTGGGATTTACTGTACACAAGAAAGAAAAAAATTCACAGACAAACTCTATATGGGTTTCAATTGGAAGCTACAGCGATGGTAGGTTTGGGCTTGTTGGGTTCAGAGTCGGAGATGATGGGCTTGGAAAGCAAGAAAGGTCGGTCATGGGCCTCGTCGATTTCGTCTTCTTCGAGGTCGGTGGTGCCGAGGTTGAGACAGGAGCAGCGTTCCAGTGAGGCGAAGAAGGCGGAGGCTACGTTGGAGCCTACCAAGTTGGCCGCACGATCTATCTTTTCGCACGATATGAAGCTGCAGTTTTTCTCCATCGTTGGATCTTTTCTTCGTTTCTTTGATGATTTTGTTTTCAGAGAGAGAGGATAGTGTAAAGATAGGAGGAGATAGGATGTGAATGCAAATGTAACTGAACGTCGTCGTTGTCCGTTATATGGGCACTCGCAGGAAAATTGACCTATTTTTTATTTCTAAAAGCATTGGATTTAACAAAAATAGGGGGTATTTGGTTTGTGTTTCAATCAATCATTTTCAGTTTTTAAACAATATTATATGTATTTTTACATACTTTTTCATTCACATGTATTTTCACAAATATTTTTAAATAACAATTTTCAGTTTTTAAACACATATACCAAACAGACCTAATTTCTTTTCTCTCATTTTCTATTTTATTATTTGGGTAATTTTTTTTATTTTATATTTTTTTAAAGGCAATAGGGAAAGGTAACGGAGCATACAATACGAGGACCGCAATCCTTTGACGAAAGCTGGGCCATCCAAACAGGTGTATGTTGTTGTCAATAAATTTGATTAGGACTCTGTCTAGACTCTAAGACACTAATCTATCATGTATTTACCCTCTCATATTGGGTAGATCCTACATCTACACAAACATGGGTTAAAGTTGGCTTGGGTTTGAGGTTAACCCACCAATTGAATGGATAACCAAGTTATACGTTTTTAGACCATTTAAAACACAAGTTGATTAACCAAGATATTTAGCCAAGTGATTACATAGGTAAATTATTCAAAACTAGGTTAACACAAGTATATCATATCATGTAAATAATGAAAATAAAGAACACAATGATAAAATAATCAAAGAAAACCAAACCAGTAAAAACCTGGGAAGGATTTAACCTAACTATCTTCAAAGTAAAACAGATCCACTATGAAAGAATTGAAGTTTTACAATAGCAATTTAGACCACTAACATCCTATTGCTATCTCGAGTAAAAAACTTACTACCACGACTACGTGACAGCTCTGAGTCTACGAACTATTTCTTTCTTGGATTCACAACAACCATAAGTACTCTCACTTGTGTTTTTCTTTAAGTTCTTTATGTAGCAACTGAAACAATCATCAAGCTCTCAACATCAATCTTGATCTTGGTAAGCCTAAGTGTGTATGAAGGCAAACACCTCTAGATCTCACAAGAGATTCACACACACAACATAAACAACAACTTGAAAACGTGGCTAGAGTTTTTCCTTTTATATTTAAAGCAAAACATAAAAAACCCTACAAGTCATATAGGCTTGGGCTGAGTTGGAAAATTCTACAGAAAAACATTTTGCACAAGCTTGGATCGATCAAGTCTAATTTTCGATCAATCGAGCCTTGCAGAAAGTGAATAGTAATTTTCTGCAATTACTCGATTCCAACTTTACAATAAATAAACTCTGAGTAGCCTAAAACTAGACTCTAAGTTTTGATCATGGTTTGCCAACATTACATATTGAAGTTTTAAAACATTTAGATCCCAAATCCTTAGAACTTAACAAACTCCCCCTTTGGCAATCCGTGACAAAACACATAATAAAACAAAATGCTCAAAGTTACAAAAACAGCCCATTACAATAAAATTGCCTAACCAAAAACAATTCAACCTAACTACTATTTATCAGTTACAAGTGTAGACAACAGCACGACTGAATTAACTTGTATATTCCTGAAACACTTAACAAACACATAAACGCATGTGCAAAAAATACAAGTAAAACAAAATAAATTCTTGATTTCACAAAAACATAAAATTAAAGACATATATAATGAATAACCTCATAATATAAATCAATAGCCAATGTAGCACAATGTGAAACAAGAAACATAAATAAAAAAATAATGTCTCCCCCTAACATATACATCACATAAAAATAAATACATCAAGATAAATACGTCATGAGCCAAAAAAAAAAAAAAAAAAAAAAATATATATATATATATATATATATATATATATATATATATATATATATATATATATATATATATATCCATAAAGGGGGGAGGGACACGGCGTTGGAAGCGGATGCACAGTTATACAGTGATAATAGTATAATTGGAAAATAATGCAAGTAAAAGGTATGCAAGTAAAAGAGAAGCTATAAGACCGGCCAAGTAGGCGGCAGAGCCAGCCAAGTAGGGGGTATAGCTTGTATATTTAGAGTAAAGGAAAGAATTATAGAACCGTCCGTGATGGCGGTAATCCGACCATGGTGGCGGTGGCAATAAGTAAGATAATGCAAGTAATGAACATAATACTGAAATTACTTGTTATTGAAAGTAAAATTGAACACTTACAGTAGTAGTGATTACAAGTTGGAAATAGTTACAAGGCTTTAGGAGTTACAAGCTTTGTAGAGAAAGTAGGAAGTGAAATAGGAAGTGTAAGCAGGGAGATATTCTTACAATAGAAAGGCTCTCAAGGGTAGTCTCTCTCTAAGGAAGAAGCTCTGAAGAAACACTTAAACAAACACTTACTTGAATACAAGGGACAGCCCCCCTTAAATAGGCAAAATAATTGAGTGAACAGTAATAGTGAATAGTACCCATGAATAGTGACGGGTGAATAGTGACAGGTGAATAGTGATATGAATAGTAAATTTCCTTTTATGCCCAAAACTTGGAGAATCATTTGGGGAACTCATCATTATTGTTTTTGTAGTAGATAGTGTCAGATGCATTATGGCAAAATATAGGAATCATTGCCTAGTAGAAGGAACCAAAACATAGTCTTGTCTTGTAGCACTTATTGGATCTTTTGGAGCATTCTGAATGTTTGAAGCAAAGTTGAAGTAGTAATATTCCTTGGGACTATTGACTGAAGTGTATTCCGCCAAATTCGGGATGTTCTTGAAAATCAATCTTTATTGGTCTAATCAGTGGAAGCAGCATCGGAAGGATAACCATCAAAAGGGCCTTGTGGAGAATGGCAATCATGATTATGAGAAGTGGCATATTTATTACAGAATCCACAGTAAAAAATTGGTTGAAATACTGGGGGTTTCCCTGGGATGAGAAACTCAACAGGATTACAGTGGTTAGTGGCCCGTAAATGAGCAACTGCATCAGAATATGGTCTGGGACCAAAGACAGCAATTCTATCTGTGCTACCTATGAAATGGTAGTGTTTCCAGAGACTGTCAGCAACATTAATAATTTGGTTATTGAAATAATTTCTCCAGCATTCTATAAGAGTAAGAGGATCAGCAAAAGATAAATGAGTATTTCCTTCAAACCATGGCCCTTGGTGAGTATGACCATTAATGAGAATGAGATGCTTTGAAGGCTGAACATTCATCCAATTGTCTTGTTCCCATTGTGGTAACGTACTCCAACATCTGATGGTAACAAAAGGAGTATTGAATCTTCTAACTGACTCTTTAATAATTTGTGGGAGTTGGCTTATTTGAAAATGGTTTGTTAATCGCATGTATCTGACTAAACCATATTCAAACATTTGGGAAAGCCAGTAAGGATCTTTATCATATTCATCATCATCTGAAATATCAGAAATATATGAACCATCGTCAAAATTTATCAAAAGACCAGGAAATGGGTGTTGCTTTTCATATACTCTGAGACTACTTTCAAACTTTTCCTCCCAATCAG
This sequence comes from Quercus parvula, assembly GCA_030820535.1. Classification (NCBI taxonomy): domain Eukaryota; kingdom Viridiplantae; phylum Streptophyta; class Magnoliopsida; order Fagales; family Fagaceae; genus Quercus; species Quercus parvula. The sequence goes on from JAUAME010000008.1 coordinate 18,218,487, forward strand.
CTTGGAGAAAAACATTATCATCTTCATCTAACTCATCTGGATCAGGAATAGTAGCAGTAACAAGTGTTTTGAAATATTCGAACCATAGATCAAAAGATCTAAACATAGCCTTGCTTTCCAGAATACGTAATCGTATATCTGTTGGCAAGTTGGCAACAGCACTTCTTAAAACTGATTGAGTCTTAAGGCTCAATCTAGCATAATCTGTGCCCATTATAGTCATTTTATCCTTTGAATGGATATCCTCTTTGCCAAAGAGTTGACTGAGATAAAGATCATTTGTAATATTTGGATGGGTAATATGATGACTTCTAAAGGCCTCATTTTCTAGAATGAAGTCATCTTCTGAAGCAAAGGTTTTTTTATAGTAGTGTGTGTAAACTTCATTTTGAGCAGTGAGGTTAACCAGGTGTATTTCAAGGGCTCGAAGTGTTTGTTGAAAAATATCATTGTCTTTTTCGAGAAATGCAGATTGCAGGTTATCAAGAATGAGTTTAATAGAAGCTGGTAATTCTGAGTAGGTACCATTGTGGAATTGTAAATTTTTTGCTAAAACTTCTTGTAAAGCAATTATTATATCACCACTAGAGTATGTCACCTTTGCAGGGACATCTCTTTGAAGGGATATTGCTTCCTTGGATTTTTCCCCAGAAGAAGCGCCTTCATGCATCATGAAAGGTCATCCCATTGGGAGCCTTTTGGGTTGAGAATAGTCCTGTGCAGGAGCTTTTCCCTTTGAAGCCATAATAATCCACTTACTAGTGGTATAGGTATAAATATTACTAGTATCCCACTTATTAGTGGTACTTATCCTTGCATCATCGTCTGATTCCTGCAAAGAAGTTTTGAAAATGTGAGGGCGATTGATAGTATTAGTTCTGTGAGCATTAATTTTAGAATATGGACAAGAATTCATCATTATTTCTTGGACAAGAGTATGCATGGGAGAATCTCTTTCATAAGTCAGATTGTCAATATCTATTTCAGTTTTTGAAGCAAATTTGAATTTTATTTTTTGTGCAAAAGGATCAGTAGTAATTCCATCATGTTCAACAAGGAAAGGATATAAAGCATTTATAAAAGGTAAACCAAGAATTACTTTATCAGTCAAATTTTTAACAAGAACAGAGGGAATCATAAAATTGACATTGTTATGGCATATTTGAGCATTATTCAATTCATACTTAATTTTCATATGAGAACCATTAGCAGAAACCAATCTTTCGGTTGATTTTTCAAAATATTTTGAAGGAATCAATCCTTCTTGAATGCAGTTCATATCTGCACCTGAATCAATCATTGCAACAACAGTGAAATGATAATCTGGAGAAACAACAATTTTTACTTTTGTAAACCATTTTGGAGGAATCAATTTATGGACAGGGCTAAGTTGGAAGTGGTCAACAATACCTTTTTCAGAAAGAAGAGCTTGTTGACTGGATTCGTCTCCATCTTGATGCTCATCTTGTTCATTATCAATTTGTTGATGATCAAGATTTTTATCAATTTTTAACATTATTAATTCTTGTTTAATATCTTGATTATCATTTTTAAGATTTTTAAGATCATTTTTTAAACCAAGCATTTCTTGTTTAACAACAGTGATTTCCAATTGGAGATCATTAACAGTTAAATCTTTGGATTTCTTTTTATTGAATCTTTCCAAAGTTTCTTCAAAGTTTATGGTTGGTTTTAATTTTTTACCAGTTTCATTTTTTAACAGATTCTTCTTAAATTTATCTAGATATTCTTTTTGCAATTCAGGATTTTGGATCTGATTGATTAATTGGATTATTAATTTTTCATTTTCTTCGCTTTTAGTGAGAGTATTAACAGAGTTAATAATATTACAACAGGAATCTCTACAGCCAATTTTAATATTAGGGGAATCAGAAGAAGAAAAATCATCTTCCAAAGAATCAGACGAATTGTGCGAATCAAGGATTCTGAACAATTCTTCTTGCTCTTTATCATTAATTTTTAACATGTTAAACTTATTCTTTAATTTACCAGGTTTTTGATTGCAATCTCTACTGAAATGACCAGGTTTTCCACAGTTAAAACATTTACCTTTTCCTGTCATTTGTTTATCATATTTTTTGGAAACATTTTTCTTTTTAGCATAAAAATCATTTGGTTTGACAAAATTATTTTTGTATATTTTATATTTGTTATGATAGTTTTTGTGACTTTTAACATGTTCTTTCCCTTTTTGCCTGGAAGGAGCAATAGGGGGCAAACCATATTGTTCACAAAAATTACCCATTTCATATTTAGCTTTTTTCTTATTCTGTAAATGGTATTTTAACAATTTTTCATCATTACACATGTTAATACCAAGTTTTTTAATAGCACTAAAAATATCTCCATAAGTTAAGTTATCATAATCAATAGAATCATTTTTTCCCATTAACACTTGTTTTACCTTATGAGCAAAGATTGGAGGCAGACCGTCAATAAACCTTTCTTTCCAATAAGGCTTGTGGCAATCTTTTCGAAGCATTACTCTGGAAGTAAAAACATCTTGGTACCACCTGTAATCAGTCATACTAGGACATCTCAAATTATTTAATAAATCAGAAACTCGAGATGAAATATTAGATGGAGTACCAACAAAATGTTTGAGAATGGTATAGATCAGAGTATTCACACCATCTAGAATACCACGACCAATACTTTCATCAAAAATAGGCAAACCTTCATCATTCTTTTTAACAGCATGTTTAACAGATTCTTTGGAATCTTCTGTGAGATATGAATCCCACCATCCTCGAAGAGTTCCAGAAAAACCAGTAACAAGTAAATTAACAATTTCAGGCTGATCTAAATCATGGTTATTTTGATAAGCAATACCAACCATGGACATATGACTCATTTTATTAATGATTTCTTGCTCAGAGAAACCATCAATATTCCATTCATAAAGCTTATCAGCAGAAACAGAGAACTGTGTTTGAAAAATTCTTTCTTCAAATTGCATATCAGGAGGAGTAGGTTTTGAATACCAATTTTTTGTAAGAGACATAGGAGTTGGATTTCCAACAAATCTTTTAATTTCTGGAAAATCATTACCAAAAATCTTTGTAGCAGAAACAGAAGAAACAGTATCAGAATCAGTTTGTTCATCAGAAACAATTTCTTTTCCTTTCTTTGAAATAGTACAAGTTGTATTTGTAGAAGTACTTTCAGTTTTAACCTTTAAGTCAGCAAGCATTTTATCAACAACCTCAAGTATTTTAGACTGAGAAGTCTTGAACATAACTTTCTCGCTGGGTAAATCTATCAAAGGTTTCTCAGTTTTTACAGATTTTTCTGAAGCAGGTTTTTCTATGGAAACAGTTTTTTCAATAATCTTTTCTTCAATACGATCAAGCTGTTGACCAATAACATGCAAAGACTCATTAGTAAAGTTGTTTTGTTCAATAACACTGTAAATAGGGGTTTTATCATCGGCAATTTTAAAAGGAGTAGCATTAACTTCTGTCTTTTTATCTTGACAAGTTAGCACAATTGTCTCAAGAGGCGGATGAGTAGCCCGAATAGTAGATTTATCCTTTTCTTTAATAAAATTTGATTTTTTTATTACACTCAAATGCTGCTTTGCAACTTCATTATTTGAAACATAATGGTTTTCAAGAAAATCAAAAAACAAAATATGTTTTTTAAATTGATTCATTTTTTCTAACCATTTACTCTTAACACGGTTTTTCTCAGATTGAGCAAAATTATCTTGGAAATATTTTCTTTTAATCCGGTTTTTTGGAAGCATAAACTCATCATACAAAGGAACCAAATCAACTTTAAAATCTTCATTTAAAACAGTCAAAACTCTTAATTGCTTAACATAACCAGAAGGATCAATAGGAGGGAAATCTCTTTCGGATAGACAAATAGAATTACCATCGTCTTCTTCTTCACTAGCAGGCTTGCCATTTGGAGAGGAAGATTCTGGTTTGGTGGAATAGTAAACATCACTTACTTTATCATCTGAAATTCCTTTTAATTTTAAATCAACAGGTTTTTCCAAAAATTCATTGAGATCTTGATCTCTTTTAGAAATTTTGTCAGATTTGAAATCAGTAGGTTTTGAAAAATTCTTTTTCAAAAATTCATTGAGATCTTGGTCTCGTTTTGAAATACTTTCAGATTCAGCAAAGGAATGTCTTCCTTCGTTGATTCTTAGGGGTTTACTATTTTGAAAACTTATTTTAACAGTACCGTCAAGATATTGTTGAATATGAGTAAGATCAAGCTCATCAAAAATGGGTTTGGCAATAGGAGATTCTTGTTCCAAGAACCATTCAGTGGGAAGTTTGACGTCTTGCCATTGAATCATTTTTGGAATTTGAATTTTTGCATCAGGAGTTGAGCATTTGATTAACATAGTTTTACCAGAAGGTTCTCTATGATTTATAGCACTAGGATTTAATTGAGTACCCAATAATCTATAATAAATGCGATAAATCAAAGCAAAAGGTTTACTACCTTCTTCCATGTGATATCCAGATGAAGCAATATTTAAAGTCAAAGCCTTAACAATGTTAGCATCATCTAAAGCCAAAGTAAGATCAGGATAACAACTAAAGTAAACAGGACCATCATACAAAGAAGCAGTAATCATACCAAGGATGCTATCTTTAAAGTGTTTGAATCTAGCATCACGTAAACACATAAGAACAGAAGCATTAATGCCCTTTCGGGTAAGAGGTTTGATAGCAACTTGAACCATACCAATATGCAGGTAACTGAACTTTTTAGAAGCAAGAAATTCACTAATATTCTTTTTAGTAAATAAGCAACATTTTTCATGAGTTTTTGAAATAGAGAATATTTGTTCAACAGTTCTAACTTTATAAGCAGAATGAAAAGTATTTTCAGCCCAACTTATTTTATAAACATTTTTTGTATCAACCTTAGGAATAGTCCATTTAGTAAAATCAGGGATCTCACTATCATCAACATTGTGATCTTCTTCATTTACAATATCAGGAGGACAACCAGTCCTGGAGCTGATAGAAGAGTTGGATCTCCACAATCTATCCATACTATCCTAGGTTTAACACTCAATTATCATGTTTTTCTCACAACCGTTGCAGTTCGTAACACATACCCTAACCAACCTTATACCTCTCATGCCCTACACGCCCTCTCTTGGCTTAAACGGGCCTTACAGTTCGGTTCTAGGAATTCACTTTACGACTAGGGTGGCGCCAACGACGGTAAGAAGGGGACACAACAACTGAGCACCAAAGTTTCGGGTAGACACAGACGGAGAGACAGAGAACACAACAACACTATCGACGGCCAGAAAAGAGTGGCTCTGATACCATAAAGGGGGGAGGGACACGGCGTTGGAAGCGGATGCACAGTTATACAGTGATAATAGTATAATTGGAAAATAATGCAAGTAAAAGGTATGCAAGTAAAAGAGAAGCTATAAGACCGGCCAAGTAGGCGGCAGAGCCAGCCAAGTAGGGGGTATAGCTTGTATATTTAGAGTAAAGGAAAGAATTATAGAACCGTCCGTGATGGCGGTAATCCGACCATGGTGGCGGTGGCAATAAGTAAGATAATGCAAGTAATGAACATAATACTGAAATTACTTGTTATTGAAAGTAAAATTGAACACTTACAGTAGTAGTGATTACAAGTTGGAAATAGTTACAAGGCTTTAGGAGTTACAAGCTTTGTAGAGAAAGTAGGAAGTGAAATAGGAAGTGTAAGCAGGGAGATATTCTTACAATAGAAAGGCTCTCAAGGGTAGTCTCTCTCTAAGGAAGAAGCTCTGAAGAAACACTTAAACAAACACTTACTTGAATACAAGGGACAGCCCCCCTTAAATAGGCAAAATAATTGAGTGAACAGTAATAGTGAATAGTACCCATGAATAGTGACGGGTGAATAGTGACAGGTGAATAGTGATATGAATAGTAAATTTCCTTTTATGCCCAAAACTCGGAGAATCATTTGGGGAACTCTACATTATTGTTCTTGTAGTAGATAGTGTCAGATGCATTATGGCAAAATATAGGAATCATTGCCTAGTAGAAGGAACCAAAACATAGTCTTGTCTTGTAGCACTTATTGGATCTTTTGGAGCATTCTGAATGTTTGAAGCAAAGTTGAAGTAGTGGCATTCCGTAGAACTTTTGAAGCCTTATTTCTTGAAGCAGGTATTCAGTTAAATATTAATTTCTACTCCTCAGGATTCTCTTCATCATGTGCAAACCAATTTTGTGGATAAGGATAGATTTGATATCCGGGGTCCTTTGCCACAGAGACCTGAGAAGCTTTTTCATCGTCTGAATTGGTAGCATCAGAATTAGGAGTTTCATCATCTTTAACCATCTTAGATAGTAGTGCATATAAAGCATCAGGATCATTACGGATCGCATCTAAAGGAGAACTTTTCTTTTTGGATCTAGTGGAAGATGCAATATTTTTTGTTGATGAGGAAGCAGGTGCATTAGTTGCAACTGTTTGCAATGGAGTAGTAATCTTTAATGGAGAAACATGTGAAGCAAGGAAGTCCCTTTCAACATTGTTAATAATAGAATCAGTGTGAGAAAACCTATCCCACCACTTAACATACCAGCATCGTGCAAGAACATCATCTTCTTTGGCATATTGCCATTTCAAAATCCATGGAGTCTTATATTTTTTGATAAAATGAAGTAGAGGGGGAAATTTGGCTTTATGAATATCAGGTTTGAATTTTAATGAGAAATTTCTGAAACAATCTGTTAATTGTGCAGGAAATATTTCAACGGCTGAACCAAATTGGGTCCACCATCGGATAAACCAGAGGGGGAAAGGAGAATCAAAATCTTTGTGAAAATTGACAAACCATGAGTGGGACATGGTTTCATTTTGGTGAAGCATGAATCTGAACCAGGCTGTAATATAATCATGGTAAGAGTAAGGAATAGGGTAATTTGGTAATGACCTTGTAGCAGTAGGACAGGGGCCCCACATTTCCTCTGAAATAATGTGTTTTAGATAAAGACTGTGGTAAATAATTTTTTTCTCTATCATTCTTGTCTCTAATAGGATTAATTTCAACTGAATCTTCCTGTCGTAATATTGCAGTATAATATTGCACCGTCTTTTGGTTGTGCTCAGGAATCCAATGAAATAATGGGGGAAAGTAGCTGGTAGCAAGTCTAAAAGGATTAGTAATGGAGGCCCTATTAGGCTCTACAGAGAACAGGTTTTGAACATATCGTTTTTTAACATATTGGGAAGCATTGGGATTTCTAGGGAAACCAGTTTGAATAGGTTGGGGGCTATGAACCAAAGTATAGGGATCATAAGTAGAAGCTAAAACAGAAGAGTAGTTAGTTTTGGGAATAGTTCCTAAAGTAGTGAATCGGTTAACAGTGTTTATGGGGGAAGCAGGTTGAGCTTTGGCAATTTGGTTACTATTGTCAGGCGTCTTGTCATTCGACCTTCTACTTGCCATAATGACACTGCAGAAATTCACGGGTAAGGAAATCAGGAATGGTATTTTGGGATCCTTTAATATATTCAATATCAAAATCAAACACACTCAAAATAGCTTGCCACCTAGCAAAAATATGTTTTGAAGCAATATTTTCAACATCTTTTTCAATAACATATTTAGCACTTTTGCAATCAATTCGTAGCAGAAATTTTTGGTTTAATAAATCACTTTGAAATTTTGAAATACATAGAACTGTAGATAAAATTTCTTTTTTAATAGTACTGTAATTTAACTGTGCATTATTCCAAATACCAGAATAGAAACGGACAATTTGCTCAGGTGACTCTGGTGAAACTCTTTGTTTCAGAATACCTCCATAACCAAAATCCGAGGCATCTGTTTCAACAACTTTGAAAGCACTAACAGTGGGAATACCGAGACAAGGCAAAGTTTTAACATGAGATTTAATTTGTTTAACAAGGGAAGTATGGATGTCAGACCAAGGGGGAGGATTACTCTTTAACCTATCAAATAGAGGCTTACATTGCTTTCTCATATCTTTGTAAAAATCAGCAACATAATTTAATGACCCAAGAAATCTTTGGAGCTGAGTTTTTTCAGTGATCACATCAGGAAACTTATCAGCAAATTGGATGGCCCTATCAATAGGACGAATCTGTCCTTCAGAGATGTCAAAGCCAAGAAAACGGACTTTTGTTTGAAACAATTTGACCTTTTTAGCAGAGACAACAAGACCATTTCTTTTGATAGTATCTAAAAATGAATGCAAGTGTTTCCAATGTTCATCAATAGAACTGGAGTAGACAAGAACATCATCAATGTAAACAATGGTAAAATGACTGAATGAATTAAAAATATCATTCATAATGTTTTGAAACTCACTTGGGGCATTCTTAAGACCAAAAGGCATAACATTCCACTCATAATGTCCAAAAGGAGTGGTAAAAGCAGTTTTGTACCTATCTTTTTCGCTAATCTGGATTTGCCAGAACCCAGACTTCATGTCAAACTTGGAGAATATCACGGCTTCACTCAGCCTATGAACCAGGTCATTCTTATTGGGAATAGGATACCTAATCCATTCTAAAACCTTATTCAAAGGTTTATAGTTAATTACTAATCGAGGAGTTCCTCTTTCAATCTCAGCATTTTTCTGAACATAAAAAGCAGAACAAGACCAAGGGGACTTGCTATTCCTAATCAATTTTTTCTCCAATAAATCATTAATTTCTTTTTGACAAAATTCAACAGTTTCAGCATTCATTTGAATAGGACGAGCTTTGGTGGGGATATTTTTCTCATGAAAATCTTTAACATAAGGCAAATCAACAATATGTTTCTTTCTATGCCAAAAAGCATTAGGAACATCAGAACAAACATTATCAATCAACATTTTTTGAAAATTATCAATTTTTGATTGTAATAATTTATTAGAAATTTGTTCAGCAATTTTCTTGTATCTAACTTCTTGTTGAAGGAAGTTAAGGTGTTTAACTTTAGCATGGATCAAGTTTAAAGCATCATCAATTTCAGTTTTAGAAGCAAATTTGAATTTTACTCTTTGTCCAAAAGGATCAGTAGTAATCCCATCATGTTCAACAAGAAAAGGATACAAAGCATTTATAAAAGGCAAACCAAGAATCACTTTATCAGTTATATTTTTGACAAGAACAGAAGGAATCTTGAAACAAACATTATCATGGCAAACATGAGCATTATTCAATTCATATTTGATTTTCATTTGGGAACCATTAGCTGAGACCAATCTTTCGGTTGATTTTTCAAAATATTTTGAAGGGATCAATCCTTCTTGGATACAGTTCATATCCGCACCAGAATCAATCATGGCAATAACAGTGAAATGATAATCAGGAGAAACGACAATTTTAACTTTTGTAAACCATTTTGGAAGAAGTATTTTATTGACAAGAGCAAGTTGAGAATCAATGAAAACATCAGTAATACCTTTATCAGAAAGAAGAACCTGTTGACTGGATTCATCTCCATCTTTGTGCTCATCATGTTTTTTACCAGTTGTACCAACTTTTAGCATTATCAGCTCTGGATTAATATTCTTATTTTTATGTTTTAACTCGCTTATCTCTTGTTTAATAATATTAATTTCATGCTGTAAATCATTAACAGTTAAATCTTTGGATTTTTCTTTACTTTTAGTAAGAGTTTTAACAAATTTAATATTTTTGCAGGGGATTATTTTTAACAGATTTAACAAGTTTAAAAAATTATCTTCCAAAGAATTAGACGAATTATTTGATTCAAGGATTTTAAATAGTTCTTTTTTATTTCTATTATCAATTTTTAACATGTGAAACTTATTTTTAAACTTACCAAGTTGTTTATATTTTTGAGAAACATTTTTTTCTTTAGCATGAAAATCATTTGATTTAACAAAGTTGTTTTTGTATCTTTTATATTTTTTATGACTATATATTTTGTAATTCTTATCATGTTTCTTCCCTTTTTGTCTAATAGGAGGCAGATCATTTTGTTTACAAAAATTAGCTTTTTTCTTAATCTGTAATTGATACATTAATAGTTTTTTATTATTACCCAAACTAGCATCAAATTTTTTAATAGCATTAAAAATATTATCATAGGTTAGGTTATCATAATTAAGAGAATCATTTGTACTCATTAATACCTGCTTTTCCTTATGAGCAAAGATTGGAGGCAAACCGTCAATAAACCTTTCTTTCCAACAAGGTTTATGGCAATCTTGCTGAAGCATATCCCTGGAAACAAAAACATCTTGATACCATTTGTAACCAATCATAGTAGAACATCTTAAAATGTTTGACAGTCCAAAAACACGAGGTGAAATATTAGAAGGAAGATCAACAAAAGTATCACAACCAATATGCTTGGCAAAAATAGGCAAACCTGTGGGATATAGATCCCGCCATTTATGAAGAGTGCTAGAAAAATCATTAACAAGTAAATCAACAATATCAGTTTGATCAATGTCATGAGCAATACCAACTGCAGACATATGACTTATGATTTTTTGTTCAGATAATTCAGCAATATTCCATTTGTAAGTTTTATCAATAGAAATAGAAAATTGTGGTTGAAAAATTCTTTTTTGAAATTGTATATCTGGAGGAATAGATTCGGAATACCAATTTTGTGTAAAAGACATAGGTTTGGAATTTTCAACAAATCTTTTGATTTCTGGTAATTCATCATTTAAAATCTCTTTAGCAGGAACAGAAGAAATAGTGTCAGAATTAGTATGTTCATCAGAAACAGTCTCTTTTTCATTTTTTGAAATAGTGCAAGGTGTACTTCTAGAAGTACCTTCAATTTTTATTTTCAAATCCGAAAGCATTTTATCAACAATTTCAAGCATGTTAGACGGAGAGGTTTTGAGCAGAACTTTCTCCTTTTGACTGGATAAATCAAATAAAGGTTTCTCAATTAAAACAGATTTTTCAGAAGCAGTATTTTCAATATGGTCAGGTTGTTGGTCCATGACATGCAAAGATTTATTAGTAGAGTTGGGTTGTTCAATAAGACTAGTGATAGGAGTTTGATCATTAGAAATTTTAAAAGAAGATGTTTTAACAAAATTTGATTTCTTTATCATATTCAAATGCTGTTTTGAAGTTTCATTATTTGGAACATAATAGTTTTCAAGGAAATCAAAGAATAAAATATGTTTTTTCAATTGTTTCATTTTTTCTAACCATTTACTCTTGACATGGTTTTTTTCAGACTGAGCAAAATTATTTTGGAAGTATTTTCGTTTAATTTGATTTTTTGAAAGCATAAATTCATCATACAAGGGAATCAAATCAACTTTAAAGTTTTCATTTGAAACAGTCAAAATTCTTAATTGGTTAACATAGTTAAAATTATTAGTGGGAGTAAAGTTGGGATTAACAGATTTATCATTATCCCTTTCTTTAGTAGTTTTTCTATACAAACAAGAAGCATCAGAATAATATTTGAAACAAACATGATCATTCAAAGAAACATCATCCATAGAAAGAGTATTATTTTTAAAATTCTTAAATTTAGTATCATGTGAACACATGAGAACAGTAGCACCACAACTCTCAACATTGTGATCTTCTTCATTTACAACACCAAGAGGACAATCAGTCCTGGAGCTGATAGAAGAGTTGGATCTCCACAATCTATCCATACTATCCTAGTTTTAACACTCAATTATCATGTTTTTCTCACAACCGTTGCATTTCGTAACACATACCCTAACCAACCTTATACCTCTCATGCCCTACACGCCCTCTCTTGGCTCAAACGGGCCTTACAGTTCGGTTCTAGGAATTCACTTTACGACTAGGGTGGCGCCAACGACGGTAAGAAGGGGACACAACAACTGAGCACCAAAGTTTCGGGTAGACACAGACGGAGAGACAGAGAACACAACAACACTATCACCGGCCAGAAAAGAGTGGCTCTGATACCATAAAGGGGGGAGGGACACGGCGTTGGAAGCGGATGCACAGTTATACAGTGATAATAGTATAATTGGAAAATAATGCAAGTAAAAGGTATGCAGCAATGTTGTGTCCCTCCCCCCTTTATGGTATCAAAGTTTCGGGTAGACACAGACGGAGAGACAGAGAACACAACAACACTATCGATGGCCAGAAAAGAGTGGCTCTGATACCACCCCCTTTATGGTATCTGAGCCACTCTTTTCTGGCCATCGATAGTGTTGTTGTGTTCTCTGTCTCTCCGTCTGTGTCTACCCGAAACTTTGGTGCTCAGTTGTTGTGTCCCCTTCTTACCGTCGTTGGCGCCACCCTAGTCGTAAAGTGAATTCCTAGAACCGAACTGTAAGGCCCGTTTGAGCCAAGAGAGGGCGTGTAGGGCATGAGAGGTATAAGGTTGGTTAGGGTATGTGTTACGAAATGCAACGGTTGTGAGAAAAACATGATAATTGAGTGTTAAAACTAGGATAGTATGGATAGATTGTGGAGATCCAACTCTTCTATCAGCTCCAGGACTGATTGTCCTCTTGGTGTTGTAAATGAAGAAGATCACAATGTTGAGAGTTGTGGTGCTACTGTTCTCATGTGTTCACATGATACTAAATTTAAGAATTTTAAAAATAATACTCTTTCTATGGATGATGTTTCTTTGAATGATCATGTTTGTTTCAAATATTATTCTGATGCTTCTTGTTTGTATAGAAAAACTACTAAAGAAAGGGATAATGATAAATCTGTTAATCCCAACTTTACTCCCACTAATAATTTTAACTATGTTAACCAATTAAGAATTTTGACTGTTTCAAATGAAAACTTTAAAGTTGATTTGATTCCCTTGTATGATGAATTTATGCTTTCAAAAAATCAAATTAAACGAAAATACTTCCAAAATAATTTTGCTCAGTCTGAAAAAAACCATGTCAAGAGTAAATGGTTAGAAAAAATGAAACAATTGAAAAAACATATTTTATTCTTTGATTTCCTTGAAAACTATTATGTTCCAAATAATGAAACTTCAAAACAGCATTTGAATATGATAAAGAAATCAAATTTTGTTAAAACATCTTCTTTTAAAATTTCTAATGATCAAACTCCTATCACTAGTCTTATTGAACAACCCAACTCTACTAATAAATCTTTGCATGTCATGGACCAACAACCTGACCATATTGAAAATACTGCTTCTGAAAAATCTGTTTTAATTGAGAAACCTTTATTTGATTTATCCAGTCAAAAGGAGAAAGTTCTGCTCAAAACCTCTCCGTCTAACATGCTTGAAATTGTTGATAAAATGCTTTCGGATTTGAAAATAAAAATTGAAGGTACTTCTAGAAGTACACCTTGCACTATTTCAAAAAATGAAAAAGAGACTGTTTCTGATGAACATACTAATTCTGACACTATTTCTTCTGTTCCTGCTAAAGAGATTTTAAATGATGAATTACCAGAAATCAAAAGATTTGTTGAAAATTCCAAACCTATGTCTTTTACACAAAATTGGTATTCCGAATCTATTCCTCCAGATATACAATTTCAAAAAAGAATTTTTCAACCACAATTTTCTATTTCTATTGATAAAACTTACAAATGGAATATTGCTGAATTATCTGAACAAAAAATCATAAGTCATATGTCTGCAGTTGGTATTGCTCATGACATTGATCAAACTGATATTGTTGATTTACTTGTTAATGATTTTTCTAGCACTCTTCATAAATGGCGGGATCTATATCCCACAGGTTTGCCTATTTTTGCCAAGCATATTGGTTGTGATACTTTTGTTGATCTTCCTTCTAATATTTCACCTCGTGTTTTTGGACTGTCAAACATTTTAAGATGTTCTACTATGATTGGTTACAAATGGTATCAAGATGTTTTTGTTTCCAGGGATATGCTTCAGCAAGATTGCCATAAACCTTGTTGGAAAGAAAGGTTTATTGACGGTTTGCCTCCAATCTTTGCTCATAAGGAAAAGCAGGTATTAATGAGTACAAATGATTCTCTTAATTATGATAACCTAACCTATGATAATATTTTTAATGCTATTAAAAAATTTGATGCTAGTTTGGGTAATAATAAAAAACTATTAATGTATCAATTACAGATTAAGAAAAAAGCTAATTTTTGTAAACAAAATGATCTGCCTCCTATTAGACAAAAAGGGAAGAAACATGATAAGAATTACAAAATATATAGTCATAAAAAATATAAAAGATACAAAAACAACTTTGTTAAATCAAATGATTTTCATGCTAAAGAAAAAAATGTTTCTCAAAAATATAAACAACTTGGTAAGTTTAAAAATAAGTTTCACATGTTAAAAATTGATAATAGAAATAAAAAAGAACTATTTAAAATCCTTGAATCAAATAATTCGTCTAATTCTTTGGAAGATAATTTTTTAAACTTGTTAAATCTGTTAAAAATAATCCCCTGCAAAAATATTAAATTTGTTAAAACTCTTACTAAAAGTAAAGAAAAATCCAAAGATTTAACTGTTAATGATTTACAGCATGAAATTAATATTATTAAACAAGAGATAAGCGAGTTAAAACATAAAAATAAGAATATTAATCCAGAGCTGATAATGCTAAAAGTTGGTACAACTGGTAAAAAACATGATGAGCACAAAGATGGAGATGAATCCAGTCAACAGGTTCTTCTTTCTGATAAAGGTATTACTGATGTTTTCATTGATTCTCAACTTGCTCTTGTCAATAAAATACTTCTTCCAAAATGGTTTACAAAAGTTAAAATTGTCGTTTCTCCTGATTATCATTTCACTGTTATTGCCATGATTGATTCTGGTGCGGATATGAACTGTATCCAAGAAGGATTGATCCCTTCAAAATATTTTGAAAAATCAACCGAAAGATTGGTCTCAGCTAATGGTTCCCAAATGAAAATCAAATATGAATTGAATAATGCTCATGTTTGCCATGATAATGTTTGTTTCAAGATTCCTTCTGTTCTTGTCAAAAATATAACTGATAAAGTGATTCTTGGTTTGCCTTTTATAAATGCTTTGTATCCTTTTCTTGTTGAACATGATGGGATTACTACTGATCCTTTTGGACAAAGAGTAAAATTCAAATTTGCTTCTAAAACTGAAATTGATGATGCTTTAAACTTGATCCATGCTAAAGTTAAACACCTTAACTTCCTTCAACAAGAAGTTAGATACAAGAAAATTGCTGAACAAATTTCTAATAAATTATTACAATCAAAAATTGATAATTTTCAAAAAATGTTGATTGATAATGTTTGTTCTGATGTTCCTAATGCTTTTTGGCATAGAAAGAAACATATTGTTGATTTGCCTTATGTTAAAGATTTTCATGAGAAAAATATCCCCACCAAAGCTCGTCCTATTCAAATGAATGCTGAAACTGTTGAATTTTGTCAAAAAGAAATTAATGATTTATTGGAGAAAAAATTGATTAGGAATAGCAAGTCCCCTTGGTCTTGTTCTGCTTTTTATGTTCAGAAAAATGCTGAGATTGAAAGAGGAACTCCTCGATTAGTAATTAACTATAAACCTTTGAATAAGGTTTTAGAATGGATTAGGTATCCTATTCCCAATAAGAATGACCTGGTTCATAGGCTGAGTGAAGCCGTGATATTCTCCAAGTTTGACATGAAGTCTGGGTTCTGGCAAATCCAGATTAGCGAAAAAGATAGGTACAAAACTGCTTTTACCACTCCTTTTGGACATTATGAGTGGAATGTTATGCCTTTTGGTCTTAAGAATGCCCCAAGTGAGTTTCAAAACATTATGAATGATATTTTTAATTCATTCAGTCATTTTACCATTGTTTACATTGATGATGTTCTTGTCTACTCCAGTTCTATTGATGAACATTGGAAACACTTGCATTCATTTTTAGATACTATCAAAAGAAATGGTCTTGTTGTCTCTGCTAAAAAGGTCAAATTGTTTCAAACAAAAGTCCGTTTTCTTGGCTTTGACATCTCTGAAGGACAGATTCGTCCTATTGATAGGGCCATCCAATTTGCTGATAAGTTTCCTGATGTGATCACTGAAAAAACTCAGCTCCAAAGATTTCTTGGGTCATTAAATTATGTTGCTGATTTTTACAAAGATATGAGAAAGCAATGTAAGCCTCTATTTGATAGGTTAAAGAGTAATCCTCCCCCTTGGTCTGACATCCATACTTCCCTTGTTAAACAAATTAAATCTCATGTTAAAACTTTGCCTTGTCTCGGTATTCCCACTGTTAGTGCTTTCAAAGTTGTTGAAACAGATGCCTCGGATTTTGGTTATGGAGGTATTCTGAAACAAAGAGTTTCACCAGAGTCACCTGAGCAAATTGTCCGTTTCTATTCTGGTATTTGGAATAATGCACAGTTAAATTACAGTACTATTAAAAAAGAAATTTTATCTACAGTTCTATGTATTTCAAAATTTCAAAGTGATTTATTAAACCAAAAATTTCTGCTACGAATTGATTGCAAAAGTGCTAAATATGTTATTGAAAAAGATGTTGAAAATATTGCTTCAAAACATATTTTTGCTAGGTGGCAAGCTATTTTGAGTGTGTTTGATTTTGATATTGAATATATTAAAGGATCCCAAAATACCATTCCTGATTTCCTTACCCGTGAATTTCTGCAGTGTCATTATGGCAAGTAGAAGGTCGAATGACAAGACGCCTGACAATAGTAACCAAATTGCCAAAGCTCAACCTGCTTCCCCCATAAACACTGTTAACCGATTCACTACTTTAGGAACTATTCCCAAAACTAACTACTCTTCTGTTTTAGCTTCTACTTATGATCCCTATACTTTGGTTCATAGCCCCCAACCTATTCAAACTGGTTTCCCTAGAAATCCCAATGCTTCCCAATATGTTAAAAAACGATATGTTCAAAACCTGTTCTCTGTAGAGCCTAATAGGGCCTCCATTACTAATCCTTTTAGACTTGCTACCAGCTACTTTCCCCCATTATTTCATTGGATTCCTGAGCACAACCAAAAGACGGTGCAATATTATACTGCAATATTACGACAGGAAGATTCAGTTGAAATTAATCCTATTAGAGACAAGAATGATAGAGAAAAAAATTATTTACCACAGTCTTTATCTAAAACACATTATTTCAGAGGAAATGTGGGGCCCCTGTCCTACTGCTACAAGGTCATTACCAAATTACCCTATTCCTTACTCTTACCATGATTATATTACAGCCTGGTTCAGATTCATGCTTCACCAAAATGAAACCATGTCCCACTCATGGTTTGTCAATTTTCACAAAGATTTTGATTCTCCTTTCCCCCTCTGGTTTATCCGATGGTGGACCCAATTTGGTTCAGCCGTTGAAATATTTCCTGCACAATTAACAGATTGTTTCAGAAATTTCTCATTAAAATTCAAACCTGATATTCATAAAGCCAAATTTCCCCCTCTACTTCATTTTATCAAAAAATATAAGACTCCATGGATTTTGAAATGGCAATATGCCAAAGAAGATGATGTTCTTGCACGATGCTGGTATGTTAAGTGGTGGGATAGGTTTTCTCACACTGATTCTATTATTAACAATGTTGAAAGGGACTTCCTTGCTTCACATGTTTCTCCATTAAAGATTACTACTCCATTGCAAACAGTTGCAACTAATGCACCTGCTTCCTCATCAACAAAAAATATTGCATCTTCCACTAGATCCAAAAAGAAAAGTTCTCCTTTAGATGCGATCCGTAATGATCCTGATGCTTTATATGCACTACTATCTAAGATGGTTAAAGATGATGAAACTCCTAATTCTGATGCTACCAATTCAGACGATGAAAAAGCTTCTCAGGTCTCTGTGGCAAAGGACCCCGGATATCAAATCTATCCTTATCCACAAAATTGGTTTGCACATGATGAAGAGAATCCTGAGGAGTAGAAATTAATATTTAACTGAATACCTGCTTCAAGAAATAAGGCTTCAAAAGTTCTACGGAATGCCACTACTTCAACTTTGCTTCAAACATTCAGAATGCTCCAAAAGATCCAATAAGTGCTACAAGACAAGACTATGTTTTGGTTCCTTCTACTAGGCAATGATTCCTATATTTTGCCATAATGCATCTGACACTATCTACTACAAGAACAATAATGTTGAGTTCCCCAAATGATTCTCCGAGTTTTGGGCATAAAAGGAAATTTACTATTCATATCACTATTCACCTGTCACTATTCACCCGTCACTATTCATGGGTACTATTCACTATTACTGTTCACTCAATTATTTTGCCTATTTAAGGGGGGCTGTCCCTTGTATTCAAGTAAGTGTTTGTTTAAGTGTTTCTTCAGAGCTTCTTCCTTAGAGAGAGACTACCCTTGAGAGCCTTTCTATTGTAAGAATATCTCCCTGCTTACACTTCCTATTTCACTTCCTACTTTCTCTACAAAGCTTGTAACCCCTAAAGCCTTGTAACTATTTCCAACTTGTAATCACTACTACTACTGTAAGTGTTCAATTTTACTTTCAATAACAAGTAACTTCAGTTTTATGTTCATTACTTGCATTATACTATTTGTTGCTACCGCCATCTTGGTCGGATTACCGCCATCACGGACGGTTCTATAATTCTTTACTTTCCTTAAACTTAAAAGTTATACCCCCTACTTGGCTGGCTCTGCCGCCTACTTGGTTGGTCTTATAACTTTGCTGCATACCTTTTACTTGCATTATTTTCCAATTATACTATTATCACTGTATAACTGTACAAGATGAAGCACCTAGATACAATCTAAAGCTCCAAAGCTCCAAAAACTCAAAATCTCCCCCTATCTCCATCCATATGTACTCCCCCTTTTTGTGATGAATTACCGAAGGGCAATCAAGACTCATCATCAAAAGGAGGTGGTGGAGGTGTCCGCCTAATGCTCGCCATATCCACACGCAAGTCCTGAAGGTTTGTGAGTACATCCACCAAAAGCTGATCATGAGCTACTTGAACGGTCATAACAGTGTCTAACATACTCCGAATGCTAGAATCACCCGAAGTAGAAGGTGGAGGATCAACAGCGGCCGTCGGATCAACATACTTCTCAGCTGTGGGATCACCTAAAGAAGGAGGAAGAGGAGGTGCAACACCCGAAAAAGACTCGATACGGGGGCATTTAGAGTTAGTTCTCATCTGAGCAACTCTCTACCTAAGGAAGGTGGCACTTATGGGAGCTATAATATGCACGGGCTCAGATGCAGGAAACTCATCTAATCCTAGATGTAACAAAATCCGATGAATAAAAATAGGGAAGAAAAGACCATGTGCAGTAGAACTACTCCTATGAACCTTAACCAAGGAACGAATGAAAAGAGTGGAAAAACTCATAGGAGTATTTGTCACAAGAGCATACAAAAATGCACATTTCTTAATAGGAATGGTGTGCAGGTGAGAGATGGGCCAAATGGAATGACAAGAAATTCGTAAAAACAAGTAATAAATCTCGATCAGCTCATGAGAGGTAATCCGAGAATCAGTACCCCACTGAATGGAAGTACTAGTGAGATATGACATAATGTCATCAAGAGGAGGGGGATCATCATAAGGGTACATAGGTTGCTGCACCTTAGGCACCCCAAGAGCAGAGGTCACTACTGAAGGAGTAATGACATACTCTTCACCCTATATCCAACTCTTCACAAACTGAGTGTTGGAATCATTGGAGTGGACAGAGAGGTTTGAGTAGAACTCTCTAATCAAAGTAGCTAGAAGAGGATGATCGATATCCAACAAAGGCAACCAGCCCCTATGCTCAAAGTTCCTCATAATTTCCGAATCTAGCTCATCTAATACTACCTTCCTTTCAGCCCAAACTGATTTAAAGATGTTCAGTTTTTTATAGGTTTCTTTGTTTTTCTCAGTTTGAAACCTATCACAGTCAAAGGCTGGAGTAGAAGAGGAGGTAGATGTCCTATGGGTTTAGTCTTCTTAACCATGATGCTAAGGATTGGAAAGAATAAACAGAAAAGAAACCAAAGACAGAAAACAAAGAAAACCAAAGGCAGACTGCATTAGACAAGGTTAGAGAGAGAAAAATAATATATGACGCATGAACATAATAAACAAATGATGCATGCTCTAATGCATTGAGAATAGTCCAATTATACTTTAAAAACCAAGAATTGACTTGAACATAGAGTTTATAACAAAAACCCCAAATTTTGAAAACCCACTTTCAAAAATTTAACCAAATTGAGTAATTAACCATTACACTAGATAGAAATCATCATATAATGACATAATCAATCAATTTTACAAGTTAATTTTACCAAATTAAGTCCAATTAAACAAAATCCCCAAATTCGTGTAGTTTCAAGCCTTAGAATTTCAAATTTGTCCCAAAACACAATTTTAATCAAATTAAAGCATAAGAATCAAGTTAATAGCATCTAGAGACAAAAACCCATGAATCAATTTGGACAGAAACCCACTCAAAAATCAAAAACCCCAAAAATCATTAAGTTCGAAAATTACACCTAAAATGCATGAAAAATGCATGAAATATGTGAATAAAATGAAAAAGAAGGGGTAGAAATGTCTTACCAGCACAAGAAAACAAAAACCTTGAGAGAATTTAGGAAGAAAACGACAAGAAAATGTTGAGATTGGATCGGTCGAGCAAGAGAAGTCAAAGAACTTTTGAAAAAGGTATGAATAGTGTGATGAACACATGAGAGAAAAACCTTTTTAAAAACTCACTAACGGATTTTCGATCGGTCGAGAAATAGATTCGATCAATTGAAAATCACATTCGATCAATCCAGTATCAATCGAGCAGCGATTGAGCCAGACAGATTTAAACCAAGTTTTTTATCGTAATTTCGATCGGTCAAGCAACAGGTTCAATTGATTGAAAATTTGGAAAAATCAATTTTTTGAAAAACAAAGCATTTTAATGCAAAAACTCCTTAAAACATAATGTTTTATGAATGGAATGCATGAGTATGAGATGAAAAGTGTTTCAAAAACCCTTGAATTTAACCCAGATCTTCCAAAAACAAGATTATCAATCAATTTGTCCTCAAATCTCAAACGTTAAACATATTTTGCATTAAAATCAAGGAACTTTTAATCTTAGATGGCCACAACAAGATCACACACAATATAATGTACTAAATTTAACAAAAAGTAACTTGTGTAGTGTGTGCAACTAGAATAGCTTGAGATACATGTGAGGTGATAAGTAAATAGTGATCAATTACAATTGCTACAAAATTCATCACATAAGTTTGAAAATGACTATCACCTAAAGAGTTACATCATATAATTCCCACATCTCCTAGAAAACAAGCTTGCAATCATGGAAGTTTCTTGATTTGCCTCATAATGTACACACCAATTTTATTTGATTTGAAGCTTATTAAGATAGCCAAAATAATGTACGCACCAATTTTATTTCAATTTGAATTTTATTATAAGCAGAGACTACACCTTATGTTCTTTTTGTGCATGTGCTACACTTTGTCGATTGGCTAAGGTGTTCATGATTGGTTAGTAAACAGTTGTGAGATGGTTATTTATGCCTTTCTCTTAGAATTTTTTAGTCCTTATAATCAAAAGCATGTGACTTTAAGATCAAGATCATGTGATCAAAAACTATAAACGACTCTCACACAATATGCACTACAAAGTTCAAACTACTAAAATACAATAAAATAAGCTTATCCAAGCTAAACAAAATACATAAACATGTTATGTAAAGATAATATGGCCAACCTTGATTTCAAATCCAAGAAAAATAATGCAAAACACTTTTTTCTTTCCTTTTCCTCATTTTTTGTTTTGTTTTGTTTTGTTTTTGTTTTTGTTTTTTCTTTTTTTTTTTTTGGTGAAAATAATAACAAAAACAACCTAGCATGAAACGCATGAATGTTATGCAATGCATATCCTAGAAACAAATAAAACAAAAACAGCAAAGAAGAATGGTCATAAAGAATAAAGAAATGAAACACAGGGATCATGTCAAAAAGATTCAATTAGATCGAGTATTTTGCATCCAAAACTTTTTAGATGCCACTTTTGCATTGGAGTTATTATTCATATTAGAATGATAAGCAACTCTAGGATTGAAATAATTTAAAACTTTTACCAACTCACTAATAAGTACCATGGGATCTTATGTTTGAGGCACAAGTACTTTTGGCTTATTTGCTCATTTAGCAGCTTGCAACTTGAAACAGTTTGGACAAATGTGCCCAAACTTTGCACAAAAATAACAAACCTATGCAGGTCTATCATGCAACTTATCCTTAGGAAGGGTGGAATTTTTAGATTTAGACTCTTTAAGATCAACTCTAATCTTCCTAAGAGGTGTAACTTCTACTGGTTTGAAATCTCACTCACAGAAGGCTCAAAAGAAGAAACAAAGTTTGTGGAATGGGTCTTAGGCACACAGATGCTATCTTCAAAACCTAGACTAGTTTTGTTTAAGGGAGATTTCTGAATACTCAACATGTGTTCAAGTTTGGAACTAACAGACCTATTTGTTTGTTCTTTAGCAACAAATAATTCAAGTTTCAAATTTTTAACTTTATCAAGCAATAACATGTTCTCAATCTTCACCTTATCAAGCAATTCATTAGCATCAAACAATTTCAAAAGCAAATTTTTCTTATCAAGTTCAAGAGAAACAATTTTCTGTAATCCTGAAACAATTTTCTGTAATCCTAAATCAACATTCATAGCATCCTTTGCAGCATCCTTGCAAAGCTTATTATAGGGTATTTGCAAATCAGCATTCTCAGAGAGTTCCCCAACAGAAGGGTTTCTCATTAGCCACAACACTTTCATCAACTACAGTAGTAACTGTGAAAACAATAAAGTTTCCATCCTCATTACTACCGGACTCATGATCAGAAACTTCATCATCACTAAGGGTTACAACCATAACCTTACTCTTTGATCTCAAGAATGTAGGACATTCTTATTTCACATGACCATACCCTTGACAACCAAAATATAGTTGACCCATAGAATTATTAGAGATTTGACCTACTTTCTTTTTAGGTTTTCAGTATTGTTTACTTTAGTGGGATCATTCCTCCTAAAATTTCTAGGTTCAGCATTGTTTTGACCTCTTGCCCTTCTGTTGTTGTTCCTAAGAGAGTTTCTAAAGTTCTTAGTAAGATATGCAATCTCTGTAGCAGAGAGTTCATCATTAAATCAATTCCTATCAACATCATCAACTGACTTAAATGCCATTGATTTGGATTTATTTGTCTTGGGTAGGTCTAACTCATAGGACTGGAGAGATCCTACAAGTTCATCAACAGGGATGGAATCCACATCCTTACTTTCAGTTATGGTAGTCACTTTAGGTCCGAAGTCCTCAGTTAAAGATCTAAGTATCTTCCTAACAATCTTATGTTGATCATAAATTTCACCCAAATTATAAGCAGAGTTAATAATATCACTCAGTTTAGCATAGAATTCATCAAAATATTCATCATCAGACATTCTAATACTTTCAAACCTAGTAGTTAACTGTTGCAGTTTGTTAATCTTAATTGTCTTTGTGCCTTCATGCACAGTCTGGAGAATATTTAATGCAGTATGAGCAACCTCAACATTAGAGATTCTCTTAAATTCCTCTATAGAAACATCATTATAAATAGCATTCATAGCTTTGCTTATAAAAGCAGCTGCTTCTTTCTCAGAAATTTGCCACTCACTAACTTGAGTAGTGGGTTTCTTCCATCTGCATTCAACGGAATTCCAAACTCTCTCATCAATAGATTTCAAGAATGTTTTCATCCTTACTTTCTAGTAGGCATAGTTGTTCCATGAGAGTGATCGTGTTCCATGACAACAGGAGTCAAGGATCAACTCTTAGATCAAAGGATCTAAATACTAGAGCTAACTCGCTCTGATACCACTTGTACGTTTTTAGACCTCTTAAAACACAAGTTAATTAACCTAGATATTTAGCCAAGTGATTACTTAGGTAAATTATTCAAAACTAGGTCAACTCAAGTATATCATATCATGTAAACAATGCAGAAAATAAAGAGTACAATGATATGATAACCTAAGAAAACCAAACCGATAAAAAACTTGGGGAGGATTTAACCTAACTATTATGAAAGAATTGAAGTTTTACAATAGCAACTTAGACCACTAACATCCTATTGCTACCTCGAGTAGAAAACTTATTACCACGACCATGTGATAGCTCCGAGTCCATAGACTACTTCTTTCTTGGATTCACAGCAACCACAAGTACTCCCACTTGTGTTTTTCTTTAAGCTCTTTATGCAGCAACTGAAACGATCATCAAGCTCTCGACATCAATTTTGATCTTGATAATCCTAAGTGTGTATGAAGGCAAATACCTCTAGATCTCACAAGAGATTCACACACACAGTATAAACACCAACCTGAAAACGTGGCTAGGGTTTTTTCTTTTATACTTAAGGCAAAACATAAAACTCTATACGACATATGGGCTTGGGCTGAGTTAAAAATTTTTGTAGAAAAACATTCTGTATGAGCTTCGATCGATCGAGTCTAATTTTCGATTTATCAAGCCTTGCAGAAAGTGAACAGTAATTTTCTGCAATTACTCGATTCCAACTTCACAATAAACATACTTTGAGCAGTCTAAAATTAGACTCTAAGTTTTGATTATGGTTTGCCAACATTACATATTGAAGTTCTAAAACATTTAGATCCTAAATCCTTAGAACCTAAGATAGGAGGAGATAGGATGTGAATGTAAATGTAACTGAACATCGTCTTTGTCCGTTATATGGGCACTTGCCAGAAAATTGACCTTTTTTTATTTCTAAAAGCATTGGATGTAACAAAAATAATTTCTTCTCTCTCATTTTATATTTTATCATTTGGGTTTTTTTTTTTTTTTTTTTTTTTTTTTTAAGGCAACAGGGAATGGTAACGAAGCATACAATACGAGGACCGTAGTCCTTTGACGAAAGCTGGGCCATCCAAACATGTGTATGTTGTTGTCAATAAATTTGATTGAGACTGTCTAGACTCTAAGACACTAATTTGTCATGTATTTACCCTCTCATATGGGGTAGATCCTACATCTACACAAACATGGGTTAAAGTTGGCTCGGGTTTGAAGTTAACCCACCAATTGAATGGATAACCAAGTCACTCAAGTGAATGATAGCTATTTTTTTTAGAGAGAGAAAGAGGACTGAATATTGAATTTGAAAATGAAAAGGAAAAAAAAAAAAAAAAAGGATGGGAAGTGATTGAGTTTTGGTCCAATCAATGAGTGAATGGCACCGAATCTCTATATATGGTCAGATTGTTATATTATTTTCAATCAGGTCGGTTTGGGCAAGGTGAGAAATCACCCAAATTGATACTCGAACCAAGAATCATTGGTTTCAAGTATCAAAGACCACAATCTATTGTCCCACCATTCAAAACCATCCATGAGTCTTCGGGTCAGATTGGATTGGATGGGCGAGTTGAGTTTAGTAGGTCTTTGGATAGTCCTAACCCTAGGGATGTTAAAAAATCTCAACACCGCTTGATCCATCTTGCTTTGTGCTAGTTTTTCTTGCTCCAAAGAGATAACAGGATGGGGATGAGTTTTGCTTGCCCAACCTCATCTCAGCTGTGTGTGTGTATATATATAGAATTATTTATATATAGAATTTAATTGCTTTTACACAAATCTAATTTATAATATGTTTTTGCTGTAAATATTCTATTACCATACTCCAAAACTTACTCTCTCCCATTTAGCACTCTCATAATCCCATTCCGAGTGACATCTCTACCATAACTTGGCAAAGATCTCTTCACCTCTCTTGACACTTAATGGCTTAGATTTGTGCCATTATCGCCAAATCTGCAACCATCATTCACCCTTAACTGGTTTCAATTTCATTTGACCAGCTCCCGTGGAATTCCAAATGGTCAAGATAACGTTTTTATTTTATCAATAATGGCTTCCGTCCTCCCCTAGCCGACATGGTCATGTTGAATGATAGACTAAGCCTCAAATCAACTTGACTTGACTTGACTTGGACACCCGCTAAAAATGGAAAGTAATATTGTTGATTGATGTTCATAGTAGGTGATTTGCATCTTCATCAACTAAGCCACAAAGTTCCTAGAGATTATGATATATTGGAGCAACACTAACTACTTAATATAAGACACCGAGAAATAGCCTTAGAGAAAAATAGAGGATAGGTGTTGTGAAATTATTTTCTTCATGCCAAATAGCATTTTTGATATTTCTATGGAAACATTCAGATTCAAATCTTCCTCCCTACTTAAAAGTGTATAAAACATAATCCTTTCCAAATTATATTGACTAAGAAATTGACATTATCAGCTCCATTCTAAAATGATTATGTTATTAGCTTTATACACACACAAAATCTATTTACTTTTTATACTATTGATTTTACTTGTACCTAATACTAATTTTACTCATATGTACTAAAAGTCTAATAACTCAACTAGCATTGGTTAATATTTTTGAAGGAGATGTCAAGGGTTCAGATCCTCCCTCCTTCAACTTGAGAAGTATCCTGAAAAATTGGAATCATTTATTGCAATAACCTGTTCTCTTGCTTTTCAATTTCCAAAGGCTCTTGGACAATAATGTTCATGCATTTTAGACAGTTTAAAGGTATGTCGGCGGGCCTACCGGGCGATATAAATACTTTACTGTTAATTATTTATGTTCAATACAAACGTGCAAGTAAGAAGCGCATCTGGTGTAGTGGTATCATAGTACCCTCCCACGGTACTGACCGGGGTTCGATTCCCCGGATGCGCATGTAAAACACTTTGATATTAATTTGTTTTTTTATATCTCCTCGCATACACCTTGGTATTACCTTTTTTTTAATATCCCCAATCCCAACAATCACTGATATGGCGAATTTGCATGAAATGAAAGTAGAATAAATGCCTATCAAAAAAAGAAAAAGAAAGTAGAATAAATGACATAATAAAAATCATGATCTATCTTTTCTTAATAACATGATGAACATCTAGCGAGTGAAAGAAGACAAAATTGATGAAACGACTGATTTGTAGCCATTGCGCAAGTGACTATGACATTTGACATTTGACATTTCACAAGTGGGGTGTGAGATGTTTAAGCACTGGAGTCTTAACTTCCTAAAGTCCTAACCAACAACAAACGCCATGATGATAATTACTGCTAACGAATTTTTGGTTAGGAAAGGAGGACTCGGGCCTAATTCAAAGCACAAAGTAATGCTCATCAGTGGTATTGGTAACAGTTTGTATTTGCAATGCATCAAGCAATGATATACACTTTTAACAGTTTGTTTTAAAAGTACTTATCAATTGTAGAAAATAATATCTCATCCAAAAACTTGAGGAAAACATATTCGGTTCTAGGCCAGATACTAACACTAACTGAATCTAGAAAATTTCTAAATGAAACCTAGTCAAACGCGAACATTAATGAGTTATTCTACCAGCTATTTTTTGTTTGATTAACTAACCAACTCCTTCAAACTTCTTGGGATTGATTTAGAAAATCTGCAGACTAACTAAACATCGGCCAGCATGTGACACCAAGTAAATGTCAATTGTCAACAACAGAGAGCCTCCTGTTAGCCACAAAAATCATAAAGTACTAGCAATTATGCCACAAATCTCCTACAACTCTGTTAGTTCAAAATGATCTTAAATTATGCTTATATTCAAAGCGATTCGTTTGGATTCAGGAGGAATAAGAAATGGCCTAATAGGATTAACAGAGCATAAAACATTGTTGTGCACTTAGAAGGCAAGAAGTTAATCTGTGCAGAGCTAAAAAAACTAACTGATTTTAGCCTGAAAATCCATTGCAGACATTCCCCAATCCAAAACAGAAAACCAAAAAAGAAAGAAAGAAGAAAATTAATCTGGTCATTCCATCTTCACATGCAAAATATATGGCCATCTGAAACATAAATGATTCCAAAACAAATCCAAGAATTATCCACTAGTACTCAACTTTGAGTCATACCTCACAAATATGACGCATAAAAAAGGACAAAGTTTTGCTCCAAGCCTCCAACCAATTACATTTCAATCTATAAATCATTCATGTGTATTATTTAAACAAGTCACATAACTCATTAAACAGACCGTGTAGTGTGTTGGAGGAATTTTTCTCAAAACCAGTTTGGACTTTGGAGATTAACTTTCCTTAAAAAATAGGTAGATCTTCTAATTACATACTACATCTGTATTGGATGATCATGAATTTTTCTAAATCATCTGGAATATTATATACAGATATGTTAGATTTTGTCAATTCTGAATAGCAAGACAAAAGTTCTGATTGCAGAATCCAGTTTAATGGTCTACAACCTACAAGGTGCCTGATTTTAGGGCCCAAAACTGAGTCATATTTTAGATATATTTGTCCAAAAAATAGAGAATGAAATGTATCTAAGAAAAATAAAGGCCATATTAATTTGAAGTATTAATTAAAATTATGGTATCAATTCACATCCAATGTCATAATCGTGGATATTCACATATTGGGGTTCAGCTGTATCAAGCACAGATTCTGACATTCTCTGAACAAGTGAAGAGCAATATCTTTGTTCCCATATCATAAGTATGTTTAGTTAGCTAAAGGTTTAAGAAAAGGCTTGGACATAATTTATTTAGCTAAGATTTAGAGAAAAGGATTGGGTATAATTTTCGTAACTTTTTTTATTCCTCCTTTAATACCCAAATTATTAAATCAACAGAAAAAGAACAAAGCATTTCTACCCAAAGAATGAAACTTTAAGATCATATCCAACAAGTAATAGCAACTAATCAAGAAAACTATTTCCACTTTTCAGCAAATGGACAGTTTCAGCCACCATTCACTAAAAATAGAAGATAATGGGGATTCTGAGATACTATCCACCCATTACTAAAGTTATACATTTGTGATAACCGTATACCTGTTATTGCAATTCAACCTCAATCTCGTCTCTATGGTGGAAATGAAGCAGAGCGGGTAAGCCTTGGATTGGCTATCCTCTTATCCTCTTCAAGAGAGATCATAACAAGATTGGAAGGGTTCTCAATCATCATTTTAGCAATCAGGTAGCCAGAAATGCTCCATGTCTGGTACTTCCTGGCTTGCTTTCCAATGTAACGCCCAGTCTTACCATCATAATACTCCGGCCAGCCATCCTTGGAAAGCCGTTGCTCTACCAGATCAATTGCCCGCTTTGCGATTTGAGGCCTTCCAGTCTTGATGCATGCTGCTGTAAGTAGCCACAGCAGAACTACAAAAACATCCCCCGCCAAATCAGCACAAAACTTGTTACACAATATGAACAGATATTTCTTGTTTATCAAAATGCAGTTTATTTCTTAGCTGATGGTTTCTAAATTGATGTGTTGTCTTTGAAGGGCCTAAACAACAAGAAAACACTGCCTCCAAAGTGTTAAGAAGTTAAATGCCATATATCTAACCCAAAAGGCCAGACATATCAAATGCTGTTATAAGTCACAACAAGGAAACATTCATTGAAGATTGTTATGAGTAGTTGATTATATAAAATCCATTCATGATGTTTATATACTAGAAAGACTACAAAGTAACACAGCATGAGATCAGAATCTAAGATAAAGTAAGGTTCCAAAGTGTTGGTTTATTTGAAACATTATTTTTAAAAAACGTAAATACCAAGCAGCAATGCAATTTACATTCTGAGCTTTGTGTTCACGATTTTCACCTGGCCAAGAGCCACCATTATGGTAACTCCACCGTGTATTCTTTGGATCAAAACCAGTCACACTCCTCCAGTCATGTCCCTCCAGTGCTGGGTAAACAATCTTCAAAGGCATCTCCCCAACCAAGTCCTCCCAGCGCTCCTCAACAAGATCCATTATCGCTGTAGCCTGTGCACCTGTGGCTAGACAGCTCAATATGGCGATGCAATTCCCAAGTAAGAACCATCGGAAGTCCATGCGAGCTGGGCTGACATTGCCAATCAAATACCCTCCTCTCAAGGGCATGAAATCAAACACCCAATCAGGGATAGACTCTGGGATGACATTAAATTTATTGACAGCAGTGTGGGAGTACTCCTCAGTTTTGTACCGGTATATTTTATTTAACTGTGTAAAGTCGAGCCAGTAGTACTGCTGTATGTGAAAGCTGAGAGCTGTGATCCGCTTATCAATTCGCTCAATCAACTCCTTACCACCACGCTCTGGTTTCAGCATCTGCCTTGCACATCTTAGTGCAAAATAAAAGAGGGCTTGGATCTCAATTGGATATCCATATATTCCCTGTTTCAAAGGCATTTCAAAGTGTTGTCATTCAAAGTGACTGAAAATGTAAAACCCATATATTGAATGGGGTCCTAGGAAGGCTAGAACCAAGCACAAGAACATCCTCTAGTGCCAGTGTCACTTCTCTTGGAACCCAAACTATTGCTACCACTAACTGCTCAACATCAACTTAGAGAAATGTACACAACCAGTTAGGCCCAAACGTGAAAGATAGAAATCTATGATATCATTGCTTCTCAGCCATATCCAGTGAACTGTCAAAACTCACTATTCACAGATGGTGAAAAATTGACTAGATATGATAACTTTAATAGCATCAAATTGTTTTAATTGATACTTAAAAACATATCATACAAATACTACTCTGGAAACTATTGAAAATGATTGGAAAACAAAAGACTCACCATCCTCCTGTCAATCATGCTACACCCATCTGCACATAGAAGTGTTGGGAAAGTGTCAAAGCCGTCCGAGAGGCAAAGATTGAGTATTAATTTCATTCCCCTCTGTACCTCAGGAAGCTCCGCCAGTGCATAATCACGTGTACACTTGGTATATGATCTTAAAAGTATAATCCACCAGAACCCAGAATCAAGTGGTGCAACTCTTCCAATTGCACTCCCACCAAAATCCGCAATCAAAGTTTCCTTCAGACGGTGTGAGTCAAAGAGAACTTTAAAACTTGCAGGCATGACACCTTCTCCAAGAGTAAAGTTGTCAATCCTCTTCTCCCAACCTTGGAGGTGGAGGGTCTTTAAAAGGAAATTTTTTACAATTTCAGGTTCTGGGGGGTCTTTCATCAGGCAGGCCAAGCCACTAGGAAAAAAATCTCTCACGAAAACCTGCAAGCAAGTTCAGATGACTAATAGTTTTTGGGCCAATTGGAGGTAGGAAAATCAGGGATTGTTACTGAAACACTTTGTACGTACAACAGTCTAAGCATTATAAATGTGATCTAATTGGGCCATTAGGATAATACAACTGCAGTAGATGCAAAGTGTCATGTAGAAGACACAATGATATACCAAGTGATCATCCAAGATGGGTCTAGGCACCTTGTCACTCTCATTCCATTATTAATGGTAACAGAGAAGTAGTGAAAAAGCTTCTCAAAGTCATTAGAATCTGATTTATAGGTTCTCCAAAAAAGAGTTCATTGAACAGTCCATATATTCAAATAATTTTTATCAGCAAACAAATTAAGTTGCAAATTAACATATTTGATCCACTACAAATGAACCACGTCAGAATTGTGGCACAAAAGTCATGTCCCTAAATCTTCTGTTCCAAAAATTGGGTTGCATTCATTCACTAATGCTCAGTCAGATATTACTCTATTAGCCGATTACAAAAGTGCAGATATCATAAATCATCATTTCAAGAACAATACACACCTAATTAATAATGATAATAATAATAATAATATCACTTAGAAACAGAGGAAACTACTGCATTGCATAGTTTTTTTTTTTTACATAAAATCAAGATAATGCTTCAAATTCTCAAGAAACTCCAAGAAAAGAAGTATTTATTGTACCTGATTGTAGTTCAAAGTCTCAGCGCTTGGATCCATAGCAGCGAGTGTTCCGACCTCCTTTCCTTTATAGTAGACGTAAGACTTTTTGAGCAGCTCCCAAGCCTCTTCCACCATGGCATTGCTCTCTCCATTACCACCAGTACCGTTGGATCTGAACATCGGTGAATTGTCTATCTGATCAAAGCTCTCAAGGCTCATGCCAACACTCGGACACGACTTCAGCGTCATGAGCTTCGGCATGCTTGGAATCTCTGACACTGACACGGACACGTTCTCATTGCACTTCATCCTCACACTCTTCTTTGGCTTCGGTGTCGGAGCCTCTCCTTTCTCCGAAGAATCCGACGGTTTTTCCAGAGACTCCTCTTCTTCTTTTGACTCCAAGCTTCCTTCGGAAATTGTTATCAGAGATTTCTCTTCGGATTCTTTCTGTTTCTCTTTTGATTCCAGGCTTCCTTTCTCTGAAATTAGAGATTTCTCTTCAGATTTTGGACTTGCATTTTTCGATGAGCCAGAAGTTTTGTCCAAATATAGATAAATCTCTATATAATCTGGCGATTTCTCGATCGCTTTTGAACCTTCTTTATTCAGAGGATCTGAATCTTTCTCAGGCGAGCTTGACTCATTTTCAGTTGCCGAAACCGAACTGTCTTGAAGATCGAGCAACCATTCCGCGACCTCAGCTTCTCGGACCGAGAGCTCGTTCGCTCCGGCCGGTGACTCTGCTTGCAAAATTTCCGACGAGGTTCCAAAGAGAATTCCGATTTCGGAGTCATCGCTTGGCTCATCGTTCTTCAAAAGAGCGAAAAGTTGAGCGAGAGTCGGAGCCATTCTAGCCATTTTAGAGAGAGAAAATAGAGAGTTTTTAGAGTTCAGGAACAGGAAGCGAAAAAATCTAGAGAGACAGTGAAATACGATAGATTCTTGAGAGAGAGAGAGAGAGAGTGTGTACGTACAGTACAGTTTACAGAGAAATTGGCTGCAGAGAGAGAGAGAGAGAGAGAGGTTGTTATATAAATGCTGGTTTGTTTTCGGTTTCAGTTTCAGTTTTGGCGGTTAGACTCTTAAGACTCTGAGCTTTGCACTTGAGTGAATAAATGGGGCTTACTTTTTATAAATATTTACGAAGATGCCATTGGGGTGCGCGGGATGCTAAGAATTATTGTTGGGTGACCGTTATGCTTTCAGATTTAATTAACTAATAGTAATTTTCTAAAAGAAAAACTAGATAATATTCATAAAATAATGTTACAGATTACAACCCTTCAAAATACATGTTGAAATTCATGGTGTGATTACTTTTTTTTTTTTTTTTTTGAGAGGCCGCCCCTAAAAAGCAAGGGGCTCACGTATTATTGATAGTTTTTGCAAAATACATAGCAAAGGAAGACAGAGGGACTTCCTCCATCCAAGTACAAAAAGGAGGAAAATTACATGCTGTTCTTGCAAGGCTATGTGCTACCATGTTCCCTTGTCTGCGAGTGTGCTGGAATATCACGCACCAGTTTTCAGTCAGTCAGGGTTTGCTAGTTTTGCCCAGATTCCAGATCCAAGGGAGATTTTGGATCTGCAGATCAGATGAGGATTCCACGAGGCAATTCCCATCTTCTTCAACTTTGTCCCAGGGAAGATTACAGGTTGGTCCAGTTGGGTGGACAGGGAGCTTTTTGATGGTAAGTTTGTCAGTTGTTTAGAGTGCGCTAGGATCCTGAAATTAGTAGCGATTTTTAGGAATCATGAAGGTTTTAGGAACACTAAGGGCCTTAGACACCTAGTGCACCATTGGTGTCTTTCTTTCCACACATTCTTCTTTTCTGTGGGTGAGCTCACCATCACTTTGGAGGATGTGGTTAATAATTTCTTCATCCCAGTGTTTGGTAATGAGAATCCCTTTGACATCAGCCTTTCCAGCAAGGATCTCGAGATTGAAGACAAGCTTTTCAGTCACTTTGGCGAGTGTACTGCTTCTTCCGGGGGGAAACTGGCCAGAATGGGCAAGTGGGTAATGTCCCTCTCTCAGGAAAAGGACAAGGCGATTAGGCAAGCTGGGTTCCTGACACTATGGCTTAGTAAGTTTTTATTCAGCGAGTTCCTCGGGTATGGGATTAAGTCTATTTTCTTTCCTCTTACAATCAGATTAGCTCGGGATGCCCAGTACCTTTACCCCCCACCCCCACCCCCCCAAAATTGTTTTTAGGCCATGTTTATTCTCAATTGGACTTGTTTCATGGAGATAAGGTTGAAGGCAACTCTTGCTATACTATTACTTTGTCCCTCCATTGTGCTATTCTTCAGGTGTTCATATAGGATTGTTCTTTTGTCACTTTGGCAAAGTGCAGGAAATTGAAGTTTGTGAAAGATAAGTTCCAAGGATCCCCAGACGTGATTAAAGGTTTGTGTGGCAGTTCTACTGATAGTCACCCTATCAACTTCCGCTGGTCTAACTTGAAGGGTGGCAGCCTTAATTTGGTGGAGTTGTTTAATTAGGCGGGGCACTTAAGTTGGCGTTCTCCCCGAGAGTTTAGCCTCGGGTTTGCGTGTGATTCTGTGTTGGCCTCTTTGCTCAACTCCCTAGGACATACCTTTAACCTTCACCGGTGAGATAAAGGTAGCTTGGCATACTTGGCCTGTACCAGCCCCTCATGGCTTCTAGTGCTTTCATTAAGTGGTCTAAGGTACACTCAATACTCAGCACATCGGGTACTTAGGGAATTTGGTTTTGACCAGGACATCTCATCAGTGTTTAAAGAGGTAATGTCTTCTCTCCCACCCCTGGATCCATTTCTAAAGCTTCAGGCCTTTTCTTATTAGTCGCGAAGGAGCCCCTGATTCGTGGTGCCAAACTCTCAGCGAGGGGTCTTTGCTTCTAGTGGTTTTGCGAGTTATTGGAGAAGGGTTTAGAAGTCCTTCTTGGACTTTGTTGGTTTTGGTAAGATTGTGAGGGTTCCTAATCCTAATCTCTTCTCTACTTCCACTTTTAACAAGCGTTTGCCCTTCCCCACCGCTAGCATTATGTTTGCTGCAATAAGCAGTAAAACAGGATTTACGAAGTGGCATGCCTCTAAGGGTAGTTGGGTGCTATGCCAATGACTTTCCTGATACTTGGTCAAGGTGTGACCTCATTGTGGGCTCTTCCTTCGATGTGCCAATCAAGAGAGGTGTAGTAGAGGCAATTGGTGCTGCAACCCCTGTGGGCAAAGGCAAGGAAAAGAAAATCAAGAAGGAGGCCGTTAAGAAGGCTGAGGTTGAGGCCAGTGTTGAGGGTACTAAGGCTGGCCATGAGGATAAGAAGAGGAAAATTGCTAAGTTTCGCAAGCAGCTTGTTGTTTCTGAAGAGGCCGAGGGAGTGGACCTTTCCACAGTTGGAAAGAAGGTTGGCCATCCTCTCATCCCAAAGATCAAAGTGAAAACTAAGGTAGAGTCTTCTATCCTTCAAGTTCCTGTGGATTCCTTTAAATGAACCTCTTTAGTAGTTGTTACTTCCTCAGCCTATGGCTCTTCAAGGTCCCTTGACATCATATCCCCATTTTGCCTAGGACCTTCTTGGCGTACCCGTAGTAAGCAAAAGACTGTTGAAGAATTTGTAGAGAGAGAGAGAGAGAGAAGGGTAAGGCCTCATTCCTTCTTCTTTCTTTTATGATATTTCCTTACTCTGGTTTGTTGTTCTATTGTGTCTCCCTCTTTTTCCTTACTGATGAACAGTCTTCCTCTTTTTGTAGTCTAAGCGCAAGTCAGACCCTAAGGGAGCAAAGAGTCAATCCTCTGGTGATGATGTGTGATGGGACCGACGAACTCTCTTGCCTAGACGACCTCATTAAGCATATTTGTCCACCTTGACATGGCATGGACGAAGGTAGGCGAGTCATTAATAAAAAGATTCAATGCCTCAGACAGTTACCAATTAGTTGATAGACTATTAAAGGCTCATCAAAACCTGCATTAATAAGCCCTGAGGCGTTACAAAAGAAGCACTAAAGCCACAATTAAGGCCCCAACGGCTAGAAACTATGAAGCTATATATACACACTCATTAGAACCAGACAAGGTACATGCATACACACCCAAAATTCATAAGTATAAGTATTTCTAATATCCCAAGCTTTCTTTTCTCCTTAAAGGCTTCTGTATACTAACTTTGGCATCAGAGGCATTGTGGCAGGCACCACACCAGTGTCCACTTGAGGAAAGCCTTACACTTCATTTGTAGGTACACTCACGAGGATTCAGCTCCATTTGGACAACTACTAAAGATTTGCACATCATCAGTTTGGTGCCGTCTGTGGGGACAACATTTTCGCACTTAGGTTCGAAAGCATAGTTCTAGTTAATTCCCAAATTCAGATGGAGTCCAACCAAGATTTTGCAGCATTAGCCCTGCAAATCCAGACACTTACAGCTAGTGTGGAAGAACTCACCAGATAGAACCAGGAGATGAGACTGCAGCTTTAGCAGGAGGAGAACCGGTTTAGGTCCAATTAGGAGGACGATGGGGACAGTCATTGAAGATATGACCATCGAAGGCCCGCCACTTTAGATGGACCAAACTTGGATCTTCTTCGGGAAACAGATTGAAGCCTGGATAGAATGGTCAGGACAACGGATTCACTTTTCACAGCGACAGTCCTAGAATTTCCAATGCCGTCAAAATTTTGCTTGCCTCAGCTTGAGTCGTTTGACGGGCTGAAGGATCTCCTGGACCACCTCAACACTTTCAAGAAAACCCTAGGCCTTCAACAGCCTCCTGACGAAATATTGTGCCGTTCATTCCTTACCACTTTCAAAGGAGCTACATGGGAGTGGTTTACGAAGTTACCAACATCGTCCATCGATAGCTTCAAGTAGTTTGGCAGTTCCTTCTTATGCCATTTCGTCGGGGGACAACGCCCGAGGAGGCCAGTAGACCACTTACTTACCATCAGATAAGGAGAAAAGGAGACCTTGAGGTTGTACGTGAAGCATTTTACTCAAGAAACGTTAGAGGTCGATGAAGCTGATGACAAGGTGTAGTTGACAACCTTCAAAGCTGGATTGAAATCTAGGGAGTTTATGATCTCACTCGCGAAGAATCCCTCGAAGATGATGGCAGAGATGCTCCTGAAGATGTAGAAGTATATGAACGTCGAAGACGCCTTAGTAGCGATAAAAGATGTAGAGAATACCAATGAAAAGGGAAGGAAGGAGGGTGAACGAAGAGGATGAAAAAGGGATCGTTCAGATCGCCAGAACAGTGATGGGGGCAAAAAGAAAGACGATAAAGCTCCTCAGATAATAAAATTCACACCTTTAGTTGTGCTTGTTGACAGAATTTTGGCACAGATTAAGGATGAGCACTACCTCAAATGGCCAAGGCCATTACACTCGTCATCCAATATACATGACAAGAAGAAATATTGCCGTTTCCACACGAATTATGGCCATTACATAGAGGATTGTAGGGATCTAAAGGAACAAATAGAAAGAACTTATACGAAAAGGGAAATTGCAGAGGTTTGTAAAGAAGGGAGAACCCAGTAGGTCTGGGGATGATAATAAGGGCAAGCGTGAGGCATCACTAAGGGACAAAAACATCACCTCCCAACGTTCGCTGAGTGCGATCGAGGAGATAAAAACGATCACAGGTGGGTCGTTCAA
This sequence comes from Quercus parvula, assembly GCA_030820535.1. Lineage (NCBI taxonomy): Eukaryota > Viridiplantae > Streptophyta > Magnoliopsida > Fagales > Fagaceae > Quercus > Quercus parvula. The sequence continues at coordinate 18,255,878 of JAUAME010000008.1, forward strand.
ATCCTTCAAGAAATCATATCAGAGGCAAGTAAACAGCATCTACAGGGTACCACCCTTGCGGCAAAGACGGACGGACAAGGACATGTTTTTCTCAGAAGAGGACGCTAGAGGAATGAAGCAGCCTTATGATGACCCCTTGGTCATAATGCTCATGATAGAAGGGTTCAATACCAGAAGGATCCTTGTGGATATTGGTAGCTCCGTAGACATCATCTAACTCTTCACTTTTTGATAGCTAAAGTTAGATCCAAGGAGGCTACGCCCTTTTGAGTCCTCTCTCGTCAGCTTCAGTGGGGACAAGGTGTATCCCAAATGCATAGTGACGTTGACGATCACAGTAGGGTCTTATCCACGACAGCTGACTTGTCAGTTGGACTTCCTAGTGGTAGATTGTCCCTTTTCATACAATGTGATCATCGGGAGGCCCACAATCAACTGCTAGAAGGCAGCCACGTTAACCTATTGCCTGAAGGTAAAATTTCCAACGGAAAATGGTGTAGGTGAAGTAAAAGGAGATCAAGTACTGGCTAGGGAGTGCTAACAAATAGTGTTGGTAGCAAAGGAAAACCATACGTGGATGATCGAGGAAAAAGAAGAGGAGAAGGTGGTAGCCTTAGAAACTGTGAAGCTGGTAGACGGAGAGCCAACAAAGACTATAAGAGTAGGGATGACTATGAGTACAGACATGAAGAAGAAACTAGTCTAATTCCTTAAGGAAAACCTGGACATCTTCGTCTGGAGTCACGAGGACATACTAGGCATATCTACAGAAATCATCCAACAAAAGTTAAACTTTGGGTCTGTTTGGATAGGACTTATTTTGCTGAAACTGAAAATTTATTGCTGAAATCACTGTAGCAAAATAATTTTTAAATGTGTAAATAGTACCGTGGGACCCATTTTTAATGAAAAAATTGATAAAAAATGAAATTTGTGGGTCCATGAACAGTGCACGGATGCACTGTTCATGGGGAAGTCAACATTTGCGGCTACTGTTCATGCACTGTTCATTGAACAGTAGCCGCACTCCTCCAAAAACGCGTGAAAAAAAAAAAAAAAAAAAAAAAAAAAAAAAAAAAGAACGAAAAGAACAAAACGCAGCATCCCATAAACGCAAACGCACCATAAGTGCTATCCAAACTAGCACTTTGACCCCGAGAAAAATCCTATCCAGAAGAGACGATGAGTGTTTGCTCCAGAACGAAACCAAGCGATTGTGGATGAAGTAAACAAATTACTAGCAGTGAGCTTCTTCCGTGAGGTCTACTACCTAGACTGGTTGGCAAATGTCGTTTTTATAAAGATGGCAAATGAGAAATGGAGGATACGCGTGGACTTCATGGATTTGAACAAGGTATGCCCAAAGGACAGCTTCCGCCTGCTGAGGATAGATCAACTGGTGGATTCCACTACAAGGCACAAGCTCCTGACTTTTATGGACGCATTCTCAAGGTACAACCAGATAAAAATGGTGGAGGAAGACCGAGAGAAAACTACATTCATCACGAGTCAAAGGCTCTACTACTACAAGGTGATGCTTTTTGGGCTAAAAAATGCAAAAGCAACTTACCAGACATTGGTAAACAAGATGTTCAACAAACAGATCAGAAGGAACATGGAAGTGTATGTGGACGACATGCTCGTCAAGAGTAAAGAAGAGTCTGCTCACTTGGACGACCTCGGAGAAACGTTCACAACTCTCAAACAATATTAGATGAAGTTAAATCCAACAAATGCGCCTTTGGGGTGGCATTAGGAAAATTCTTAGGATTCATGGTATCCCAAAGAGGAATAGAAGCGAACTCAGAGAAGGTATAAGCCATACTAGAAATGGCATCACCTAAGACCGTAAAAGAAGTCTAGAAGCTCACAGGGAGGATAGCAGCACTCAACAAATTCATCTTGAAAGCAATGAACAAATGCTTGCTTTTCTTCAAGACATGGAAACAAGCCTTCGTTTGGAAGGACAATGTGAGAAAGCCTTTCAGGAACTCAAGTGCTACCTGAGCAATTTGATCTTCTTGAGCCCATCCAAAGAGGGAGAAAATTTGTATTTATATTTAGCAGTATCAGCTACAGCTGTGAGCACTACCTCGATTCAAGAAGAGGACATAAGGTAGCTCCTAGTCTATTATGTCAGTCAAGCCTTCCAAGGGGCATAAGCTAAATATACCCATGTATAGAAAAGATTGCACTCACTTTGATTGTAGCTTCACGCAAGTTGCGCCCCTATTTCCAAGCAAACCCTATCTTGGTGGTGACAAACTAACCTATAAAGAAGTCGACGGACAAGTGCGAGGATGTAGGAAGGATGATCTAGTGGGCTATCAAGCTCAGCCAATTCGACATTGAATACCACCCTAGGACAGCTATTAAGGTGCAAGCATTGGCAGATTTCATTGCCAAATTTACAATCCCCGACAAGGAGGGAGCTACAGACGAAGTGGAAAGATGGACGATTTAGACTAACGGTTCATCAGTCTGAAAGAAGGGCGGAGTAGGGGTTATTATCATCACCCTAAAAGAAGAGACGCTCAGATATGGAGTTTAGCTAGTATTCCCGATCACCAACAATGAAGTTGAATACTAAGGAGTACTGTTAAGGCTAAGGGTCGAGAAAGCATTAAGAGTCAAAAACTTGCTCCTCTAGAGCGGCTCAAAGCTCGTTGTAGGTCAGATAAAAGGGGAATTCTAAGCAAAAGAGGAAAGGATGCAAAAATACCTAAAGTTAATGAAAATTTTGACATATGAGTTCGACCAAGTGGAGTTCACCCAGATCCCCAGAAGCCAAAATATGGGGGCAGACGAGCTGGTGAAACAGTCGTCATCAGAAGCAGGACCAATGAACACAAACCAAAATATTGAAGTCCAGAAATGCCCCAACATTGAAGAGGCCCACACTTTCGCAATCTAGAGCGAAAGTAGCTGCACGATCCCAATCCTATCCTTCCTCCAGGACGGACGGCTTCCACCAGACGACGAAAAGGCTAGTAAGGTCAGGAAAAGGGTAGCAAGGTTCACAATCCTAAATGACACCTTGTACAAGAGAGGCTTTTCCATGCCTTACTTGAAGTGCGTCAACGAGAAGGAAGCCAAATATCTTCTGGAGGAGATCCATGAAGGAATTTACGGAGATCATGCAGGCCTGAGATCCCTTATTAGCAAAGTTATCCGAACGGGTTACTTTTGGCCTACCTTATAGATGGATGCAAAGGAGTTCGTTAAAAAGTGCAACAAATGCCAGAGGTTTGGAAACGTCCAACACATCCCATTTGAGAAATTGATGATAATAGCCTCCCTATGGCTGTTTGCACAGTGGGGACTTGACATCGTTGGCCCATTGCCCCAAGGTAAAAGACAGGTAAAATTTTTACTACTTGCCATTGATTATTTCACAAAATGGGTTAATGCAGAAGCACTATCAACCATAACAAAGACAAAGGTCTAGAACTTTGTGTGGAAGAATATAGTTTGCCAATTTGGGATACCACAGATGATCATATCAGACAATGAGCGGCAGTTTGATTGTCAAGGTTTCAGGGACTTTTGCTTGAGGCTAGGAATCAAGAACCAATTCTCATCCCTATGTCACCTCAAGCTAACAGCCAAATGGAAGTGACAAACCAGACCCTGCTCAAGATCATCAAAGCTCGGCTAGACGAGGCAAAGGGCGTATGGCCGGAAGAGCTGCCCAACATTTTGTGGGCGTACAGGACTACATCGAGAACCCCGACAGGAGAGACCCCCTTCAATCTCACCTATGGCACTGAAGCAGTAATTCTAGTTAAAGTAGGAATGACTAGCTTGAGACGAGAAGTCTTCCATGAAGGTAGCAATAACGATCAACTAAGAGTCAACTTGGATTGCTTGGACGAATCCAGAGATGGAGCATCTCGCAAGATGGTGGAGTTCCAGCAGAAGATGTCCAAGTACTACAACAAGAGAGTGAAGCTCAGACAACTTAACATAGGGGATCTCATCTTGTGCAAAGTCACACCTGTCACCAAGGACCTAACCCAAGGGAAGCTTGGCCCAACCTAGGAAGAATCCTACAAAGTCACCCATTATTTCAGGCAAGGCAGCTATCACTTGGAAATGTTAGATGGGAGGAGACTACCGTGACCACGGAATATTGAGCATTTGAAATAATACCATCAATAGATGTAATGAACAAATGTATTCATGTTTGAAATAAAGCAATGAAAGAATTATTCAGCCAACGTGATGCGTGTAAAGCTAAAAAAGAAAAAAGAATTTGGCTAAGTAATAAGATTTCGTTTAAACGAATGTAAGTTACTGAAGAAGCCCAAAATGACAAGATCCCTTCAATTGGTGTAAGTCACAAAGAGTTTGGCTAAGTAACAAGATTCCGCTTAGACAAATGTAAGTTACTGACAAAGCCAAAAATGATAATATCCCTTTAATAGGTGTAAGTCACAAAGAGTTTGGCTAAGTAACAAGATTTTGCGTAGAAGGATGTAAGTTACTAATAAAGCTGAAAATGACAAGATTCCTTCATTGGGTGTAAGTCAAAGAATTTGGCTAAGTGACAAAATTCCTCCTAGACGGATGTAAGTTACCGACGAAGCCAAAAATGACAAGATCCCTTCAATGGGTGTAAGTCATAAAGAATTTAGCTAAGTAACAAGATTTCGCCTAGATGGATGTAAGTTGCTGATGAGATAGTCACAAAAATTGGCTAAGTAAGAGATAAGTCACTAGAAAATTGACCAAGGAAAATCCGCCCAGATGGAAACAAGCTACTGACGAATTCAGATCATTTCATAAATAAACAAACCCCCGAACTGTGTGCAGACAAACAACGAAGCAGATAGAGATCACATACTGTCAAAAATATCATGCACGGCAACGCAGGAAAGTAAACAGGTAAACACAAAATAGTCAATAGAATTAAAAGCCCAAAAACACTGGGCAAGAGACATTGTTCTTAAATTAGAATAAAAATATTGTTCTAAAAGTAGAATCAAAAAGCCTAAAAAAACACACTGGGCGCCCCAAAAAAATAGGAAAAAAAGAAAAGAAATAAGCAAACATAAAGCAGATTCAAGCAATAGCTGCGTCATCACCATCAGGAGGAGGCAGAAGAGCATCCCCAGGAGCGTTGCCAGTAGGAGCAGTGTACTGGGAGGCCTCGTCTGTTGCCATCTCCTGGTCTACCTTCTCTAGGTCCAAGTTCTCCAGGTCCACTTCGGAGGGGTGTTTGACTAAGTACCGACGAAGGAGCCCAAAGCCCTTGTAGTACTAACTGAAGAGCACAGTGTTTATTCCTCTGTTTGCTGGAAAGCCTCAATGGCCTTGGCAGCAACAGTCTTTACCTTCTTCTTCATGACCTGGAGTTGCTCCTCCTTCCCCAAGGTCAGTTTCCTCTTAGCTCTAAGGTCATCCCCCAAAACATTGTCCTTTTCCTTGATGTTGTTGACTTTGTCCATGGTAGAAATTAGATCATTCTTTAGTTTAGAATTCTCTGCCTCCAAGGCCTCCACCCTGGACACCACCGACGCGACCTTCGCTTTGTGAGTAAGGTACTCCAAGACAATGTGAAGACTTCCCCCTAGTACCTGAAAAGAAAATCCAACATTTAGGAAGATGCAAAAGAAGAAAAAGAAAAGAGTAAAATTGCACAAGTACACTACCTGGACGAGCTTATGGATGTGCGACCCACAACCTCATTAGAGGGCATACCAGAAAAGACCCTCAGCTCCCTAGTGGTGAAAGCATCCTGTGCCCTTGCCACCGCAAGGCCAGCATCGTAAAAAACGCTAGATGAACGGGAATCAGCCTTATCTTTCCCCTTGTTGTCCACGCGTTGCTTCTTTCGAAGGGGCGTAATTTCTTCCATTGAGGTAGTCGAGGAAACTATCCTCGAGGGCTCAGTGACGAGGGCAGGAGGAGTGATGGACACCCCCTTCTCTACCACACACATCGTCCTCTTCTCGAGGCTGGAAAAGGGCTCATTCTTCTTGGCCCTCATATTTGTGTACATCCCTTGGTTAAATTTCGTTGTCATCCCTGCAAAAGGAAAACACTTGTAAAAGAAAAAAAAAAAAAAAGGAAAAGAAAGAAGAAAAGGGAGAGACAGTGACAACCAAAGTAAGTACTTACTCTTCTTCTCTTCAGTCTCTATTGTGCGTAGGACGTAGGCAGCAGGCTCTAGACCAAGGCAATACAGGGCTAGGGTACGAGGGTTGACCAGATTGTTGAAGTCATCAATAGTTTTTGTGTACTCAATAGCAGCCTTAACACGTTGCTTGTATCTGCTCTTGAGTTTTAGTCGTCTCTTAACTACATGAGACAATAAAAAAAAGAATTAGCAACGACAAAATGTACCAAAAAAAAAAAATGAAGGATGAAAGACTGGTAGGAAAGATGACGCATCTAGACTCAGGGTTCTCGACCGACGAAGCAACCTAGGGAGATCACCCCAAACTTCGTCAGAAGGTGTTTCCCACTCATCCCCAAATACAAAAATGAACAGGGACTTCCAATATCTGAATGACGAGGGCAGGTCCCTGACGATCCTAGCCTCCTTCATCCTAGGCACCAATTCGTAGTACCCTTACTCCTTGGACTCCTTTAAATGGTACAAGTAAGTAAACTCGTCCACTTTGATCATATCTCCTTCAGTGGTAGCCAACCATATTTCCATACAGTTGATCACTATCCTCCATGAGTTTGGCATAAGCTACCTGGGAGTAATGTTGAAATGATCTAGAGGCTCCATGATGAAGGGGTGGAGGGGAAACCTAAGCTCGCATAGGAAGGCGGCCTCGTAAAAGCACACCTCCCCTGGCGAAAAGTGAAAAGCTTGTTCCTCCTTTTTGAGGAAGATGAACCCTAACCTTTTTGGGGAATTGGAACCTATCCCTAAACCTGGAAAGCGCATCGGCGTTTAGACCACACACCTCCCTAAGGGCATGAAATGCCCTAATCTCCAATGGGCCAGAAGCCGCGATGTCCTCCTCTATCTCCATAGGGTTTTTGCTAGATAACAACCCCATCTCAAGCTCACCAGATCTCACCTCCAACATCGCTTTTCACTTACTCACTGAATTCTCGAACCAGTCAACTGATTGACAAAGTAGAGGGAACAAATTGGCCAACACTACGCTCAGGCTACTACCTTCAAAGACAAAGCTTTCAACTAAAGGGGAAAAGGTACGGGAAACACCTAAAGAATCCCAAAAACGTGCAAAGAGGAACGAAATAGAGGGAAAAGCTATCCTAACTTCAGATATACTAACCATGGAACCCCAAAAAATGAAGAAAGAGAGACAAAATCCTAAAAGCCCAAAGTAGAAAAGGAAATCAGAAACTCGTACAATTTATCTATACTATAAAAAGCAAAAGAGGAGGGAAAAGAGACATACCTCAAAGGAAACAACCATAGAATGCAAAAGCTCAAGAAAATCACAGGGCAGAACAACTAGAAGAAGAAGAAGTACAGAGCAATGATTGAGAAAGAGTTGGAAAAAGTGAAGGGGAAAGAGGAAAGAAAAGAAGTTTAAAAACTAGGCATAAAAAACTGAAAATCAGCGAGAAACCCAAGAGTCACACAAATGGGACATTAACTCCACTAGTTAGAGCACACCAAGTGGTCACGATGTGCATGGCGCCACCATTACGCATTAAATGTAGAACAATATCCCAAGAGCCATGTTTGGGCAGAAAACCTTTCACCTTCTGATGGTCGTCGTGACACGCAACGACAATCATAGAACCTAAGGGGGCAGCTGATGGGACCAACGAACTTTCTTGCCCAGATGACCTCATCAAGCATATTCGTCCACCTTAACATGGCATGGACGAAGGTAGCCGAGTCATTAATAAGAAGATTCAGTGCCTCGGCCTCGGACCGTTACCAATTAGTTGACAAACCGTTAGAGGCTTATCAAAACCCATATTAATAAGCCCTGAGCCGTTACAAAAGAAGCACTAAAACCATAATTAAGGCCCCGAATGGCTAGAAACTATGACGCTATATATACACACTTATCAGAACTAGACAAGTACATACACACACACACCTAAAATTCATAAGTATAAGTATTTCAGATATCCTAAGCTTTCTTTTTTCCTCAAAGGCTTATGTATACTGACTTTGGCATTAGAGGCGTTGTGGCAGGCACCACACTGGTGTCCACCTGAGGAAAGTCTTACACGACATTTGTAGGTACACTCATGAGGATTCAACTCCATCTGGACGACTACTGATGATTTGCACATCATCAATGTGGTATGACCCTTATTTACTTAATTCTTTTTCACTTTCTATTTTCTTTCTTTCTTTGGCACTATGTATGTATTTTGCTTTATTTATTATTATTTTTTTTTTGATGTTCTGTCACTTGTTTCTTCCTACCTCTCTTTTCTTTTGCAGGTCGAGGTGTCTCTGCTTGTGACTGGTGATGCCTTGGTGAAAGAAGTGGTGGTAGCTTAGCCCTCTGCTGCCTTAGGTGTGGAAAAGAAGCCCCCTAGTGGTGGCGTGGTTAGGGAGGCTAGGCAAGCAATCAAGGATGCCCAACCCCTCTTATCTCCTGTCTCGTTGGCCGTCTAGGATCTTGAAGTCTCCCAGCCTTTTGTTTCCTAGGATCCTGAACCTGCGTAGACTCCCTACCCAACTAAAACTGTAACAATTGAGCCAACAACTAAACTTGCGTTGGGTAAGGAGTCTCTAGGGGGTGCATCTTCATCTATGCAAGCAGGTAAACCTTATCCCATCCTTTATTAATGTCTATTTTCTTGTTTCTCTTATATTTTCTTCTTGAGTGATTTTATTCTTTTTCTCTTATTCTCTTTTAGGCCAAGTTAGGGCCCAACCTACCCCTGAAGCCGCCCCTGAAGCCGCCTCTTCCTTGGAGTCAATGACTTCTAGAGGTGTGTACTGCTCGTTATTGTTGCCCTTCCCCCTTTTCAGTTCATATCTTCCTTCTCTTTTTTTTTTTTTTTTTTTTAATTTTTATTTATTTATGGGGAAGCCTTCGGCATCCCTCCCTTCCTTCAGTAATTTTGCCAAGATCTCTTCACCCTTTTTTCAACATGCACTGTATCCTTTCACAGAGTCTTCCCAGAGGTCAGAAGGACAAAAGGATGAACCTCCCACGATGGCTGAAGTGGCTGCCCAAACTCAGAAGGAAACTCTATCACAGAAGGCTGGTACATATACTTTACCTTTCCCTTGCTCTCCTCTTTTTGTCTCCTCTCTCTCTCTCTCTCTCTCTTTAACTATGACTCTATCTTTTTATTTAGGTGTTGATGCAGGAACCAAAGGACCTGAGCCTGCAATTGCTGAGGAAGCTAAAGGACCTATTCCTAGTGTCTAGACTATTGAAGCTTAGATAGGGATCCCCCACACCACCCAAAGACTTGAAAATCCTCCAGTTCCTGAAGGTGAAGATACAACAATGGAGAAAACCCCAGAGATGGTTGTCTCGGATCCTAACTTAGGGCTTCCTGCTTTCCTGGCCCGTTTTGATTATTTGGAGTTGAACAGCCTCCCTACGAGCCACTTTCACTGTTTTGGGCCTCCCTTTGGTAGATCCTGCGATTCTCTATGACTACTGAAGGCTTGCCACTCTTTGAGGGACTGTTCAAAGCTCATAGGGACTTCATAAGTAGGTTCAGGGGAGGCGTTCTTCTGGGCAACATCCTGATGAAGCTCCTCTGTGCTGTGTTGATTTCTTTGAGGGGACTCTTCTCTTGACTCCTTATTCGAGGAGAGGCTTTTGGAGTAGAGGGGAGTGGTGCAGGATCTCATAGAGGCCAAGTTCAATTTGCCCTTTTTGTTGGAGTACCTGCGGTCTTTAGCCCACGCACTGTTCCAGAGAAAGGCTTCCAAAGATCTTGATGCTAAAATTGTTGCTGCTGAGGAAGCTCTAACTCGTGCACACAAGGCATTGCAAGATTTGAAAGTCAAGAAGCAGCTGATTCTTTCTTCCTTAACTGTTCCTGCAATTCCCTTAGAAGGCTCTCTGTTGACTGGCTTTATATCTTAGCCTCTTTCTTTAGACAATTCAAGATGTATAAGGTGTTTTGTGTGTGTGTGTGTGTTTCTTTCTCCCCCTTTTTTTTTGAACTGAGTCTTGGGCCATGGCTCCTATAACTTCTTGTGGTAGGTCCTGAACCAGGTACCCTAATGGTTGTGTTCCTGCGTAGGTATTGAACTAGATACATTGGATACTATTTTTTTTTCTTTCCAAGTCCTAGGTCATGAAACAGGCAGACTTATTTTGGGGCAAGTACTAGGCTGGGTACCCCGGGTGCTTCTTCCTACCTGGAGTCTCTGACCATGTACTTGGACTGATTGTGGTGTAAATCCTAGGTCATGCGTTAAAATTTCATCCTTATTCCCTTTTGTGTGTGTGTGTGTGTGTGCTGGCCTAGGTACCCCACCTAGAGTTGGCTACATTTTGGTTGTGTCATGTAATATTATGCAATTGCACATTCTACTTGAAGCTTTTTAAAAAAAAATAAAAAAATAAAAAAGATTCCATTGAAATACATCATAGCTACTAAAATAAGGAACATAGGATAATTGACAAAAGATAGTAGGGATCATAGAGTGTCCTTCTATCATAGACTTCTAAAAGAAACGACTAAATAAAGTTCTTGGCAAAAACAACATGGCAAAACATAAAGAATGACGAAACATTTAACAGATTGGAGAATAACAACAAAAAGGGTTCTCGGTGTACCGGAACCTCTCATTTTCACACACATTATTGCTTCAACCATTTTCTATATATGGTATTCGTTAAGGCAGTCCCATCTTCCTTTGCAAGGGAGTAATATCCACTATTGTGGGCTTCCCTGACAATGTAGGGCCCTTCCCAATTTGGAGCAAATTTGGAGGTCCTAGGACATTCTTCCTTACATGCTCTGCTGCCCTTAATACCAGCTGTCCTTTTGTGAAGGCTCTAGGGTGTATTGTTTGCCCATATGTGTAGACACCCCATTTTACAACTTGCATTTAACTAACCGGTAGATTATTAGATTTGTGATACAAAACAAATCTTAATGCTCTAACGATCATAATGGTATGTCATGGGTTTTGATCGGACCATCTGATCAAAAGTTATCATGCAAATAATTTTCAATAATCATGGCTGGCCTACACAATAGGTCTGATCACGTCCTATTTTAAATACTTAATTTTGATTGGTTCTCACAAAAATTAATTTAAAATTAATTAAGTATGATTTTTTATTGGATTTCTTTTTTTTTTTTCTTTTTTTTTAAAGAAATAATAAAAAATGTTTTTCTTTATGGCATCTTATCTGCTCTTTTGAAAAATTTTTGGAGATATGATCATGAAAATTAAAAAAAAAAATAGAAAAATGCTTAAAAAACGTCATTATCTTCAGCGGCAACTTGAATCTCATTTTTGGCCTAGAAAACATTGAAATTTGGATTTCTCTGTTTCTATAAAAGTTATAGAAAATTGAATTTCCTTTCAAAAAAATCAATTCTGAATCAATTGGAATTTTGAGCAGCAAGTTATGGCGAAAATACGAAACAGATGTAGAAGATAACACAAATTCAGCATTATCTTCAATTTTCTCTCAAAATTTCAAATGGGGATCAACAACAAATCTGTCCAAGCCTATCTAATAGACTTATCCTTTCCCTTTGCTTCAGAAGAAATATTTTTGAAAAATAGATTCGATAAGAAACAGATACATCTTGTGAAAAAAAATTCAAAAATGCTAAAAAAACGTTATTATTTTCAGCAGCAATTTGAAACACATTTTTGGCATGGATAACGTTGAAATTTTGCTTTCTCTATTTCCGAAAAAGTTGTAGATAATTGAATTTCCTTTCAAAAAAAACCCATCTTTAATAAATTGGAATTTTGAGCGAAAAATTAGAGCCAAAATACGAAACAGGTGCAGCATCATTTCAAAATTTGAATGGAGATCAACACCAAATCCGTTCGAGCTCATTTAAATAGGTTATCTCCTCCCTTAGCTTAAGAAGAAAGCTAATAACTTAGCTTTAAAGCTAAACCATCCCTTCCCCTATAAATAGAGAAGACCTCTTCCATTTTCTGGACCCCGAATTCTCTCTGGAGAGCTAGTAAGAAAGCATAAAAGAAAAGCGGTTGTGCAACCATTGTTCCTACTTTGGTTGTAGTTTAGTACTTCCTTGCTTTCTCCCTAGCCCTTTAAGTGATCACTTCTCTTTTTTTTAAAAAAAAAATTTAAGCTCTATGCTGGTAAGTAGTTAATTATGTTCTTAACTTTCTACGCATGCTTAAACAAATGCTTAACAAGTTGATTATTTGTTTCTTTCACGATACACTTGGGTGAACATGCCTATATGTCCTATTGATTTTCTCTTACATGCTTAGATGAGCACTTCTAGGCTAAAACACAACTTTCTCTTCAATACTTAGATGAACATGTCTAGGTAGTTGTTTTACTTTTTTAAAATGCTTGAACAAACATGTCAAAGTATTTTGATTTTCTCTAGATAAACATGTCTAAGGGATTTTTCTTTACTTCTTTCATAATTGCTTGGATGATCAAATATGCTTAAAATGTTTTATTTTTATTTGTTTCTCTTTGCAATTATGTTGATGACAAATAACATGACAACTTTGTTTTTCCTTCACATGCTTAGATGAACATGTCTAGGCTAGAAATTCTTTGTTTATATTGATCTCTTGGATGAACATGCCATTACCTTCATTTTTTTTTTTACATTAAAATTGTTATCTAACAAGTTTTACTTTTTGTTTCTCTTTATGTCATATTCCCCTAACACATATTTGTTTACAATTCCTGCAAATTACATGTTTATATGACATATTCTTTGTATTTGTTTGACATGACATGACATTGGCCACCTTAACCTAGGAGACCGGTTTTACCAGGCGAGATGGGTGCTTAATCCCTTCCCATCTTGTAAATTAGCCTTCGAACCAAGATTAAGGGTTCTAGACTATGCTCTTCTATATACAATTTCACATTTTTTAGAATGTAACTAGGAAATAAAGTAATGTAATCTACTTTTCTTAAATTGTATCTAGGACAAAAAAGCATTGTAAATAGTAATTACAAAATTTGATGTAAATTGTCATATACATTAATACAACAAAAGTATTTTTTATTAAAGGTTTTCTTATTTTTCCTTTTAAATTAAATAAGTGGCGACTCCATGTAAAACCGTCGATCTTGGAGGGAGTACATTTTACAATATGCCTTAGCCATCTTCTGTTGGTACCTCTGGCTCCTCCTTCTTGCCGCTCCTTTTTGTGTTTGTATTAGGATTTAAGTGTAACGGTACCTGGAATGAAAATTTTTTATTTTCTCTTTTTTGGCCTGTCCGAGCTCCATTTGGCTAAAAATGCAGTAAGAATGACGTTTTTCAATTTTTTTGGGAATACTCCAACCCGAATCGGGTAGAAACTGTACTTGAAACGATTTTTTCTTTTCTTTTTCGGCTTGTTCCGGCCCAGTTTGGCTAGAAATGCAGCCAGGATGACGTTGTTTAATTTTTTTTACTATTTTTTTGGGAATGCACCATCCTAGGTTGGGAAGGAACGGTACCCGAAACGATTTTTTTTTTTTCTTTTTCAACTTGTCCTGGCTCGGTCTAACTAGAAATGAAGCCAAAATGACTTTTTTTTTTTTTTTACTATTTTGTTTTGAATTTTTTGGGGAATGCTCCAACCCAAATCAAGCAGAAACAATTTTAGGAACAATTTTATTTTCCACTTTTTTTGCCTTTCCTGGCCCGGTTTGGATAGAGATGAAGCCAAAATGACATTTTCTTAATTTTTATTTTTTTTTATTTTTTATTTTTATGAATGCTCTAGCCCAAGTCGAGCATAAACGATCCCGAAACGAATTCTTTTTCTCTGTTTTGGCTTGTCCCGGTCCAGTTTGGCTAGAAATGAAGTCAGAATGACTTTTTTTAACATTTTGAATTCATTTTACTAATTTTTTTTTTTAATTTTTTTTGGGAATGCTCCACCTTTGGTCCATTAGAAACGGTACCCGGAACAAAAAAAAAAAATTTTCCTTCTCTTTTTTGGCCTTTCCTGGCCTAGTTTTGCTAGAAATGAGGCCAAAACAACATTTTTAAAATTTTGAATTTTTTTACTATTTATTTTTTTGAATTCTTTTGGGAATGTTCTAGCCTGGGTTAGGCAAAAAAAATTCCCAAAATGAAAAAAAATTTTCTTCAACTTTTCAGCTTTCTCTAGCTCGGTTTGGATAGAAATGAAGCCAGGGTGACTTTTTTCATTTTTTGGATTTTTTTACTATATTTTTTTTTGAATTTTTTTGGGAATGCTCCAGCCCAAGTCAAGCAGAAAATAACAAAAAAAAAAAAATTATCTCTTTTTCAGCCTGTCCCTACCCAGTTTGTCTAGAAATGTAGCAAGAATGAAGTTTTTTAATTTTTTGAATTATTTCAGCTTGTCTCAACCTGGTTTTGCTAGAAATGAAGCCAAAATAATGTGTTTTTTTTTTTTTGAATTTTTTTACTATTTTTTTTGGAATTCTCTAGCCCGGGTCAGGTAGAAACGCTACCTAGAACAAAAAAAATTTCATCTCTTTTTCGGCCTATCCCAGCTTGGTTTGTCAAGAAATGAAACCAAAAGGGCGTTTTTTAATGTTTTGAATTTTTTTACTTTTTTTTGGGATTTGTTTAGGAATGCTCCAACCCAAGTCAAGCAGAAACGGTACCCAAAATGATTTTTTTTTTCCTGCCTATCTTAGCCTGGTATGGATAGAAATGAAGTCAGAATGACGTTTTTTGATATTTTGAATTTTTTTGGGAATGCTCTAGCTGAGGTCGAGTAGACATAGTATTAGAAACAAATATATTTTTTTTCTCTTTTTCGGCCTGTCCCGGCCCTATTGGCTTGAAATGAAGTCATAATGACGTTTTCAATTTTTTTTGAATTATTTTACTAGTTTTTAAAATTTTTTTGGAAATGCTTTAGCTCGCATTGGGTAGAAACGGTACTCAAAATGAAAAAAAAAAAATTTTATCTCTTTTTCAGCTTGTCCCACCCCAGTTTTTCTAGAAATGAAGCCAGAATTTCATTTTTACTATTTTTTTTTTTTGAATTTTTTTGGGAATGCTATAGCCCGCATCAGGCAAAAACTATACCTAGAACAAAAAATTTTTTTTTTCTCTTTTTCGACCCATCCCTCCCTATTTATCTATAAATTAAGCTTTTTCGACTTATCCCGACCTGGTTTGTCTAGAAATGAAGCCAAAATGATGTTTTTGAATTTTTTTGGAAATGCTTCAGCTCGTGTCAGGTAGAAATGGTACAAGGAACGAAATTTTTTTTCTTTTTTTCGGCCTGTCTTAGCCTGGTTTGGCTAGAAATGAAGCCAAAATAATGTTTTTGAATTTTTTTTTTCTATCTTTTTCGGCTTGTCCCAGCTTGGTTTGTCTAGAAATGTAACCAGAATAACGCTTTTTTTTTTTTTTTTTAATAAATGTTTTGAATATTTTTTGGAATGCTCCAAACTGAGTTAGACAAAAACGGTACCCGGAATGAAACTTTTTTTTTTCCTTTTTTTGTGCTTGTCTTAGCCCAGTATGGATAGAAATGAAGTTAGAATGACTTTTATTTTATTTTATTGGGAATGATTTAGCTAGGGTCAAGTAGAAATGGTATCTAGAACAATTTTTTTTTCTCTTTTTTAGTCTATCCCGGCCTGGTTTGGCTTGAAATGAAGTCAAAATGACGTTTTTAAATTTTTTTTGAATTATTTTACTCTTTTTTTTATTGGGAATGCTTTAGCTTGAGTAAGGTAGAAATGTTATCTGGAACGAAATTTTTTTTATCTCTTTTTTAGCATGTCCTAACCTGGTTTGTTTAGAAATGAAGCCAGAATGTCGTTTTTTAATTTTTTGAATTATTTTACTTTTTTTTTTAATTTTTTTGGGAATGCTTTAGCCCACGTGGGGTAGAAACGGTACCCTGACCGAAATTTTTTTTCTCTCTTTTTCGGGTTGTCCCGTCCCAGTTTGGCTAGAAATGAGGCTAGAATAAAGTTTTTTTTTTTTAATAAATATTTTGAGTTATTTTACTTTTTTTTTAAAAAAAAAAAAATTGGGAATGCTTTGGCCCGCATCAGGCAGAAATGGTACTCAAAAAGGTTTTTTTTTTTTTTTGTCTCTCTCTCTCTCTCTATTTTTTGGCCTGTTTGAGCTCGATTTGTTTAGAAATGAAGCCAGAATTACTTTTTTACAATTTTTTTACTATTTTTTTGGAAATGCTCCAACCTGGGTCAGGTAGAAACGGTTCCCGGAAATTTTTTTTTTTTAATCTCTTTCTCGGCCTATCCCGACTCGATTTAGCTTGAAATGAAGCTAGAATGACGTTTTTCAATTTTTTTAATTATTTTTTTAAAATTTTTTTTTGGAAATGCTTTAGCCCGCGTGGGGCAGGAATGGTACCCTGACCGAATATTGTTTTTTCTCTTTTTCGGGTTGTCCCGTCCCGGTTTGGCTAGAAATGAGGCTAGAATAAAGTTTTTTTTTTAATAAATATTTTGAGTTATTTTACTTTTTTTTTTTAAAAAAAAAATTTAGGAATGCTTTGGCCTGCATCAGGCAGAAATGGTACTTGGAAAGTTTTTTTTTTTTTTTTTTTTCCTATTTTTTGGCTTGTCCGGGCTTGGTTTGTTTAGAAATGAAGCTAGAATTACCTTTTTAAAATTGTTTACTATTTTTTTGGAAATGCACCAACCTGGGTCAGGTAGAAACAGTTCCTGGAACAAATTTTTTTTTTAATCTCTATTTAGCTTGAAATGAAGCCAAAATGACGTTTTTTTTTTAATTTTTTGAATTATTTTACTATTTTTGTTTTTGAATTTTTTTGGGAATGTCCATGTCGGGTAGAAATGGTACCCGGAATGGAAATTTTTTTTATTTCTTTTTCGGCCTGTCCCTACTTGGTTTGTCTAGAAATGAAGCAAGAATGATGTTTTTTTATGTTTTTTTTTTTTAATTATTTTACTTTTTTTTTAATTTTTTTGGGAATGAGTCGGGCAAAAATTGTACCTGGAACGAAATTTTTCTTTTTCTTTTTCGTCCCTTCGCGGCCCTATTTGGCTATAAATGAAGCCAAAATGACTTTTTTTAGTTTTTTGAAATTTTTTGCTATTTTTTTGGGAATGCTCCAACCCGGGTCAAGCAGCTCAAATCCAACTAACCCATTTTACTCTTAATGGATTCATTGTTTTCTCCAACTTTATTTAAAAGGTTGGTTGTTAAATAAGTCAAAAAAAGAACCCAATTGTGTTGGAAATAAGCTATTATAAGAAAAAGAAAATGACAAATTGTATTTCATTTTTTTTATGGTTTGTGTTTATATATATATATATTCAAACTTCAGTTAGTTTCTTTATTTTTTATGTTTTTTTTTTTTTTTTTTTGGGGTAAAAGACTTCAAGTTGAACAATCTCTGGTTGATGAAACAATGTAGGCAAGAGAAGTCGGCAAAATGGATTCATAACCTCGAGAAAATGATTGACTCTAAGGGTTGGGCATGGGGTCCCAATCCCAAACTTGTCGATTGTTGGTGAACTGCTCGAGCTGGCCGCGTGCCGGCCGGGGGATGGACTAGGAACGACCGCCTCGGCGGTCTTCCCCGGGCGTCGAACAGTCAACTCAGAACTGGTACAGATAAGGGGAATCCAACTGTTTAATTAAAACAAAGCATTGTGACTTTAGTTAGTTTCATTATATAATAATATGGGGAAATCTGGTTTTTGTGTGTGTGTGTGTGTGTATTATATATTCAGACTTCACTAGCCTAACAATTTTGTTTTTCTTATAAAACTTGTATTACTTATCAAATAAAAAAAAAGTGCCTGATAATTTTAAAAACCTTCTTCTTTCTCCCTTCTCCTCTTAGTTAAGTTACCAACCCTTTTCAATTCAACTTCTGCAATTGAAACCAATTGAGATTTAGGGTCTGTTTGGGATTCGCTTATTTTACTGATATTGAAAACTTTTTGTTGAAGGTATAGATAAAGGTAAAAATTAGCTGAAATAATATAGTAAGACTTATGAATAATATCAAAAAGTGTAGTGGGACCCATGAATAGTAACAAAAATATGCTGAATAGTAAAATAAGTTACAAGTCTATCCGATCACAACCTTAGAACTACACAATGCAATTGGTTTAAATCAAAACAAAGTGAAAGCTTTCAAAAGCTTTTTAATTATGATTGGTTTTAACCATTTTTAAAATAACAGTGGTTCTCAATATTGTTTGAGACCATGCCATAAAGATGAAAAAATTAATTGAACATAATAAATTTGGCCTAAATGATTGAGGATTGTGCTTTAAATTCCTGATTCATTAAACTGAGTGTATATCTATATAAAACAGCTTTCCTTAGGATTCTTGCAGGAGCTGACTGCGAGAGTATACAGCTGAATGTTGATTTCATATCACAAACAAATTCCACATTAGGAAAATCCAGAAATAATTTAAGAATGAAAACAGACAGAATGGGGATCCATGATACCAGCAGCAGAAGTTGTATTTGATCATTGAAAATGTTGACTATGTTCCTGAATTCTTATAATATTCAATGAAAAATTGGAACCTAAGTTAAATGAGTTTGGCTCGTTAAACAGTTTTACGAAACCAAGATGGAAGAACACGATAATTTTTTCCTTCCCAAAAGAAGCAAGCAATGCATTATATAGACCAAAAGGTAATTGAATGCCTTTGGCTCTACTTGATTTTAAACTGTTACAAGAAATAATAGTCATATTGATGCAGCAACAGTGGACTCACACAGGTCAATTTATCATACTAATCTGGCACCATAAATAATCGCATGACCTTGATCCTGCAAAAGTGTATCCAAATAGGTAGATTTATAACAAAGGAAATCTCACCCACTTCACTTTACTTCTATAAACTGGACATGACGTTTTACTCATGGATTTCCCAAGCTGGAGCTTATCAGTAAATCTTCCTGCTCTTCTTCTTGGCATAGAAAAATCCAGTGGCAGAAGCTGATACAAGCTGACAATTTTTTTTTTTTTTTAATGTTTAAAAATCTTCTCTTTTCCCACATCTCCTTCTCCTCCTCCTCTTCTTATTTAAGTTACCACTCCTTTTCGACCCAAATTCTGCAGTCGAAACAATTTGGGATTTATACCTACACAAACTTTAAAACAAAAACTTTTTTGCTTTTTCAAGAAGCCAAAACACAGTGAAAGCTTTAAAGAACTTTTTGATAATTAAATGCAAGATTTCATGGATAACTTCATGATTTCTCTTCAAACAAGAAAAAATCATGATCTCAGAAAAGCAATTTGTTAAGCAAAGAAAAGCTTAAAGGGAGAAAAAAAAAAATCAGTATCCTATGATTCATTAAAAAGTAGCAAGCCCAAAAAATTGAAAATGCCAAAGTGAGTATCTTTTTCTTTGCAGTGTTTGGAGCACATTCTTTTGGCATGAAAAAATGAGGATAAACAATTTGCCTTTTAAAGAGTGCTCATTGACAAAGAACCTAACATTTGCAAGGTCCAGATACCCAAAATTCAGTAAATTTGCATTATGGTTCTTTTTTTTTTCTTTTTTCTTTTCTGATGGGACATTATGGTTCATTTGGTTGCTAGGAAAAGGTCCAAGAATATCACAAATGGTCTTCATTGTCTAATCCTCCGGTTTCTGAGAAACAGAAGAAAAAGGAAAGAAAAATACTGATAACAGGGAGAAACAAGTCTGAAATACAAATGCGATATAGAACTCAACATTACGGAAGATAAATATCAAGTAGCATACATAGTTCGCAAAATAGTAAGCATGTCCAATGCTTCTGTACACCAAATCTCAATACGCTATTTCTTGATTCTATAACAGAAGTTTAAGAAATTGAATTTCAAGCTTGCTTCCTTTTAAAGTTTCAATGTTTGTGTTACCAAGGAGTAGAAAATGGGAAGGGGCAAAAGAGAACGATGTTGCAGGTGCATGTAAGTGTACAGATCCAAAGCACAGATAACATTTTGTTTATAAATTATCAAAACTTCGTGGTCATCTGGCTCAAAAAGTTAGCATCGGTTACAAGAGGAGGAATTCATGAAGAAGTAAGGAGAATGTTGGGAAGCAAATGAAAATAAGTGGCAAAAGCAAGTAAGATTGATCAGATGTATTTTCAAGTTTCATTTTCATTATTTATATCTGAACAAGATTGAATCTATGATCTCACCCTCCTCCCATTATATGTGAGATTAGAAAACAACATTTGACGTAATGATCATTGGCAAACCCAATTTTCACAGCAATGGAAGAATCTGTCAGTCAAACCATTTTACATCAGAAATATTAGTACAAGTCAATGAGTTAGGATGGTTCATGTGAGAATCAGAAAAGGTAAAACACAAGAAATGGTTGGTACATAGATTCGCACAAAAACAAGAAATGACCTTTTAATGATATATTAACCCATCCAGCTACTAATCTCTTAATCATATATGATAAGGGTGTTCTGGGAAAGAAGTAAACTTGTTACATACGAGGAAGCTGACGATTCCAATGAGCCTATCAGCTTCATATGCATACACGAAAGTATGAAAGCGACGATGATGTAGGCCGACAACCCCACCTCAATACCCGACGACATCTACATGAAACGACGGGAAGAAAGAAGCCGACGGGAATAAAGAAGCGTGACAGGTCCAACGTGGCTTTGCTTAGCCTCCATGAATATCTATGCAAGGAAATATCTTGTACCCCACGATTAACCCTAGTTAAGGGAATCTCTATAAGGAAAGGATCCCGCAAAATATATGCATTAATGAGGATCTTCCTTACAAGGAAAAAACCTTCTCCGCCAAGAAACAAATGTCAGCTCTACGCTATTACAAAAACCCCAAAGCCCTCCCAAACCAAGGTACACATAATTTACCCCAGTTCTAGCACTCTAGAGTTGTGAAAGTTCTCTAACTTAAACTTCAGTGGGTATTTGGCTGGTGCCACACCGGTACTCTCTACAAGATCTTTTTTGTTTCTGTTTCGCAGGTTCTATCTAGAGTACATGAGGACCATGTCGCTCACTGACGATTTTTGGCATCATCAGTTGGCGCCGTTTGTGGGAAAGAAAACAGTAACAACCATATTACCACTTCCCAGACAAAGAGTTGTACGGTACTCACTCGCTCGATGGCAACCAATAACCATACCTTAGAAGAACCATGCAATACTGCCCTTGAAAGACAGGTACAAACCCTAGTTGTGGCTATGGAACGCCTTACTAAGCAAAACCACGACCTGGAGGAACAGCTGCGCCAAAGGGATGCTAGGCCTAATAGTCACGGAGAAGAGCAAGAGGGCACTAGCGTTGAAAGAAGGGACTGAGAAGGACCAGAAGACAGCAATGCTCCGAGCAGATAAGAATGACAAGATACTATCCGTCCACCTGTCGCAAAAACAGAACCACTACACATAGTCGCAGAGATGCAGATGATGAAGGAGTAGATGGACTTTATAATGAACACCTTTATAGGACAAGTGTCAAGCGACCTTGATGAGTTAGTCCACTGGACAGACCCACCTTTTACTACACCTGTCACTTCGTTCCCTTTTCTGTTGAAGTTCTGTATGTCACAGGTAGAAGCCTACGACGGGTCAAAGGAACCCTTAAATCACTTGGAGTCATTCAAAACCCTTATGTACTTGCAAGGCATGGTAGACGAGATAATGTGTCGAGCCTTCCCGACTACGTTGAAGGGTTTTGCAAAGGTATGGTTCAGTAGGTTGACACCCAACTCCATCAGTACCTTTAAGGAGCTGAGCACGCAGTTTGCCTCGCATTTTATTGAAGGGCACAGGTATAAGAAGTCCATTGTGTGCCTTATGAGCATTAAGCAATGAGAGGATGAGACGCTAAGATCCTACATAACCCGCTTCAATAAGGAAGCCCTCTCGATAGACAAAGAGATGACAAGATACTTGTTGTTGCATTCACCAATGGATTGCGAAAGGCCTATAAGACTTACTTTAGGATGGTTTAAAATGTCCAGCTGGCAGATTTCGTCCCAAAGATGGCACGTGTCGACAACCCTATAATTGGATTCTCAGAAGAAGACGTTCAACATCCCACCACCCACACAACGATGCACTCGTTATTAGTATTTGAGTAGGGGACTACAACACTCACTAAGTCCTAGTTGATAATGGAAGCTCTGCTGGTAGCCTCTACTACCCAGCATTCCAGTGAATAAAGATTAAGAAAGAGTGACTTATACCAGCCAATGCACTGCTCGTTAGGTTAGAAGGAACGAGGGTATACCCTCTCGGTGCAGTCACATTGCCCATGACGATCAATGACTACCCTCAGCAAATTACTAAGGATGTTACATTCCTTGTTGTTGACTGCTTATCTACTAACAATGCCATAATGGGCCGACCTACCCTTAACTTATGGAAGGTCGTGACTTCAACCTATCGCCTGATGATCAAATCTCCCACCGAGTATAGAGTAAGAGAGGTACGTAGGGACCAAGTGACAGCACACGAGTGCTACATAGCAATGTTGGAAATGGACGACCACTTGCAAACCATGAGCATTGAAGAACAGAGGGTGTTGTAAAGCCCGTTGAAGGATTGGAAGAGATACTTCTTGATAACTCTAGGCCCGAGCAAACAACTAGGATTGGCACCCTCACAAGTCTTTCAAGCACTCACGGCATTCCTAGGAGAAAACCAGGACATCTTTGCTTGGAATCGTGAAGACATGCCTGGGATTGACCCTTCAGTCATGGTGTACAGGTTGAATGTGTCACCCTATTTTCCCCCTATCCATCAGAAGAAGCGAGAGTTCACCTAAAAACGAGACCAGGCTACGGTGGAAAAAGTCTGCAAACTACAAGATGCAGAATTCATCAGGGAAGTGTACTAGCCCGACTAGCTGGCCAATGTAGTGATGGTTAGAAAAGCCAACGGAAAATGAAGGATGTGTGTAGACTTCACGGATTTGAACAAGGTGTGCCCAAGGATAGATACCCCCTCTCACAGG
This sequence comes from Quercus parvula, assembly GCA_030820535.1. Taxonomy (NCBI): domain Eukaryota; kingdom Viridiplantae; phylum Streptophyta; class Magnoliopsida; order Fagales; family Fagaceae; genus Quercus; species Quercus parvula. The sequence goes on from JAUAME010000008.1 coordinate 18,278,912, forward strand.
TTGACATCTTGGTAGACTCGACAACAAGACACCAGCTATTGAGTTTCATGGACATATTATCTGGTTACAACCAAATCAAATTGGTCGAAGTTGATCAAGAGAAAACTTCATTCGTCACCAGTCAAGGCCTCTTTTGCTATAAGGTGATGTTGTTTGGTCTCAAGAACACGGGCGCAATGTATCAGAGGCTCATGAACAAAAAATGTTTGAACATCAAATTAGAAGAAATGTCCAAGTTTACGTGGATGACATGCTAGTGAAAAGCCAAAAGGAGGAAGATCATTTAGACGACCTCAATGAGACCTTTGATACCCTCCGCTTTTACAACATGAAGCTCAATCCAAGCAAATGCGCATTTGGGGTGACGGTTGGAAAATTCTTAGGGTTCATGGTGTCTCAGAGAGGTATCCAACTCAACTAAAAAAAGATCCAGGCCATAATGGAGATGGCACCACTAAGGAACACAAAAGAAGTGCAATGCCTCAACGACAAGGTGGCTGTGCTGAATAGGTTCATTTTGAGGGCGATGGACAAGTGTCTACCTTTCTTTTGAACATTGAAGAAGTCCTTTAAGTGGACAGCAGAATGCCAACAAGCTTTTGATGATCTAAAAGCATACCTCTCTTCCCCACTATTGCTAGGTCCCTCATAACCAAGAGAAAAGCTATTTCTCTATTTGGCCATCTCCTCAGCTACTATTAGTGCGTCCTTAGTCAAAGAAGAAGACAGGGTGCAGAAGCCCATGTACTACACTAGTTAGGCACTCCATGGCGTAGAGGAAAGGTACCCACTAATGGAGAAGCTTGCCTTCGCTTTAGTTACTGCAACCTGTAAGCTCAAGCCATACTTCCAAGCCCACACTATGGTTGTTCTGACAGACAAGCCTCTACACCAGGCAATGAGTAACCCTAAAGCAGCTGGACGGATGGCACTATGGGTAATAGAATTAAGCGAGTTTGACATACAATATACCGCCCGCGTACTGACATAAAGGGACAGGTGGTCGCTGACTTCATTGCGAAATTCATCAACATGGAAGGCCAGAAGGCAGAAAAGCATCCCTAATGGAGTATTCACATGGACGGATCATCTAACAGGCAGGCTGGTGGAGCCGGTATAGTGCTTCATTCTCTAGAAAGGGACGAGATCGAGTATATGGTTCATCTCGACTTCCCTATAACCAACAATGAAGTGGAGTACGAGGCTCTAGTGGCAAGACTGGATCTTGCCAAAGTCGTAGGGGCCATAAGTGTGGTTGTGTACTGCGATTCTCAGGTGGTCATGAGTCAAGTGAACGGTGACTATGAATGCAAAGGGGAAAGAATGAAGAAATACCTAAAGCAAGTAAGGAAACGGGTAGGCGAGTTTCAAGCCAAGTTTGTTCAAATCCCTAGGGAAGAGAACGGGCAAGCCAATCGTTTTACCAAAGCCGCATCAGCAGAACACATGCTCATCCCTAATAAGGTACTTTCTTTTGTTCAACTTCCACCTTTGATAAACGGCGTCGGTGTGTAGGAAATAGACTTAGGAAGCAACTAGACCACATCGATAGTTTCTTATTTAAAAGATGGGACACTACCTAACAGTAAGGAGTCTGTAAGAAAGCTGAAGGTTCAGGCGGCACGATTCGTCCTGATAAAATATGTCTTGTATAAAAGAGGCTTCTCCCACTTGTACCTAAGATGCTTAAGCCTCGAGGAAGCATTCAAGGTCATGGTTGTTGGTGCACAAGCTAATCCGGGCTGGATACTATTGGCTTACCATGCAGAAGGATGCCCAAGCCTATGTCAAAGCCTACGATAGATGTCAAAGGTTCAGCAACATCATTAGACAACCAATAGAAGAGCTCACTCCAATGACGGCTCCATGGCCTTTTGCTCAATGAGGATTAGACATCATGGGCCCATTCCCAATAGTGATAAGACAACTAAAGTTTCTAATAGTCAACATAGACTACTTTACCAAATGGGTGGAAGTTAAAGCCTTGGCCACTATCACAAAGAAAAACGTACGAAAATTCATTTGGAGGAACATCATTTGCAGAAGGAGATCCCTAGAGTCTTAGTCTCAGATAATGGAAAACAATTCGACAATGACTCGTTCAAAGATTTTTGCTCATAATTGGAAATCAATAATCACTACTCCTCACCCGCCCACCTTCAGGCCAATGGACAAGTTGAGGTCACGAATCGATTCTTGCTTAAGATCATCAAGACTCTACTTGAGGGGGCAAAGGGTATATGGCCAGAAGAGTTTCCAAGTGTACTATGGGCATATAGGACGACGGCCAGGATACCTATAGGAGAGATGCTGTTTTGACAAGCATACGGGAGCGAGGCCATCATCCCAACTGAGGTCGGACTCACAAGCTATAGAGTGGAGAACCATGATGAGAATAGGAACGACAAATCCATGCACCTACAACTTGACCTAATAGATGAAGTAAGAGCAACAGCCGAACAAAGGTTAGCGCGGTACTAGGATCTTATGGCCAAGCATTACAACTCCAGAGTCAGATGTAGAGATTTCAAAGGCGGAGACCTCGTCCTAAGGAAGGTCACGGGCGCCACTAGAGATCCCTACCAAGGAAAGCTAGGACCTAATTGGGAAGGACCCTACAAAATCACTTTATGGCAGAGGAAAGACACCTCCCACCTCGAGACGCTAGACGGGCAGAAGCTGCACCACCCATGGAATACAGAGCACCTAAAAAGATACTACCAGTAGATGACGGTACAAACAACAACACTCCTCATTTCCAATTTACTTCCTTTTAGTTAATTTTTACTATCTACAGTACTCATTAAGCTCAAAGAGCAACTTTTTATTCTTTCAAGAACATTTTTTTTACTTATGCACGTATTTATCACAATATGAGGAGTTATTCAGATATGACTTGTGTATGTATACGTCTTTACGAAACTACATCTGCGATCAAGTACTTAAGTAAAAGGATGTCATTAAATAACTAAGTCCATAAGTGAACGGGTCCATCCCGAGGGATGCCTCCAAATTAACAAGTCCTTAAAAGGATGGGCTCATTATTTAGTCCATTAGTGGACGGGTTCGCCCTAAAGGGTGTCAGTAAATTACTAAGTCCATAAGTGGACAAGTCCATCCCAAAGGATGCCTCCAAATTAACAAGTCCTTAAAAGGACGGGCTCATTATTCAGTCCATAAGTGAACGGGTTCACCCCAAAGGGTGCCAGTAAATTACTAAGTCCATAAGTGGACGGGTCCATCCCAAGGAATGCCTCCAAATTAACAAGTCCTTAAAAGGACGGGCTCATTATTCAATCCATAAGTGGACGGGTTCGCCCCAAAGTGTGCCAATAAATTACTAAGTCCATAAGTGGACGAGTCCATCCCAAGGGATGCCTCCAAATTAACAAGTCCTTAAAAGGATGGGCTCATTGTTTAGTCCATAAGTGGACAGGTTCGCCCCAAAGGGTGCCAGTAAATTACTAGTCCATAAATAGACAAGTCCATCCCAAGGGAAGCCTCAAAATTAAAAATTCTTTAAAAGGACAGGCTCATTATTCAACCCATAAGTGGATGGGTTCGCCCCAAAAGGTGCCATTAAATTACCAAGTCCATAAGTGGACGGGTCCATCCCAAGGGATGCCTCCAATTTAACAAGTCCTTAAAAGGATGGGTTTATTATTCAGCCCATAAACGGATGGGTTTGCCCCAAAGGGTGCCAATAAATTACTAAGTCCATAAGTGGACAGATTCACCCAAAGAGATGCCTTCAAAATATTAAGTCCTTAAGAGGACGGGTTCCTTCTTAAATCCTTAAGTGGACGGGCTTATTATTAAAGTCCTTAAACGGACGGGTTAAATATTAAGTCCACAAATGGATGAGTTCAGCCTATGAAAGGCTTTGAAAACATCAAGTCCTAAAAAGGGATGAGTACATTCAAGTATATGGATACATCCAAGTACATGGGTTCCCCTAGCCTTCATAGGGACAGATGCATTCTAACACGTATGCTAAGTCTGACACAAACACAATAGGAAACAAAAGCACACTCAAAGTAACAAGGCTAAAAGCGACGAATGTAACGAAATATTAAATAAAGCCCATAAAAAAGGAAAAGCATTTACAACAAAGCCCAAAACAAGGGAATTTACTATTGTTTGGAAATAAGGAGGGATACATAAAACAACTAAGAATTAAAGCTAAGTTGAAGGGTTCGGGGCGTCCCAGGTAGCAAGGTTCTGGGCTTCTTGAGCAGAAGGGTCTTCAACAGACAGGACTAAGGTGGCGACGTGGCCATTAGGGATGAGTTAAGCAATAACCATGCCATCATCCTTAGGAACCTGCTCCTCTGTATGAGCGGAATCATCAGACTCTTCACTGACGGTGTCACTACCTACAAAAATCATTGGAACTGGGTCATCTATGGAGGTCTTGGAAAAGTCAAGGTCTGGATAAACGGACCCAACTTGCTTCAGGCAGTCATCAAAACCTTCACCATAGTAGACAGCGCACACATCAATAAAAGATTGTAAGGCCTAAAACTCCACAACGGCGTCAGCTTTGGCCTTCTCCGTCTGCTCATGAAGGGTCATCAGCTCCGTCTCCTAGCTTTCCTTGGCTTTCTGTGCCTTCTCTTGGAGGTAAGATTCCTCCTTCAATTTTTCAGTGACAGCCGTCACCTCCTTATTGAGGGTACAAACGACCTCCTTGTATTGATCTTACTCCTTGTTCTCAATTTCTTGACGCTTTCGAAACCAACAGATCACCCCTTCCTGAGCGACGCTCCAATCCATAAGCGCATTTATGCACACCAATGCCTGAGACCAAGATAATCGTCAGCAAATGAGTAAAAGAATGGAACAAAGTCTGAGCAAAAAAGCATATCCTAGAAAGATCAAAGAGACCTAACGCCCCTAAGTCTTTAGTTGTCTGCTCAGCATAAAGGTCTAAGTCCGTCTCCTTGATGATTAACTCCACCATCTCAACGGCATGTTCCTAGTGCGTGAGAAGACAACAATCCCCTAAGCGGCGGGGCTTGTCGCTGTCATCAAACCTTTATCAACTCCATGGCTAGGTTTGAAAGGCAACGGCAGCTTCTACTACTTGTCACCAACAGGAGTGCCTGGTCCCTTCTTGTGAGGACGGTCATCCTTCCCTTCATTCTTTCGCTTTGGCAACCCTTTAGTGACGACCTTGGGAGCCGACGTTGAGGCTCCCTCCTTTTACTTTTACTTGCGTGCTGCAGCTAACGTCCTTACCAAGGCCCTTTACCTTCCAACCTCCATTTTTGCGAAGGGTAAAAGATGAGTGTTAGAAGAATAGATGCTAGTATAAAACAGACGGAGGAAAAATAAGCTAAAAAGTAAACTTAAACCGACAGGAGTAATCCTTCAATCTGCAGGCTGCAAACATCGGTTTAGGACCACCACAATAGGCATGTAGGGTATCAAGGGTGACAATGTCCTTCCACCTTCGTCCCTTAAAAGGAATATCAAGCACGCAACGAATAAATTCCTCTTACTCGTCAGTTATTTGCAGACGGACACTAGCTAAAAAAAGAAAAAAGTAGACGACGTCAAACACTTAGCAAATAAATAAAGAGAAGGTGAAAGTGCAGATGGTATTAAACCTGAATCCTTAACAATACCCCAAGTATTGTCAAAACCATGAGGCATAGTAACCCACTCCTCCTGTTGGCATACCCAATCCGCCCCTTGGACAAAAAAGTACCTATTTTTCTAATTTCTATTTAAGTTAGGCATGTCCGACACTAGCTTGAGCGACATCTTCCTCACTGCAAAATGGTAGATCCTTTAGGACAAGGAGATATGTTGGGGGTCTATAATGCCAAGAGAACTCATCGAGAGTAAGCCGACAGTTCCCACCGCTTAGACGACCCACAGGACTTTTGCTCTTATAAATATTCTCTAAGTGTTAGAAGCTATTTGGCTGACGGACAAACCTAGAAAATTGGCCAACTGACGATGTAATTCCATCAATGGCAATCTCAATCCCGTTGCGAACATGGCGTCATACATGCCAACATCTGCGGTCTTCCCAGAGTAGCACTTTTCAAACTTCCTAGGTAAACGGATAGGGATATTCTAGGGGATTTGGTAACAATCCCATAGGTTCTTGAAAATTTTAGTCATCATCGTCAGCTTAAAATCGTTGACAATCCATATCGTAGGAAGGATAAAGGGACGAGTCCTACCATCCCCTAGGCTTCTTGGACTTCCTCCCTCAGAAGCACTCACGTCATCCTCACCCTTGTCCTCACCATCATCTTCCTCACACTCCTCCTTGTCCCCATCATCCATTCTGTCCCCTTCTCCCTCATCATATTCATCTCCCTCATCCACTTCATTCTCACCACTCAAGGACTGGGTGGACGGCTCCTTTGTTAGGACATATGTAATTCAATTGTTAGGAACATATGTCACTATTTTATGTAATTGGCTAATCTTTTGACAAAATGTAATTTACTTGTATTTGGGTAGATCTAGGATGTGTTTAATACTTCAAGAAACCTTGTTTCAAGATCAAGTGTTAAAGCCATGCAAGTCTGTCCAAGTTTCAAGCTGAGAAAGTACCTGTCATTAAAGCTCGACAGCTAGCCATCTATCGAGCTTGAATAACTGTTCCAGCCCCGTGGCTCGACAGTAGCTTGACAGATAAGGTATTTGTTGAGGTTTATGAAAAATAGAATTCCAGTTCTGTTTTGACTCCAATCTGTGATTGTATGTTTGGGCTTTCTTTTCTCACAACCCTAGACATATAAAATAATTATTTTAAGGGTCATCGAAGGTGGAACAAGTTGCATAAGTGTTGAGCAAAATTTGTTCAAGCAAATTGTGACCGAAGACAAAATTTGCCCTAGTTCATCTTTCTTGTGTAGAAGTTTTTGTGTTTGTGCACTGTAGGGTTTTGTGACCAAGCATCTTCTCGATCTTCATCGTTTGGATGAACTGAAGAACTTTATAGCCAACAACCTTCTCTAGTTGGTAATTGAAGTCGCGTATTAGGATTCGCGTAATTGGTTAGTCACATACTAGGAGCCGTGCATTACAAAGAGAGATTGTCACTACAGAACAAGTCCAATTGGGTATTGGGGTAAGGGTTCAACTATAGGTTGTAACTGCTTGTTGTGATAATAGTAGATTCTCGAGAGTGGTAACCTTAAAATCATCTTGTAGGGTTTTTGCTGTGTTGGTTTTCCCCATTCGTAAACAAATCATCGTGTCAAGTTAATTTCCACTGCACTTAGTTTAATTGGTGATATATTTATGCTACCACGCGTTTGCATGATAATTTGATTAATTAATAAACTTGGCTAATTTAATCAATTATTTCATCATAAAGGGTCAATACATTTTTGGCCTATCAAGTGGTATCAGATAGTACTAACTATGCATATTGGAAAGTACGTATGAGAGCTTTCATTGCCCTAGGCACACTCTAATTAGGTTTTAATCTTTGCTGTGTGATCCATTGACCCTTGTTTGTCATGAATAGAGGATAATCTCTTATCATACCTCCATTATTTGATGGTACTAACTATGCATACTAGAAAGTATGTATGAGAGCTTTCTTGCAGTCTCTAGATGAGAAGGTGTGGCAAGTTGTTGAAATAGACTAGACCAAGCCGAAAGAAGCGCTGGCTTATTGGGATAATGCCAAGATCAAGGCGGCAAACTTTAATAGCAGGGCATTGAATGCCTTATTCAGTGCAGTCACTAATGAGAAGTTTAAGAAGATATCCTTCACTAAAACTGCTAAAGAGGCATGGACCATTCTCCAGACAACCTATGAGGGAACCAAGGTTGTCAAAGATTCAAAACTTCAAAGGCTCACTACAAGCTTTGAAGAAATTAAAATGGAGGAGGATGAGTCATTCGATGAGTTCTATGCCAAGCTCAAGGACATAGTGATCTCAGCCTTCAATCTTGGGGAAACCATTTCTGAACCCAAGATTGTGAGAAATGTGCTCAAATCTCTACCAGAGAGATTCCATTCCAAAATCACGTGATTGAGGAATCAAAGGACATTGACAATATTCCTTTAACAAAGCTGGTTGGTAATCTGCAGACCTATTAGTTAGGTTTAACAAGAATAGGCAACTCGGGTAAGGGCAAAAGCATGGGATTGAAGGCCAAGAGCAGTAATACTGATGAGTCTTCAAACGATGAGGATTTTAAGATGAAGTCCTACATTACGAGGCAATTCAATAAGTTCATGAAGAATGACAATAGGAAGGGCTTCGACAAGGACTGTAGGCAATCCAATTCTTCTCAGTTCAAGAGCCAAGATAAAGGGAAGAAGGATGCTAGGGATGGCAGTCAGTACACTGTTCCCGCATGACCAAAGTGCTTTGGGTGTTAAGGTTTCGGTCACATGAAACAAGAGTACCCCACATATCTCAAAACTATTGGGAAAAGCAAGGCACTTGCTGCTACATTGAGTGACATCGAGCCTGAAGATGATTCCGACAATAAGGATGAAGGAATCTTGAATGCCTTCACCGCCACTGTCAATCCTACTAAGGGGATTGTTAAAGATGTAGATGAAGAAAAGGAATTGATGGATCCCAAGTTTGAGAAGTTGGATGAACAAGATGACATTTACACAGCCTATGCAAAGTTGTACAAGGTCTTAGAAAAGCATGAGAAGTTGTATAGGTTGACCACTAAGAAGCTTAGTGATATGGAGCTTGAGCGTGAAGAGCTTTCCACAAAGTTTGATAAATCCAATCAAACTATTGGAGTACTGTGGTTTAAGAATAACTTCTTGGCTGAGAAAATCAAGAAGCTTAAGGCAGAATTGTTCCAAGTCAGAGCTCAACTGGAAAGGACTTCAAGCGCTAAGCTCGATGAAATGCTCAGCCTTTAGAAATCTGCTTCCGATCAAATCAGTTTAGGGTATGATTTCTCTCCTTCTAATATTGCTTCTACTAGTACTACTGTTTTTGTTCCTCCTAGCAACATTGTTGAAATTGAGAACACTAATGTCAAAACTAATTTAGTTAGTGAGAACATAAACAAGGGTAAATCTATCTTAGGAGCACCCCCTAAGCAGGATAAGAAAGAAGTTAAAAACCCTATGGCTAAGAAGGCTAACTCTCAAAAGCCTAAACAAAAGAAGTAGCATCTCTGTCATCACTGTGAAACAACCGGTCATACTCGACCTAATTGCTATAAGTGGTTAACCACTCAACAGAGCAACGACATGATAGCATCGGGAAACTAGAATCAGTTTCCATCCTCTTTTGCTCCTCTTAGAGATCTTCTCAAAGCCCTCATGTTCCTTTCGAACTTGAACGGTTTCAATTCTTCCCCCTCACCGTCGGTTCAAGGGTTTGTCAAATGGAAAGGTTCCTCCAAGGTAGGGAAGGAAAATGGCTCCAAGTGATTCTGTCACTTCTTCTCTCTCTCCCTTCTTGTTTTTGTTTGCATTACTTATGTGTTTTGCTTTATCTTTTTGAGTCAATCTAGTTTTTATGTTTTGTTTTGTTTAACATGTTTTTGTTTGTTTTTAGTTTTGTTTATTTTGTTTTTCATATAAAAATAAAAATAAAAATTAGAAAAATACAAAAACAGTGTGTGTTTTGTGTACTTTGGTACTTATGTACCTTGGATGGCCATTGAAACAAAGTTTTCTAAACTTTGTATCTTTTATAACTTAGATGAGCATCTTCACGCACAACTAAGCAAGTAAGCTTTGTGGCTCGTATTTGTGATGAGTAAGATTAAGTTATCTCTTGTACTTAACACTCGTATCACTCTTTTTGATGGGAAGAACTAGAAGATCCTAAGAGAAAGGAGTAAATAATCATCTCATCACTGTTGCTCGCCAATCATGAATGACATCTGTATGCTTCGGCATAGCAAAAGTGCAATGTTAAAAGCTTAACATAATTTGGTATTTCTTTTCTTTCTCTTATATGCTCATGCATGATATGCTTATTAAAAGAAAAATATGCAAAGAAAAAAAAAAGCAAAAAGATCAAAGTACTTTTGAATATGATTACAAGCGTGTATTTTAGGAGATGTAGGAGTTATAGGATGTACCTCGAAGGTGATAGTCCCCATCAAATAATTATGATTGTGTGTGAGTTAAAGTGATTTTCTCATATCTCAAATCGTCATAACATGTATACACTTATGCAATCTTGTGTTGTTTTTCACACACAATACGCAATATTCTTTGCTACTCTTGATACATGTGCAGGTACAATGTGATTTGACCATTACGAGGTTTACATGTGTTAATGTATGCTCACTAAACTGTCTTGACTTGTTTTTTAAATATAAAATTGGTTAGACTTGTTTAGTGTGTGTGTCACATTTTGGGATCAAAATGCTTGACATTTTTTTGTTGAGAGATGTTTTTGAGAGTTCAAAATGTTGTTTGGATCCTTGGTTGTGTTGCATTCTTGATTGCATTCATATCTGTGTTTTTCCCTTCTTGATAAATTGTTTTTAAGTAATCTCGACACCTTTTTGATACCTCTTGACACCTGGCTTATCTATCAAGCTCTTCAGTTGATTCTTATCGCAATCTCAATACCTCCCGATAGCTAGGTGGATCGATCGAGAAATCTTCTATCCCCTCGATAGCTCCTCGATCCTTCCAGCCTACTTTGTTGTGGACACCTGGACACCTCTCAATAGTTGCATCTGTCAAAGCTTTTAAAGCTCGAAATCTATTTCGATACTTCTCGACACCTCTATTTGTCGAGATTTACTAAGGTTCTATATATTGGTTCATACGCGATCCGGACTTCAGTTTCTCGATGTTTCTCAATTTGTCCGTGGCTATTCATCTCCCAAGCACTCACTTTTCTCTCTAAACCTCTTCCTCAATGATTTTTTTCGAGCTTAATCAAGTTTTTCCTCACTTGGTATGTCTCTAATCCCTTTTTTTCATGCATTTCATACTTTATAACCTAAGTTTTTGGGATTTTTGCAAAATTTGGGGTTTTTCAAAATCAAAGAGGTTTTTGTGAAATTTTTGGGATGGGTTTTGAAAATTTGATCTTAAAAACTTCATGTATTGAATCTCATGTGCATTATAATTGTATTTTCATGCATTTAGTTGTATGTTGAACTGTTTGTGTACTGGTAGGTTTGGATTGGGCTGAGCCCATGATGATATTACTGTTACACGTCACATGCTCATGCATACATACCTTACATTCAATATATTTCTATATATTTGAACTGTTTGGAGCTTTTCTGATTGTTTCTTTCTTCCCCCTCTCTCTCTCTCTAGTTTACGTTAGTGTGTCATGGCACCAAAACGTAAGTCTGCTCCGTCCAGGAACCTTTTTCATTCCGGAACCTTTTTCATTCCGGGGCATCGTCTTCTTTTGATCCTACCCCTTCTTCTATTCAGTTCTGTGATAAGGATGCCCGAAAGGACTTCTCAAAGAAATTTTCTCGACAAGGTGTTCATTCGGAACACCGAGTCATTTTGTCGGACTTCTCCGATACTAACCTACCAACTGTCATTCATAATCGGGGTTGGGAGTCACTGTGTGACGTCTCAGTCACATGTCCATCCATGTTGATCCAAGAGTTTTAGTCCAACATGCATGGACTTGATTCTTCAGTACCTCTCTTTCATACTCGCATTCAAGGTACGCACATAGTTGTCACACCAAAGTTTGTATCCGATATGCTCCATGTCCCAAGGGTAGAGCATCCTGACTACTCTGATTGTGAGCGTCTGAGGACTGTGTCCAAAGACGAGATGATTTCCGCTTTTTGTGAACGTCCCACTGATTGGGGCGATCATCAATTTACACCATGTTGGACCTTTGCTAAAGGTCCTAAATTCATGAAGATGGTGATGACTATTGTTTTGAACCCTCTTTCTCACTATAACTCTATCACAGAGCCTCGTGCTCAATTTTTGCTTTCCCTTCTTAAGCATCTTACTATAGATTTTCCTTCACATTTTATTCTTTCTATTATAGATGTATATAGGGATACGGCGACCCATGATAAGCTCATCTTCCCTTTAGCTATCACGCAGATTTTATGCCATTTTTCTGTTCCTTTTCCCTCATTCGAACACTTCTCTATTATGTGTGCCATTAACTATGCTATAGTTAAACAAAGTGAGGTGCAGTTTCAATTAAGACGGTCCGGTATAGCAACTCCTCCCACTCCTTCTGCTCCATCCACATCTGCTCCCTCATCTTCTACGAGCGGAGTGACACTTGAGGACATCATGGCACAACTTCAACGCATGGATGCTTGCCTCGACATGCTCAGTGATGAGTTGTGTCAAGTGAACACTCGTGTTGGCTGCATTGCTCGATGCCAGGCTGAGATGGGCGATTACACCATGCCTTCCACTCCTGTGGCCTTTGCGGATGAAAGTGATGGGTCCGATGATTCTGATGATGATGATGCTACTGCTTCCGATGATGAGGACAATGGAGATGCTAGCTCACCCAGCGATGACGAGATGTCTACTTGACACTCTTACCCTTTGTCACTCATGACAAAAAATGGGAGTAGTTTTGGTTATGAGAGTAGTCATAGTTAAAGGGAGGGTTAGTATAGGAGATTTTTGATAGAGGGAGAGTGCATACTGAGGGATGTAGTGAGTATTTTATGTATCTTTTTCTTTTCTCTATTTTAGATACATTTATTCTTGTACATGGGTCTTGTGATCATTATTGACATACATTTTACTCATTTTCTTTATATGTTGATGTATGTTTCTTTCACTTACCCTTACATGTATTGTTTCTTTTCTCTCTTTATGCACATATTTCTTATACTTGTATGTAATCTATTATTTCTGTTTCACACAAAGATACCTTGATGAGTTTTGTTTAGAGTGTTTCAGAAATACAGGTTGTGAAAGCCTTCTTGCCATAAACTCTCTTCTTGCAAAGTTTTTCAAGAGTTTGTGTTAGGATGGATTTTATTGTATTCAACAAGTGAATATGAGTTGAGTGATTTATGACTTATCTCATATCTCATTTGTTTGTTGTGGTTTTGTCACAGATTGCTAAAGAGGGAGATTGTTAGGACATATGTGATTCACTTGTTAGGAACATATGTCACTATTTTATATAATTGGCTAATCCTTTGACAAAACGCATTTTACTTGTATTTAGGTAGATTTCGGATGTGTTTAATACTTAAAAAAAAACCTTATTTCAAGATCAAGTGTTAAAGCCATGCAAGTCTATCCAAGATTCAAGCTGAGAAAGTGTCTGTCATTAAAGCTCGACAGCTAGCCATCTATCGAGCTTGAAGAGCTATTCCAGCCCTGTTACTCGACAGCAACTCGACAGATAGGGTATTTGTCGAGGTTTATGAAAAACAGAATTTCAGTTTTATTTTGACTCAAATCCATGATTGTATGTTTGAGCTTTCTTTTCTCACAATCCTAGACATATAAAATGATTATTTTAAGGGCCATCAAAGGTGGAACAAGTTGCACAAGTGTTGAGCAAAGTTTGTTCAAGCAAATTGTGACCGACAGAATTTGCCCTAGTTCATCTTTCTTGTGTAGAAGTTGCTGTGTTTATGTACCGTAGGGTTTGTGACCAAGCATCTTCTCGATTTTCATCGTCTAGATGAACTGAAGAACTTTGCAGCCAACAACCTTCTCTAGTTAGTGATTGAAGTCGTGTACTGGGATTCACGCAATTGGTTAGTCATGTACTGAGAGCTGTGCATTACAAGGAGAGATTGTCACTACAAAACAAGTTCAATTGGGTATTGGGGTAAGAGTTCAACTGTAGGTTGATATATGGTACTGAAATTCCTTTACTTGTAACTACTTATTTTGATAATAGTGGATTCTTAGGAGTGATGACCTTAAAATCACCCAGTAGGGTTTTTGCCATGTTAGTTTTCCCCATTCGTAAACAAATCACCGTGTCAAGTTAATTTTCGCCACACCTAGTTTAATTGGTGATTTGTTTGTGCTACCACGCGTTTGCATGATAATTTGATTAATTAATAAACTTAGCTAATTAATCAATTAATTCATCACAAGGGGTCAATACGTTTTTGGCCTATCATCCCTTTCTGGGGATCTAGGGGAATCCTCCTCAAAACAACGCCCTGACAAAAAGACCTTATCATAGCCTGTGCCCTCACGAACTGACCATGACAGTTCACTCATTGTTTCCCTATTTGACATCTATCCACTTACAAGCGACAAAGGTGTTATCTAAGAACCTATCTTGACGAGGTCTCAAAATATAAAAAGGGGGGGAAGGACGGGATGCAAAGGTCTAAATCAAGACAAGAAGTAAGAAAACTTACGATGGTAAAGCAGACGGATCGAAAGCAACGGCCCCTTCAAGGATTAACGACAGCAAGTTGACAGCAAAGAAGATGACGGGACTACAGCTCTCCCTCTTAAGATTTGTAAAGGTGAAGTAAAGAAAAATGGGAGGAGGTGATGAGCTATTTATAGGACGAAGGAGCACAGGAAACAAAGCGACACTTTTGTTCAGAAACGAGACCAACCAGCCCGTGCCATGTGTCCTAGCATTTAATAAAAGCTGCGCAAAAGCCATTAATGACACTCCCTTTCCCAACAAATAAAAGATAAATAATAAGAAAAAGCTACAAATTACACTCCATAACCCGTCAGCTAAAGGCGATGGATGGAGCCATGGAGTTGAGGGCAACTGATAAGGATGTTCTGGGAAAGAAGTAAACTTGTTACATACAAGGAAGCCGACAGTTCCAATGAGTTTGTCAACTTCACATGCATACACAAAAGTACGAAAGCGATGATGATGTAGGCCAACGACCCCACCTCAATACCCGACGACATCTACATAAAACGACGAAACGAGAGGCCAACGAGAAGAAAGAGGCCGATGAGAATAAAGAAGCCAAAGGGAATAAAAAAGCGTGACGGGTCTAGCGTGGCTTTGCTTGGCCTCCACGAATATCTATGCAAGGAATTATCTTATACCTCACGATTAACTCTAGTCAAGGGAATTCCTAAAAGGAAAGGATCCCGCAAAATATATGCATTAATGAGGATCTTCCCTACAAGGAAAAAACCCTCTCTTCCAAGAAACAAATGTCAGCTCTACGCTACTATAAAAACCTCAAAGCCCTCTCAAACTAAGGTATGCATAATTTATCCCAACTCTGGCACTTTAAAATTGTGAAAGTTCTCTAACTTAACTTTCGAAGGGTATTAGGTCAGTACCACACCGGTACTCTCTACAAGGTCTTTTTTGTTTCTGTTTCGCAGGTTCTGTCTAAAGCACGTGAGGACCGTGTGGCTCACTAACGATTTTTGACATCATCAATATACAAAAGCAATTTTACAAGTTCTAGAGTGCTTGGGAAACATCAACAAATCCTTAAAATGAAACATGACAGACATTTAGGAACATTCAGCGGCCATCTAACGTTTCTTTGTCCATCAGAAAATAAAGGTAGACAAGGCAGTGCAAGGACAAGCTCTTCTAGATTAGGAGCGCAGTCAAGCAATCGTAGTATATCAAGCTTATTACAAGAACTAACACTCAATTTCATCAAAGCCAAATTATGAAACTTCATAGAATCATAAATAGAAGAACCGCAGAGGCACTGCAGACAACATAATAATCATAACAATATTATTGCTTGTCAAAGAAAAAGGGTATAGCAATTTAAATATAGCCCCAGGAAAAAGTGTCTTACCCACATGGTTCCATTGGACAAATGCAGGGATTTAACGTTATAGAGTTGTCTGATGAAGTCCCATGGCAATTGTCCATAAATATTAATGTCCGCTTCAACTAAGTTGAATGAGTTTTCCAACAAGATGCCCGAACACAGCATACCACTAAAATGAAGATACTTGAGAGCCGGGGCGTTTATCTCAAGTACGTAAGCCTCACAATTAATCCAAATATGTAATTTTTTCAGTGTCTGTACAACGATTTGAAATTTGCATTTGCTCTTCAAGCCAATTGCTTTTACGACCAAAATTTGGAGGATCGGGCAACCACTGAGAAGCCAACAGAAAGATATGTCATTTGCATATTTGACACGTACAAGATGCAGAGCAACGCAATGGAAGAAGCAGAAGGTGGATCAATAAGAATGTCAAATCCTAGTTTTAGAACCACTAGTGTTGTACTTGTACAACTGAAGAGGCTACGGGGCAATACCAAATGTTGCTCAAGTCTAATTTCGAGAGAGAGCTGTTCCACGCCACGCGACACACAGGATTGGTTCCCAATGAGAACAATGCAGCCACCTGAGCTTAAACTTTTGCACTCGATTTTCAGTGCGAAGAGCCCAGATCGAACCTGAATAAAATATGCCCGAAGTCAAAATGGGACTGATTATTTAACTGATCTGAGGACGACGAATTTGAAATCCCCTTAAAATTATCATATATAGTCAAAAGTAATTAAAATTGCTTATCCTGTCTCTGCTATTATTTTGGCCCTTTGGTTTTGATACACAAGATTAATTTGAAGGATACATTTATACATACCGGTGTTTGAAACTCAGGAAAATGGACGACCGTATGAGCAAATTATTACGGCGCACACACTGTTTTGGAGATACAGACAACTATCCCCACCGAAGCATAGGGTATTGGAATCGGTTCGCCCATACGTGAAGATACTACTTTTATTATTCCCGAATGGTATAAATAATGCTCCCTATTATCGTTATCATCCTCACATTTTACAAATTCGAACCATAAATGAATTACAATTTTTTCCAGCATTTTAATTTAATTGGGTAGATTTATGTGATTAATTGTGTTAATTTGCAGTCTAAATCTTTTGTTATCGAAACTCAAACCTCACTTACACAAAAAATTAATTGGTATTTTGGCTTAATAAATGATGATGACAGACGGTCATTATTAGAGGAATTTAAAATTTTATATTATCTAAAATAAATTAAGAAAAAAAAAAAGGAAAAGTTGTTAGATGCATTGGTTTATGATATACTTCAAAAAAAAAAAAAATTCAGAAAAAAATATTTTAATGACTTTTTATATTTCTCATAAAAATTATATCAAACTTTCCTAAAATAATTTAATGATTTATAAATAATTGTCTGGGCACCCATTTATCATGACTCATTACAAATTTATTGATTATTTCACATGGGATCCACTTTGTTTATTCATTCGTATCAGCTTTTGGCACGACTCGCAATTATATCCCCAGAAGATAGGCATCAAAGAAAGGAGATCGGATAAAAACAATGAATCCTTATCAACAAGATTAAGCAATACACTGTCGAGCTCAGAGGTTATAGATTACAAGAAGCTAACAGATTTTGCAACAACAAAAAATAAAAACGAAGCTATAAACTAATCTACAACTACAAGTACTCAGAATCCTCAAAATATTGAATGATAGGAATAAGGAACTTTAATATAGGATTACATAATTTTTCACAGCCCGCGGGGGATTCTACACTGCATTGACAGTGGCAGCCAGAGTATACCAGCCATGGTGGATCTCCACAGCCTTCTTTCTCCGGGCAAGCCGAGACTTCCTACGTGCTCCAGTGTTCCTGTGCAATGTTCCCACTCTCACTGCCTTGTCTATAACTGAATATGCCTCTGCAATTAGTTTCTCAACTGGAACAATTTCTTCAGATGTTGCATCAGTTTTCTTCTTGAGCACATCAAGAGCTTCCAGAACCTGGAAAAGTTGAAATAAATTTCACTAAAAACATCAGGAACTTCTTAGAAACAATTCAGCGCCTTTGTCACAAGATTTTGATAGATTTTTTACAGGACATCACCCTAAGCTTCTGCCTTTCTCTTGTTAAAGCATTAATATCATCGTTGTTATAGAAGATTATTTTATAAAACGGGTAAAGTAACATTATAGTAACCATTACTTCAAGTTATGGAAAACAAGTCATCTTCCCTTTCCCTTTTTTTTAATATCCTGTTTTCCCCTTAGAAATAATTACTGATACAAACTATCAAACAAAGAGATCAATTAAGAGTGCGAGGACGATGAGACATTCCTTCATGGTAAACCAAAAAGGAGGTAAAAAAAGGCATTGAGCACATTCTAATTCTTAAAATTAATAAATAAATAAAAAAAATAAAATAAACCAAAGGAAAACCAACGATAAAAAGTCCTATTAGTCCCCAGCTAGCTGGGACTCGGGATTAATAACACACTATTTTCAGTCAAGTCACATATAGTAGAAGCAATAGCACCTCTATTATTTTGGACAGGCACCTCTATTTTTCATACCAACTTCATCCAAATCTTTTTCCTTGCCCACAGCTTTTAGACTCTGTCCTTATTGCTTCTGAGTGTTTAGATAGTCGTTTGAAGGCGGGGTTCCGGGGGTGTTGTGCAAGCTGGATATTGAGAAAGCGTACGACCATGTGAATTGGGAGTTTCTCATGTTTCTGTTACAGCAGTGTGGTTTTTCTGATAAGTGGAGAAGATGGATCAGGTGCTGTATTTCAACTGTGAAATTTTCCATTTTGCTCAATGGTTGTCCTTCTGATTTTTTTGGGAGTTCTAGAGGGCTTCGGCAAGGTGATCCTCTATCCCCATTTCTCTTTGATATTGTCATGGAGGCCCTAAGCCGTATGTTGGTTGCGGCTAATGTAGCTGGCCAGTTCTCGGGTTTCACAGTTGGAAATGAAGCTGGTTCCTTGATGTCGATGTCTCATTTATTGTTTGCGGATGATACTCTTGTTTTCTGTGACGCTAACAGCACTCATATTACAGCTCTGCGTGGGATTCTCTCTAGATTTGAGGAGATGTCAGGGCTAAGAATTAATTTAGGGAAGTCTGAATTGGTTCCAGTTGGGGATGTGCTTAATTTTCCTGAGTTAGTGGAGATTCTGGGTTGTAGGGAGTCTGCTCTTCTGTTGAAGTATTTAGGTCTCCCGTTGGGTGCTTCTTTTAAAGATAAGTCTATTTGGAATCCTATCTTGGAGAAGATGGAGCGAAGGTTAGCTGGTCGGAAGAAGTTGTAATTTATCTAAGGGGGGTAAAGTTACTCTTATTAAGAGTACTCTTTCTAGCCTTCCTACTTATTTTCTTTCTCTCTTCCCTATTCCAGCTAAGGTGGCTAAGAGGATTGAGAAGTTACAAAGGGATTTTCTTTGGTCTGGTATTGGGGATGATCGTAAGATTCACTTAGTGAATTGGTCTAAGGTTTGTAGGCCAGTGAAAAATGGAGGGTTAGGCATTCGGTGTTTGAGAAGGTTTAATTATGCCTTATTAGCCAAATGGCTGTGGCGTTATGGTTGGGAGAATGACGCATTTTGGAGAAGGGTCATTAGGGCAAAATATGGGAATGAGTGGGGTGGTTGGTGCACGAATTCTGTGTCGGGGACTTATGGTGTTTGTTTGTGGAAGTGCATTAGAAGTGGCTGGTTGAAATTTTCCAAGTGCCTTCGTTATGATGTGGGCGATGGTTCTCATGTGAAGTTTTGGGATGATGTGTGGTGTAGGGATCGTCCTCTTAAGGAGGAGTTTCCAGATTTGTATAATATTAGTAGGACAAGGGAGGCTTCGATCTCTAAGGTTATGAGTTATGCTAATGAGAGAGTTACTTGGGACATTCAGTTTCGAAGCTTAGTGAATGACCAAGAGTCCCTTTCTTTGGATTTGTTTTTGGTCCTAATCTATTCCACTAAGGTCCGGGGTGTTGGTGCTGACAAACTTTGTTGGAAGCCAACCTGCAGTCGAGGTTTTAAGGTGAGTGGGTATTATCATTCTCTATCCCCATCTACTGTCACTCCCTTCCCTTGGAAAATGGTGTGGCAATCGAAGGTTCCTCCTCGGGTTGCCTTTTTCTCTTGGACTGTGGCTTTAGGCAAGATTTTAACTATTGATAATCTTCGGAAGAGGCACTTGGTTGTTCTTGAGTGGTGTTTTATGTGCAAAGGGTGTGGGGAATTGGTAGATCATCTCCTCCTTCACTGTCCTATTGCTTCTAAGATATGGAGTATGATCTTTTGTTTATTTGGTATTTGTTGGGTGATGCTGCAAAGGGTAGCGGATTTGTTGAATTGCTGGTCTTGCAATTTTAGGCGGCATCATAATATAGTTGTTTGGAGGATTGTGCCGCACTGTTTGATGTGGTGTATTTGGAGAGAACGGAATTCGAGAAGTTTTGAGGATCGTGAACGGTCCATTCTTGAGTTTAAGTCTTTTTTCTTTGCTACTCTTCTCGAATGGTGTTTGGTTTTACCTTCTTTTTCTTGTATTTCCCTTGTTGCTTGAGCATTGTACTTTGATTTCTTGATGTTTTTGCCTTTTTAGTACATTTCCTATGTACGGGGCTGTGTTTTTTCAATATACTTCTAAGTTACTTATCAAAAAAAAAAAAACTATGTTAGCTCCCTCCTGCAGTCCCTATGAATATCCCAGATAATTGATAATGATTGTCTGCGTAGAATTTCCAATAGTACTTGACACAGTAGTGATGTCACATATACTTGCTTCATGGACATGTATTTGGTTATATAGATACAATATACATACACACATGGAGAGGTAAGGATCAACAAGCATTTTAAGGGAAAATCCCTCTTTCTCTCTCTTCTGTACCTGCTTTCTAGTTCTACTTACAAAAAAGGCCAGTTCCAGCATATACTCAGGTGCTTCATAGTCTTTACATGGACATTTTATAGATCATATAAAGGATGAACTATTTGTTAAGAGGTCAAGTAAAAATTACGGGAGGCTCATATTTAGTCACCGGCTAGCTTGGTGAGTCTCCAATTGAATGCCTAATGTTTAAAGAGGGTATTGATAAATATCAAGCAACAGTAATTATTTTTGTACTTCAAATGCCACTCCAAAGACAATCAGGATACCCTTACCAGCTCACACCCACTTATGCTCTCTGTCGTAAGGTACACAACCAGTTCAAGACGGTTCATACAAATTTCAAGAAACTGTATGTATGTTTTGTCCTTCAGCTACCACTGTAATGCCAAAATAATTAACTATAGTATAACCAAGGCAGTCAAAGGCAAAGGCAACCTTAAGGCGCCAAGGCCTTGTATTGCCCAAGACATGAGGCAACAAAAAGGCGCTAGCCCGAATAAAACGAGGCTCCAAATTCTTAAGATATTTATTATACATATAGAACTTAAATCATATGTACCTAGTGTATTATAATATTATAATGAAGTGTTTTTCAATATGTAGAATGAAGAAATTAGGTCTATCAAATTATTTCAAAATAGAATTAACATATTAGGCTCTATTAGTTAGTTCTAACAATACGTTTTACAACAAGCTTCTATACAACAATAAGTCTTACAAAACAAATTTGTAAATTAATTTAACTAACAATAGGTTTTATAACATGCCTTTTGAAATTAATAATGTAAAAATAGGTTTCACAACAAACTTCTATAAAAAAAAATAAAAAATAAAAATAAAAAATTTAATTTTAAAAAAAAATTATTAAAAAAAAAAAAAAACCACTTGAGGCTCTCACCTTAGTGCCTTTTTCATGCCTTAAGGCAGTCACCATGCTCGCCTAGGCTCTAAAGGCAAGTGCCTCACTAAAGGTGCCTCTCCTTAGAGCCTTTAAGCCACCTTAGTGGCGCCTCGCCTCACCCGAGTGCCTAGGCGAGCACTTGGGTTGCCTTTGACTACACTGAGCATAATAGCTATCAAGAAATTGAAGATGACAAATCGGTTCATCTTCAATGCAAAGTAATAATATTTATTGGTAAAGTAATGAGCATTTTATTGACATCCAAATTCTATAATGTGCTCAAATTTGTCCAATGTATGTACTATATCCATTATCCAGAAAGAAGAAAACAAATGCTTAAACTGACTCCTGCATGATGCTAGTAATGGACTTTGACACATGTCTGAAGAACACATTCATTCATTGTAGCCATTAAACTTCTTATGATTTTAGCATGCCTATTTTAGCCAATAAAGACTAAATGGAGAGCTTTCTAATATTCACTTATTTATCACATTTAGAAATATGACAAACATGAAGAAAATATTTAAAATAAAATAAAAAACTGCGCAACAAATCAAACCAATTGAATGCCCACAATAGTATTCAACAAAAGACTTCTAGGTCAACCATGCAGCAAGATGGAGTCTTTGCTGGCTAACAACAATTGTAGTTCTCTGTTGCGTGAGTGCACAAAGACCATTTAATGAGGTTTTCGGAAAATTTTACACAAAAATATCATACCTTTTCTTTTATATAAGTTGCAAGAATACCATACCAAAAACTATGGAATTGCTAAACATCAGAATTAGACCACTGAAATTTTGCAGAAAAAAAGCTCCAAAGAGCAGACAGATGGGCATGTCAACCAAACACACGATAATAAAAAAAGGGGTCACAATTAAGGTCACTTTGAGAGTGCCTAAGTTCCAATAAAGGACCAGATATCACACAATTTTCAAATTACAATTATATTTTCAAATTTTAACTTTTAAGCTCAGTTGGAGTTCCAAGACATCTCTGAATAACACTATAATAATATTTAGAGAGTTCAATTCTGGATTCACTCATGAAAGGTTCTGTCCATGAAAGTCAGCAAATAATGAGGCCTACGGATTGAAACCCCAAATTCTACCTCAATAATTAAGGTCACTTTTCAAAAAATTTCACACTCTCAAACTTTGTTAGAGCATTCAACACAAACAAAGAAAAATAAACCCATTTTACACAAACAAGGATAAAAATTAAGGAGGAAAAAAAACTATAAATTTATACAGAAATTAAATTAGAAGAATGTATAATAAGCACCTTCTTCATACGGGTCTTGATTTCAGATTTGCGGGATTTATTGTAGATGCGCCTTTTCTCAGCTTGACGAGCCCTCTTTGCAGCTGAGTCTGCTTTCTTAGTTGGAGCCGCCTCACACACTACACTTAAATGCCGACTTGGCCTTTCTATTGTCCTCATTGACAAATTTCCTGAAAAATTCACAAAACCCAGAATTTCAAATCGTCCTAAAATTTCATTACCAAAACTTGGGGTTCTGAGAAAAAATGAACAAGGAATTGTCATTCATTGGAACTTCGTGTATATTGCTTGTTTCTTTTTCATAGCAACCAAATAAAGAAATATTAACAAAAAAAATGGATAAAATGCAGTTTCAGAGAGACAAAGTGATGGGTTATGAGTAGAGAGTGCATTTACCATTGGAGATGAGATAATTGTGTGAGAGGTTCGTTGAGAAACCGAGTGACTTGAATGTACTTGACTGATTTGAAGAAGAACAAGAAGAAGGGCCAGTTAGTGAAAGATTTCTGAGTTTTGAAGGGAGTGCTAAACAAGATAATGATAGGGTTGCCATTTCTCTCTTGCTGTCTTCAGAGACCAACCTCCACAGCTGCTTTTGTCGTTGCTCCTTTATCCACACCCCCTGGAGAGAGAGAGAGAACTGGCAAGATTTCGCTTGTCTTTGTAATATGTAAGATGGGCTATCTTCCTGGGCTTGTTATTCAGTAATCTAAGACTTCCAGCCCTTGGCCCAATTTTGTTTTGATGTTCATGTTTCTCCATATTAAACAGAAACACGCCTTGGACAAAGTTTCACTAAGAGAAACTCTTCAAACCTCTTTAAAATTATGTCGTGTCCTTTCAACTAAACCCAACGAGTTTTTTTTTTTTTTTAGTTCTCAAACCATGGATGGTGTTGGGTTTAATTGGATAAAGTTGAAAGGACATGTCATAATTTTAAAATGGTTTGAAGGGTTTCGAAGAAAAACTTTGGCTTTTTATAATTATTATTTTACTTAATCAATTTCATTGACAAACTAAAGAAAGCAATAGTTTTGAAGGGTTTGCCTTTCAAAAATGGATATACCCCAACTTCTTTTTTTGGAAATTGACAGAATGCAATTGAACCATTTTAGATAATTTTCAAAAACTGTTAAAACTTTGTGGCAAAGATGCTGAAGAATTTGAAATTGCTAGATATTGGATCTTTTAGGAGTTTAACTTAGGATATGAAACTGGAGAAAAGAAATCATTTCCTTTTGGGAGATTGGGGATACCAATGTCCGGGTTGGAGGCACTGGTGGAGCTAGAGGGGGGCGAGGGGGGCACCTGCCCCCTGACTCCTCCAAAATTTTTTTAGTAATAGTAGTTTAAACTCTAAAGTAGTTACATTTTGACATGGAGGAAAAAAAATTGAAAAAAGGACAAGTGACCAAACTATTGTTTTTGTCTTTTCTTACTGCAACTTACACCTATTTCACTATTTTTTATTTTATATCATTATTTACATCATTTTTACTATTTATGATATTTTTCACAACATTTTATTCTTGAATGATACTAGAGATACTACAAATTTTACTACTTATATCTTACAAATTGGCATGTCACCAATTACAAAAAATAATTTCTAACATTTATTCATTATATTTTTTAAGTAACACTAATCACATTCTTACTCCATCAATTTATAAATTTTTTAGTAGCTATGAATTGGTTAATTTTGTTTATTTATTTTAATAATATGAAATATATACATATTTGCTTACAATTGTTTATTTATTTTGTTATTATTGTTGGGTAATATTGTTTAGATTAATTTCACTTTTAATATCATCTTTTAATTTTGCCTCCTCTAGACTAAAATTCTGCTTCCGCCACTGGTTTGAGGACAGGAACATTAAAGATGTATGCTTATCTCAGTTGATATATGTTATTCGATCAAAAATAGAAAATAAATAAATAAATAACAAGCCCAAAATAGAAAGGGACACAAATCTAACATGGTTCACCATGATTGCCTATGTCCACATGTGAGGGAGAAGACCTTGCTGTTCTCTCTCTATCTGATACAAGCATCACGGCCCATGGTGACTCTAGGCCTCTGACTTCTGGAAAAAACCTTTTTGCATTACTTGATAGAACCAGGTCCAAAACACAAGACACCTCACAACAATCTTTTGTTTTCTCAAATTCTGGCATCTACTTTTTATGACCATAGCACTCCAAAGTTTATAGAATAAGTCAATGTTCAGTGATGTACATTTTAATTTGTGGGGCTTGCTGACCTGTGGTGTCCCTCAAGAATTGGTGTTCTGTAGAACTTGGTGGCTTTAACTCCACTTTCACTTCCACATCAGGTGTTTCTTCCTATTTTCCTGTTTTTTCTTGTGAGTTTTAAATCTAAACTATATTCAGTTTAGATTTAAAACTCATATTTTCTGATGTCTTAGCATATTACATAGTGATGGGTCTCATCCTTCACCACCCGACGACTGACATAATGTGTCTAAGTCCAAATTGACTTGACCCGACCCGTGGACACCCCTGAATATAAAGACCATTTTGTTCCTTTCTAAATGCAAAGCCTTTCATTTAAGTAATATTATTGTCCCTCCAAAATATTTTCTTTTCAAGAGCTTCCAGCAAGTGCTTCATAACTTATTTGATTGCTTCAATCAAAAAGATTTTTCTGAAGATGTTTTCATAGGTTTTTTCGGTCTCTTCCACTACTGTATAGTGCATAGTATATATTCTGATGTCTTAGCATATTGATACTTTTTGCTTATGGGCAGCTTGGGTAAATTTTTATATCATAAATGGCCACTCTACGTTTTGTTTATGTCATTGTCATGGCCACTCTTTTCTTTATCATCGGATTCTGATCTTTTTAAGCATTTTTTATTGTTGTATTTGTTTTAAAAATCAGTGTAGGTGGCTTTCCTCGAAAACCAGTGCTTCCACAAGCTCAAAGTCTACTTTTGAGGAAAAGCTCCTCTCGCAGCGGTCTCAAACTTCAGGTTTGTTGCTCTTTGCAATCTCTTTATACAATGTTTGGTTTATGATGCTGCCATGGCCCATGAGACTAGGAATTTTAAGTTATGTGGTGCAATTTTTCATATGTAACTTGTAGGTTGTAGGTTGTGGTTGTTTGTTGATTAGTAGCAAGCTTAAAACTAGGTGGTTCAGTTCTTTTTTTTTTTTTTTTTTTTTTTTTTTTATGATACAAGATAAAATTATACTCTATCTAATCTAAGTGTATATGTATGTGAAGTTCTCTCTTGAAGACTTGAACCCCAGCCCTTAACCTCCCATATCCCACAAGTACTTATACTTATGGAGTGACCATCGCACCAAGGATATGCGGTGGTAGGTGGTTCAGATCTTGGAAGCTTAATAAATTAAATGATTTCTGACTTAATTTTGAGCTTCAATTGTCCTGTGGTTATAGTTTCTTAATGTCGTACTCATTTTTACATGATCTAGTAGCACAAGATTCTTTGAGTAGGATATAACTGTTTTTCCCCTTTGCTGATAGTTTTCATGTTTTGGCATTCAGCCTTAGGGTGGACCATATGCAAAGTTGCAAACATAAAGCATATAGTTTTGAAAGTTATATATTGCTAAACCATATATTTTAAAATAAAATGAGAAAAATTAATGTATCCATTCTTTTTTCTATTACCACAAGAATATGATTCTTTAAAATACATGAAGGTTTTATAATTTTGAAAATATTGCTAATATTGGGGGATATTTTCCTAGGTTTCTGTATTTTAAAAATACATCGTTTGTAATTAAAAATCGATCTCCATGTTAATTGTCCTGAAATTTTTTTATTCTAAGATTCTATGCAAAACACACAAATAGTTTGCTTTTCATTAGACCACCACCAAAGTAACAGAATGGGCCACTTGTTTGTCCTAATCTATAGACATTTTGTGTACTTTAAAGTCTATACGTCTTGATATTTCCTAATTATTTTTGTTTGTTTAGAATTCACAGAAAGTCCACTTTTCCTTCTTTTTTTTTTTTTTTTTTTTTTCTCATTTTAATTTGTCTACTTTTTTTCTAAATTTTTTGAAATTTGAAAATGCTTTACATTTTAATATTCTTGTACAATTCGTGCTCAATTTGGAGGGTTTTTAATACTATACTTTGTCAAAGTAATATGGTTGGACCTTTTTAGTTGCTAGTACACATGTCGATATTTGATACATTAGTGGTTAGACTTAAGTTTGTTGTAGGAGTTGAGTCTAGAACTCTTGCCAATGGATGGTCTGTTGGTTCTCGTCGTTGTGTTTTCTCCTAGGTTATGAAATAATGTAATGAGCAGGTGAAAAATGGTGTGGAAGAGTTTTGAGAAATTTGGGTTTTAAGAAGTGGGTGGTTGGTTAACTTTGAGTCAAAGTAAAAGATAGACAACACTTTTGAGGCAATGTGAGTTGGGTTGTGTTTTCCTCCATGAAAAAAATAACTTTATGTTATCACTCGCTCAAAACCTTAGTGAATTAATGAGAAATTGACTACAAATGTGTTTTCTTGAACGTGAATGAAGGTAGTGAAAAATCTTGATCCCACATTGGTAAAGTTATAAATATTTTGTGGTTTTGTATACCATAGAGTTGGATGTTGGATGGGCCCCAAGGGGCACCCCACTTTTGTGGAACAAGGGGTGACCTACTTAAATGGGCCTCTCACACTAGCACACATCACCCTAGGACGGGTTTGGTTGGGTGTGTGCGCATGCTATTTGGATTTGTCTAACATTGCCTTTTTTTTTAGAAAAGTGTGAATGCTTACCTTGTATCTATTATGAATTGCTGCGATTTCGTCTATGAATACTTTGTCCCTCATTCATTCTGGTCACTTCTTATTTTCATATTTCGTGCTTAAGAATCTTTGAAAGAGAGAAAAACACAATTTTATTAGATGCACTCACATATTGATATGCTTCTTCTGTTTGTAGAAGATTTTTGTATTCTAGGAGGTAGTTGTCCAATAGACTCAAAAAATCACTATGAGGGATACAATCTATCTTAAGGACATGGTTTAAAACACTAGCCTTGATCAAAAAAGAATTTTCCATTTTTTTTCTTTTTCTTTTTATTTTTTATTTTTTTATTTACTCATGTTAGAGCAATATATAGTATTTTTGTTGTTGTTTGTTAGTTAGTTACCACTTACCACGTATTGCCCAGGAAACATTGCTATTTTTTGTGATTCATGTTCAAGTTTTAAAGGATCTAACTTAATTATACCTGGTTGGTTCTTGTCTATTTTCTGCCCCCCGGCCCCTATTTTTTGGAGGTGTTTCAATAAATTTCCACTACTGTTGCTTTGGTTCCCACAATCTGCTTACCAAATAATTCATCCTTTTTTTTCTTCCCACATCACATTCTTATTTATATATAAATGCTTTGTTTTCTCTTTCTAGTGCAACTATTGTCTGCCTACTTTTACAAATCCATTCTGTTTAGAGCTTTCACAGGCCTTTTCTCTGACATTCCAACTGGTCGTGCTATATTCTGTGATTATTAGATGCTATAGCTTCTCGTTGTCTTATTTATGAATTTGGACAGTCTGAATACTTTTTATTATATAGGTTACTGTCATAGAAATCATTCTTATCTCAGTTTTCTTTCACTCATATTTTGTTTGGCTTGTTACAATTTATGTACTTGATACTTTTTATTTGTATTTCTACTTGTTACGTGGGGTTCTTAAATATTTTTGCCAAAATTTATATCTGATTTAGGTACTAAGAGGAGATTTGGAGATAAAAATTATTTACAGTATGAGCCAAAATTGTTAAAATGTATTTATATCTGTCAATAAGACACTAAATAGGTAAAATTTTTAGAAAGTATCAATAAAGCCAAAATAGTACTTGGCTATGGTATTAACTAGAAATTTTATTTTATAGGTGTTCGATATAACCTTTGATGCTGCCTTTATCAACTGGTGCTTGTTGGTTCTTATTTCTCAATAAATCAAGATGGTAAATGCTTTGCCTTCTTTTGGTTTACTTTTATTGTATGTTTTTCTATATCTCCATGATTCTTGGAACTTTTGTTTGCATTGTGTTATTTGGTCTACGTACCAAAATTGATACATTCAAGATTATGCAAGATTATACATGAAAGATCTTTTTTGACTCTCTTTTGCTATTATATTCCGTCTCTCATGACTGTATTCTGAATGAAATTGCGGTTTAAAATTAGTCATATACAATAATTCAATACTTGTGATTAGTCAAATATCTCTTTACAAAACATTTCATTGGTGCTTTCTTAAATGGTTTTGATGAATCTCGATGATAATGAATATTTGTGTTGCCACAAAATTATGCCCAATCTTTAATATCATGATGGATTGATAGTTGTGAGAGTTCATATAGTAATATATGATCTGGTTTTATGAAAAAGTAATATGTTATCTGCCACTATTACCACCACCATTCTGCAGAAAAATACTTTTGGTAAGAAGTTACATATATATTTTTGTTATATTTGTATAGATTACAGAAATTACAAATAGAATTATTTTAATTTTTGTTGTTCATAGTAAAGAAACTAAATTGAACATTGTGCTGATAATCTTTCCAACCTACTTTTAGGGTTTTTCTTTAGTGTGTGTGTGTGTGGGGGGGGGGGGGGGGGGGGTTTGTTATGGCTTTAGTTAAATAGGATTGGTCTTTAGTGATCGTTCAAGAAATTAGTTGGGATTACCATTTTTTTCTTTTGTATATAGTGATTGCTACAATTTTAAATTGAAAGCATAGATCATTGATGAAATTTTAAGCAATTTTTAATACTTATTCTAGTATAATTCCATAGATCTCAAAACACGACTCATAAAAAGTTTGAAATTCTATCACATTCCCACGTTAAAAGACGAAATTTTATAATGAACTCTAAAAACACGCCGCTTTAGTATCAGTATATCTAATATTCTATTAACTTCCCCCATTGTCCGCCTTTTTTATATGTAGCCTATGTAATCTGTATCATTCAGTTATTTTCTTCAATCTAACTTAGGAAATTCCTTTAATAATAATATTGAATCATATTTATTCTTGCTTCTCATGCATTCTCTATTATTATGTTAGGGTCCTTGACAATAAGAACATCATATAATGAATTACATATGGAGCCAAAGTAGAGGTTTTTATATCCATTGGATATTGGTATCAAAGAGAAAACAGAGGCAATAGCCAGGTCATATGGTGACAATGTTGCTGAATACTCAGAGCAGGTAAACTCCTAACTTCCAAAATGTTGTTTTTGCTGTTCACTTTCTAATTGAATGGTTAATCATTTTAAATCCCATCTTTTAAGGGTTTAAATTTTAAGTTTGACATTAATTTTGATTGAATTATAGTCAGAGATGATATTTTTTTAGTTCATGAATCATGATTAGTCTATTAAGGAAAATGAACCTTTTTATTTTAAATAAGTCCATATTCCTTTCCTTTATATTTACAAAAATGAGCCTTTCTCTTTCTAAGTTATATTTTCCAATGCTTGAAATTGACATCTTTGTTTAATAATAAATTTTTGTTATTGAAATTTAAATATTCACTCCTTATGCATAAATTTTGGATATGTGTTATTGTTTGCTTAAGTTTGTTTCAATTTTTGCATTGAAATTTGGAACATAATCTGATAAGAAACAAATTTGCTTGAGGTTATATATATATATATATATATATATATTACTTTCTTTGTTTTCATAATTATAATTGTTTGTTTAATGTTTTTCAGGATCATCTTCTATAAGAGCTTAATAGATCTTCAACAATATATATATATATATATATATATATATATATATTGTCTAAATGTGTTGGATTTTTCTTCAAATGTAAAGTTTATGGTTCTTTGTTTTGATGTATAGCAATTACATTTATCTGTAAGTTCATGGAAGTGAGTTAAAGCACTGAAGTCTCAAAAATGGAATAGACATGGTCAGATCATGTTTTATATAATTGCATGTGTTTTTAATTTGTACATGTATGGTATTTGGTGGTTGAGTTGCTTTGCCTTATAGTGTGTTTGCTCTTCTTGCATATATGGCAGTTGGGAATGAATTTGTAATGAAGTCCCTGATCAATTGTCATCTGGTTCATTCAAAACATTTTTATATTCTAGAAGTGACATAACTTCTGTTTTCATGGATTTCTAAACGATAAGATTTTGTTATATTTGCATTTATCGAACAAAGTAAACATTCTGCAACAATGCAGTGAGTTTAACCAATTAGATTCTCCTGTTGCTATTTAAAAGATTCCTTAGCTTATTAATTATTTTATGTCAATTCGTAGGTCATTATGTACATGTTGGAACTATCTCTTAATGGTTCATGGTGCCATACAAGTTTTGGCATGAAAAGAACTATGCTCAATTTCATTATTCTCAAGGCTGGGATTTAAGTAATTTTCTCTTCAGGTATGTTGTCAATTTCAAGGAATGGCATATAGGTAGAACCAAGTAGTTCCTTCAATACTTCAAAAGATGCACAGTTTCAATGATTAATTATAATTTGTTTTGGCCGTTTTTAATCCCATGAACAAACTTTATTTGTGTTAAGAAGCAATAGCAACTCACAGTTTATTTAAAGAAATTTTTAATGTTACAAGACCGCTGGCTACTTGCTTTAGTAGCCTCACTTAGAATTGCAATATTTTCTTATTATATGAACAAATCATATACAAGTCACAAATTGACAGATTGAATTGAAATTTTTTTAAATTAGAGGACTGAAATGAATTTCTGTCAAACTTAGAAGGTGTATTTGCCTTCGTCCAATTTCATTAAATTTATTTTTTTCAAAAAATCTTTGTTCATTAGTTGATTGCATACTTAACGGAAATTTTTGAATGAAATTGGATTGAAGACCTAAATTGAATAATTTTAAAATTAGAGGACTATAATGAATTTCTGCCAAACTTAGAAGGTGTATTTGCATTTTAGCCTATATGTTATTATTGGAGCTTGGGATTTGTGTTTTCTCAAGCTGCATTCGTAGAGTTCGTTTAATTGTTGAGTTGATGCATTTGTAGTGCTTTAACTAAGGTTGATTTGATTTTGTTGCTTGTCACTGAAACATTCTTTTGTGTAGTCATGTTGGTTTTTATTTTCTCTATTTAAAAAGTTGAATTATTGTAATTTAAAGTTGTCTTAAGCTGTGTAGCTGCGATTGTGTTTTTCAGTTTGCTCATGCGAAATCCAATGCCAACGTCACCAAGGGTTTGCACTTTTATGTAGTTCTTGTACATGAATCTTATTGTCTTGTTTTTGTTGACGTTTTCTTGCTTTTAGTTGAACCTGGTTATCCTGTTTTGGTAGCAACTCCATGTCCAGTTTGGATTGCCATGCCATTTATTTTCGGGCTATAGGAAGCATGATTTATTTGGAGTGTTGTGGTAGAGTCTCATTTGGCAATATGTTTTTTTTTTCCTTTCATATATCTGTTCGTCTCTCCTACATTCATAAGAATTTCAATGATAGTTTTTTTCTTGTTTTAATTCTATCTAATAGACTAATACTTGGGTCTCACTGCTTTTCCTAGGTTCCAATTTCGGGGTGGATTATAAATTTCAGTCATTGAGTTTGCTTTTGAAACTTTTATTGCATTTCTTGTTCCTTTGTCTTTCTGTTTTATTCAATTTTTGGCCATTGGATTTAATGTCTGTAGATTTGTGCCGTAATATATGTTAATTTAGAATCTTGCTGATTGATTTAATTTGCACCAAACATTAGGCAAGCAGCAGGGGTTGTTGAAGTTAAATGGATGCACCTTAAATGTGTTGGATGCTATTGACATATAGTAGTTCCTCTGCTTTTTTGTAACTACTGCAATTCTCAGTTCAAGTTAAATATCTCAATCATGATTTGTTTATGGGAACTGATTTTTTTTTTTTGGATGCGCCTAGCATAGTCTTGTTTGAGCTCAATCTAATACTTGCGTCTATTACTGGTTTTCTTATGCTATAGTTTCCAAGTGTATTGTAAATTCTTGACTCACTTGGCTAAGGTTTGAAATTTCCATTGCAATTTTTGTCCCAGTCATAGAAAGTGGGTGGGCTGATAGTGTCAATGTCCAATCAAGTCTTTATAAGTATGAAGATTTTGCTTTTCTGGACTCATATATTGAGCACTAACTTATGCTTTTATATAAGTTGGTGATGTTCATTTTTTGGGTTTGTGATTCTCAAACTTGGGTTGTGTTGACTCTAGCTATAAGAAAACTCTTCTCATATTGTCTTGATTCCACTTTTTCACTTACAAGTCTTCTAATCAACTGTTTCCTCATATATGATACTATACTATTCTTTGTTCGATTTACTTTACCGATTTTGGTTCTCAACAGCTCTTATACAGCATCTGTTGCAGTGAAGAAGGGTTTTTTTAGAATGATTTAGTTCACTCCTGTAATAGCACTGTCTTCTATTTCTAGATGGGTGTAATTATGGGTTTAAAATTTTAAAATTCGCTTTGTAAAACTAATTGGTGCTTGGATTGTGTGTATTTCTGGCTCCATTTGTCTGGTTTAAATATTTCCCGCACTACCCAACTTGTTGGTAAATTTCTTGTTTCTATGACTTAAAAATTTTATATTGAATAGGGATATTCATATTGCTGCTGTGTTTTAGATTTTATTTACATTTGATCTTCATTCTCCCTTAATTACTTGATTTACCCTTTGGGATTGTCGATTTTCTCATATATATGTGTGTATTTATATTCGCTCTTTGTTATCATTTTTAATCTAAATTTTAATTCTAGAGGTGATGCATTTGTAGTACTTTAACTGGGGTTGATTTGTTTTTATTGCTTAATGAAAAATGCTTTTGAGTAGTCTTGTTGTTTTTTTTTTTTATTATTATTATTTTTTTTTTTCAGTTTTCTTATTTGAGAAGTGAATGCCAATGCCACTGGGGGTTTGTGCTTTCATGTAGTACTTGTACATCTGTGATATTGTCTCGTTTTGTTAATTTTTATCTTCATATTTTTTTAGCCTGGTTACCCTCTGTTGCTTTTCATGCCTATTTTGGATTTGCTACTTACTGCCTGTCTACAGGAAGCAAGATTTTTTGTGTTGCTTTGCAATGGAGCCTGATTTGGCAATAAACTCTTTTTTCCTAACATATTTTTCTCTCTTACAATCATAAGAATTTTAAAGATAGTTTTTTTCAGGCCTAGCTCTTTCTAATACTTGGGTCTTTCACTGCTTTTCCTAGGTTTTGTTTTTGGCTTTTAGGCAGATTATTAGTTTAGTTTTAGTCTCAGTGAGTGAGCTTTTAAAATTTCTATTGGTTTTAACTTATTTCTCTGGATTTTAATTCGTAATCTTAGATTGTTGGTCATTGCTTTCGTAGTCATTGAAAGTGAGCAGATATTGTCAATATTCTTTGTAGTTCGTTGTTACTCTGTAGTTTTTGCTATTTAGAACTCAAATATACTAGGCAACATATGCTTTTTTATAAGATTCCGATATTTGTTTTGTGGGGACAATGCTTGATTGTTTTTAGTGTTGATATGTTTACAGGGGGAGAATTTGTGATTTGGACTTTGCAGTAGTGCTTGCACTGTGTTTGCTGCAACAATAGGAAAAATCTTCTCTTCTCTTAATTTCACTTTTTTCTTACGAGTCTTTGAACGGACTGTTTTTATCTTGCTTGATACTATTCCTTGTTCAATTTGTTTTTATAGATTTTGGTGCTAGGCTGCTATTTAAGACCTTTGTTGCAGCATAGTTGTCCTCCCTAAATTGTTTTGATTCTATTGTATAGGAGCACAAGTATGTAAACTATTCTATCCATTTTTGTCACGTAGCTGGTAATTTTGAGTTTAGGCTGCATTTGTGTGAATTTAATTTAATTAATTTCTTCACGCTCAACATGTTTTTAGGTGGCTACTTTTAAGGAGTTTGTTGCAACAAACTTGGCTTTTCATGATACTATCTCGAACTTTTCCTGAACCGTGTAGCTGGGTATCTATGAATTTTCTGTTTGCTATATGTGGCAGATTCAAAGCTTGCGCCAGAGGGTCACACTCTCCTCCTGTACATTTGTCTTCTTGTCTTGTTTCTGCTGATGTTTTCTCGCTTCCAGTGGAAGTTTGGTGGGTTGATAGTGTTAGTGTCCAATCAAGTCTTTATTTGATGCAGGGATTCTAAGGGGGTTGCTGTTTAGGCTTAGAATTGATATAGGGAAATGCGAGTTTCTTAGAACAAGGAACAAGGTGTGACAAAACCTTCTTAAGGGAAATTCATCTCTTGAACATAGCACTAGGCTAATCTATGTAATTGCATTAAAAACTAATCACAAAGTAACTATAATTTGGTACTTATACTAGATGCTTGACAAGTGTCTAAATCCTATTGGCTAATGCTTAAGCAATCATTTAACTAACTAACTAACTAGTTACAAAAGGATTAGGATGCAACAACTTGAAATGCCCAGAATCAGGACTCTTTATCTTAAGAAGCACTTGACCTCAAGTGCTCTTGGTTGCCACAAGTTTTGTATGAATTTCTAGCCTTCTAGGATGATGCCGTTTCCTTGTATAATGAGTTTGTTGTCTTTGGTAGCATACCAAAGGCTGCTGCTTCTGCACAGTGAAGTCTCACACAACTGAACCAACCTTCATCTTGACTGTTGGCTTGGGTTTACTTTCCTCTTCTTTGGTTGCAAATAGTAGGGTTGTACCATCTTGTACATAATGTGTGCGCTAAACATTCTACCATGGATGGTTTGCCTATCATGTTGACATGGCCTTCCACTAGCAAGTAGGAGAAGAAATCAGGAAGGGATCTGGCTGCATAGGAAATTCAGGCTTTGATGGGGTGGTATTATA
Organism: Quercus parvula; assembly: GCA_030820535.1. NCBI lineage: Eukaryota > Viridiplantae > Streptophyta > Magnoliopsida > Fagales > Fagaceae > Quercus > Quercus parvula. Next base: position 18,314,482 of record JAUAME010000008.1, read on the forward strand.
TAGAATCGTAGTGAGGTTGGCTTTAAAAGATTCCAATAGATTCTTAGTTGGATAAGAACACTAATGCTTAACAAAATAAGAAAAATTAGTGAACTCGTGGCTAACTATGAGCAGTGGAAAAAAAGTGATTAGGTCATGTGAACTGTTAGTTACTATCTGTCACATCATAGGTATGACAAAAGTCGTAACACAAAAATTACAGTCTTAGAAAAATTGATTTCAACATATTCCTAGTTAGTCTAGGACACTTGATGCGTAACAAAATAATATTGCATAGAATCATGACTGATTTCCCTACTTAATAGGATCTTAAATGAAACCAAATTGGATGATGTTTTTAATTTTTTTGCGAATGCTCTAGCCTGGGTTGGGTAGAAACGGTTCTCGGAACGAAATTTTTTTTTCTCTTTTTCAGCCTATCCTGGCCTGATTTATATAGAAATCAATCTAGAATGACGTTTTTTTAATTTTTTTTTTTTGGAATTCTCCAACCTAGAAATGGTTTCTAGAACGATTTTTCCCCCCCTCTTTTCAGCTTGTCCCAGCCCGACTTTTTCTAGAAATAAAGCCAGAATTGCGTTTTTTTAATTTTTTCAATTTTTTTCGAAATGCTCCAGCTCAGGTCGGGTAGGTACTCAAAATGAAAAAAAATTTCTCCCTTTTTGGTCCTGTCCCAACCCGGTTTTTCTAAAAATGAAGACAGAATGACTTTTTTTATTTTTTAATTTTTTTAATTTTTACACTTTTTTTTGGGAATGCTCCAGCTTGGGTCGGGAAGAAATGGAGCTTGGAATGATATATATATATATATATATATATATATATATATATATATATATATATTAATCTCTTTTTTGGCCTGTCTTGGCCCGCTTTTGCTAGGAATGAAGGTAGAATGACGTTTTTTTTTTTTTTTTTTTTTGAATATTTTTCTATTTTTCTAGGAATGCTCCAGCTCGTGTCAGGTAGAAACGGTACTTGGAACAAAATTTTTTTATTTCTTTTTTGGCCTGTCCTAACCCGATTTGGCTAGAAATAAAGTTAGAATGACGTTTTTTTATTTTTTGAATTTTTTTACAATTTTTTTGGGAACGCTCCAACTTGGATCGAGAGAAACAATACTCGGAACGAATTTTTTTTGTCTCTTTTTCTTGTCCCGGCCTGATTTGGCATGAAATGAAGCAGAAAGATGTTTTTAATTTTTTTTGAATTATTTTAATATTTTTTTTGAAATGCTCCAGCCTGGGTCAGGTAAAAACTGTACTTAGTACGAAAATTTTTCTATCTCTCTTTCGGCCTGTCCTGGCCCAGTTTGGCTATAAGTAAAGCCAAAATGACGCTTTTTTTTTTTTTTTTAATAAATTTTTATACTATTTTTTTTAGAATGCTCTAGTCTGGGTTGGGTAGGAATGGTACTCGGAACAAAAAATTTTTTCTCTCTTTCTCGGCCTATCCAAGCCTGGTTTGACTAGAAATAAACTAAGAATAATGTTTTTTAATTTTTTTAATTTTTTTGCCATTTTTTTTTAAAATGCTCTAGCTTAGGTTGGGTAGGAACGGAACTCGGAACGAAAATTTTTTTATCTCTTTTTTAGCCTGTCCTGACCCAGTTTGGTTAGAAATAAAGCTAGAATGATGTTTTTTAATTTTTTGAATTTTTGTACTATTTTATTGGGAATACTATAGCCTGGGTTGGGTAGGAACGGAACTCGGAACGATTTTTTTTTTTTTCTCTTTCTTAGCCCATCCCAGCCCAGTTTGACTAGAAATAAACTTAGAATGATGATTTTTAATTTTTTGAATTTTTTTGCTATTTTTTCTGGAAAGCTTTAACCTAGGTCGGGTAGTAACGAAACTTGGAACGAAATTTTTTTTATCTCTTTTTCGGCCTGTCCTGGCTCGGTTTGGCTAGAGATAAATCAAGAATGATGTTTTTTAATTTTTTGAATTTTTTTTGCTTTTTTTTTTAGGAATGCTCTAGCTCGGGTTGGGTAGGAATGGAACTCGGAATGATTTTTTTTTTTTTTTAATCTCTTTTTCAGCCTATCCTAGCCCGATTTGGCTAGAAATAAAGCGAGAATGATGTTTTTTAAGTTTTTGAATTTTTATACTATTTTTTTGGGAATGCTTAAGCCTAGGTCGGGTAGGAACGGAACTTGGAACGAAATTTTTTTTGTCTCTTTCTCAGCCGGCCCGGCCTGGTTTGGCTTGAAACAAAGCTAGAATCATGTTTTTTTAATTTTTTGAATATTTTTTTGGGAATGCTCTAACTTAGGTTGGGAGAAATGGTACCTGGAACGAAATTATTTTTTATCTCTTTTTCTTCCTATCCTGGCCCGGTTTGGCATGAAAAGAAGGCAGCTTTATTTTTAATTTTTTTGAATTATTTATTATTTTTTTGGGAATGCTCTAGCTCGGGTAGGCTGGAAACTATACTCGGTATGAAATTTTTTTTTTCTTCTCTTTTTCGACCTGTCCCGGCCTGGTTTGGCTAGAAATAAAGCTAGAATGATTTTTTTTTTTTTTTAATTTTTGAATTTTTATACTATTTTTTGGGGAATGCTCTAGCCTGGGTTGGGTAGAAACAGAACTCGGAACGAAAATTTTTATGCCTCTTTCTAGGCCTGTCCCAACCTGGTTTGGTTAGAAATAAAGGTAGAATGACCTTTTTTTTAATATTTTGAATTTTTTTTGCTATTTTTTTGGGAACGCTCCAACTTTGGTCGAGAGAAACGGTATCTAAACTGAAATTTTTTCTTTCTTTCTCTTCTTGTCCTGACCCGATTTGGAATAAAATGAGAAATATGTTTTTAATTTTTTTCAATTTTTTTTTTTTGAACTTTTTTGGGAATGCTTCAGCCTGGTTAAGGTAGAAACTGTACTGGGTACGAAAATTTTTCTATCTCTTTTTCGGCCCGTCCCGATCAGGTGTGGCTAGAAATTAAACCATAATGATTTTTTTTATTTTTTTGAATTTTTATACTGTTTTTTTTTTAGAATGCTCTAGCACGGGTCGGGTAGGAACAAAACTCGGAACAATTATTTATTTATTTATTTGTTATTTATTTTTTTATATATCTTTTTTGGCCATTCCCAGCCCAGTATGGCTAGAAATGAAACCAAAATGACATTTTTTATTTTTTTGAAATTTTTACTATTTTTTTTGGAATTCTCTAGCTTGGGTTAGGAGAAACGGTACCTGGAACAAAAAAGTTTTTATCTCTTTTTATTCCTGTCTTGGCCTGGTTTGGCAAGAAATGAAGCCAGAATGAGGTTTTTAATTTTTTGAATTATTTTTATATTTTTAAAAAAATATTTTGGGAATGCTCCAGCATGGGTTGGGTAGAAACAGTACTCGGATTGAAATTTTTTTTCCTCTTTTTTGGCCTATCCTAGCCCAATTTACATAGAAATGAAGCCAAAATGATGTTTTTTTTTTTTTGAAAATTTTTTACTATTTTTTTGGGAATTCTCCATCACGGTTCAGGTAGGAATAGAACTCGAAACAAAAATATTTTCATCTCTTTTTTGGCCTGCCCTAGCTTGATTTGGCTAGAAATAAAGCCAGAATGATTTTTTTAAATTTTTTTAAATTTTTGGCTATTTTTTTGGAAATGCTCTAACCCGGGTCAAGTAGGAACGGAACTCGGAATGAAATTTTTTTTCTCTCTTTCTCGACCTATCCCAGCCTGGTTTGACTAGAAATAAACTTTGAATGATGTTTTTTAATTTTTTTTAATTTTTTTGCTATTTTTTTGTGAATACTCTAGCCCGGGTCGGGTAGGAACAGAACTCGGAACGAAATTGTTTTTTACCTCTTTTTCGGCCTGTCCTGACCCGGCTTGGCTAGAAATAAAGTGAGAATGATGTTTTTTAATTTTTTGAATTTTTTTGCTATTTTTTTGGAATTCTCTACCCCGGGTCGTGATGGAGATCAAGGCACTGCTCGAAGGATCTCGTTCAAGTACCAATTGGGCCAGTTACGAGAGCACAAGCAAAGAAGTTCAAGGATGTACTCAACGAACTCATCCAAGAGTTATGGGCTCAAGCAAATTCGTGGAGGCCCATTGAGCATGATCCACTTGGGCAACAAAAAATCGTCACCTTGATTCAAGTTCTAGAAGGATCCAGTCAAGGTTAAGAATTGGCAAGAAATATTTTGGGTCTATTCTAGAAGGATTGGGTTGCATGGCTATTCTAGGCGCCACTTTCTTTCCTTTTATGTTGTCTTTTTTCCTTCTACATGACTCTATGCGTCTAGCCTTTATTGCCTTATATGTCTTGTGTGTTTTAGGAAGGTAAGGATGTTTTAGGAAGGTAAGGATTTCTTTCCTTACCCATTTTTGGCTTTAATTAGGTTTTCTATGTTAGGGTTTTTTTTTTTCTTGTAATGTTCAGCCCTTTAAATAGGTGCATAAGCAATGGAAAACGCAGACATTGATTATTTATAAAACTTGTGAGGTTTATTCTCTTTGGTTCTTTGAAGAACTACTCGAACTAATCAGAATTTCCCGTGGCGTTCATCTCGACTTATCAAATGGAGTTTCCACCACCGTTTGTGGCATCTTCCTTATACCGAGGTTCTTGTTTGTCATAAACAACGAGTCGAGGTCTCCCATTTGAATCTGTCCATAGAACGATCTTGGGTTCCCTTTTGTTGTTGGGTCTTGTTATTCTTGACGGGGTTCACATCATTTGGTATCAAAGCAAGGTTTCTAGTTCAGGTTTGCCTATCCTTTAACATATTTATCTCTTCTTAGCCAAATTTCCTTTACCCTATCTGTTCAATCTTTGTTTGTCTTGTTGATGTCTAAACTATTGGTCTGGTCTCACATCTCTTAGTTATTTCGAAATCTTATTTCATTATTCTCAAAAGCTAGTTGCTGATCATCAAAAAAAAAAAAAAAAAAAGAGAGAGAGAGACTCGAAGAAGAAGACAAAAAGGAATCCGAAAAAAAAAAAAAAAAAAAAAAAAAATTCACTATTCTGTGCTTCCAAAATTCCAAACTGCCATATTCCTTCTAATTCTAATCTGAAAATTTCCATATTCCTTGCGTTCAAATCTAAGATTCCTTGATTAGTTCTTGGTGAATTGTTGCCGGAAATTTTAAGTTGTTTGTTTAGTTTCAAAAGAACTGAAAGAGAATTATCGAGTGGAAAAAGGCAAGAGTGGTGAGAACATCAGAGGGTAAAAGCCATATTATTTTGAGTGAAACACGAGTGGAGAGTGATCCACATTCTTGAGTGTAAACACGTACGAGAGTGATTCATGGGGTTCTTTTCTTTTTTTCTTTTTTTTTTTTTAACCTTTGTTTTGCAGCAATCATGTCTCACGATAGTGGTAAAAGCATTGCCGAAGATGATACAAAATTGGCTGATCTGAAAGTGTTTTTGGAGGCCATGATGAGTGAGATAAGGCATGTGATGAAGATGGAGATGACGTAGGTTCACGAATGGATAGATCAGATGGAGAATAGACGTGAGGAGCAACCACAAAACGGTCGTAATTTTTGTAGAAGGGAAAGAGTTCCACCGAAGGAGGAGGATGAAGAGCGTTATAGGTCTGGTTTTGATGAAGAAGAAGATTAGAATTCCATTGTTAGCAATAGGAGACCTGGAGGAAGATTTAGAGAAGCTAGGAATCGCGAAGATAACAACTTGGGTGGTATTAAGATGAAGATTCCGTCCTTTCAAGGTAGATCTGATCCTGAGGCATATCTTGAGTGGGAAAAGAAGATGGAGTTTGTGTTTGATTGCCACAGCTACTCTGAGACAAAGAAGGTAAAATTAGCTGTGATTGAATTTTCTGAATATGTTATTACTTGGTGGGATCAGCTTGTGATAAACAGGAGGTGGAATAGAGAACACCCAATAGACACATGGGAGGAGATGAAAGTAGTGATGAGAAAGCGATTCGTTCCAAGTTACTACTACCGAGAGTTGTACAAAAAGCTACAAGGTCTTAGACAAGGGAGTCGAAGCATAGAGGATTACTACAAGGAGATGGAGATTGCTATGATCCGCACTAATGTAGAGGAGGATCGGGAGGCTACAATGGCCAGATTTTTACTTGGCTTAAACCGGGAGATCCATGATAAGGTAGAGATATAGCATTATGTGGAATTGGAAGATATGGTGCATATGGCTATCAAAGTGGAACAAAAAATCAAGAGAGGGAGTGGGACACGTGCAGGCCATAACTCTAGTTCTACCTCTTGGAAATCGAGTCATGCTAAGCCGCTGGACAAGTCACAAACGCCCAAACCCGAGCCCAAGTCTGCGACCACCAGCCACATTCCTCAAGGTAAAACCGAAGCCTCTACCTCTAAGAATCGTGATATTAAAATGTTTTAGATGTCAAGGCAGGGGCCACATAGGAAGTCAATGTCCAAACAAGTAAGTCATGGTGTTGCAAGCCAATGGTGAAATTGTGACCAATGATGAAGATTCCGACACCAACGACATGCCGCCATTGGAGGATGTTTCCAAGGAGGAGTATTTAGCCCCTGGCGCATTGACATTGGTGGCGAGGAGAGCATTGAGCTTGCAAGCAAAAGGAGTTGATGAAATACAGCGGGAGAACATCTTTCACACTAGGTGCTACGTTAAAGACAAGGTATGTAGTGCGATTATTGATGGTGGTAGTTGTACTAATGTTGCGAGCACAATTATGGTGGAGAAATTGGGATTGCCCATGGTAAAGCACCCTAGACCGTACAAGTTGCAATGGCTAAATGATAATGGTGAGATAAGGGTGAACAAGCAAGTGTTAGTTGCATTTCGAATCGGTAAATACAAAGATGAAGTGTTGTGTGATGTAGTACCGATGCAAGCGGGACACTTATTGCTAGGGCGTCCATGGCAGTTCGAAAGGCAAGTGAAGCATGATGGCTTTACGAACAAGTGCTCTTTTGTACTTAATCAACAATCAATCACTCTTGTACCATTGACACCGCATCAAGTATACAAGGATCAAGTGAGATTACAAAAGAAGAGTGATCAAAAGAAAGAGAGTGAGCAAAAGAAAAAGAGTGAAAATCAGAGAGAGGCCGAGAAAAATGAGGGAGAAAAAGAAAATCAAAGTTCGGGCCTTGAGAGAAAATCAGAGAGAAAACAAGAATTTCTATGCAAAAGTGAGTGAGATCAAGCGAGCAATGTTTTCAAATCAGCCGATGATTGTACTTTTGTACAAAGAGGCACTTTTAAACACTAACGAACTTGACCTTGCTTTGCCTAGTTCTATTGTTTCTCTTTTGCAGGAGTACGCGGATGTCTTCCCCGAGGAAGCACCACATGGGTTACCTCCAATCCGAGGGATTGAACATCAAATTGATTTTGTTCCCGGTGTAAACATTCCAAACCGACCAACTTATAGGAGCAATCCCGAGGAGACAAAGGAGCTTCAACAGCAGGTAAGTGAATTGTTGGAGAAAAGGCACGTGAGGGAGAGCATGAGCCCATGTGCGGTTCCGATCTTAATTGTACCTAAGAAGGATGGGACGTGGAGAATGTGCGTTGATTGCCAAGCCATCAACAACATAACGGTAAAGTATCGTCATCCTATCCCACGCTTAGATGATATGTTAGATGAGCTGCATGGTTCTTGCGTATTTTCTAAGATTGATTTAAAAAGTGGTTATCATCAAATTAGGATAAAAGAAGGAGATGAATGGAAAACCTCCTTTAAAACAAAATATGGTTTGTTATGCCTTTTGGTTTGACTAATGCTCCGAGCACCTTTATGAGACTTATGAACCATGTTTTGCGTGCATTTATAGGCAGATTTGTTGTTGTCTATTTTGATGATATACTCATTTATAGCAAAAACATAGATGATCATGTAGTACATTTGAAATCCGTTTTAGATGTGCTAAGGAAAGAAAGGTTGTTTGCTAATTTAAAGAAGTGCACTTTTTTCATCGATAAGCTTGTATTTTTGGGATTTGTTGTTAGCGCAGAGGTAAGTGCAATCCAAGATTGGCCGAGCCCCACAAGTGTAGGTAATGTTCGTAGTTTTCATGGACTTGCTAGTTTCTACTGGCGGTTTGTGAAGGACTTCAATAGCTTAGCTGCACCATTTACCAAAGTGATCAAGAACGTTGGATTTCGGTGGGGAGAAGAACAAGAGAAGGCATTTCAATTAATCAAAGAAAAGCTGACTAACGCACATTTGTTGTCTTTACCTAAATTTTCTAAAACGTTTGAAATTGAATGTGAAGCTTCAGGTATTGGTGTAGGCGCCGTTCTTATGCAAGAAGGACGACCAATTGCTTACTTTAGCGAGAAACTCAGCGGGGCAGCCTTAAACTACCCAACTTATGACAAGGAGTTATATGCATTGGTTCGGGCTTTAGAGATGTGGCAGCACTACCTATGGCCTAAGGAGTTCATGATTCACACCAATCATGAGTCCTTGAAACACTTGAAGGGCCAACACAAGCTAAACAAAAGGCATGCGCGATGGGTGGAGTTCATAGAGACGTTTCCATATGTCATTCGGTACAAGCAAGGTAAGGAGAATGTAGTCACCGATGCACTTTCTTGCAGGTATGCCTTACTCTCCACACTTGATGTAAAATTGCTTGGTTTTGAACACATTAAAGAATTATATGCTGAAGACCACTAATTTTGTGAGGAATATCGAGCTTGTGAGAAAATTGCCTCCGGTAAGTTCTTTAAGCTTGATGGATTCCTATTTCGAGAAAATAAGCTATGCTTGCCTAATTGTTCTATGAGGGAGTTATTAGTGCAGGAATCACATGGTGGGGGATTAATGGGACATTTTGGAGTTGCAAAGACTTTAGCTATTTTGCAAGAACACTTCTATTGTTCTCACTTGAAATGAGATGTCGAACGGATTTGTGGTAAATGTGTCACATGTAGGCAAGCTAAATCCAAAGTGCAGCCCAACGGTTTGTATACTCCTTTACCAATTCCTAGTGAGCCTTGGATTGATATCTCAATGGATTTTGTGTTAGGATTGCCTAGGACTAAACTTGGAAGAGATTCAATTTTTTTGGTCGTGGATAGATTTTCTAAAATGGCACATTTTATTCCATGTCACAAAACGGATGACGCTTCGCATGTTGCTGATTTGTTCTTTAGAGAGATTGTGAGATTACATGGCATGCCTAGGACAATTGTTTCGGATAGAGATGCTAAGTTCTTGAGCTATTTTTGGAAGACTTTGTGGTGTAAGCTAGGTACTAAGATATTGTTTTCCACTACTTGTCATCCACAAACTGATGGTCAAACTGAAGTAGTAAATAGGACTTTGTCTACTCTATTGAGGGCAATCATTAGAAAGAATATCAAAACATGGGAAGAATGTTTACCACATGTTGAGTTTGCATATAATAGAGCTGTTCATTCTGCTACCAAATTTTCGCCATTTGAAATTGTGTATGGGTTTCAGCCTTTAACTCCATTGGATTTATCTCCTTTACCTTTGATGGAGCACATTAATTTAGATGGCAAAAAGAATGCTGACTTTGTGAAGCAGATTCATGAGAAAGCAAGACTCAACATTGAGCGAAGAATGGAGCAATATGCCACACAAGCTAACAAGGGACGTCGCAAACTGGTTTTTGAACCCGGAGATTGGGTTTGGCTACATATGAGAAAAGAAAGATTCCTGACGAAACGATGTTCCAAATTGCTCCCAAGAGAAGATGGTCCCTTCCAAGTCCTCGAGCGTATCAATTACAACGCTTACAAGCTAGATTTACCTGGTGAGTACGATGTAAGTGCCACTTTTAATGTTATTGATTTGAGTCCTTTTGATGTAGGTGATGATTTGAGGGCAAATCCTTTTCAAGAGGAGGGGAATGATGGAGATCAAGGCACTACTTCGAAGGATCTCGTTCAAGTACCAATTGGGCCTGTTACGAGAGCACGAGCAAAGAAGTTCAAGGATGTACTCAACGGACTCATCCAAGAGTTATGGGCTCAAGCAAATTCATGGAGGCCCATTGAGCATGATCCACGTGGGCAACAAAAAATTGTCACCTTGATTTAAGTTCTAGAAGGATCCAGTCAAGGCTAAGAATTGGCAAGAAATATTTTGGGTCTATTCTAGAAGGATCGGGTTGCATGGCTATTCTAGGCGCCACTTTCTTTCCTTTTATGTTGTCTTTTTTCCTTCTATATGACTCTAGGCGTCCAGCCTTTATTGCCTTATATGTCTTGTGTGTTTTAGGAAGGTAAGGATTTCTTTCCTTACCCATTTTTGGCTTTAATTAGGTTTTCTATGTTAAGGTTTTTTTTTTTTTTTTTCTTGTAATGTTCAGCCCTTTAAATAGGTGCATAAGCAATGGAAAACGTAGAAATTGATTATTTATAAAACTTGTGAGGTTTATTCTCTTTGGTTCTTTGAAGAACTACTCGAACTTATTGGGATTTCCTGTGGCGTTCATCTCGACTTATCAAACGAAGTTTCCACCACTGTTTGTGGTGTCTTCCTTATATCGAGGTTCTTGTTTGTCATAAACAACGGGTCAAGGTCTCCCATTTGAATCTGTCCATAGAACGATCTTGGGTTCCCTTTCATTGTTAGGTCTTGTTATTCTTAACGGGGTTCACATCAGGTCGGGTAGGAACGAAACACGGAACAATAATTTTTTTTATCTCTTTTCAGCCTATCCTGCCTTGGTTTGGCTAGAAATAAAGCCAGAATGATGGTTTTTAATTTTTTGAATTTTTATACTATTTTATTGGGAATATTCTAGCCGGGGTTGGGTAGGAAAGGAACTTGGAACGAAATTGTTTTTTTTTCTCTTTCTCAACCTATCCCAGCTCGGTTTGACTAGAAATAAACTCAAAATGATGTTTTTTTAATTTTTTGAATTTTTTTGTTATTTTTTTGGGAATGCTCTAGCTTAGGTCGAGTAGGAACGGAACTCGGAACAAAAATTTTTCTTAATCTCTTTTTTGGCCTGTCCTGGCTCAATTTGTCTAGAAATAAAGCAAGAATGATGTTTTTTAATTTTTAAATTTTTTTTTTTTGGGAATGCTCTAACCCGGGTCAGGTAGGAACGGAACACAGAACGATAATTTCTTTTTATCTCTTTTTTAGCCTGTCCCTACTCGGTTTGGCTAGAAATAAAGCCAGAATGATGTTTTTTATTATTTTTAAAAATTTTATACTAATTTTTTGGCAATGCTTTAGCCCTAGTTAGGTTGGAACGGAACTCAAAACGAAATTTTTTTCTCTATTTCTCGGCCTATCCCAGCCCGGTTTGGCTAGAAATAAACTCAGAATTATGTTTTTTTCTTTATTTTTTGAATTTTTATACTATTTTTTTTGGGATGCACTTCCCCAGGTCAGGTTAGAACGGAACTTGGAACGAAATTTTTTTTTTATCTCTTTTTCGGCCTATCTCGACTTGATATGGCTAGAAATAAAGCGCGAATAATTTTTTTTTTAATTTTTTGAATTTTTATACTTTTTTTTGAGAATGCTCTTGCCCAGGTCTCATAGGAATGGAACTTTGAACGAATCTTTTTTTTTTTTATCTGTTTTTCGACCTACCCTGGCCTGGTTTGATTAGAAATAAAGCAAGAATGATGTTTTTTAATTTTTTGAATTGTTTTGCTATTCTGTTGTGAATGCTCTTGCCTGGATCGGGTAGGAACGGAACTCGGAACAAATTTTTTTTTTTCCTCTTTTTTTGCCTATCCCGGCCCGGTTTGGCTAGAAATAATGCTAGAATGATGTTTTTTTTTTTTTTTTTTTTGAATTTTTATACTATTTTATTTTGAACACTTTAGCCTAGGTTGGGTAGGAACGGAACTGGAAAGAAATTTTTTTTTTGTAATCTCTTTTTCGGCTTGTCCCAGCCCAGTTTGGCTAGAAATAAAGCGAGAATGATGTTTTTTAATTTTTTGAATTGTTTTGCTATTTTGTTGAGAATGCTCTAGTTCGGGTCAGGTAGGAACGGAACTCGGAATGAAAATTTTTTTATCTCTTTTTTAGCCTATCCTGGCCCGGTTTGGCTAAAAATAAAGACAAAATGATGTTTTTTAATTTTTTGAATTTTTATACTATTTTTTTGGGAATGCTGTAGCCCAGGTTAGGTTGGAACGAAACTCGGAATGAATTTTTTTTCTCTATTTCTCGGCCTATCCCAGCCCGGTTTGGCTAGAAATAAACTTAGAATGATTTTTATTTTATTTTTTAAAATTTTTTGAATTTTTATACTATTGTTTTGGAAAAGTGGTCATACACACCCACTAAACTTTCAACTACTAGCCGAAAGACCCCCTCAACTTTTATATTGGCCAATTTTCTCCTTAAACTATTCAAAACTGCCAAATCAGTACTTCAGTTAGTCTCACGTTAAAACACTAACAGAATAAGCACGTGGGACGCACGAGACTTTTAAAAACAAACTTAATCACCCAAAAGTCCAAAACCCAGCGGAAAGAGGAGGGAAGAGAAACAGGTCCGACAGTGAAAGAGCTCAGGCGGTCAGTTTAGAGCCACTGTGATCTTTCCTCTGCTATCTCGCCACCCTTGTCCCAGCGGTGCCTTGGTGGTTCCGCCGCACCATTCTATCTTGGTATGTCTTTTTTATTATTATTTTTTTATTTCCTTTCTTTCGTTCCCGGAGTTTAAATCCACAATGAACTTTTTTTTTAATCTCCATGTACGAATTTCTATAATAGAAATTATTGGTTTGGTTTAATTTTTGGGTTGGGTCTCTGTGAGTTTGGTTTGGTGTTGTACCACCTGGTATGTTTGTTTTTCCCCCTTACGTATTGCTATTTAAATCCACAAAGAACTTGTTTTCTATCTCCATGTGAGAATTTCTATAGTAAGAATTATTTGTTTGTTTTAATTTTTGGGTTAGGTTTGTGAAATTCTTTTTTTTTTTTTTTTTAATCTCCATGTGTCGTTCACTGGGTGTTTGATTAAATGCCTGAGAGACATATAGCTACTGCTCTGATGGTTTAAACAATGAAGCCTGAAATTGGCTGCACGCATCAATGAAGATACAAATTGCAAATAATTTCAATGTTGTAATAGTCAAATATGAAAAACTTTCTTTATAGTAATTGTCAAATACGTTGGCTTCAAATTTTCATTTACTTCCCTGCCACACCATTACTTCATTTATAGCAATTGTAAAATACGTTCTCAATATGCAACTATCACTTATTTGCTTCCCTGCCACACCATTACTTCATCAAGCTGAGATCAAGTTCTTACCATAATTTTCATGCCTACATCCACTACTGGAGTGCCTCATCATGCAAGGTGGAATTCTACTTCTCCCCCCACACCCAAGGAGTTTTGGACTAGTGATCTCGCCATCATAAGATATGATCGCAGCAGCTGACATAATGAGAAGGTTTACTATTAAACTGATTTTTTTTTTTTTTGTTTATATATAGGATTATATATTATAAATTAATTTCAATAGATGGGCCTTAGTATTTGATATTTTTTCACATGTCTAACTCCTTCTATGGTACCAAAAGCTTTGTCTAGCTTAATTGCATTTTGTGTTTTTGATTCTGTTTGAATCAGCGTTCTCTGCATCAGAATTGTGTTGGTTTGGTTAAATTCTCATGATACAAACCTACAGGGAAAGTGGCCAGTGACACACCTCTTATCTATAACCTTTTCCTTTCCAGTTTTATTAATCATTTTCTGATGAAGGGTAACGGTCAGTTTAGGTGCACACAGCTTATAAATGAGTTGTGTTAAAATTTCATTCAATAGTGGCTTTGGTGATTATTAGTGGTTTCTTAAATCAATAGTGGGATTGTGATAGCCTTTTGTATGGGGTCCAAGTGTTAACGTTGAAAGTCATCTTTATTTGTAGTGACTAAATATGTAGGAGTACTAAAAAAAAGGATTTGTAATGTAATGTATCTATATGTGAAAATTAGATGTAATGTACTATAAAAATGTTCACAACTATGTAATGTTCAACTTATGAAATTAATGGCAGTATATTTTCTCAAGTTTAGTAATTATCTGTTGCCATGCTCAAATTTGTATTTTCCTTTAAAAAAGAACTTTCGAAACTTTTTGGAGCCAAATATCCTTAGATTTTATAGTTCATATAAATATAAAGAACTAGTGTGATCATTTGAGTGTGGAACATTCCTTAATCAATGCCCTTAGACATCCCTTAATAGAACCCAAAAATAACAATAAAGGTTTAAAAATAAATGATTACCCTAGAATCAATTCTTTAGAAATAGCAACTAGATGAAAGTATCATCTTAATTGCAAAGGCATCTCAATCTTCATCCATCATAATATATCAGATAGAAAAATAAAAATGTATATACTGTAAAGCTTTACTCTTAGCTTCTTACAATCAAATAAAGTTCAATGGAAATTAATCAGTATTCTTATGCAATAACTCTAAGGATCTCAATTAGTATTCTTAAAAGGATCTTAATATGCCATGAATTGAAATATCAAATGAGTGTTTACAAATAGTATATTGTTTTTCAAAAAATACCACTCAATGAATCAACAATTACACTTTTCTAGCAATATTGAAAAACAAGAGTATACTAGTTCCATCCGTATTTTTAAAAGGCCATGTATCACTAAACAAAATATTGAACTAAAAAATTATTTATCTTTTTGCTGCCACTAGGCCTTAGCCTTTCCCTTATCCTTCTTGCCTCCACTAGTGTTGTCCTTTGTATGACTTTGACTTGATTGTTGATTACCTATATTTGATTGCTGAGTACCCTGTATAAAGCCAAAAATGCTAGAAAAGTTCAACAAAGTAGTACTTGAAATTTGGATGAAAAAAGTTCAACAAAGTAGTACTTGAAATTTTACCAATAATTTTTTACTCACTTTAGCTCCAGACATAGGTGATTGTCCTAATTGCCCTTTCTTCTTCTTTTTATAAGCCTTCTTGTTGGGGTTATCAGGAGCTTTACAAGTTCTTTGATTATGGCCCCATTGGAAACAATTCTCACATTTCATGGCAGTTACTTTCTTGCTCACCCTAAATGCATTAATAGGTTCTCCTGCCTCCCTCTTTCTTACCTTCTTACGCTTGCCTACTTTCTTTGTAAATTTTGAGGGCTTGATTGGGTCATAGGGTGTTTTTGGCCACTATTCATGGCTTAGAAGTGAGCTTACCATTCATTGATAACAACTTAGGAATGTCTCCTTAGTGTAAGCAATGTTTACATAAGTCTCAATTATTGCAGCAGTAGCATGAAAACATGGGATTCCACTCAATCCCCATCTCCCACAACCACAAGTCCTCTCATTCAAGTCCACCACATATCTTCCACCATAAATATACTCCACCTCATATTTGGACTCTCCATTCCAACGAGAAATGCAATGTCCAACCTCACTTTTTATCCTCTCAAGCTTCTTATAGATTCTTGGACAAACCCTCCCATCATACCTTCTCATATGATCTCTTTTGGTTTGCAACCTTTGCATCAACATCACTCTTATGATCTCCATCATTGTCAACACTGGTTTATCCCTAGCCTCCAAAGTCCAAGCATTGAAAGACTCTGCTATATTGTTTACTAGAGTGTCACTCTTGGTTCTTGGATTAAAAGCATGTCTACTCTATGTTCTCACATCTAACTTCACAAGCCACTCATATGCCTTCACATCCAGCTTCTTCAACTCATCCATGTGGAAGTCAAAAGAATTCTTTGTTGCTACCCTAGTAGTATTCCACATTGCATCTTTAAGTACCTTCCTAGGAAAATCCTTCTTGAAATTTGCATGTAAATGCCTAACACAAAATCTGTGCTCTGCATTAGGCATCAAATCCTTAAAGGTCTCTACTAATCCCTGCCATAAAAAATACACAAATATACATTAGTAATTCATATCCAGGTTATAGATCATGATATTTTAAAAAAATAAATAAATAATTCACATGCACATTAATTGTTTCTTGCCTTCTATCGGCCTGAGATAAAGATCCATCCATTCTCATCCACATGTCCGATGTCATCCAACAGACTTTGTAGAAACCAGGTCCAAGAGCTTTTATTCTCAATTTCAACGATAGCATAAGCGATTGGGAAGATATTATCATTCTCATCCTTCCCAACAGCAACCAGCAACTGTCCCCCTGTTGTCCCGTTCAAATGACAACCATCTATCCCAATAAGTGGCCTATAACCTGCTAATAATCCCCTTTTGCAAGCATCAAGACAAACATACATTCTTTCAAACACATCATTTTATAGTTTGTATCTTCACTGTGCTACCCATATTCCACTTCCTAATAGTAGCTGCATAGTCCCAAAGTCTCTCATACTGCTTCTCCTCAGCACCATGTATCATCTTGAAGGCCATTCTCTTAGCCTTATAACATTTGTCCAAAGTCACATCAACTTCATGGTCCCTAAACACTGCACCCTTCAATGCATTTGCTATCCAAGTATGATCATCTCTAAAGAATGGCAAATATTTATTGGCTAGCCACCTTGAAGAAATCTTACTATTCTTATGATCCTTGCCACATGTATGTATGCTCTTAAAACTTTTGATTTGAAAGGCATCTCCCATTTGTGTTTGGGATGCATGTATCTTCCAACCACATTTTTTTTTTTTTACATACAGTTGTCACTCTCCACTTACCATTGTGCTTATACTCAAAATCATGTTTTTCTTTAATACACCACTCCTTTAGTGCATCCTTGAAGACTACATGTGATGCAAATTTTTGATCCTTCACTAGTTGTACATTCTCCATGTCAATGCGTTGGTTAAACTCAGGGAACTTAGACCTTGAATTCCCTTCATCATCAGATGACCCTTCTGCACTCCTTAACTCATCACTATCCCTATGATCTGAGTCTCCTTCATCATTCCAAACTCCCTCAAGCTGCTTGCCCTTAATTGCTCTATTGATTCCATCGTCCTCCATACCAAAATCTTCATTTATATCATCATCAGATTCAGAAAAATCACTCAGATTATAATCTTCGTCATCCTCCACGTCAATTGGAACATTAACAATTTCAGATTGACCATCAACCTCAATAGAATCATATTGGGATTGAGGGGCTTGTACATTTGGCATAAAAGGTGAATTTCCAGGGAGTGACAGTGGACATTCATCCATAGCTACAATACAAAATTAACAAGAACATTAATAGAAGAGCTGGAGAAAAAAAAAAAAAAAATATTGTTAGGACATATGTGTTTCACATGTTAAGAACATATATCATGATTTTATGTAATTGGCTTATCCTTTGACAAAATGCACTTTACTTGTATTTGGGTAGACTTAGGATGTGTTTAAATACTTCAAGAAACCACATTTCAAGATCAAGTGTTGAAGCCTTCAAGTCTGTTCAAGAAATCAAGCAAAGAGTACAAATTCATTAAAGCTCGACAGCTTCTCGATAGCTGCTCGACACCTCCTATCTGTCGAGGTTTAAGAATTTTAGAATTCAACTATGATTTTCTTGGGATTCATGAATATGTCTTTGGGCCTTCTTTTCTCCTAACCCTAGACATATAAAAGGATTGTTTTAAGAGCCGTCAAACGGTACACAAGTTGCACAAGCATTGAGCAAACTCTGTTCAAGCAAATTGTGACCGGAGACAAAGTTCTTGACCTAGTTCATCTCTTTCTCTTGAAGAAATTGCTATGTATTTGCACCGTAGGGTTTTGTGACCAAGCATCTTCTTGATCTTCATCGTGTGGATGAACTGAAGAACTTTGCAGCCGACGATCTTCTTAATTGGTGTTTTGAAGTCGCGTATTGGGATTCGCGCAATTGTTAGTCACGTACTTGGGAGCCGTGCATTAGAAAGGGGAACTGTCACTACAGAACTGCCACTACTGGGATTGCATTCATGTCTATATTTTTCTCCTCTCGAAAAACTGTTTTTAAAAAAGTGGCTCGACACCTCCTCAATACCTTCTCGACACCTTGCTATCTGTCGAGCTTCTCAAGCCTTTTCATATCGCAATCCCGATAGCTCCTCGATACCTGGTGGATCGATCAAGAAAGCTCCTGCCTCCTCGATAGCTTCTCGACACCTGGTGGATCGATCGAGCTTCTGTTCTTGGATCTGATGAGTTGTTCCTCGATACTTACTCGATACCTTAGCTGTCAACAAGCATTTTCTCGACACCTACCTCGACACCTCTCGACACCTCATCTGTCGAGATTTACTGAAGGTTCTATATAAGCCTCCTCGTGCGATTCGAACCTCATTTCACTCGATATCTCTCTTGATTGCTCTTTGTTTTCTCTCCCAAACTCTCTCATCTCACTCCAATCTTGATCCTCAAAGGTTTCTTCAAGCTTTTTCAAGATTTTCTTCTCTTGGTAAGCTTCTAATCTCTCATTCTTCATGCATTTCATGTTTTGAAACCTAGGTTTTGGGGTTTTTTGAAAAATTTTGGGGTTTTTCAAAATTGTTTAGTTATTTTTGAAATTTTAGGAAGGGTTTTCACTTAAATGAGTTTAAAACATCATACATTGCATCACATTAGCATTATAACAATATTGACATGCATTTAGATGTGTGCTACTTGTCTGTGTGTTGATAAGTTTGGATTGGGCTGAGCCCATGATGAAATTTGTTATGCATGTCACATGTTCATGCATTTCTCATGCATACGTACCTTCTTTTCAATATATTTGATATTATTGATGTTGCTTGGGACTTTTCTAATTGTTCTTTTCTTTTTCTCCCTCTATTTCTGTTTACGTTAGTCGTGTCTATGACACCTAAACGTAAATCCACTCCAACTCGGAACCCTCTTCATTCTGGTGCTTCTTCATCTTCTGATCCTTCACCTTCTAACGTTCGGTTCCATGATGATGATGCCTTTAAGGCATTTTCTGAGAACTTCTCTAGACGAGGCATTCATTTAGAATGCCAAGTCATTCTGTCGGACTTTGCCAACACTGACCTTCCCTCTGTCATTCACAGTAGGGAATGGGAGTCACTGTGTGACGTCCCGATCACATGTCCTCTCATTCTTATCTAAGAGTTCTACTCCAACATGCACGGGATTGATCATTCAGTACCTCTCTTCTTCACTCGCGTTCGAGGTACACACATTCCTGTCACACCACAACTGGTTGCGGATGTGCTTCGGGTCCCTAAGATAGAGTTTCCTAACTATACTGGTTGTGAGTGTCTGAGGATTGTGTCCAGGGATGAGCTCATGTCTGCTTTTTGTGAGCGCCTTATTGCTTGGGGTGAGCGTCTGTTTACACCATGTTGACATTTTGCTAAAGGTCCTAGATTCATGAACATGGTGATAACTTTTGTTTTGCATCCACTTTCTCACTATAACTCCATTACAGAGCCTCGTACTCGATTTTTGTTGTCTCTTCTTGAGCATCTTACTATAGATTTTCCTCCTCACTTTATTCTTTTTATTATAGATGTTCATCTAGATTCGACGTCCCGTGATAAGCTCATCTTTCCTTCCGCTATCACGAGGATTTTACGCCATTTTTCCGTTCCTTTTCCCTCTTCCAACCATTTTACTGTCATGTGTGCCATAGATTACGCAACCGTTAAACGTAGCGAGGCCCAGTTTCAGTCGCGGCAGTTGGATTCGGCAGCACCTTCCTCCCGTTCTACACCATCCCTTTCTGCTCCATCTACATCCGCTCCTTCTTCTTCAGGTGATGTGTCTTTAGGAGACATCATGGCACAGTTGCAGTGCATGGATGCTCGCCTTGATACACTCTCTACGGAGTTGTATCAGGTGAATGTTTGTGTCAGTCGTATTGCACAACGACATGTGACTATAGGCGGTTTTGCTCCTGAGCCTACCCCTTCACCACCTCCTCTCATGCCTTCTAATTTTAAGGATGAGGATGATGATGATGGTGATGACGATGATGCTTTCGATGGTGATGGCGATGCTAGCTCTACCGATGAGATGTCTACTTGACACTCTATCCTTTGTCACTCATGACAAAAAGGAGGAGTAGTTTTGGATATGAGAGTAGTCACTTTTAGGGGGAGAGTTAGTTTTTGGATCATTGTGTTAGGGGGAGTGGAGTGTTGTTTTTTTCTTTTGAGGGATGTAGTGAGGATATTATGTATCTTTTCTTTTCTTTCTTTCTTAGATACATTGTTCTTGTACATGAGGTCTTGTAACCATTTATAGACATACATTGTACTTATTTTCTCTTCTATATTGTTGATGTATGTTTTTTTTTTTTTTTTTTCTTTCACCTACCCTTTAATGGGTATGTCAATGGCTCAATTGCTGAAGTTAAGAAAGCTAGCAGTGGAATCTACATTGGTGCACTCAGCAAAGCCACAAACAGGGAACATGATTGTATAGAACCCTGGGAACTAAGCATTGTGCTAGAAGATATGCTGAAAATCATGAAAGAGATGGACTAAGTAAGATTTTCAAATGGGCAAGAAGCTTAGTGAAGGACCAAGTAAGATTTTCTTTTCACTATTGAAATTATTTGCAATTTGTATCTTCATTGATGCGTGCAGCCAATTTCAAGCTTCATTGTTTAAACCATCAGAGCAGTAGCTATATGTCTCTCAGGAATTTAATCAAACACCCAGTGAACGACACATGGAGATAAATAAAAAAAAAAAAAAAAGAATTTCACAGAGACCCAACCCAAAAATTAAAAACAAACAAATAATTCTTACCATAGAAATTCTCACATGGAGATAGAAAACAAGTTCTTTGTAGATTTAAATAGCAATACGTAAGAGGGGAAAAACAAACATACCAGGTGGTACAACACCAAACCAAGCTCACAGAGACCCAACCCAAAAATTAAACCAAACCAATAATTTCTATTGTAGAAATTCGTACATGGAGATTAAAAAAAAAGTTCATGGTGGATTTAAACTCGTGGAACGAATGAAAGGAGAAAAAAAAAAGAAAAAAAGAAAAGAAAAAAGACATACCAAGATAGAACGATGTGGCAGAACCACCAAGGCACAGCTGAGACGAGGGTGGCGAGACGACAAGGGAAAGCTCACAGTGGCTCTGAACTGACCGCCTGAGCTCTTTCATCGTCAGACTTGTTTCTCTTCCCTTCTCTTTCCGCTAGGTTTTGGACTTTGGTGTGATTAAGTTTGTTTTTAAAAGTCATGTGAGTCCCACATGCTTATTCCATTAGTGTTTTAACATGAGACTAACTGAAGTACTGATTTGGCAGTTTTAAATAGTTTAAGGAGTAAATTGACCAATAAAAAAGTTGAAGGGGTCTTTTGGCCAGTAGTTGAAAGTTTAGGAGGTGTATGGGCATTTTTCCCTATTTGCTTTTGGAATGCTCTAGCCCAGGTCAGGACGGAATGGAACTCAGAACAATTTTTTTTTTTAGGCCTATCCCGGCCTAGTTTGGCTAGAAATAAAGTGCAAATGATTTTTTTAGTTTTTTGAATTTTATACTATTTTTTTGGAACGAAATTTTTTTAATCTCTTTTTCGGCTTATGCCAGCCCGGTTTGGCTAGAAATAAAGCGAGAATGATGTTTTTTTTTTTGAATTTTTTGGGGATGCTCTAGCCCAGGCAGGGTAGGAACGAAACACAGATTTTTTTTTTCTCTCTTTTTTGGCCTATCCTGGTCCGGTTTGGCTAGAAATAAAGCCAGAATGATATTTTTCAATTTTTTTGAATTTTTATACTATTTTTTTGGGAATGCTCTAGCCTGAGTTAGGATGGAACGAAACTCAAAACAAAATTTTTTTTATCTATTACTCGGCCTATCCCAGTCCGATTTGGCGAGAAATAAACTTAGAATGATGTTTTTTTAATTTTTTTAATTTTTATACTATTTTTTTTTGGAATGTTTTTCCCAGGTCGAGTTGGAATGGAACTCGGAACGAAAATTTTTTTTAATCTCTTTTTTGGCCTATTCTGACCTAGTATGGCTAGAAATAAAGTGCGAATGATTTTTTTTTGGGAATGCTCTAGCCTAGGTCTCGTAGGAACAGAACTTGGAACGATTTTTTTTTAATCTCTTTTTCAGCCCGTCCCGGCCTAGTTTGGCTAGAAATAAAGTGAGAATGATGTTTTTTAATTTTTTGAATTGTTTCGCTATTTTGTTGAGAATGCTCTAGCCTGGGTCAAGTAGGAACAAAACTCGGAATGAAAATTTTTTTTCTTCTCTTTTTCGGCCTATCTCGGCCCGATTTGACTAGAAATAAAGCCAGAATGATTTTTTTTTTTTTTTTGAATTTTTATACAATTTTATTTTGAAAGCTCGGGACAGATAGGAACAAAACTCCGAATGAAATTTTTTTTTATCTCTTTTTGGGCTTGTCCCAGCCTAGTTTGGCTAGAAATATAGATAGAATGATTTTTTTTTTTTTTTTTTTTATACTATTTTTTTTGGGAATGCTCTAGCCTGGGTTAGGTTGGAATGGAACTCGGAACAATTTTTTTTTCTTGATTTCTCGGCCTATCCTAGCTCGATTTGGCTAGAAATAAACTCAAAATGAAGTTTTATAATTTTTTGAATTTTTATACCATTTTTTTGGGAATGCTTTAGCCCGAGCTGGGTCGAAATGGAACGCGGAACAAAAATTTTCTTATCTCTTTTTCGGCCTTTCTTGGCCTGGTTTGTCTAGAAATAAAGCAAGAACGATGTTTTTTTAATTTTTTGAATTGTTTTGCTATTTTTTTGGGAATGCTCTAGGCCGGGTCAGGTAGGAACAGAACTCGGAACTTGGAACGAAATTTTTTTTTATCTCTTTTTTGACCTATCCTGGCCCGGTATGGTTAAAAATAAAGCTTGAATGATGTTTTTTAATTTTTTTAATTTTTATACTATTTTTTTGGGGAATGCTCTAGCTCGAGTCTCGTAGGAACCGAACTCGGAACAAAATTTTTTTTATCTCTTTTTCGACCTGTTCACGCTTGGTTTGGCTCGAAATAAAGTGAGAATGATGTTTTTTTTTTTTTTAATTTTTTGAATTGTTTTGCTATTTTGTTGAAAATGCTCTAGCCCAAGTCAAGTAGGAACGAAACTCGGAACGAATTTGTTAGGACATATGTGTTTCACATGATTAAGAACATATGTCGTGATTTTAGGTAATTAGCTTACCCTTTGACAAAATGCACTTTACTTGTACTTGGGTAGATTTAGGATGTGTTTAAATACTTCAAGAAGCCACGTTTCAAGATTAAGTGTTGAAGCCTTCAAGTCTGTCCAAGAAAACAAGCTAATAGTGCAAATTCTTTAAAGCTCGACAGCTGCTCAATAGCTTCTCGACACCTCCTATCTATCGAGGTTTAAGAATTTCATAATTCAAATCTGATTTTTTGGGATCCATGAATATGTTTTTGGGCCTTCTTTTCTCCTAACCCTAGACATATAAAAGGATTGTTTTAAGGGCTGGCAAACCGTACACAAGTTGCATAAACTTTGAGCAAACTTTGTTCAAGCAAATTGTAACCGGAGACGAAGTTCTTGCCCTAATTCATCTCTTTCTCTTGAAGAAGTTGCTGTGTATTTGCACCGTAGGGTTTTGTGACCAAGCATCTTCTTGACCTTTATCGTGTGGATGAACTAAAGAGCTTTGCAGTCGACAATCTTCTTAGTTGGTGATTGAAGTTGCGTATTGGGATCCGTGCAACTGGTTAGTCACGTACTTGGGAGCCGTGCATTAGAAAGAGGAACTGTCACTATAGAAAAGTCCAATTGGGTATTGGGGTAAGGGTTCAACTGTAGGTTGGTAAGGTATTTAGGATTCCTTTACTTGTTACCGGTTGTTGTGATAATAGTGAAGTTTTGGGAGTGGTGACCTGAAAATCACCCGGTGGGGTTTTTGCCGTTAGGTTTTCCCCATTCGTAAACAAATCACCGTGTTATTTATTTTCCACTGCATAATTAGTTTATTAGTGATTTGTTTGTGCTACCACGCATTTGCATGATAAATTGATTAATTAATAACTTGACTAATTAATTAATTGATTTCTATTACAAGGAGTCATTCAGTTTGTGGCCTATCAAGTGGTATCAGAGCGAGCACACTCTGATTAGGGTTTAATCTTTGCTGTGTTGATCCATTGACCCCTGTTTGTCATGGATAGAGGACAATCATTAATCATACCTCCTTTATTTGATGGCACTAATTATGCATACTGGAAAGTACGTATGAGAGTTTTCTTACAATCTTTAAATGAAAAAGTGTGGCAAGCTGTTGAGATTGGCTAGACTAAGCCAAAAGAAGCGCCGACTGATTAGGATGAAGCCAAGATCAAGGCAGAAAATTTCAACGGCAGGGCATTGAATGCCTTGTTCATTGCAGTCACCAATGAGGAGTTCAAGAAGATGTCATTTACTGAAACCACTAAGGAAGCATGGACCATCCTCCAAACAACCTATGAGGGTACTAAGGCTGTCAAGGACTCAAAGCTTCAGAGGCTCACTACAAGTTTTGAAGAAATAAAGATGGAGGAGGATGAGTCATTCGATGAGTTCTATGTGAAATTAAAGGACATAGTGAACTCAACCTTCAATCTTGGGGAAACCATTCCTGAACCCAAGATTGTGAGGAAAGTGCTCAGATCTCGACCCGAGAGATTTCATGCCAAGATCACGACAATAGAGGAATCAAAGGATATTGATAAGATTCCTCTGACTAAGCTGGTTGGAAACTTACAGACCTATGAGTTAGGGTTGACAAGGATTGGCAAGACGGGTAAAGGCAAGAGCATGGCACTGAAGGCCAAGAGCAGTGAGACAGATGAGTCTTCTGATGATGAAGATTCCAAGATGAAGTCCTACATCCCCAGGCAATTCAAAAAGTTTATGAAGAACACAAATGGAAAGGGCTTTGACAATGACCGCAGGCAATTCAATTCTTCTCAGTTTAAAGGGCAAGACAAAGGGAAGAAAGATGCTAAGGAAGGTGGTCAGTACACTGTTCCCGCAGGACCTAAGTGTTTTGGGTGTCAAGGCTTCGGTCACATGAAACATGGGTGTCCTACGTATCTCAAAAGCATTGGGAAGAGTAAGATACTTGCTGCTACATTGAGCGACACTGAGCCTGAGGATGATTCCAACAATGAGGATGACGGAATCTTGAATGCCTTCACTGCCACTATTGATCCTACTGATGGGATTGTTGAAGATGTGATTGAAGAGGAGGAATTGGTAGAATCCAAATTTGAGAAGATGGATGATCAAGATGACATTCATACAGCCTATGAAAAGCTGTACAAGCTTTCTGAGAAGCATGAGAAATTATATAGGCTAACCACTAAGAAGCTCAGTGATGTGGAACTTGATTGTGAGGAGCTTTCCACAAAGTTTGATGAAGCTAATTAGACTATTGGAGCACTGAGGTTTGAGAACAATTTCTTGGCTGAGAAGACCAAAAAGTTTGAAGCGGAGCTGTTTCAAGTCAGAGCTCAACTGGAGGGGACTTCAAGTGCGAAGCTTGATGATATGCTCAGCATACAGAAATCTACTTCAGATCGAACAGGTTTAGGATATGGTCTTTCTTCCTCTAATACTGCTTCTTCTAGTACTACTGTTTTTGTTCCTTCTACTAATAATGTTAAAATTGAGAACAATGAGATTAAAACTGAATTAGCTAATGAGAACTTAGACAAGGGTAAATTTATCTTAAGAGCACCCCCTAAGTTTGAGAAGAAAGATGTTAAAAACCCTAAGGCTAAGAAAACTAACTCTCAAAAGTCTAAATAAAAGAAGCAGCATCTATGTCATCATTGTGGAGCTGTCGGTCACACTCGACCAAATTGCTACAAGTGGCTTGCCATTCAACAAAGCAACGGCATGATAGCATGTGTGAACTAGAATCAGCTTCAATCCTCTCTTGCTCATCTGAGAGAAAGGCATTAATAATCATCTCACCACTGTTGCACGCCAATCATAAAATGACACTTATATGCTTCGGCATAGCAAAAGTGCAGTGTCAATGACATTTGTATGCTTAGGCATAGCAAAATTGGAATGTCAAATATCATTAGGTATTTCTTTTCTCTCTCTAATATGCCCATGCATAATATGTTTAAAAGAAAAAATATGTAAAAAAAATCAAAAGCAAAAAGATCAAAAATGCTTTAAAAATGATTGCAAGCATGTATTCTAGGAGATGTGAGAGTTATAAGATGTACCTTGAAGGTGATAGTTCCCATCAAGCAGTTATGATTGTGTGTGAGTTAAAGTGATTTTCTCATGTCTCAAATCGTCATAACATGTATACACTTATGCAATCTTGCGATGTTTTTCATACACAACACGCAATATTCTTTGTTACTCTTGATACATGTGCAGGTACAATGTGATTTGGCCATCACAAGGTTTATATGTGTTAATGCATGCTAACTAAACTGTCTTGACTTGTTTTTTTTGAAATATTAAAAAAAATATAATGGTTAGACTTGTTTAGTGTGTGTATGTGTGTTTTTGAGATCCATGTGCTTAAAATTTTTATTGAGAGATGATTTTGAGAGCTTAATATGTTGATTGGATCATTGGTTGAGTTGTATGTTGGATTGCATTCATGTCTGTGTTTTTCACATCTCGAAAAACTGGTTTTAAAAGCTGGCTCGACACCTTCTCAATACCTCATCGATACCTTGCTGTCTGTCGAGCTTCTTTAGCTATTTCTTATCGCTTTCCCGACAACTTCTCGATACCTGGTGGATAGATCGAGAAAGCTTCTACCTCCTTGATAGCTTCTCGACACCTAGTGGATCGATCGAGCTTCTGTTCTTGGATCTAATGAGTTGTTCCTCGATACCTCAACTATCGACAACCTTTTCCTCGATATCTCCCTCGATAGCTGTCTCGACACCTCTCGATACCTGCATCTATCGAGCTTTACTGAGGATCTATATATTCATTCTTCGCGATCCGATTCTCATTTCTTCGATCTCTCTCGATTTGTCCGCTCCTGTTCATCTCCTAAACACTTTCTCTCTCACTCCAAACCTCTTCCTCTGTGATTCGTCAAGCTTTTCCAAGATTTTCTTCTCTTGGTAAGTTTCTAATCTCTCATTCTTCATGCATTTCATGTTTTGAAACTTAGGTTTTGGGGTTTTTCAAAATTGATGAGTTATTATTGAAATTTTAGGATGAGTTTTTCACTTAAATGAGTTTAAAACCTCATACATTGCATCACATTAGCATTATAATAGTATTGTCATGCATTTAGATGTGTGCTATTTGTTTGTGTGCTGATAGATTTGGATTGGGCTGAGCCTATGATGCAATTTGTTTTGCATGTCACATGTTCATGCATTTCCTATGCATTCGTACTTTCTTTTCAATATACTTGGTATATTTGATGCTGCTTGGGACTTTTCTGATTGTTTCTCTCCCTCTCTTTCTGTTTACGTTAGTCGTGTCTATGGTACCTAAACGTAAATCCACTCCAACCTAGAACCCTCTTCGTTCCGGTGCTTCTTCGTCTTCTGATCCTTCACCTTCTAATGTTCAATTCCGTGATGACGATGCCTTTAAGGCATTTTCGAAGAACTTCTCTAGACGAGACATTCATTCGAAACGCCAAGTTGTTTTGTCGGGCTTTACCGACACCGACCTTCCCTCTGTCATTCACAGTAGGGGATGGGAGTCATTGTGTGACGTCCCAGTCACCTGTCATCTCATGCTTATCCAGGAGTTTTACTCCAACATGCACAAGATTGATCGTTCAGTACCTCTCTTCTTCACTCGCGTTCGAGGTACGCGCATTCCTATCACACCGCGACTTGTTGCGGATGTGCTTCGAGTCCCTAGGATAGAATTTCCTGACTATCCTAGTTGTGAGCATCTGAGAACTATGTCCAAGGATGAGCTCATGTCTGCTTTTTGTGAGCACCCATCTGCTTGGGGTGAACGTCTGTTTACACAATGTCAACCTTTTGCTAAAGGTCCTAGATTCATGAACGTGGTGATTACTTTTATTTTGCATCCACTTTCTCACTATAACTCCATTACAGAGCCTTGTGCTCGATTTTTGTTATCTCTTCTTGAGTATCTTACTATAAATTTTCCTTCTCACTTCATTCTTTCTATTATTGATGTTCATTTAGATTCGGCGTCCCGTGATAAGCTCATCTTTCCTTCCGCTATCATGAGGATCTTACGCCATTTTTCCGTTCCTTTTCCCTCTTCCAACCATTTCACCATCATGTGTGCCATAGATTACGCTACCGTTAAACGTAGCGAGGCCTAGTTTCGGTCACGACAGTCAGATTTAGCAGCACCTTCCTCCCGTTCTGCACCATCCCGTTCTACTCCATCTGCATTTGCATCCGTTCCTTCTTCTTCAGGCGATGTGACTTTAGGAGACATCATGGTGCAGCTGCAACGCATGGATGCTCGCCTAGATACATTCTCTATGAAGTTTTATCAGGTGAACGTTTGTGTCGGTCGTATTGCCCGATGACAGGCGTCCATCGGTGGTTTTGCTCCTGAGGCTACTCCTTCACCACCTTCTCCCGTGGCTTCTGAGTCTGAGGATGATGACGATGATGCTTCCGATGATGCTGATGGAAATACTACCCTTTGTCACTCATGACAAAAAGGGGAAGTAGTTTTGGATATGAGAGTAGTCACTTTTAGGGGGAGAGTTAGTTTTTGGATCATTGTGTTAGGGGGAGTGTTGTTTCTTTTTGAGGGATGTAGTGAGGATGCTATGTATCTTTTCTTTTCTTTCTTTCTTAGATACATTGTTCTTGTACATGAGGTCTTGTGACCATTTATAGACATACATTGCACTTATTTTCTCTTATATATTGTTGATATATGTTTTTCTTTCACTTGCCCTTTCATGTGTTGTTTCTTTTCTCCCTTTATATACATGCTTCTTATTATTTGTATGCAATCTATTATTTCTGTTTCACACAAAGATGCCCTGATGAGTTTTGTTTAAAGTGTTTCAGAAATACAGGTTGTCAAAGTCTACTTGCCATAAACTCTCTTCTTGCAAAGTTTTTCAAGAGTTTGTGTTAGGATAGATTTTATTATATTCAACAAGTGAATATGAGTTAAGTGATTTATGACTTCTCTCATATGTTCATTTGTTTATTGTGGTTTTGTCACAGATTGCCAAAGGGGGAGATTATTAGGACATATGTGTTTCACATGATTAAGAACATATGTCATGATTTTATGTAATTGACTTATCCTTTAACAAAATGCATTTTACTTGTACTTGGGTAGATTTAGGATGTGTTTAAATACTTCAAGAAACCACGTTTCAAGATTAAGTGTTGAAGCCTTCAAGTCTGTCCAAGAAAACAAGCTGATAGTGCAAATTCTTTAAAGCTCGACAGCTGCTCGATAGCTTCTCGATACCTCCTACTTGTCGAGGTTTAAGAATTTCAGAATTCAAATATGATTTTCTTGGGATCCGTGAATATGTTTTTGGGCCTTCTTTTCTCCTAACCCTAACATATAAAATAATTGTTTTAAGGGCTGTCAAACCGTACACAAGTTGCATAAACTTTGAGCAAACTCTGTTCAAGCAAATTGTGACCGGAGACAAAGTTCTTGCCCTAGTTCATCTCTTCCTCTTGAAGAAGTTGCTGTGTATTTGCATCGTAGGGTTTTGTGACCAAGCATCTTCTTGACCTTCATCATGTGGATGAACTGAAGAACTTTGTAGCCGACAATCTTCTTAGTTGGTGATTGAAGTCGCATACTAGGATCCACGCAACTAATTAGTCACATACTTGGGAGCCGTGCATCAGAAAGGGGAACTGTCACTACAGAACAAGTCCAATTGGGTATTGGAGTAAGGGTTCAACTGTAAGTTGGTAAGGTACTTGGGATTCCTTTACTTGTAACCGCTTGTTGTGATAATAGTGAAGTTTCAGGAGTGGTGACCTGAAAATCAACCGATGGGGTTTTTGCCATTAAGTTTTCCCCATTCGTAAACAAATCACCGTGTTATTTATTTTCTGCTGCATAATTAGTTTATTAGTGATTTGTTTGTGCTACCACGCGTTTTCATGATAAATTGATTAATTAATAACTTGGCTAATTAATTAATTAATTTCTATCACAATGGGTCATTCAGTTTGTGGCCTATCAGAATTTTAAAAAAAAAAAAAAAAATCTCTTTTTCAGCCTATCTCTGCCCGATTTGGCTAGAAATAAAGCCAGAATGATGTTTTTTTTAATTTTCTTAATTTTTATACTATTTTATTTTGAATGCTTTAGCTCGGGTCTGGTAGGAACAGAACATGGAATGAAAATTTTTTTATCTCTTTTTCAGCTTGTCCCACCCCAGTTTGGCTAGAAATAAAGCCAGAATGATGTTTTTTTAATTTTTTGAATTTTAATACTATTTTTTTGGGAATGCTCTAGCGTGGGTTAAGTTGGAACGGAACTCGGAACAAATTTTTTTTTCTCTATTTCTCGACCTATCCTAGCCCAGTTTGGCTAGAAATAAACTCCGAATGATTTTTTTTTTTTTTTAATTTTTTTTTTCTACTATTTTTTTTTTTTTTTTTGGGAATGCTCTAGCCCAAGTCGAGTCGATACAGAACTCGGAATGATGTTTTTTAGTTTATTGAATTTTTATACTATTTTTTTTTTTCGAAATGATCTAACCCGAGTTGGGTAGGAATGGAACTCGGAACAATTTTTCTTTTAAATCTCTTTTTTGGCATGTCTTGGCCTGGTTTGGCTAGAAATTAAGCAAGAATGATGTTTTTTAGTTTTTTGAATTGTTTTGCTATTTTGTTGAGAATGTTATAGCTGGGGCCAGGTAGGAACGGAACTCGGAACGAAAAAAAATTTTAATCTCTTTTTCGACCTATCCTGGCCCGGTTTGGCTAGAAATAAAGCAAGAACGAGGTTTTTAAATTTTTTTTGAATTGTTTTGCCATTTTTTTGGTATTGCTCTAGCTCGGGTTAGGTTGGAATGGAACACGGAATGAAATTTTTTTTCTCTATTTCTCGACCTATCCCAGCCCGGTTCAACTAGAAATAAACTCAGAACGATGTTTTTTAATTTTTTTAATTTTTGTACTATTCATTTTGGAATGCTCTAGCTCGGGTCAGGTTAGAACGGAACACGGAATGAAAATTTTTTTCTCTCTTTTTTGGCCTCTCCCAGCCCAGTTTGGCTAGAAATAGAGAACGAATGATGTTTTTTAATTTTTTGAATTTTTATACTATTTTTTTGGGAATGCTCTAGCCCGGGTCGAGTAGGAACGGAACTCAAAACGAAATTTTTTTTATCATTTTTTTTTCCTCGGCTTGTCCTGGCCCAGTTTGGCTAGAAATAAAGCGAGAATAATGTTTTTTTTCTCTCTTTCTCGGTCTCTTTTAACTTGGTTTGACTAGAAATAAACTCAGAATGATGTTTTTCAATTTTTTGAATGTTTTTTGGGAATGCACTAGCCCGGGTCGGGTAGGAACAAAATTCGAAAAGAAAATTTTTTAATCTCTTTTTCGGCCTGTCCCAGCCCCGTTTGGCTAGATATAGAGCGAGAATGATGTTTTTTTTTTGAATTTTTATACTATTTTTTTAGGAATGCTCTAGGCCGGGTTAGGTTGGAATGGAACTTGGAACGAAAATTTTTTTCTCTATTTCTCGGCCTATCCCAGCCCGGTTCGGCAAGAAATAAAGCCAAAATGATGGTTTTTTTTTTTAATGTTTTGAATTTTTATACATTTTTTTGGGAATGCTTTAGCACGAGTTAGGTATGAACGGAACCCATAACGATTTTTTTTTTCTCTTTCTCGACCTATCCCAACCCGGTTTGGCTAAAAATAAACTCGGAATGATGTTTTTTAATTTTTTGAATTTTTATACTATTTTTTTTTTTTTGGAATGCTCTAGCCCGAGTCGGGTAGGAACGGAACTCAAAACAATTTTTTTTTTTTTAAAAATCTTTTTTTCAACTTGTCCTAGCCTGGTTTAGTTAGAAATAATAGGAGAGTGGTGTTTTTTAATTTTTTGAATTTTCTTGCCATTTTTTTGGGAATGCTCTAGCTCGGGTCGAGTAGGAACGGAACTCAGAACGGAATTATTATTATTATTTTTTTTTTTCGGCTTGTCCTGGCCCAGTTTGGCTAGAAATAGAGCGAGAATAATGTTTTTTTTTTTTTTTTTTGGGATTGTTTTGCTATTTTTTTGGGAATGCTCTAGCCCAAGTTGAGTCGGAACGGAACTTGGAATGAAATTTTCTTTTTAATCTATTTTTCTGCCTATCCTGACCCTATTTGGCTAGAAATAAAGTACAAATGGTGTTTTTTAACTTATTGAATATTTATACTATTTATTTCGAAATGATCTAGCTCGGGTTGGGTAGGAACAGAACTTGGAACGAATTTTTTTTTAATCTGTTTTTCGACCTATCCCGGCTCGGTTTTGCTAGAAATAAAGCGAGAATGATGTTTTTTAATTTTTTGAACTGTTTTGCTATTTTGTTGAGAGTGATGTAGCCCAGGTCGGGTAGGAATGAATCTCGTAACGGAATTTATTTTTTAATTTTTTTTCAGCTTATCCCAGCCCGGTTTGGCTTGAAATAAAGCGAGAATGATGTTTTTTTTAATTTTTTGAATTGTTTTGGGAATGCTCTAGCCCGGGTAGTGTAGGAATGGAACACAGAACAAAACTTTTTTTTTTCTCTTTTTTGGTAGTGTAGGAATTGTTGCGAGATGATTTTTTTTTTTTTTTTTTAGTTTTTTGAATTTTTTTGGTAGTTTTTTGAGAACGCTCTAGTCCGGGTCGGGTAGGAATGGAACTCGAAACAACTTTTTTTTCTCTTTCTCGGTCTATCCATGTCCAATTAGGCTAGAAATAAAGCCAGAATGATGTTTTTTAGTTTTTTAATTTTTATACTATTTTATTTTGAATGCCATAGCACAAGTTGGGTAGGAACGAAACTCAAAACGAAAATTTTTTATCTCTTTTTTGGTCGGCCCCGACCCGCTTTGGCTTGAAATAAAGCGAGAATGATGTTTTTTAAAAATTTTTGAATTGTTTTGCTGTTTTTTTTAATGCTCTAGCCCAGTTCGGGAAGGAACGAAACACGTAATGAAAATTTTTTAATATTTCTTTTGGTCTGTCCCAGCCCAGTTTGGCTAGAAAAAAATCCAGAATGATGTTTTTTAATTTTTTGAATTTTTGCTATTTTTTTGGGAATGTTCTAGCCCGGGGCGAGTAGGAATGAAACTCGGAACAAAAAAATTTTTAATCTCTTTTTTGGCCTGTCCCGACGCGGTTTGGCTAGAAATAAAGCCAGAATGATGTTTTTATACTTTTTTTTTTGGAATGCTCTATCCCGGGTCGGGTCGGAATGGAACTCGGAACGAAAATTTTCTTATTTGTTTTTCGACCTCTCCTGGCCCGGTTTGGCTAGAAATAAAGCGAGAGTGATGTTTTTTAATTTTTTTAATTTTTATACTATTTTTTTTGGGGAATGTTCTAGCCCAGATCTCGTAGGAACGGAATTCAGAACGTAATTTTATTTATCTCTTTTTCGGCCTGTTCCGGCCCAGTTTGGCTCGAAATAAAGCAAGAATGATGTTTTTTAATTTTTTGAATTGGCTCTAGCTCGAGTTGGGTAGGAATGGAACTCAGAACGAAATTTTTTTTTTATCACTTTTTCGATCTGTCTGGCCCGATTTGGCTAGAAATAATGCGAGATCGGTGTTTTTTAAGTTTTAGAATTTTTTTTCTACTTCTTTGGCAATGCTCTAGCCTGAGTTGGGTAGGAACAGAACTCGGAACAAAATTTTTTTTATCTCTTTTTTCAGTCGCTCCTAGCCTGATTTGGCTAGAAATGAAGTGAGAATGATGTTTTTTAATTTTTTGAATTTTGTTGCTATTTTTTTGGGAATGCTCTAGCTCAGGTCGAGTTGGAACGAAACACGGAATGAAATTTTTTTTTTTTATCTTTTTTTCGGCTTGTCCCAGCCCGATTTGTTTTGAAATAAAGCTAGAATGATTTTTTTTAGTTTTTTGAATTTTTATGCTATTTTTTTGGGAATAGTGTAGCCCGGGTTTGGTTGGAAATAATGCCAGAATGATGTTTTTTAATTTTTTTTAATTTTTATACTATTTTATTTTGAATGCCGTAGCCCGGGTTGGGTAGGAATGAAACTCGGAACGAAAATTTTTTATCTCTTTTTTGGTCGGTCCCAACCCGCTTTGGCTTGAAATAAAGCGAGAATGATGTTTTTTTTTTTTTTTTTTTAAACGCTCTAGCCCGGTTCAGGTAGGAACAGAACATTGAATGAAATTTTTTAATATTTCTTTCGGCCAGTCCCAACTCAGTTTGGCTAGAAAAAAAACCATAACAATGTTTTTTAATTTTTTGAATTTTTTTGCTAAATTTTTTTTCTCTTTCTCGGCTTGTCTTAGCCCATTTTGGCTAGAAATAAAGTGGGAATGATGTTTTTGAATTTTTTAGCTATTTTTTTGGGAATGCTATAGCTTGGGTCGAGCAGGAACGGAACTCGAAACGAAAAGTTTTTTCTCTGTTTCTCAACCTATACCAGCATGGTTTGGCCAGAAATACACTTAGAATGATGTTTTTTTAATTTTTTTAATTTTTAAACTATTTTTTTTGGAATGTTCTTGCCTAGGTTAGGTTAGAACAAAACGATGTTTTTTAATTTTTTGAATTTTTTTGCTAATTTTTTTTTTCTCTTTCTCGGCCTGTCTCAACCTGTTTTGGCTAGAAATAAAGTGGGAATGATGTTTTTGAATTTTTTAGCTATTTTTTTGGGAATGCTGTAGCCTAGGTCGGGCAGGAACGGAACTCGAAATGAAAAGTTTTTTCTCTGTTTCTCAACCTATGCCAGCATGGTTTGGCCAGAAATACACTTAGAATGATGTTTTTTTTTAATTTTTTGAATTTTTAAACTTTTTTTTTTTGTTTTTGGAATGTTCTTGCCTAGGTTAGGTTAGAACAAAACTTGAAACTAAAATTTTTTATCTATTTTTTCGGCATGCCTCAGCCCGGTTTGGTTAGAAACAAAGCGATAATGATGTTTTTCAATTTTTTGAATTGTTTTGCTATTTTGTTGAGAATGCTCTAGTCCGGGTCGGGTAGGAACGGAACTCGGAACGAAAAATTTTTATCTCTTTCTCGGCCAATCCCGGCCCAATTTGGTTGGAAATAAAGCGAGATTGTTCTGCTATTTTGTTGAGAATGCTCTAGCCCGGATCAAGTAGGAACGAAACTGAGAACGAAAGTTTTTTTATCTCTTTCTCAGCCTATCCAGGCCCAGTTTGGTTAGAAATAAAGCGAGAATGATTTTTTGAATTTTTATACTATTTTATTTTGAATGCCATAACTAGGTCCGGGTAGGAAAGGAACTCGGGACAAAAATCTTTTATCACTTTTTCTACTTGTCTTGGGCCAGTTTAGCTAGAAAGAAAGCGGGAATGATGTTTTTTAATTTTTTGAATTTTTTTGCTATTTTATTGGGAATGCTCTAGCATAGGTCGGGTGGGAAAGAACTCGGAACGAAAATTTTTTATCTCTTTTTTGGCCTATCCCGACCCAGTACGGCTAGAAATAAAGCCCGAACAATGTTTTTTAATTTTTTGAATTCTTATACTATTTTTTTTTGGGAATGCTCTAGCCCGGGTTTCATGGGAACGGAACTTGGAAAGAAAATTCTTCTGTCTCTTTTTCGGCCTGCTCTGGACTGGTTTGGCTAGAAATATAGCGAGAATCATGTTTTTTAATTTTTTGATTTGTTATGCTATTTTGTTGAGAATGCTGTAGCCTGGGTCGGGTAGGAACCGAAATCGGAACGAAATTTTTTTTATCAATTTCTTGTCCTATCCTGGCTTGGTTTGGCTAGAATGATGTTTTATAATTTTTTGAATTTTTATACTATTTTATTTTGAATGCCATAGCCAGGGTCGGGTAGGAATGGAACACCGAATGAAAATTTTTTATCCTTTTTGGCCTATCCCTACCCGATTTGGCTAGAAATAAAGCGAGAATGATGTTTTTTAATTTTTAGACTATTTTTCTTGGGATGCTCTAGCCCAAGTCGGGTAGGAACGAAACTCAGAACAAAATTTTTTTCATCGCTTTTTCGACCTGTCTTGGCTTCATTTCGTTTCGTTCCTACCAGACGCGTAGTAGAAAATTCCAAAAAAATTTAAAAAATTAAAAAATACCATTGTGGATTCATTTCAAGCCAAAATTGATTGGAGAAGGATGAGAAAGAGAGAAAATAAAAATTATAGTTCCGTTACGTTCCTATCCGACGCGTAACAGAAAATTCCCAAAAAAATAGCAAAATAATTCAAAAAATTAAAAAATACCATTATGGCTTCATTTCAAGCCAAAATAGGTTGATAAAGACTGAGAAAGAGAGAAACTAAAAATTATCCTTCCGTTCCATTCTTACTCGAGGCGTGATAGAAAATTCCAAAAAAATGGCAAAAAAATTCAAAAAATTAAAAAATATCGTTGTGGCTTCATTTTAAGCCAAAATAGGCTCGAAAAGGCTGGGAAAGAAAGAAAATAAAAATTATCATTCCGCTTCGTTCCTACCCGATGCGTAATAGAAAATATCAAAAAAATGACAAAAAAATTAAAAAATACCGTTGTGGCTTCATTTCAAGCCAAAATATTTTGCAAAAAGGCTACGAAAGACAGAAAATAAAAATTATCCTTCCGTTCCATTCCTACCCGACGCATGAAAGAAAATTCCAAAAAAATAGCAAAAAAATTCAAAAAATTAAAAGATACCATTATGGCTTCATTTCAAGCTTTTTGGTTGGTAAAGTCCAAGAAAGAGCGAAAATAAAAATTATCGTTCCGTTCCGTTCCTACCCGATGCATAATGGAAAATTCCAAAAAAATTGCAAAAAAATTAAAAATATTAAAAAAATACCAATATGGCTTCATTTCAATCCAAAATAGGTTGGAAAAGGCTGAGAAAGAGAGAAAATAAAAATTATCGTTCCGTTTCGTTCCTACCCGATGCGTAATCGAAAATTCCATAAAAATAACAAAAAAATTAAAAAAATACCATTACGGATTCTTTTCAAGCCAAAATAGGTTGGAAAATGATGAGAAAGAGAGAAAATAAAAATTACCGTTCCGTTCCGTTCCTAGCTGATGCATAATGGAAAATTAAAAATAAATAGCAAAAAAATTAAAAATATTAAAAAATATCATTATGGCGTCATTTCAAGCCAAAATAGGTTGGAAAATGCTGAGAAAGAGAGAAAATAAAAATTAACGTTCTGATTCGTTCCTACCCGATGCGTAATAAAAAATTCCAAAAAAATAACAAAAAAATTTAAAAAATACCATTATGAATTCATTTCAAGCCAAAATAGGTTGGACAAGGATGAGAATGAGAGAAAATAAAAATTATCATTCCGTTTCGTTCCTACCCGATGCTTAATAGAAAATGCCAAAAAAATAGCGAAAAAATTCAAAAAATTAAAAAATACCAATATGAATACATTTCTAGCCAAAATAGGTTGGAAACATATGAGAAAGAGAGAAATAAAAATTATCGTTTCGTTCCTTTCCTACCCGACATGTAATATAAAATTCAAAAAAAAGAGAAAAAATTCAACAAATTAAAAAATACTATTGTGGCTTCATTACAAGCCAAAATAGGTTGGAGAAAGCCGAGAAAGAGAGAAAATAAAAATTCTCGTTCCGTTCCATTCCTACCCGAAGCGTAATAGAAAATACCATAAAAATAGTTAAAAAATTCAAAAAATTAAAAAATACCATTATGGCTTCATTTTAAGCCAAAATAGGTTGGAAAATGATGAGAAAGATAGAAAATAAAAATTATCGTTCCGTTTCGTTCCTACCAGACGCGTAGTAGAAAATTCCAAAAAAATTTAAAAAATTGAAAAATACCATTACTGATTCATTTCAAGCCAAAATTGGTTGGAGAATGATGAGAAAGAGAGAAAATAAAAATTATAGTTTCGTTTCGTTCCTATCCGACGCGTAATAGAAAATTCCAAAAAAAATAGTAAAAAAATTCAAAAAATTAAAAAATACCATTACTACCTCATTTCAAGCCAAAATAGGTTGGAAGAGGCTGAGAAAGAGAGAAAATAAAAATTAAAAAATACCATTATGAATTCATTTCAAGCCAAAATAGGTTGGAAAAAGATGAGAAAGAGAGAAATAAAAATTATCGTTCCGTTTCGTTTCGTTCCTACCCGATGCGTAATAGAAAATTCCAAAAAAATAACAAAAAAATTAAAAAAATTAAAAAATACCATTATGAATTCATTTCAAGCCAAAATAGGTTGGAAAAATATGAGAAAGAGAGAAATAAAAATTATCGTTCCATTTCGTTCCGTTCCTACCCGATGCGTAATAGAAAATTCCAAACAAATAGCTAAAAAATTCAAAAAATTAAAAAATACATTTGTGGCTTCATTTCAAGCCAAAATAGGCAGGAAAAGGCTGCGAAATAGAGAAAATAAAAATTATCCTTCCGTTCCATTCTTACCCGAGGCGTGATAGAAAATTCCAAAAAAATGGCAAAAAAATTCAAAAAATTAAAAAAATACCATTGTAGCTTCATTTTAAGCCAAAATAGGTTTGGAAAGGCTGGGAAACAGTTAAAAATAACAAAAAAATTAAAAAAAATACCATTACGGATTCATTTCAAGCCAAAATAGGTTGGAAAATGATGAGAAAAAGAGAAAATAAAAATTACCGTTCCGTTCCGTTCCTACCCGATTAGTAATAGAAAATTCCAAAAAAATAACAAAAAAATTTAAAATATACCATTATGAATTCATTTCAAGCCAAAATAGGTTGGACAAGGATGGGAATGAGAGAAAATAAAAATTATCGTTCCGTTTCGTTCCTACCCGATGCGTAATAGAAAATGCCAAAAAAATAACGAAAAAAATTAAAAAAATTTAAAAATACCAATATGACTAAATTTCTAGCCAAAATAGGTTGGAAACGTATGAGAAAGAGAGAAATAAAAATTATCGTTTCGTTCCTTTCCTACCCGACGCGTAATAGAAAATTCCAAAAAAAGAGAAAAAAATTCAAAAAATTAAAAAAATACCATTGTGGCTTCATTACAAGCCAAAATAGGTTGGAGAAAGCCGAGAAAGAGAGAAAATAAAAATTCTCGTTCCGTTCCATTCCTACCCGAAGCGTAATAGAAAATACCATAAAAATAGTAAAAAAATTCAAAAAATTAAAAAATACCATTATGGCTTCATTTTAAGCCAAAATAGGTTGGAAAATGATGAGAAAGATAGAAAATAAAAATTATCGTTCTGTTTCGTTCCTACCAGACGCGTAGTAGAAAATTCAAAAAAAATTTAAAAAATTGAAAAATACCATTACTGATTCATTTCAAGCCAAAATTGGTTGGAGAAGGATGAGAAAGAGAGAAAATAAAAATTCTAGTTCCGTTTCGTTCCTATCCGACGCGTAATAGAAAATTCCAAAAAAAATAGTAAAAAAATTCAAAAAATTAAAAAATACCATTACTACCTCATTTCAAGCCAAAATAGGTTGGAAGAGGCTGAGAAAGAGAGAAAATAAAAATTATTGTTCCGTTTCGTTCCTACATGATGCGTAATAGAAAATTCCAAAAAAATAACAAAAAAATTAAAAAAATTAAAAAATACCATTATGAATTCATTTCAAGCCAAAACAGGTTGGAAAAAGATGAGAAAGAGGGAAATAAAAATTATCATTCCGTTCCGTTCCGTTCCGTTCCCGATGCGTAATAGAAAATTCCAAACAAATAGCTAAAAAATTCAAAAAATTAAAAAATACATTTGTGGCTTCATTTCAAGCCAAAATAGGCAGGAAAAGGCTGCGAAATAGAGAAAATAAAAATTATCCTTCCGTTCCATTTTTACCCGAGGTGTGATAGAAAATTCCAAAAAAATGGCAAAAAAATTCAAAAAATTAAAAAAAATACCACTGTAGCTTCATTTTAAGCCAAAATAGGTTTGGAAAGGCTGGGAAACAGTTAAAAATAACAAAAAAATTAAAAAAAATACCATTACGGATTCATTTCAAGCCAAAATAGGTTGGAAAATGATGAGAAAGAGAGAAAATAAAAATTATCGTTCCGTTCTGTTCCTACCCGATGCGTAATAGAAAATTCCAAAAAAATAACAAAAAAATTTAAAAAATACCATTATGAATTCATTTCAAGCCAAAATAGGTTGGAAAAAGATGAGAAAGAGAGAAATAAAAATTATCGTTCCGTTCCGTTCCGTTCCTACCCGATGCGTAATAGAAAATTCCAAACAAATAGCTAAAAAATTCAAAAAATTAAAAAATACATTTGTGGCTTCATTTCAAGCCAAAATAGGCAGGAAAAGGATGCGAAATAGAGAAAATAAAAATTATCCTTCCGTTCCATTTTTACCCGAGGCGTGATAGAAAATTCCAAAAAAATGGCAAAAAAATTCAAAAAATTAAAAAAATACCATTGTAGCTTCATTTTAAGCCAAAATAGGTTTGGAAAGGCTGGGAAACAGTTAAAAATAACAAAAAAATTAAAAAAAATACCATTACGGATTCATTTCAAGCCAAAATAGGTTGGAAAATGATGAGAAAGAGAGAAAATAAAAATTACCGTTCCGTTCCGTTCCTACCCGATGCGTAATAGAAAATTCCAAAAAAATAACAAAAAAATTTAAAAAATACCATTATGAATTCATTTCAAGCTAAAATAGGTTGGACAAGGACGGGAATGAGAGAAAATAAAAATTATCGTTCTGTTTCGTTCCTACCCGTTGCGTAATAGAAAATGCCAAAAAAATAACGAAAAAATTAAAAAAATTAAAAAATACCAATATGAATAAATTTCTAGCCAAAATAGGTTGGAAACGTATGAGAAAGAGAGAAATAAAAATTATCGTTTCATTCCTTTCCTACCCGACGCGTAATAGAAAATTCCAAAAAAAGAGAAAAAAATTCAAAAAATTAAAAAATACCGTTGTGGCTTCATTACAAGCCAAAATAGGTTGGAGAAAGCCGAGAAAGAGAGAAAATAAAAATTCTCGTTCCGTTCCATTCCTACCCGAAGCGTAATAGAAAATACCATAAAAATAGTAAAAAAATTAAAAAAAAATTAAAAAATACCATTATGGCTTCATTTTAAGCCAAAATAGGTTGGAAAATGATGAGAAAGATAGAAAATAAAAATTATCGTTCCGTTTCGTTCCTACCAGACGCGTAGTAGAAAATTCCAAAAAAATTAAAAAATACCATTACTGATTCATTTCAAGCCAAAATTGGTTGGAGAAGGATGAGAAAGAGAGAAAAGAAAAATTATTGTTCCATTTCGTTCCTATGCGACGCGTAAAAGAAAATTCCAAAAAAATGACAAAAAAATTCAAAAAATTAAAAAATACCATTGCTACCTCATTTGAAGCCAAAATAAGTTTGAAGAGGCTGAGAAAGAGAGAAAATAAAAATTATGTTTCAGTTTTGTTCCTACCCGATGCGTAATAGAAAATTCCAAAAAAATAACAAAAAAATTAAAAAATACCATTATGAATTCATTTCAAGCCAAAATAGGTTGGAAAAAGATGAGAAAGAGAGAAATAAAAACTATCGTTCCGTTCCTACCCGATGCGTATTAGAAAATTCCAAACAAGTAGCTAAAAAATTCAAAAAATTAAAAAATACATTTGTGGCTTCATTTCAAGCCAAAATAGGCAGGAAAAAGCTGCGAAAGAGAGAAAATAAAAATTATCCTTCCGTTCCATTCTTACCAGAGGCGTGATAGAAAATTCCAAAAAAATGGCAAAAAAAT
This sequence comes from Quercus parvula, assembly GCA_030820535.1. Taxonomy (NCBI): domain Eukaryota; kingdom Viridiplantae; phylum Streptophyta; class Magnoliopsida; order Fagales; family Fagaceae; genus Quercus; species Quercus parvula. The sequence goes on from JAUAME010000008.1 coordinate 18,356,167, forward strand.
TAAAAAAATTAAAAAAATACCATTGTGGCTTCATTTTAAGCCAAAATAGGTTTGGAAAGGCTGGGAAAGAGAGAAAATAAAAATTCTCGTTCCGTTCCGTTCCTACCCGAAGCGTAATAGAAAATACCATAAAAATAGTAAAAAAATTCAAAAAATTAAAAAATACCGTTATGGCTTCATTTTAAGCCAAAATTGGTTGGAAAATGATGAGAAAGATAGAAAATAAAAATTATCGTTCCGTTTCGTTCCTACCAGACGCGTAGTAGAAAATTCCAAAAAAATTTAAGAAATTAAAAAATACCATTACTGATTCATTTCAAGCCGAAATTGGTTGGAGAAGGATGAGAAAGAGAGAAAATAAAAATTATAGTTCCGTTTCGTTCCTATCCGACGCGTAACAAAAATAGGCAAAAAAATAGGAAAATGATTCAAAAAATTAAAAAATACCATTATGTCTTCATTTCAAGCCTAAATAGGTTGGAAAAGACTGAGAAAGAGAGAAAATAAAAATTATCCTTCCGTTCCATTCTTACTCGAGGCGTGATAGAAAATTCCAAAAATATGGTAAAAAATTTCAAAAAATTAAAAAATATCATTTTGGCTTCATTTTAAGCCAAAATAGGCTTGAAAAGGCTGGGAAAGAGAGAAAATAAAAATTATCGTTCAGCTTCGTTCCTACCCGATGCGTAATAGAAAATTCCAAAAAAATAACAAAAAAATTAAAAAAATTAAAAAATACCGTTGTGGCTTCATTTCAAGCCAAAATACGTTGCCAAAAGGCTGTGAAAGAGAGAAAATAAAAATTATCCTTCCATTCCATTCCTACCTGACGCGTGATAGAAAATTCCAAAAAAATAGCAAAAAAATTAAAAAAATTAAAAGATATCATTATGGCTTCATTTCAAGCTTTTTGGTTGGTAAAGTCCGAGAAAGAGCGAAAATAAAAATTATCGTTCCGTTCCGTTCCTACCCGATGCATAATGGAAAATTCCAAAAAAATTGCAAAAAAATTAAAAATATTATAAAAATACCATTATAGCTTCATTTCAGTCCAAAATAGGTTAGAAAAGACTGAGAAAGAGAGAAAACAAAAATTATTGTTCCGTTTCATTACTACCCGATGCGTAATCGAAAATTCCATAAAAATAACAAAAAAATTAAAAAAATACCATTACGGATTCATTTCAAGCCAAAACAGGTTGGAAAATGATGAGAAAGAGGGAAAATAAAAATTACCGTTCCGTTCCGTTCCTGCCCAATGCATAATGGAAAATTCCAAAGAAATAAAAAAAAATTAAAAATATTAAAAAAAATCATTGTGGCGTCATTTCAAGCCAAAATATGTTGGAAAATGCTGAGAAATGGAGAAAATAAAAATTATCGTTCTATTTCGTTCCTACCCGATGCGAAATAGAAAATTCCAAAAAAAAAAAAAATTTAAAAAATACCATTATGAATTCATTTCAAGCCAAAATAGGTTGGAAAAGGATGGGAATGATAGAAAATAAAAATTATCGTTCCGTTTCGTTCCTACCCGATGCGAAATAGAAAATGCAAAAAAAATAATGAAAAAATTCAAAAAATTAGAAAATACCAATATGAATACATTTCTAGCCAAAATAGGTTGGAAACGTATGAGAAAGAGAGAAATAAAAAATATCGTTTCATTCCTTTCCTACCCGACGCGTAATAGAAAAAAACAAAAAAAAACCATTGTGGCTTCATTACAAGCCAAAATAGGTTGGAGAAAGCCGAGAAAGAGAGAAAATAAAAATTCTCATTACATTCCATTCCTACCCGATGCGTAATAGAAAATTCCAAAAAAATAACAAAAAAATTCAAAAAATTAGAAAATACCATTATGAATTCATTTCAAGTCAAAATAGGTTGGAAAATGATGAGAAAGATAGAAAATAAAAATTATCGTTCCGTTTCGTTCCTACCAGACGCGTAGTAGAAAATTCCAAAAAAATTTAAAAAATTAAAAAAATACCATTACTGATTCATTTCAAGCCAAAATTGGTGGGAGAAGGATGAGAAAGAGAGAAAATAAAAATTATAATTCCATTTTGTTCCTATCCGACGCATAACAGAAAATTCCAAAAAAAATAGTAAAAAAAATCAAAAAATTAAAAAATACCATTACTGCCTCATTTCAAGCCAAAATAGGTTGGAAGAGGCTGAGAAAGAGAGAAAATAAAAATTATGGTTCCGTTTCGTTCCTGCCCGACGCGTAATAGAAAATTCCAAAAAAATAACAAAAAAATTAAAAAAATTAAAAAATACCATTATGAATTCATTTCAAGCCAAAATAGGTTGGAAAAAGATGAGAAAGAGAGAAATAAAGATTATCGTTCCGTTCCGTTCCGTTCCTACCCGATGCGTAATAGAAAATTCCAAACAAATAGCTAAAAAATTAAAAAAATTAAAAAATACATTTGTGGCTTCATTTCAAGCCAAAATAGGCAGTAAAAGGCTGCGAAATAGAGAAAATAAAAATTATCCTTCCGTTCCATTCTTACCCGAGGCGTGATAGATAATTCCAAAAAAATGGCAAAAAAATTAAAAAAATACCACTGTAGCTTCATTTTAAGCCAAAATAGGTTTGGAAAGGCTGGGAAAGAGAGAAAATAAAAATTCTCATTCCGTTCCGTTCCTACCCGAAGCGTAATAGAAAATACCATAAAAATAGTAAAAAAATTCAAAAAATTAAAAAATATCATTATGGCTTCATTTTAGGCCAAAATAGGTTGGAAAATGATGAGAAAGATAGAAAATAAAAATTATCGTTCCATTTCGTTCCTACCAGACGCGTAGTAGAAAATTCCTAAAAAATTTAAGAAATTAAAAAATACCATTACTGATTCATTTAAAACCGAAATTGGTTGGAGAAGGATGAGAAAGAGAGAAAATAAAAATTATAGTTCCGTTTCGTTCCTATCCGACGCGTAACAGAAAATTCCAAAAAGAATAGCAAAAAATTTCAAAAAAGTAAAAAATACCCTTACTGCCTCATTTCAAGCCAAAATAGGTTGGAAGAGGCTGAGAAAGAGAAAAAATAAAAATTACTGTTTCGTTTCGTTCCTGCCCGATGCGTAATAGAAAATTCCAAAAAAATAACAAAAAAATTCAAAAAATTAGAAAATACCATTATGAATTCATTTCAAGACAAAATAGGTTGGAAAAAGATGAGAAAGAGGGAAATAAAAATTATCGTTCCGTTCCGTTCCTACCCGATGCGTAATAGAAAATACCAAACAAATAGCTAAAAAATTCAAAAAATTAAAAAATACATTTGTGGCTTCATTTCAAGCCAAAATAGGCAGGAAAAGACTGCGAAAGAGAGAAAATAAAAATTATCCTTCCGTTCCATTCTTACCCGATGCGTGATAGAAAATTCCAAAAAAATGGCAAAAAAATTCAAAAAATTAAAAAATACCATTGTGGCTCCATTTTAAGCCAAAATAGGTTTGGAAAGGCTGGGAAAGAGAGAAAATAAAAATTATTGTTTCGTTTCATTCCTACCCGAAGCGAAATAGAAAATTCCATAAAAATAGTAAAAAAATTCAAAAAATAAAAGAAATACCATTATGGTTCATTTCAAGCCAAAATAGGTCGGAAAAGGATGAGAAATATAGAAAATAAAAATTATCATTTCGTTTCGTTCCTACCAGACGCGTAGTAGAAAATTACAAAAAAATTTAAAAAATTAAAAAAATACCATTGTGGTTTCATTTTAAGCCAAAATTGATTGGAGAAGGATGAGAAAGAGAGAAAATAGAAATTATAGTTCCGTTACGTTCCTATCCGACGCGTAACAGAAAATTTCCAAAAATATAGCAAAATAATTCAAAAAATTAAAAAATACATTTGCGTCTTCATTTCAAGCCAAAATAGGTAGGAAAAGGCTGCGAAAGAGGGAAAATAAAAATTATCCTTCCGTTCCATTCTAACCCAAGGCGTGATAGAAAATTCCAAAAAAATGGCAAAAAAATTAAAAAAATTAAAAAATACATATGTTGTTTCATTTTAAGCCAAAATAGGTTTGGAAAGGCTGGGAAAGAGAGAAAATAAAAATTATCGTTTCGTTTCATTCCTACCCGAAGCATAATAGAAAATTCCATAAAAATAGTAAAAAAATTCAGAAAATTAAAGAACTACCATTATGGTTCATTTCAAGCCAAAATAGGTCGGAAAAGGATGAGAAATATAGAAAATAAAAATTATCGTTTCGTTCCGTTCCTACCAAACGCATAGTAGAAAATTTCAAAAAAATTTAAAAAATTAAAAAATGCCATTGTGGATTCATTTCACGCCAAAATTGATTGGAGAAGGATGAGAATGAGTGAAAATAAAAATTATAGTTCCGTTACGTTCCTATCCGACGCGTAACAGAAAATTTCCAAAAAAATAGCAAAATAATTCAAAAAATTAAAAAATACAATTATGGCTTCATTTCAAGCCGAAATAGGTTGGAAAAGACTGAGAAAGAGAGAAAATAAAAATTATCGTTCCGTTTCATTCCTACCCGATGCGTAATCGAAAATTCCGTAAAAATAACAAAAAAATTAAAAAAATACCGTTACGGATTCATTTCAAGCCAAAATAGGTTGGAAAATGATGAGAAAGAGAAAATAAAAATTACCGTTCTGTTCCGTTCCTACCCGACGCATAATGGAAAATTCCAAAGAAATAGCAAAAAAATTAAAAATATTAAAAAAAATCATTATGGCGTCATTTCAAGCCAAAATAGGTTGGAAAATGCTGAGAAAGAGAGAAAAAAAAATTATCGTTTTATTTCGTTCCTACCCGATGCGTAATAGAAAATTCCAAAAAAATAACAAAAAATTTTAAAAAATACCATTATGAATTCATTTCAAGCCAAAATAGGTTGGAAAAGGATGGGAATGAGAGAAAATAACAATTATCGTTCCGTTTCGTTCCTACCCGTTGCGAAATAGAAAATGCCAAAAAAATAACGAAAAAATTAAAAAAATTAAAAAATACCAATATCAATACATTTCTAGCCAAAATAGGTTGGAAACGTATGAGAATGAGAGAAATAAAAATTATCATTTCGTTCCTTTCCTACCCGACGCGTAAAAGAAAATTCCAAAAAAATAGAAAAAAATTCAAAAAATAAAAAAATACCATTGTGGCTTCATTACAAGCCAAAATAGGTTGGAGAAAGCCGAGAAAGAGAGAAAATAAAAATTCTCGTTCCATTCCGTTCCTACCCGAAGCGTAATTGAAAATAACACAAAAATAGTAAAAAAATTAAAAAAAATACCACTATGGCTTCATTTTAAGCCAAAATAGGTTGGGAAATGATGAGAAAGATAGAAAATAAAAATTATCGTTCCGTTTGTTCCTACCAGACGCGTAATAGAAAATTCCCAAAAAATTTAAGAAATTAAAAAATACCATTACTGATTCATTTCAAGCCGAAATTGGTTGGAGAAGGATGAGAAAGAGAGAAAATAAAAATTATAGTTCCGTTTCGTTCCTATCCAACGCGTAACAGAAAATTCCAAAAAAAATAGCAAAAAAATTCCAAAAATTAAGAAATACCGTTACTGCCTCATTTAAAGCCAAAATAGGTTGGAAGAGGCTAAGAAAGAGAGAAAATAAAAATTACTGTTTCGTTTCGTTCCTTCCCGATGCGTAATAGAAAATTTCAAAAAAATTACAAAAAAATTCAAAAAATTAGAAAATACCATTATGAATTCATTTCAAGCCAAAATACATTGGAAAAAGATGAGAAAGAGAGAAATAAAAATTATCGTTCCGTTCCGTTCCGTTCCGTTCCTACCCGATGCGTAATAGAAAATTCCAAACAAATAGCTAAAAAATTCAAAAAATTAAAAAATACATTGGTGGCTTCATTTCAAGCCAAAATAGGCAGGTAAAGGCTGCGAAAGAGAGAAAATAAAAATTATCCTTCCGTTCCATTCTTACCCGAGGCGTGATAGAAAATTCCAAAAAAATGGCAAAAAAATAAAAAAAATTAAAAAAATACCATTGTGGCTTCATTTTAAGCCAAAATAGGTTTGGAAAGGCTGGGAAAGAGAGAAAATAAAAATTCTCATTCCGTTCCGTTTCTATCCGAAGCGTAATAGAAAATACCATAAAAATAGTAAAAAAATTAAAAAAATTAAAAAATATCATTATGGCTTCATTTTAGGCCAAAATAGGTTGGAAAATGATGAGAAAGATAGAAAATAAAAATTATCGTTCCGTTTCGTTCCTACCAGACGCGTAGTAGAAAATTCCAAAAAAATTTAAGAAATTAAAAAATACCATTACTGATTCATTTCAAGCCAAAATTGGTGGGAGAAGGATGAGAAAGAGAGAAAATAAAAATTAGCATTTCGTTTCGTTCCTACCAGACGCGAAGTAGAAAATTCCAAAAAAATTTTAAAAATTAAAAAAATACCATTGTGGATTCATTTTAAGCCAAAATAGGTTAGAAAATGATGAGAAAGATAGAAAATAAAAATTATCGTTCCGTTTCGTTCCTACCAAACGCGTAGTAGAAAATTCCAAAAAAATTTTAAAAATTAAAAAATACCATTACTGATTCATTTCAAGCCAAAATTGGTGGGAGAATGATGAGAAAGAGAGAAAATAAAAATTATAATTCTGTTTTGTTCCTATCCGACGCATAACAGAAAATTCCAAAAAAAATAGCAAAAAAATTCAAAAAATTAAAAAATACCATTACTGCCTCATTTCAAGCCAAAATAGGTTGGAAGAGGCTGAGAAAGAGAGAAAATAAAAATTATGGTTCCATTTCGTTCCTGCCTGACGCGTAATAGAAAATTCCAAAAAAATAACAAAAAAATTAAAAAATACCATTTTGAATTCATTTCAAGCCAAAATAGATTGGAAAAAGATTAGAAAGAGAGAAATAAAAATTATCATTCCGTTCCGTTCCGTTCCTACCCGATGCGTATTAGAAAATTCCAGACAAGTAGCTAAAAAATTAAAAAAATTAAAAAATACATTTGTGGCTTCATTTCAAGCCAAAATAGGTAGGTAAAGGCTGCGAAAGAGAGAAAATAAAAATTATCCTTCCGTTCCATTCTTACCCAAGGCGTGATAGATAATTCCAAAAAAATTAAAAAAAAAACCTTTGTGGCTTCATTTTAAGCCAAAATAGGTTTGGAAAGGCTGGGAAAGAGAGAAAATAAAAATTCTCATTCCGTTCCGTTCCTACCCGAAGCGTAATACAAAATACCATAAAAATAGTAAAAAAATTCAAAAAATTAAAAAAATATCATTATGGGTTCATTTTAGGCCAAAATAGGTTGGAAAATGATGAGAAAGATAGAAAATAAAAATTATCGTTCCGTTTCGTTCCTACTAGACGCTTAGTAGAAAATTCCAAAAAAAATTTAAGAGATTAAAAAATACCATTACTGATTCATTTAAAGCCGAAATTGGTTGGAGAAGGATGAGAAAGAGAGAAAATAAAAATTATAGTTCCGTTTCGTTCCTATCCGACGCGTAACAGAAAATTCCAAAAAGAATAGCAAAAAAATTCAAAAAATTAAAAAATACCCTTACTGCCTCATTTCAAGCCAAAATAGGTTGGAAGAGGCTGAGAAAGAGAGAAAATAAAAATTACTGTTTCGTTTCGTTCTTGCCCGATGCGTAATAGAAAATTCCAAAAAAATAACAAAAAAATTCATAAAATTAGAAAATGCCATTATGAATTCATTTCAAATCAAAATCGGTCGGAAAAAGATGAGAAAGAGGGAAATAAAAATTATCGTTCCGTTCCGTTCCGTTCCTACCCGATGCGTAATAGAAAATACCAAACAAATAGCTAAAAAATTCAAAAAATTAAAAAATACATTTGTGGCTTCATTTCAAGCCAAAATAGGCAGGAAAAGGCTGCGAAAGAGAGAAAATAAAAATTATCCTTCCGTTCCATTCTTACCCGATGCGTGAGAGAAAATTCCAAAAAAATTCAAAAAATTAAAAAATACCATTGTGGCTTCATTTTAAGCCAAAATAGATTTGGAAAGGTTGGGAAAGAGAGAAAATAAAAATTCTCATTCCGTTCCGTTCCTATCCGAAGCGTAATAGAAAATACCATAAAAATAGTAAAAAAATTCAAAAAATTAAAAAATATCATTTTGGCTTCATTTTAGGCCAAAATAGGTTGGAAAATGATGAGAAAGATAAAAAATAAAAATTATCGTTCCGTTTCGTTCCTACCAGACGCGTAGTAGAAAATTCAAAAAAAAATTTATGAAATTAAAAAATACCATTACTGATTCATTTAAAGCCGAAATTGGTTGGAGAAGGATGAGAAAGAGAGAAAATAAAAATTATAGTTCCGTTTCGTTCCTATCCGACGCGTAACAGAAAATTCCAAAAAGAATAGCAAAAAATTTCAAAAAATTAAAAAATACCCTTACTGCCTCATTTCAAGCCAAAATAGGTTGGAAGAGGCTGAGAAAGAGAAAAAATAAAAATTACTGTTTCGTTTCGTTCCTGCCCGATGCGTAATAGAAAATTCCAAAAAAAATAACAAAAAAATTCAAAAAATTAGAAAATACCATTATGAATTCATTTCAAGACAAAATAGGTTGGAAAAAGATGAGAAAGAGGGAAATAAAAATTATCGTTCTGTTCCGTTCCTACCCGATGCGTAATAGAAAATACCAAACAAATAGCTAAAAAATTCAAAAAATTAAAAAATACATTTGTGGCTTCATTTCAAGCCATAATAGGCAGGAAAAGACTGCGAAAGAGAGAAAATAAAAATTATCCTTCCGTTCCATTCTTACCCGATGCGTGATAGAAAATTCCAAAAAAATGGCAAAAAAATTCAAAAAATTAAAAAATACCATTGTGGCTCCATTTTAAGCCAAAATAGGTTTGGAAAGGCTGGGAAAGAGAGAAAATAAAAATTATAGTTTCGTTCCGTTCCTACCCGACGCGTAACAGAAAATTCACAAAAAAATAGCAAAATAATTCAGAAAATTAAAAAATACATTTGTGTCTTCATTTCAAGCCAAAATAGGCAGGAAAAGGCTGCGAAAGAGAGAAAATAAAAATTATCCTTCCGTTCCATTCTAACCCGAGGCATGATAGAAAATGGCAAAAAAATGGCAAAAAAATTAAAAAAATTAAAAAATACCTATGTGGTTTCATTTTAAGCCAAAATAAGTTTGGAAAGGCTAGGAAAGAGAGAATATAAAAATTATCGTTTCGTTTCATTCCTACCCGAAGCGTAATAGAAAATTCCATAAAAATAGTAAAAAAATTCAAAAAATAAAAGAAATACCATTATGGTTCATTTCAAGCCAAAATAGGACGGAAAAGGATGAGAAATATAGAAAATAAAAATTATCGTTTCGTTCCGTTCCTACCAAACGCATAGTAGAAAATTCCAAAAAAATTTAAAAAATTAAAAAATGCCATTGTGGATTCATTTCAAGCCAAAATTGGTGGGAGAAGGATGAGAAAGAGAGAAAATAAAAATTATAATTCCGTTTTGTTCCTATCCGACGCATAACAGAAAATTCCAAAAAAAATAGCAAAAAAATTCAAAAAACTAAAACATACCATCACTGCCTCATTTCAAGTCAAAATAGGTTGAAAGAGGCTGAGAAAGAGAGAAAATAAAAATTATGGTTCCGTTTCGTTCCTGCCCGACGCGTAATAGAAAATGCAAAAAAAATAATGAAAAAATTAAAAAAATTAAAAAATACCAATATGAATACATTTCTAGCTAAAATAGGTCGGAAACGTATGAGAAAGAGAGAAATAAAAATTATCGTTTCATTCCTTTCCTACCCGACGCGTAATAGAAAATTCCAAAAAAATAGAAAAATATTAAAAAAAAACATTGTGGCTTCATTACAAGCCAAAATAGGTTGGAGAAAGCCGAGAAAGAGAGAAAATAAAAATTCTCGTTACATTCCATTCCTACCCAAAGCGTAATAGAAAATACCATAGAAATAGTAAAAAAAATAAAAAAATACCATTATGGCTTCATTTTAAGCCAAAATAGGTTGGAAAATGATGAGAAAGATAAAAAATAAAAATTATCGTTCCGTTTCGTTCCTACCAGACGCGTAGTAGAAAATTCCAAAAAAATTTAAAAAATTAAAAAATACCATTACTGATTCATTTCAAGCCAAAATTGGTGGGAGAATGATGAGAAAGAGAGAAAATAAAAATTATAATTCCGTTTTGTTCCTATCCGACGCATAACAGAAAATTCCAAAAAAAATAGCAAAAAAATTCAAAAAATTAAAAAATACCATTACTGCCTCATTTCAAGCCAAAATAGGTTGGAAGAGGCTGAGAAAGAGAGAAAATAAAAATTATGGTTCCGTTTTGTTCCTGCCTTACGCGTAATAGAAAATTCCAAAAAAATAACAAAAAAATTAAAAAATACCATTTTGAATTCATTTCAAGCCAAAATAGATTGGAAAAAGATGAGAAAGAGAGAAATAAAAATTATCATTCTGTTCCGTTCCGTTCCTACCCGATGCGTATTAGAAAATTCCAGACAAGTATCTAAAAAATTAAAAAATACATTTGTGGCTTCATTTCAAGCCAAAATAGGCAGGTAAAGGCTGCGAAAGAGAGAAAATAAAAATTATCCTTCCGTTCTATTCTTACCCAAGGCGTGATAGATAATTCCAAAAAAATTAAAAAAATTAAAAAAATACCTTTGTGGCTTCATTTTAAGCCAAAATAGGTTTGGAAAGGCTGGGAAAGAGAGAAAATAAAAATTCTCATTCCGTTCCGTTCCTACCCGAAGCGTAATAGAAAATACCATAAAAATAGTAAAAAAATTCAAAAAATTAAAAAATATCATTATGGGTTCATTTTAGGCCAAAATAGTTTGGAAAATGATGAGAAAGATAGAAAATAAAAATTATCGTTCCGTTTCGTTCCTACTAGACGCTTAGTAGAAAATTCAAAAAAAAATTTAAGAAATTAAAAAATACCATTACTAATTCATTTAAAGCCGAAATTGGTTGGAGAAGGATGAGAAAGAGAGAAAATAAAAATTATAGTTCCGTTTCGTTCCTATCCGACGCGTAACAGAAAATTCCAAAAAGAATAGCAAAAAATTTCAAAAAATTAAAAAATACCCTTACTGCCTCATTTCAAGCCAAAATAGGTTGGAAGAGGCTGAGAAAGAGAGAAAATAAAAATTACTGTTTCGTTTCGTTCCTGCCTGATGCGTAATAGAAAATTCCAAAAAAATTACAAAAAAATTCAAAAAATTAGAAAATACTATTATGAATTCATTTCAAATCAAAATCGGTTGGAAAAAGATGAGAAAGAGGGAAATAAAAATTATCGTTCCGTTCCGTTCCTACCCGATGCGTAAAAGAAAATACCAAACAAATAGCTAAAAAATTCAAAAAAATTAAAAAATACATTTGTGGCTTCATTTCAAGCCAAAATAGGCAGGAAAAGGCTGCAAAAGAGAGAAAATAAAAATTATCCTTCCGTTCCATTCTTACCCGATGCGTGATAGAAAATTCCAAAAAAAATGGCAAAAAAATTCAAAAAATTAAAAAATACCATTGTGGCTTCATTTTAAGCCAAAATAGGTTTGGAAAGGCTGGGAAAGAGAGAAAATAAAAGTTATCGTTTCGTTTCATTCCTACCCGAAGCGTAATAGAAAATTCTATAAAAATAGTAAAAAAATTCAAAAAATAAAAGAAATACCATTATGGTTCATTTCAAGCCAAAATAGGTCGGAAAAGGATGAGAAATATAGAAAATAAAAATTATCATTTCGTTTCGTTCCTACCATACGCGAAGTAGAAAATTCCAAAAAAATTTGAAAAATTAAAAAAATACCATTGTGGATTCATTTTAAGCCAAAATTGATTGGAGAAGGATGAGAAAGAGAGAAAATAAAAATTATAGTTCCGTTACGTTCCTATCCAACGCGTAACAGAAAATTCCCAAAAAAATAGCAAAATAATTCAAAAAATTAAAAAATACATTTGTGTCTTCATTTCAAACCAAAATAGGCAGGAAAAGGCTGCGAAAGAGAGAAAATAAAAATTATCCTTCCGTTCCATTCTAACCCTAGGCGTGATAGAAAATTCCAAAAAAATGGCAAAAAAATTAAAAAAATTAAAAAATACCTATGTGGTTTCATTTTAAGCCAAAATAGGTTTGGAAAGGCTGGGAAAGAGAGAAAATAAAAATTATCGTTTCGTTTCATTCTTACCCGAAGCGTAATAGAAAATTCCATAAAAATAGTAAAAAAATTCAAAAAATAAAAGAAATACCATTATGGTTCATTTCAAGCCAAAATAGGTCGGAAAAGGATGAGAAATATAGAAAATAAAAATTATCGTTTCGTTCCGTTCCTACCAAACGCATAGTTGAAAATTCCAAAAAAATTTAAAAAATTAAAAAATACCATTGTGGATTCATTTCAAGCCAAAATTGATTGGAGAAGGATGAGAAAGAGAAAAAATAAAAATTATAGTTCTGTTACGTTCCTATCCGACGCGTAACAGAAAATTCCCAAAAAAATAGCAAAATAATTCAAAAAATTAAAAAATACCATCATGGCTTCATTTCAAGCCTAAATTGGTTGGAAAAGACTGAGAAAGAGAGAAAATAAAAATTATCTATCCGTTCCATTCTTGCTCGAGGCGTGATAGAAAATTCCAAAAAAATGACAAAAAAATTCAAAAAATTAAAAAAAATACCATTGTGGCTTCATTTTAAGCCAAAATAGGTTTGGAAAGGTTGGGAAAGAGAGAAAATAAAAATTCTCATTCCGTTCCGTTCCTACCCGAAGCGTAATAGAAAATACCATAAAAATAGTAAAAAAAATTCAAAAAATTAAAAAATATCATTATGGCTTCATTTTAGGCCAAAATACGTTGGAAAATGATGAGAAAGATAGAAAATAAAAATTATCGTTCCCTTTCGTTCCTACCAGACGCGTAGTAGAAAATTCCAAAAAAATTTAAGAAATTAAAAAATACCATTACTGATTCATTTAAAGCCGAAATTGGTTGGAGAAGGATGAGAAAGAGAGAAAATAAAAATTATAGTTCCGTTTCGTTCCTATCCGACGCGTAACAGAAAATTCCAAAAAGAATAGCAAAAAAATTCAAAAAATTAAAAAATACCATTACTGCCTCATTACAAGCCAAAATTGGTTGGAAGAGGCTGAGAAAGAGAGAAAATAAAAATTACTGTTTCGTTTTGTTCCTGCCCGAAACGTAATAGAAAATTCCAAAAAAATAACAAAAAAATTCAAAAAATTACAAAATACCATTATGAATTCATTTCAAGCCAAAATAGGTTGGAAAAAGATGAGAAAGAGAGAAATAAAAATTATCGTTCCCTTCCGTTCCGTTCCGTTCCTACCCGATGTGTAATAGAAAATACCAAACAAATAGCTAAAAAATTCAAAAAATTAAAAAATACATTTGTGGCTTCATTTCAAGCCAAAATAGGCAGGAAAAGGCTGCGAAAGAGAGAAAATAAAAATTATCCTTCCGTTCCATTCTTACCCGATGCGTGATAGAAAATTATAAAAAAAGGGCAAAAAAATTCAAAAAATTAAAAAATACCATTGTGGCTTCATTTTAAGCCAAAATAGGTTTGGAAAGGCCGGGAAAGAGAGAAAATAAAAATTATCGTTTCTTTTCATTCCTACCCGAAGCGTAATGGAAAATTCCATAAAAATAGTAAAAAAAATCAAAAAATAAAAGAAATACCATTATGGTTCATTTCAAGCCAAAATAGGTCGGAAAAGGATGAGAAATATAGAAAATAAAAATTATCAGTTCGTTTCGTTACTACTAGACGCGTAGTAGAAAATTCCAAAAAAATTTAAGAAATTAAAAAATACCATTACTGATTTCATTCAAAGCCGAAATTGGTTGGAGAAGGATGAGAAAGAGAGAAAATAAAAATTATAGTTCCGTTTCGTTCCTATCCGACGCGTAAGAGAAAATTCCAAAAAGAATAGCAAAAAAATTCAAAAAATTAAAAAATACCCTTACTGCCTCATTTCAAGCCAAAATAGGTTGGAAGAGGCTGAGAGAGAGAGAAAATAAAAATTACTGTTTCGTTCCGTTCCTGCACGATGCGTAATAGAAAATTCCAAAAAAATTCAAAAAATTAGAAAATACCATTATGAATTCATTTCAAGCCAAAATAGGTTGGAAAAAGATGAGAAAGAGCGAAAATAAAAATTATCGTTCCGTTCCTACCCGATGCGTAATAGAAAATACCAAACAAATAGCTAAAAAATTCAAAAAATTCAAAAATACATTTGTGGCTTCATTTCAAGCCAAAATAGGCAGGAAAAGGCTGCGAAAGAGAGAAAATAAAAATTATCCTTCCGTTCCACTCTAACCAGAGGCGTGATAGAAAATTCCAAAAAAATGGCAAAAAAATTAAAAAAATTAAAAAATACCTATGTGGTTTCATTTTAAGCCAAAATAGGTTTGGAAAGGATGGGAAAGAGAGAGAATAAAAATTACCGTTTCGTTTAATTCCTACCCGAAGCGTAATAGAAAATTCCATAAAAATAGTAAAAAAATTCAAAAAATTAGAGAAATACCATTATGGTTCATTTCAAGCCAAAATAGGTCGGAAAAGGATGAGAAATATAGAAAATAAAAACTATCGTTTCGTTCCGTTCCTACCAAACGCATAGTAGAAAATTCCAAAAAAATTTAAAAAATTAAAACATACCATTGTGGATTCATTTCAAGCCAAAATTGATTGGAGAAGGATGAGAAAGAGAGAAAATAAAAAATATAGTTCTGTTACGTTCGTATCCGACGCGTAACAGAAAATTCCCAAAAAAATAACAAAATAATTCAAAAAATTAAAAAAATACCATTATGGCTTCATTTCAAGCCTAAATAGGTTGGAAAAGACTGAGAAAGAGAGAAAATAAAAATTATCCATCCGTTCCATTCTTGCTCGAGGCGTGATAGAAAATTCCAAAAAAATGGCAAAAAATTCAAAAAATTAAAAAATACCACTGTGGCTTCATTATAAGCCAAAATAGGTTTGAAAATGCTCGGAAAGAGAGAAAATAAAAATTATCGTTCCGTTTCGTTCCTACCCGATGTGTAATCGAAAATTCCATAAAAATGAAAAAAAAAATAAAAAAATACCGTTAGGATTCATTTCAAGTCAAAATAGGCTGGAAAATGATGAGAAAGGGAGAAAATAAAAATTATAGTTCTGTTTCGTTCCTATCCGACGCGTAACAGAAAATTCCAAAAAAAATAGCAAACAAATTAAAAAAATTAAAAAATACCATTACTGCCTTATTTAAAGCCAAAATATGTTGGAAGAGGCTGAGAAAGAGAGAAAATAAAAATTATTGTTCCGTTTCTTTCCTGCCCGATGAGTAATAGAAAATTCCATAAAAATAAAAAAAAAAATTCAAAAAATTAAAAAATCCCATTATGAATTCATTTCAAGCCAAAATAGGCTGGAAAATGATGAGAAAGAGAGAAATAAAAATTATCGTTCCGTTTCGTTCCATTCCTACCCGATGCGTAATAGAAAATTCCAAACAAATAGCTAAAAAATTAAAAAAATTAAAAAATACCATTGTGGCTTCATTTCAAGCCAAAATAGGCAGGAAAAGGCTGCGAAAGAGAGAAAATAAAAATTATCCATGCGTTCCATTCTTACCCGAGGCGTGATAGAAAATTCCAAAAAAATGGCAAAAAAATTCAAAAAATTAAAAAATACCACTGTGGCTTCATTATAAGCCAAAATAGGTTTGAAAAGGCTGGGAAAGAGAGAAAATAAAAATTATCGTTTCGTTTCATTCCTACCCGAAGCGTAATAGAAAATTCCATAAAAACAGTAAAAAAATTAATAAAATAAAAGAAATACCATTATGGTTCATTTCAAGCCAAAATAGGTCGGAAAAGGCTGGGAAAGAGAGAAAATAAAAATTCTCGTTCCGTTCCGTTCCTACCCGAAGCGTAATAGAAAATACCATAAAAATAGTAAAAAAATTCAAAAAATTAAAAAATACCATTATGGCTTCATTTTAAACCAAAATAAGTTGGAAAATGACGAGAAAGATAGAAAATAAAAATTATCGTTCCGTTTCGTTTCTACCAGACGAGTAGTAGAAAATTCCAAAAAAATTAAAAAAATTACAAAATACCATTGTGGATTCATTTCAAGCTAAAATTGAATGAAGAAGGATGAGAAAGAGAGAAAATAAAAATTATAGTTCCGTTACGTTCTTATCCGACGCGTAACAGAAAATTTCAAAAAAAATAGCAAAAAAATTCAAAAAATTAAAAAATACCATTACTGCCTCATTTCAAGCCGAAATAGGTTGGAAGAGGCTGAGAAAGAGAGAAAATAAAAATTATCCTTTCGTTCCATTCTTACTCGAGGCGTGATAGAAAATTCCAAAAAAAGGCAAAAAAATTCAAAAAATTAAAAAAATATCATTGTGGCATAATTTTAAGCCAAAATAGGCTTGAAAAGGCTGGGAAAGAGAGTAAATAAAAATTATCGTTCCGCTTCGATCCTACCCGATGCGTAATAGAAAATTCCAAAAAAATTTAAAAAATTAAAAAATACCGTTGTGGCTTCATTTCAAGCCAAAATACGTTGCAAAAAGGCTGTGAAAGAGAGAAAATAAAAATTATCCCTCCGTTCCATTCCTACCCGACGCGTGATAGAAAATTCCAAAAAAATAGGAAAAAATTTCAAAATATTAAAAAAATACCATTATGGCTTCATTTCAATCCAAAATAGGTTGGAAAAGGCTGAGAAAGGGAGAAAATAAAAATTATCATTCCGTTTCGTTCCTACCCGATGCGTAATCGAAAATTCCATAAAAGTGAAAAAAAAATTAAAAACCCGATGCGTAATCGAAAATTCCATAAAAATGAAAAAAAAATTAAAAAAATACCGTTAGGATTCATTTCAAGTCAAAATGGGTTGGAAAATGATGAGAAAGAGAGAAAATTAAAATTATAGTTCCGTTTCGTTCTTATCCGACACGTAACAGAAAATTCCAAAAAAAATAGCAAACAAATTCAAAAAATTAAAAAATACCATTACTGCCTCATTTCAAGCCAAAATAGGCTGGAAGAGGCTGAGAAAGAGAGAAAATAAAAATTATTTTTCCGTTTCGTTACTGCCCGATGCGTTATAGAAAATTCCATAAAAATAACAAAAACATTCAAAAAATTAAAAAATACCAATATGAATTCATTTCAAGCCAAAATAGGTTGGAAACATATGAGAAAGAGAGAAATAAAAATTATCGTTTCGTTCCTTTCCTACCCACGAGTAATAGAAAATTCCAAAAAAAAAGAAAAAAATTCAAAAAATTAAAAAATACCATCGTGGCTTCATTACAAGCCAAAATAGGTTGGAGAAAACCGAGAAAGAGAGAAAATAAAAATTCTTGTTCCGTTCCATTCCATTCCCACCCGAAGCGTAATAGAAAATACCATAAAAATAGTAAAAAAATTCAAAAAATTAAAAAATACCATTATGCCTTCATTTTAAGCCAAAATAGGCAGGAAAAGGCTGCGAAAGAGAGAAATAAAAATTATCGTTCCGTTTCGTTCCGTTCCTACCCGATGCGTAATAGAAAATTCCAAACAAATAGCTAAAAAATCAAAAAATTAAAAAATACCATTGTGGCTTCATTTCAAGCCAAAATAGGCAGGAAAAGGCTGCGAAAGAGAGAAAATAAAAATTATTCATCCGTTCCATTCTTACCCGAGGCGTGATAGAAAATTCCAAAAAAATGGCAAAAAAATTCAAAAAATTAAAAAATTCCACTGTGGCTTCATTATAAGCCAAAATAGGTTTGAAAAGGCTGGGAAAGAGAGAGAATAAAAATTATCGTTCCGCTTCGTTCCTACCCGATGCGTAACCGAGAATTCCAAAAAAATTAAAAAAATTAAAAAATACCGTTGTTGCTTCATTTCAAGCCAAAATACGTTGCAAAAAGGCTGTGAAAGAGAGAAAATAAAAATTATCCTTTCGTTCCATTCCTACCTGACGCGTGATAGAAAATTCCAAAAAAAAAGGAAAAAAATTCAAAATATTAAAAAAAATACCATTATGGCTTCATTTCAATCCAAAATAGGTTGGAAAAGGCTGAGAAAGAGAGAAAATAAAAATTATCATTCCGTTTCGTTCCTACCCGATGTGTAATCGAAAATTCCATAAAAATTAAAAAAAAATTAAAAAAATACCGTTAGGATTCATTTCAAGTCAAAATGGGTTGGAAAATGATGAGAAAGAGAGAAAATAAAAATTATAGTTCCGTTTCGTTCCTATCCGACGCGTAACAGAAAATTCCAAAAAAAATAGCAAACAAATTAAAAAAATTAAAAAATACCATTACTGCCTCATTTCAAGCCAAAATAGGCTGGAAGAGGCTGAGAAAGAGAGAAAATAAAAATTATTTTTCCGTTTCGTTACTGCCCGATGCGTAATAGAAAATTCCATAAAAATAACAAAAACATTCAAAAAATTAAAAAATACCAATATGAATTCATTTCAAGCCAAAATAGGTTGGAAACATATGAGAAAGAGAGAAATAAAAATTATCGTTTCGTTCCTTTCCTACCCGACGAGTAATAGAAAATTCCAAAAAAAAAGAAAAAAATTCAAAAAATTAAAAAATACCATCGTGGCTTCATTACAAGCCAAAATAGGTTGGAGAAAACCGAGAAAGAGAGAAAATAAAAATTCTTGTTCCGTTCCATTCCATTCCCACCCGAAGCGTAATAGAAAATACCATAAAAATAGTAAAAAAATTCAAAAAATTAAAAAATACCATTATGCCTTCATTTTAAGCCAAAATAGGCAGGAAAAGGCTGCGAAAGAGAGAAATAAAAATTATCGTTCCGTTTCGTTCCGTTCCTACCCGATGCGTAATAGAAAATTCCAAACAAATAGCTAAAAAATCAAAAAATTAAAAAATACCATTGTGGCTTCATTTCAAGCCAAAATAGGCAGGAAAAGGCTGCGAAAGAGAGAAAATAAAAATTATTCATCCGTTCCATTCTTACCCGAGGCGTGATAGAAAATTCCAAAAAAATGGCAAAAAAATTCAAAAAATTAAAAAATTCCACTGTGGCTTCATTATAAGCCAAAATAGGTTTGAAAAGGCTGGGAAAGAGAGAGAATAAAAATTATCGTTCCGCTTCGTTCCTACCCGATGCGTAACCGAGAATTCCAAAAAAATTAAAAAAATTAAAAAATACCGTTGTTGCTTCATTTCAAGCCAAAATACGTTGCAAAAAGGCTGTGAAAGAGAGAAAATAAAAATTATCCTTTCGTTCCATTCCTACCTGACGCGTGATAGAAAATTCCAAAAAAAAAGGAAAAAAATTCAAAATATTAAAAAAAATACCATTATGGCTTCATTTCAATCCAAAATAGGTTGGAAAAGGCTGAGAAAGAGAGAAAATAAAAATTATCATTTTGTTTCGTTCCTACCCGATGTGTAATCGAAATTCCATAAAAATGAAAAACAAATTAAAAAAATACCGTTAGGATTCATTTCAAGTCAAAATGGGTTGGAAAATGATGAGAAAGAGAGAAAATAAAAATTATAGTTCCGTTTCGTTCCTATCCGACGCGTAACAGAAAATTCCAAAAAAAATAGCAAACAAATTCAAAAAATTAAAAAATACCATTACTGCCTCATTTCAAGCCAAAATAGGCTGGAAGAGGCTGAGAAAGAGAGAAAATAAAAATTATTTTTCCGTTTCGTTACTGCCCGATGCGTAATAGAAAATTCCATAAAAATAACATAAACATTCAAAAAATTAAAAAATACCAATATGAATTCATTTCAAGCCAAAATAGGTTGGAAACGTATGAGAAAGAGAGAAATAAAAATTATCGTTTCGTTCCTTTCCTACCCGACGAGTAATAAAAAATTCCAAAAAAATAGAAAAAAATTCAAAAAATTAAAAAAAAAACCATCGTGGCTTCATTACAAGCCAAAATAGGTTGGAGAAAACCGAGAAAGAGAGAAAATAAAAATTCTTGTTCCGTTCCGTTCCATTCCTACCCGAAGCGTAATAGAAAATACCATAAAAATAGTAAAAAAATTCAAAAAATTAAAAAATACCATTATGCCTTCATTTTAAGCCAAAATAGGCAGGAAAAGGCTGCGAAAGAGAGAAATAAAAATTATCGTTCCGTTTCGTTCCGTTCCTACCCGATGCGTAATAGAAAATTTCAAACAAATAGCTAAATAATTCAAAAAATTAAAAAATACCATTGTGGCTTCATTTCAAGCCAAAATAGGCAGGAAAAGGCTGCGAAAGAGAGAAAATAAAAATTATTCATCCGTTCCATTCTTACCCGATGCGTGATAGAAAATTCCAAAAAAATGGCAAAAAAATTCAAAAAATTAAAAAATTCCACTGTGGCTTCATTATAAGCCAAAATAGGTTTGAAAAGGCTGGGAAAGAGAGAAAATAAAAATTATCGTTCCGCTTCGTTCCTACCCGACGCGTAATAGAAAATTCCAAAAAAATTAAAAAAATTAAAAAATACCGTTGTTGCTTCATTTCAAACCAAAATACGTTGCAAAAAGACTGTGAAAGAGAGAAAATAAAAATTATCCTTCCGTTCCATTCCAACCCGACGCGTGATAGAAAATTCCAAAAAAATAGGAAAAAAATTCAAAATATTAAAAAAAAATACCATTATGGCTTCATTTCAATCCAAAATAGGTTGGAAAAGGCTGAGAAAGAGAGAAAATAAAAATTATTGTTCCGTTTTGTTCCTACCCGATGTGTAATCGAAAATTCCATAAAAATGAAAAAAAAAATAAAAAAATACCGTTAGGATTCATTTCAAGTCAAAATAGGTTGGAAAATGATGAGAAAGAGAGAAAATAAAAATTATAGTTCTGTTTCGTTCCTATCCGACGCGTAACAGAAAATTCCAAAAAAAATAGCAAACAAATTCAAAAAATTAAAAAATACCATTACTGCCTTATTTAAAGCCAAAATATGTTGGAAGAGGCTTAGAAAGAGAGAAAATAAAAATTATTGTTCCGTTTCGTTCCTGCCCGATGAGTAATAGAAAATTCCATAAAAATAACAAAAAAATTCAAAAAATTAAAAAATACCATTATGAATTCATTTCAAGCCAAAATAGTTTGGAAAATGATGAGAAAGAGAGAAATAAAAATTTTCGTTACGTTTCGTTCCGTTCCTACCCGATGCGTAATAGAAAATTTCAAACAAATAGCTAAATAATTCAAAAAATTAAAAAATACCATTGTGGCTTCATTTCAAGCCAAAATAGGCAGGAAAAGGCTGCGAAAGAGAGAAAATAAAAATTATTCATCCGTTCCATTCTTACCCGATGCGTGATAGAAAATTCCAAAAAAATGGCAAAAAAATTCAAAAAATTAAAAAATACCACTGTGGCTTCATTATAAGCCAAAATAGGTTTGAAAAGGCTGGGAAAGAGAGAAAATAAAAATTATCGTTTCGTTTCATTCCTACCCGAAGCGTAATAGAAAATTCCATAAAAACAGCAAAAAAATTCATAAAATAAAAGAAATACCATTATGGTTCATTTCAAGCCAAAATAGGTCGGAAAAGGCTGGGAAAGAGAGAAAATAAAAATTGTCGTTCCGTTCCGTTCCTACCCGAAGCGTAATAGAAAATACCATAAAAATAGTAAAAAAATTCAAAAAATTAAAAAATACCATTATGGCTTCATTTTAAACCAAAATAAGTTGGAAAATGACGAGAAAGATAGAAAATAAAAATTATCGTTCCGTTTCGTTTCTACCAGACGAGTAGTAGAAAATTCCAAAAAAATTAAAAAAATTACAAAATACCATTGTGGATTCATTTCAAGCTAAAATTGAATGAAGAAGGATGAGAAAGAGAGAAAATAAAAATTATAGTTCCGTTACGTTCTTATCCGACGCGTAACAGAAAATTTCAAAAAAAATAGCAAAAAAATTCAAAAAATTAAAAAATACCATTACTGCCTCATTTCAAGCCGAAATAGGTTGGAAGAGGCTGAGAAAGAGAGAAAATAAAAATTATCCTTTCGTTCCATTCTTACTCGAGGCGTGATAGAAAATTCCAAAAAATCGGCAAAAAAATTCAAAAAATTAAAAAAACATCATTGTGGCATAATTTTAAGCCAAAATAGGCTTGAAAAGGCTGGGAAAGAGAGTAAATAAAAATTATCGTTCCGCTTCGATCCTACCCGATGCGTAATAGAAAATTCCAAAAAAATTTAAAAAATTAAAAAATACCGTTGTGGCTTCATTTCAAGCCAAAATACGTTGCAAAAAGGCTGTGAAAGAGAGAAAATAAAAATTATCCCTCCGTTCCATTCCTACCCGACGCGTGATAGAAAATTCCAAAAAAATAGGAAAAAATTTCAAAATATTAAAAAAATACCATTATGGCTTCATTTCAATCCAAAATAGGTTGGAAAAGGCTGAGAAAGAGAGAAAATAAAAATTATCATTCCGTTTCGTTCCTACCCGATGCGTAATCGAAAATTCCATAAAAGTGAAAAAAAAATTAAAAACCCGATGCGTAATCGAAAATTCCATAAAAATGAAAAAAAAATTAAAAAAATACCGTTAGGATTCATTTCAAGTCAAAATGGGTTGGAAAATGATGAGAAAGAGAGAAAATAAAAATTATAGTTCCGTTTCGTTCTTATCCGACACGTAACAGAAAATTCCAAAAAAAATAGCAAACAAATTCAAAAAATTAAAAAATACCATTACTGCCTCATTTCAAGCCAAAATAGGCTGGAAGAGGCTGAGAAAGAGAGAAAATAAAAATTATTTTCCCGTTTCGTTACTGCCCGATGCGTTATAGAAAATTCCATAAAAATAACAAAAACATTCAAAAAATTAAAAAATACCAATATGAATTCATTTCAAGCCAAAATAGGTTGGAAACATATGAGAAAGAGAGAAATAAAAATTATCGTTTCGTTCCTTTCCTACCCACGAGTAATAGAAAATTCCAAAAAAAAAGAAAAAAATTCAAAAAATTAAAAAATACCATCGTGGCTTCATTACAAGCCAAAATAGGTTGGAGAAAACCGAGAAAGAGAGAAAATAAAAATTCTTGTTCCGTTCCATTCCATTCCCACCCGAAGCGTAATAGAAAATACCATAAAAATAGTAAAAAAATTCAAAAAATTAAAAATACCATTATGCCTTCATTTTAAGCCAAAATAGGCAGGAAAAGGCTGCGAAAGAGAGAAATAAAAATTATCGTTCCGTTTCGTTCCGTTCCTACCCGATGCGTAATAGAAAATTCCAAACAAATAGCTAAAAAATCAAAAAATTAAAAAATACCATTGTGGCTTCATTTCAAGCCAAAATAGGCAGGAAAAGGCTGCGAAAGAGAGAAAATAAAAATTATTCATCCGTTCCATTCTTACCCGAGGCGTGATAGAAAATTCCAAAAAAATGGCAAAAAAATTCAAAAAATTAAAAAATTCCACTGTGGCTTCATTATAAGCCAAAATAGGTTTGAAAAGGCTGGGAAAGAGAGAGAATAAAAATTATCGTTCCGCTTCGTTCCTACCCGATGCGTAACCGAGAATTCCAAAAAAATTAAAAAAATTAAAAAATACCGTTGTTGCTTCATTTCAAGCCAAAATACGTTGCAAAAAGGCTGTGAAAGAGAGAAAATAAAAATTATCCTTTCGTTCCATTCCTACCTGACGCGTGATAGAAAATTCCAAAAAAAAAGGAAAAAAATTCAAAATATTAAAAAAAATACCATTATGGCTTCATTTCAATCCAAAATAGGTTGGAAAAGGCTGAGAAAGAGAGAAAATAAAAATTATCATTCCGTTTCGTTCCTACCCGATGTGTAATCGAAAATTCCATAAAAATTAAAAAAAAATTAAAAAAATACCGTTAGGATTCATTTCAAGTCAAAATGGGTTGGAAAATGATGAGAAAGAGAGAAAATAAAAATTATAGTTCCGTTTCGTTCCTATCCGACGCGTAACAGAAAATTCCAAAAAAAATAGCAAACAAATTAAACAAAATTAAAAAATACCATTACTGCCTCATTTCAAGCCAAAATAGGCTGGAAGAGGCTGAGAAAGAGAGAAAATAAAAATTATTTTTCCGTTTCGTTACTGCCCGATGCGTAATAGAAAATTCCATAAAAATAACAAAAACATTCAAAAAATTAAAAAATACCAATATGAATTCATTTCAAGCCAAAATAGGTTGGAAACATATGAGAAAGAGAGAAATAAAAATTATCGTTTCGTTCCTTTCCTACCCGACGAGTAATAGAAAATTCCAAAAAAAAAGAAAAAAATTCAAAAAATTAAAAAATACCATCGTGGCTTCATTACAAGCCAAAATAGGTTGGAGAAAACCGAGAAAGAGAGAAAATAAAAATTCTTGTTCCGTTCCATTCCATTCCCACCCGAAGCGTAATAGAAAATACCATAAAAATAGTAAAAAAATTCAAAAAATTAAAAAATACCATTATGCCTTCATTTTAAGCCAAAATAGGCAGGAAAAGGCTGCGAAAGAGAGAAATAAAAATTATCGTTCCGTTTCGTTCCGTTCCTACCCGATGCGTAATAGAAAATTCCAAACAAATAGCTAAAAAATCAAAAAATTAAAAAATACCATTGTGGCTTCATTTCAAGCCAAAATAGGCAGGAAAAGGCTGCGAAAGAGAGAAAATAAAAATTATTCATCCGTTCCATTCTTACCCGAGGCGTGATAGAAAATTCCAAAAAAATGGCAAAAAAATTCAAAAAATTAAAAAATTCCACTGTGGCTTCATTATAAGCCAAAATAGGTTTGAAAAGGCTGGGAAAGAGAGAGAATAAAAATTATCGTTCCGCTTCGTTCCTACCCGATGTGTAACAGAAAATTCCAAAAAAATTAAAAAAATTAAAAAATACCGTTGTTGCTTCATTTCAAGCCAAAATACGTTGCAAAAAGGCTGTGAAAGAGAGAAAATAAAAATTATCCTTTCGTTCCATTCCTACCTGACGCGTGATAGAAAATTCCAAAAAAAAAGGAAAAAAATTCAAAATATTAAAAAAAATACCATTATGGCTTCATTTCAATCCAAAATAGGTTGGAAAAGGCTGAGAAAGAGAGAAAATAAAAATTATCATTTTGTTTCGTTCCTACCCGATGTGTAATCGAAATTCCATAAAAATGAAAAACAAATTAAAAAAATACCGTTAGGATTCATTTCAAGTCAAAATGGGTTGGAAAATGATGAGAAAGAGAGAAAATAAAAATTATAGTTCCGTTTCGTTCCTATCCGACGCGTAACAGAAAATTCCAAAAAAAATAGCAAACAAATTCAAAAAATTAAAAAATACCATTACTGCCTCATTTCAAGCCAAAATAGGCTGGAAGAGGCTGAGAAAGAGAGAAAATAAAAATTATTTTTCCGTTTCGTTACTGCCCGATGCGTAATAGAAAATTCCATAAAAATAACAAAAACATTCAAAAAATTAAAAAATACCAATATGAATTCATTTCAAGCCAAAATAGGTTGGAAACGTATGAGAAAGAGAGAAATAAAAATTATCGTTTCGTTCCTTTCCTACCCGACGAGTAATAGAAAATTCCAAAAAAATAGAAAAAAATTCAAAAAATTAAAAAAAAAACCATCGTGGCTTCATTACAAGCCAAAATAGGTTGGAGAAAACCGAGAAAGAGAGAAAATAAAAATTCTTGTTCCGTTCCGTTCCATTCCTACCCGAAGCGTAATAGAAAATACCATAAAAATAGTAAAAAAATTCAAAAAATTAAAAAATACCATTATGCCTTCATTTTAAGCCAAAATAGGCAGGAAAAGGCTGCGAAAGAGAGAAATAAAAATTATCGTTCCGTTTCGTTCCGTTCCTACCCGATGCGTAATAGAAAATTTCAAACAAATAGCTAAATAATTCAAAAAATTAAAAAATACCATTGTGGCTTCATTTCAAGCCAAAATAGGCAGGAAAAGGCTGCGAAAGAGAGAAAATAAAAATTATTCATCTGTTCCATTCTTACCCGATGCGTGATAGAAAATTCCAAAAAAATGGCAAAAAAATTCAGAAAATTAAAAAATTCCACTGTGGCTTCATTATAAGCCAAAATAGGTTTGAAAAGGCTGGGAAAGAGAGAAAATAAAAATTATCGTTCTGCTTCGTTCCTACCCGACGCGTAATAGAAAATTCCAAAAAAATTAAAAAAATTAAAAAATACTGTTGTTGCTTCATTTCAAACCAAAATACGTTGCAAAAAGGCTGTGAAAGAGAGAAAATAAAAATTATCCTTCCGTTCCATTCCAACCCGACGCGTGATAGAAAATTCCAAAAAAATAGGAAAAAAATTCAAAATATTAAAAAAAAATACCATTATGGCTTCATTTCAATCCAAAATAGGTTGGAAAAGGCTGAGAGAAAGAGAGAAAATAAAAATTATCGTTCCGTTTTGTTCCTACCCGATGTGTAATCGAAAATTCCATAAAAATGAAAAAAAATAAAAAAATACCGTTAGGATTCATTTCAAGTCAAAATAGGTTGGAAAATGATGAGAAAGAGAGAAAATAAAAATTATAGTTCTGTTTCGTTCCTATCCGACGCGTAACAGAAAATTCCAAAAAAAATAGCAAACAAATTCAAAAAATTAAAAAATACCATTACTGCCTTATTTAAAGCCAAAATATGTTGGAAGAGGCTTAGAAAGAGAGAAAATAAAAATTATTGTTCCGTTTCGTTCCTGCCCGATGAGTAATAGAAAATTCCATAAAAATAACAAAAAAATTCAAAAAATTAAAAAATACCATTATGAATTCATTTCAAGCCAAAATAGGTTGGAAAATGATGAGAAAGAGAGAAATAAAAATTTTCGTTACGTTTCGTTCCGTTCCTACCCTATGCGTAATAGAAAATTCCAAACAAATAGCTAAAAAATTAAAAAAATTAAAAAATACCATTGTGGCTTCATTTCAAGCCAAAATAGGCAGGAAAAGGCTGCGAAAGAGAGAAAACAAAAATTATCCATGCGTTCCATTCTTACCCGAGGCGTGATAGAAAATTCCAAAAAAATGGCAAAAAAATTCAAAAAATTAAAAAATACCACTGTGGCTTCATTATAAGCCAAAATAGGTTTGAAAAGGCTGGGAAAGAGAGAAAATAAAAATTATCGTTTCGTTTCATTCCTACCCGAAGCGTAATAGAAAATTCCATAAAAATAGTAAAAAAATTCATAAAATAAAAGAAATACCATTATGGTTCATTTCAAGCCAAAATAGGACGGAAAAGGCTGGGAAAGAGAGAAAATAAAAATTCTCGTTCCGTTCCGTTCCTACCCGAAGCGTAATAGAAAATACCATAAAAATAGTAAAAAAATTCAAAAAATTAAAAAATACCATTATGGCTTCATTTTAAGCCAACATAGGTTGGAAAATGACGAGAAAGATAGAAAATAAAAATTATCGTTCCGTTTCGTTCCTACCAGATGCGTTGTAGAAAATTCCAAAAAAATTAAAAAATACCATTACTGATTCATTTCAAGCCAAAATTGGTTGGAGAAGGATGAGAAAGAGATAAAATAAAAATTATAGTTCCGTTTCGTTCCTGTCCGACGCGTAACAGAAAATTTCAAAAAAAATTCAAAAAATTGAAAAATACCATTACTGCCTCATTTCAAGCCAAAATAGGTTGGAAGAGGCTAAGAAAGAGAGAAAATAAAAATTATTGTTCCGTTTCGTTCCTGACCGATGCGTAATAGAAAATTCCAAAAAAATAACAAAAAAATTAAAAAATACCATTATGAATTCATTTCAAGCCAAAATAGGTTGGAAAAAGATGAGAAAGAGAGAAATAAAAATTATCGTTACGTTTCGTTCCGTTCCTACCCGATGCGTAATAGAAAATTCCAAACAAATAGCTAAAAAATTAAAAAATACCATTGTGGCTTCATTTCAAGCCAAAATAGGCAGGAAAAGGCTGCGAAAGAGAGAAAATAAAAATTATCCTTCCGTTCCACTCTTACCCGAGGCGTGATAGAAAATTCCAAAAAAATGGCAAAAAAATACAAAAAATTAAAAAATACCGTTGTGGCTTCATTATAAGCCAAAATAGGTTTGAAAAGGATGGTCAAGAGAGAAAATAAAAATTATCGTTTCGTTTCGTTCCTACCCGAAGCGTAATAGAAAATTTCATAAAATTAGTAAAAAAATTCAACAAATAAATGAAATACCATTTTGGTTCATTTCAAGCCAAAATAGGTCGGAAAATGATGAGAAAGATAGAAAATAAAAATTATCGTTCCGTTTCGTTCCTACCAGACGCGTAGTAGAAAATTTCAAAAAAATTTAAAAAATTTAAAAATACCATTACTGATTCATTTCAGGCCAAAATTGGTTGGAGAAGGATGAGAAAGAGATAAAATAAAAATTATAGTTCCGTTTCGTTCCTGTCCGACGCGTAACAGAAAATTTTAAAAAAAAATTCAAAAAATTAAAAAATACCTTTACTGCCTCTTTTCAAGCCAAAATAGGCTGGAAGAGGCTGAGAAAGAGAGAAAATAAAAATTATTTTTCCGTTTCGTTACTGCCCGACGCGTAATAGAAAATTCCAAAAAAATAACAAAAACATTAAAAAAATTAAAAAATACCAATATGAATTCATTTCAAACCGATGAGTAAAGGATGAGAAAGAGAGAAATAAAAATTATCGTTCCGTTTCATTCCGTTCCTACCCGATGAGTAATAGAAAATTCCAAAAAAATAGCAAAAAAATTAAAAAAATTAAAAGATACCATTATAGCTTCATTTCAAGCTTTTTGGTTGGTAAAGTCCGAGACAGAGCGAAAATAAAAATTATAGTTCCATTCCATTCCCACACGATGCATAATGGAAAATTCCAAAAAAATTGCAAAAAAATTAAAAATATTAAAAAAATACCATTATGGCTTCATTTCAATCCAAAATCAGTTGGAAAAGGCTGAGAAAGAGAGAAAATAAAAATTATCGTTCCGTTTCATTCCTACCCGATGTGTAATCGAAAATTGCGTAAAAATAACAAAAAAATTTTAAAAAATACCATTACGGATTCATTTCAAGCCAAAATAGGTTGGAAAATGATGAGAAAGTGAGAAAATAAAAATTATCGTTCTGTTTCGCTCCTACCCGATGCGTAATCGAAAATTCCATAAAAATAAAAAAAAAATACCGTTACGGATTCATTTCAAGTCAAAATAGGTTGGAAAATGATGAGAAAGAGATAAAATAAAAATTATAGTTCCGCTTCGTTCCTGTCCGACGCGTAACAGAAAATTCCAAAAAAAATAGCAAAAAAATTCAAAAAATTAAAAAATACCATTACTGCCTTATTTAAAGCCAATATATGTTGGAAGAGGCTGAGAAAGAGAGAAAATAAAAATTGTTGTTCCGTTTCGTTCCTGCCCGATACGTAATAGAAAATTCCAAAAAAATAACAAAAAAATTCAAAAAATTAAAAAATACCATTGTGGCTTCATTTCAAGCCAAAATAGGCAGGAAAAGGCTGCGAAAGAGAGAAAATAAAAATTATCCTTCCGTTCCACTCTTACCCGAGGCGTGATAGAAAATTCCAAAAAAATGGCAAAAAAATACTAAAAATTAAAAAAATACCATTGTGGCTTAATTATATGCCAAAATAGGTTTGAAAAGGATGGGAAGGAGAAAAAATAAAAATTATCATTTCGTTTCGTTCCTACCAAACGAGTAGTAGAAAATTCCAAAAAAATTTAAAAAATTAAAAAATACCATTCTGGATTCATTTCAAGCTAAAATTGATTGAAGAAGGATGAGAAAGAGAGAAAATAAAAATTATAGTTCCGTTACGTTCTTATCCGACGCGTAACAGAAAATTTCAAAAAAAATAGCAAAAAAATTCAAAAAATTAAAAAATACCATTGCTGCCTCATTTCAAGCCAAAATACGTTGGAAGAGGCTGAGAAAGAGAGAAAATAAAAATTATCCTTCCGTTCCATTCTTACTCGAGGCTTGATAGAAAATTCCAAAAAAATGGCAAAAAAATTCAAAAAATTCAAAAATATCATTGTGGCATAATTTTAAGCCAAAATAGGCTTGAAAAGGTTGAGAAAGAGAGTAAATAAAAATTATCGTTCCGCTTTGATCCTACCCGATGCGTAATAGAAAATTCCAAAAAAATTAAAAACATTAAAAAATACCGTTGTGGTTTCATTTCAAACAAATATACGTTGCAAAAAGGCTGTGAAAGGGAGAAAATAAAAATTATCCTTCCGTTCCATTCCTACCCGACGCGTGATAGAAAATTCCAAAAAAATAGCAAAAAAAATTCAAAATATTAAAAAAATACCATTATGGCTTCATTTCAATCCAAAATAGGTTGGAAAAGGCTGAGAAAGAGAGAAAATAAAAATTATCATTCCGTTTCGTTCCTACCCGATGCGTAATCGAAAATTTCATAAAAATTAAAAAAAAAATTAAAAAAATACCGTTAGGATTCATTTCAAGTCAAAATGGGTTGGAAAATGATGAGAAAGAGAGAAAATAAAAATTATAGTTTCGTTTCGTTCCTATCCGAAGCGTAACAGAAAATTCCAAAAAAAATAGCAAACAAATTCAAAAAATTAAAAAATACAATTACTGCATTATTTAAAGCCAAAATATGTTGGAAGAGGCTGAGAAAGAGAGAAAATAAAAATTATTGTTCCGTTTCGTTCCCGCCCGATGCGTAATAGAAAATTCCAAAAAAATAACAAAAAAAATTAAAAAAATTAAAAAATACCATTATGAATTCATTTCAAGCCAAAATAGGTTGGAAAATGAGGAGAAAGAGAGAAATAAAAATTATCGTTCCGTTCCGTTCCATTCCTACCCGATGCATAATAGAAAATTCCAAACAAATAGCTAAAAAATTCAAAAAATTCAAAAATACCAATGTGGCTTCATTCCAAGCCAAAATAGGCAGGAAAAGGCTGCGAAAGAGAGAAAATAAAAATTATCCATGTGCTCCATTCTTACTCGAGGCGTGATAGAAAATTCCAAAAAAATGGCAAAAAAATTCAAAAAATTAAAAAATACCACTGTGGCTTCATTATAAGCCAAAATAGGTTTGAAAAGGCTGGGAAAGAGAGAAAATAAAAATTATCGTTTCGTTTCGTTTCGTTCCAACCCGAAGCGTAATAGAAAATTCCATAAAGATAGTAAAAAAATTCAAAAAATAAAAGAAATACCATTATGGTTCATTTCAAGCCAAAATAGGCTGGAAGATGCTGAGAAAGAGAGAAAATAAAAATTCTCGTTCCGTTCCGTTCCTACTCGAAGCGTAATAGAAAATACCATAAAAATAGTAAAAATATTCAAAAAATTAAAAAATACCATTGTGGCTTCATTTAAAGCCAAAATAGGCAGGAAAAGGCTGCGAAAGAGAGAAAATAAAAATTATCCTTCTGTTCCACTCTTACCGGAGGCGTGACAGAAAATTCCAAAAAAATAGCAAAAAAATACAAAAAATTAAAATATACCGTTGTGGCTTCATTATAAGCCAAAATAGGTTTGAAAAGGATGGGAAAGAGAGAAAATAAAAATTATCGTTTCGTTTCGTTCCTACCCGAAGCGTAATAGAAAATTTCATAAAAGTAGTAAAAAAATTCAACAAATAAAAGAAATACCATTATGGTTCGTTTCAAGCCAAAATATGTCGGAAAATGATGAGAAAGATAAAAAATAAAAATTATCGTTCCGTTTCGTTCCTACCAGACGCGTAGTAGAAAATTCCAAAAAAATTTAAAAATACCATTACTGATTCATTTCAAGCCAAAATTGGTTGGAGAAGGATGAGAAAGAGATAAAATAAAAATTATAGTTCCGTTTCGTTCCTGTCCAACGCGTAACAGAAAATTTCAAAAAAAAAAAAATTCAAAAAATTAAAAAATACCATGACTGCCTCATTTCAAGCCAAAATAGGTTGGAAGAGGCTGAGAAAGAGAGAAAATAAAAATTATTATTCCGTTTCGTTCCTGACCGATGCGTAACAGAAAATTCCAAAAAAATAACAAAAAAATTAAAAAATACCATTATGAATTCATTTCAAGCCAAAATATGTTGGAAAAAGATGAGAAAGAGAGAAATAAAAATAATCGTTACGTTTCGTTCCGTTCCTACCCGATGCGTAATAGAAAATTCCAAACAAATAGCTAAAAAATTCAAAAAATTAAAAAATACCATTGTGGCTTCATTTCAAGCCAAAGTAGGCAGGAAAAGGCTGCGAAATAGTGAAAATAAAAATTATCCTTCCATTCCACTCTTACCCGAGGCGTGATAGAAAATTCCAAAAAAATGGCAAAAAAATACCGTTGTGGCTTCATTATAAGCCAAAATAGGTTGGAAAAGGTTGGGAAGGAGAGAAAATAAAAATTATCGTTTTGTTTCGTTCCTACCCGAAACGTAATCGAAAATTTCATAAAATTAGTAAAAAAATTCAACAAATAAAAGAAATACCATTATGGTTCATTTCAAGCCAAAATAGGTCGGAAAATGATGAGAAAGATAGAAAATAAAAATTCTCGTTCCGTTCCGTTCCTACTCGAAGCGTAATAAAAAATACCATAAAAATAGTAAATAAATTCAAAAAATTAAAAAATACCATTGTGGCTTAATTATATGCCAAAATAGGTTTGAAAAGGATGGGAAAGAGAGAAAATAAAAATTATCGTTCTATTTCGTTCCTACCAGACGCATAGTAGAAAATTCCAAAAAAATTTAAAAAATTAAAAATACCATTACTGATTCATTTCAAGCCAAAATTGGTTGGAGAAGGATGAGAAAGAGATAAAATAAAAATTATAGTTCCGTTTCGTTCCTGTCCAACGCGTAACAGAAAATTTCAAAAAAAATAGAAAAAAATTAAAAAAATTAAAAAATACCATCACTGCCTCATTTCAAGCCAAAATAGGTTGGAAGAGGCTGAGAAAGAGAGAAAATAAAAGTTATTGTTCCGTTTCGTTCCTGACCGATGCGTAATAGAAAATTCCAAAAAAATAACAAAAAAATTCAAAAAATTAAAAAATACCATTATGAATTCATTTCAAGCCAAAATAGGTTGGAAAAAGATGAGAAAGAGAGAAATAAAAATTATCGTTACGTTTCGTTCCGTTCCTACCCGACGCGTAATAGAAAATTCAAAACAAATAGCCAAAAAATTCAAAAATACCATTGTGGCTTCATTTCAAGCCAAAATAGGAAGGAAAAGGCTGCGAAAGAGTGAAAATAAAAATTATCCTTCCGTTCCACTCTTACCCGAGGCGAGATAGAAAATTCCAAAAAAATGGCAAAAAAAAAACAAAAAATTAAAAAATACCGTTGTGGTTTCATTATAAGCCAAAATAGGTTTGAAAATGATGGGAAAGAGAGAAAATAAAAATTATCGTTTCGTTTCGTTCCTACCCGAAGCGTAATAGAAAATTTCATAAAATTAGTAAAAAAGTTCAACAAATAAAAGAAATACCATTATGGTTCATTTCAAGCCAAAATAGGTCAGAAAATGATGAGAAAGATAGAAAATAAAAATTATCGTTCCGTTTCGTTCCTGCCAGACGCGTAGTAGAAAATTCCAAAAAAATTTAAAAAATTTAAAAATACCATTACTGATTCATTTCAAGCCAAAATTGGTTGGAGGAGGATGAGAAAGAGATAAAATAAAAATTTTCGTTCCGTTCCGTTCCCACACGATCCATAATGGAAAATTCCAAAAAAATTGCAAAAAAATTAAAAATATTAAAAAAAATACCATTATGGCTTCATTTCAATCCAAAATAAGTTGGAAAAGGCTGAGAAAGAGAGAAATTAAAAATTATCTTTCCGTTTCGTTCCTACCCGATGCGTAATAGAAAATTCCATAAAAATAACAAAAAAATTAAAAAAAATACCTTTACGGATTCATTTCAAGCCAAAATAGGTTGGAAAATGATAAGAAAGTGAGAAAATAAAAATTACCGTTCCGTTCCGTTCCGTTACTACCCGAAGCATAATAGAAAATTCCAAAAAAATAGCAACAAAAATTAAAAAAATTAAAAGATACCATTATGGCTTCATTTCAAGCTTTTTGGCTGGTGAAGTCCGAGAGAGAGCGAAAATAAAAATTATCGTTCTGTTCCGTTCCCACACGATGCAGAATGGAAAATTCCAAAAAAATTGCAAAAAAATTAAAAATATTAAAAAAAATACCATTATGGCTTCATTTCAATCCAAAATAGGTTGGAAAAGGCTGAGAAAGAGAGAAAATAAAAATTATCTTTCCGTTTCGTTCCTACCCGATGCGTAATCGAAAATTCCATAAAAATAACAAATAAATTAAAATAAATACCTTTACGGATTCATTTCAAGCCAAAATAGGTTGGAAAATGATGAGAAAGTGAGAAAATAAAAATTACCGTTCCGTTCCTACCCGATGCATAATAGAAAATTCCAAAGAAATAGCAAAAAAATTAAACATATTAAAAAAAATCATTATGGCATCATTTCAAGCCAAAATAGGTTGGAAAATGCTGAGAAAGAGAAAAAATAAAAATTATCGTTCTATTTCGTTCCTACAAGATGCGTAATAAAAAATTCCAAAAAAATAACAAAAAAATTTAAAAAATACCGTTATGAATTCATTTCAAGCCAAAATAGGTTGGAAAAGGATGGGAATGAGAGAAAATAAAAATTATCGTTCCGTTTCGTTCCTACCCGATGCGAAATAGAAAATGCCAAAAAAATAACGAAAAAATTCAAAAAACTAAAAAATACCAATATACATTTCTAGCCAAAATAGGTTGGAAACGTACGAGAAAGAGAGATAAAAATTATCGTTTCGTTCCTTTCCTACCCGACGCGTAATAGGAAATTCCAAAAAAATAGAAAAAAACTCAAAAAATTAAATATACCATTGTGGCTTCATTACAAGCCAAAATAGGTTGGAGAAAACCAAGAAAGAGAGAAAATAAAAATTCTCGTTCCGTTCCGTTCCTAACCGAAGCGTAATAGAAAATACCATAAAAATAGTAAAAAAATTCTAAAAATTAAAAAATACCATTATGGCTTCATTTTAAGCCAAAATAGGTTGGAAAATGATGAGAAAGATAGAAAATAAAAATTATTGTTCCGTTTCGTTCCTGCCAGACGCGTAGTAGAAAATTTAAAAAAAATTTAAAAAATTTAAAAATACCATTACTGATTCATTTCAAGCCAAAATTGGTTGGAGAAGGATGAGAAAGACATAAAATAAAAATTATAGTTCCTTTTCGTTCCTGTCCGACGTATAACAGAAAATTTCAAAAAAAAATAGAAAAAAAATTCAAAAAATTAAAAAACACCTTTACTGCCTCATTTCAAGCCAAAATAGGCTGGAAGAAGCTAATAAAGAGAGAAAATAAAAATTATTTTTCCGTTTCGTTCCTACACGACGCGTAATAGAAAATTCCAAAAAAATAACAAAAAAATTAAAAAAATTAAAAAATACCAATATGAATTCATTTCAAGCCAAAATAGGTTGAAAATGATGAGAAAGAGAGAAATAAAAATTATCTTTCCGTTTCGTTCCGTTCCTACCCGATGCGTAATAGAAAATTCCAAAAAAATAGCAAAAAAATTAAAAAAATTAAAAGATACCATTATGGCTTCATTACAAGCATTTTGGTTGGTAAAGTCCGAGAGAGAGCGAAAATAAAAATTATCGTTCCGTTCCATTCCCACACGATGCATAATGGAAAATTCCAAAAAAATTGCAAAAAAATTAAAAATATTAAAAAAATACCATTATGGCTTCATTTCAATCCAAAATAGGTTGGAAGATACTGAGAAAGAGAGAAAATAAAAATTATCGTTCCGTTCCGTTCCTAACCGAAGCGTAATAGAAAATACCATAAAAATAGTAAAAAAATTCTAAAAATTAAAAAATACCATTATGGCTTCATTTTAAGCCAAAATAGGTTGGAAAATGATGAGAAAGATAGAAAATAAAAATTATTGTTCCGTTTCGTTCTTGCCAGACGCGTAGTAGAAAATTTAAAAAAAATTTAAAAAATTTAAAAATACCATTACTGATTCATTTCAAGCCAAAATTGGTTGGAGAAGGATGAGAAAGACATAAAATAAAAATTATAGTTCCTTTTCGTTCCTGTTCGACGTATAACAGAAAATTTCAAAAAAAATTGAAAAAAAATTCAAAAAATTAAAAAACACCTTTACTGCCTCATTTCAAGCCAAAATAGGCTGGAAGAAGCTAATAAAGAGAGAAAATAAAAATTATTTTTCCGTTTCGTTCCTACACGATGCGTAATAGAAAATTCCAAAAAAATAACAAAAAAATTAAAAAAAATTAAAAAATACCAATATGAATTCATTTCAAGCCAAAATAGGTTGAAAATGATGAGAAAGAGAGAAATAAAAATTATCTTTCCGTTTCGTTCCGTTCCTACCCGATGCGTAATAGAAAATTCCAAAAAAATAGCAAAAAAATTAAAAAAATTAAAAGATACCATTATGGCTTCATTACAAGCATTTTGGTTGGTAAAGTCCGAGAGAGAGCGAAAATAAAAATTATCGTTCCGTTCCGTTCCCACACGATCCATAATGGAAAATTCCAAAAAAATTGCAAAAAAATTAAAAATATTAAAAAAAAATACCATTATGGCTTCATTTCAATCCAAAATAAGTTGGAAAAGGCTGAGAAAGAGAGAAAATAAAAATTATCTTTCCGTTTCGTTCCTACCCGATGCGTAATAGAAAATTCCATAAAAATAACAAAAAAATTAAAAAAAATACCTTTACGGATTCATTTCAAGCCAAAATAGGTTGGAAAATGATGAGAAAGTGAGAAAATAAAAATTACCGTTCCGTTACTACCCGAAGCATAATAGAAAATTCCAAAAAAATAGCAAAAAAATTAAAAAAATTAAAAGATACCATTATGGCTTCATTTCAAGCTTTTTGGTTGGTGATGTCCGAGAGAGAGCGAAAATAAAAATTTTCGTTCTGTTCCGTTCCCACACGATGCACAATGGAAAATTCCAAAAAAATTGCAAAAAAAATAAAAATATTAAAAAAATACCATTATGGCTTCATTTCAATCCAAAATATGTTGGAAAAGGCTGAGAAAGAGAGAAAATAAAAATTATCTTTCCGTTTCGTTCCTACCCGATGCGTAATCGAAAATTCCATAAAAATAACAAATAAATTAAAATAAATACCTTTACGGATTCATTTCAAGCCAAAATAGGTTGGAAAATGATGAGAAAGTGAGAAAATAAAAATTACCGTTCCGTTCCTAACCGATGCATAATAGAAAATTCCAAAGAAATAGCAAAAAAATTAAACATATTAAAAAAAATCATTATGGCATCATTTCAAGCCAAAATAGGTTGGAAAATGCTGAGAAAGAGAAAAAATAAAAATTATCGTTCTATTTCGTTCCTACAAGATGCGTAATAAAAAATTCCAAAAAAATAACAAAAAAATTTAAAAAATACCGTTATGAATTCATTTCAAGCCAAAATAGGTTGGAAAAGGATGGGAATGAGAGAAAATAAAAATTATCGTTCCGTTTCGTTCCTACCCGATGCGAAATAGAAAATGCCAAAAAAATAACGAAAAAATTCAAAAAACTAAAAAATACCAATATACATTTCTAGCCAAAATAGGTTGGAAACGTACGAGAAAGAGAGAAATAAAAATTATCGTTTCGTTCCTTTCCTACCCGACGCGTAATAGGAAATTCCAAAAAAATAGAAAAAAACTCAAAAAATTAAATATACCATTGTGGCTTCATTACAAGCCAAAATAGGTTGGAAAAAACCAAGAAAGAGAGAAAATAAAAATTCTCGTTCCGTTCCGTTCCTAACCGAAGCGTAATAGAAAATACCATAAAAATAGTAAAAAAATTCTAAAAATTAAAAAATACCATTATGGGTTCATTTTAAGCCAAAATAGGTTGGAAAATGATGAGAAAGATAGAAAATAAAAATTATTGTTCCGTTTCGTTCCTGCCAGACGCGTAGTAGAAAATTTAAAAAAAATTTAAAAAATTTAAAAATACCATTACTGATTCATTTGAAGCCAAAATTGGTTGGAGAAGGATGAGAAAGACATAAAATAAAAATTATAGTTCCTTTTCGTTCCTGTCCGACGTATAACAGAAAATTTCAAAAAAAATAGAAAAAAAATTCAAAAAATTAAAAAACACCTTTACTGCCTCATTTCAAGCCAAAATAGGCTGGAAGAAGCTAATAAAGAGAGAAAATAAAAATTATTTTTCCTTTTCGTTCCTACACGATGCGTAATAGAAAATTCCAAAAAAATAACAAAAAAATTAAAAAATACCAATATGAATTCATTTCAAGCCAAAATAGGTTGAAAATGATGAGAAAGAGAGAAATAAAAATTATCTTTCCGTTTCGTTCCGTTCCTACCCGATGCGTAATAGAAAATTCCAAAAAAATAGCAAAAAAATTAAAAAAATTAAAAGATACCATTATGGCTTCATTACAAGCATTTTGGTTGGTAAAGTCCGAGAGAGAGCGAAAATAAAAATTATCGTTCCGTTCCGTTCCCACATGATCCATAATGGAAAATTCCAAAAAAATTGCAAAAAAATTAAAAATATTAAAAAAAATACCATTATGGCTTCATTTCAATCCAAAATAAGTTGGAAAAGGCTGAGAAAGAGAGAAAATAAAAATTATCTTTCCGTTTCGTTCCTACCCGATGCGTAATAGAAAATTCCATAAAAATAACAAAAAAATTAAAAAAAATACCTTTACGGATTCATTTCAAGCCAAAATAGGTTGGAAAATGATGAGAAAGTGAGAAAATAAAAATTACCGTTCCGTTCCGTTCCGTTACTACCCGAAGCATAATAGAAAATTCCAAAAAAATAGCAAAAAAATTAAAAAAATTAAAAGATACCATTATGGCTTCATTTCAAGCTTTTTGGTTGGTGATGTCCGAGAGAGAGCGAAAATAAAAATTATTGTTCTGTTCCGTTCCCACACGATGCACAATGGAAAATTCCAAAAAAATTGCAAAAAAAATAAAAATATTAAAAAAATACCATTATGGCTTCATTTCAATCCAAAATATGTTGGAAAAGGCTGAGAAAGAGAGAAAATAAAAATTATCTTTCCGTTTCGTTCCTACCCGATGCGTAATCGAAAATTCCATAAAAATAACAAATAAATTAAAATAAATACCTTTACGGATTCATTTCAAGCCAAAATAGGTTGGAAAATGATGAGAAAGTGAGAAAATAAAAATTACCGTTTCGTTCCTACCCGATGCATAATAGAAAATTCCAAAGAAATAGCAAAAAAATTAAACATATTAAAAAAAATCATTATGGCATCATTTCAAGCCAAAATAGGTTGGAAAATGCTGAGAAAGAGAAAAAATAAAAATTATCGTTCTATTTCGTTCCTACAAGATGCGTAATAAAAAATTCCAAAAAAATAACAAAAAAATTTAAAAAATACCGTTATGAATTCATTTCAAGCCAAAATAGGTTGGAAAAGGATGGGAATGAGAGAAAATAAAAATTATCGTTCCGTTTCGTTCCTACCCGATGCGAAATAGAAAATGCCAAAAAAATAACGAAAAAATTCAAAAAACTAAAAAATACCAATATACATTTCTAGCCAAAATAGGTTGGAAACGTACGAGAAAGAGAGAAATAAAAATTATCGTTTCGTTCCTTTCCTACCCGACGCGTAATAGGAAATTCCAAAAAAATAGAAAAAAACTCAAAAAATTAAATATACCATTGTGGCTTCATTACAAGCCAAAATAGGTTGGAAAAAACCAAGAAAGAGAGAAAATAAAAATTCTCGTTCCGTTCCGTTCCTAACCGAAGCGTAATAGAAAATACCATAAAAATAGTAAAAAAATTCTAAAAATTAAAAAATACCATTATGGGTTCATTTTAAGCCAAAATAGGTTGGAAAATGATGAGAAAGATAGAAAATAAAAATTATTGTTCCGTTTCGTTCCTGCCAGACGCGTAGTAGAAAATTTAAAAAAAATTTAAAAAATTTAAAAATACCATTACTGATTCATTTGAAGCCAAAATTGGTTGGAGAAGGATGAGAAAGACATAAAATAAAAATTATAGTTCCTTTTCGTTCCTGTCCGACGTATAACAGAAAATTTCAAAAAAAATAGAAAAAAAATTCAAAAAATTAAAAAACACCTTTACTGCCTCATTTCAAGCCAAAATAGGCTGGAAGAAGCTAATAAAGAGAGAAAATAAAAATTATTTTTCCTTTTCGTTCCTACACGATGCGTAATAGAAAATTCCAAAAAAATAACAAAAAAATTAAAAAATACCAATATGAATTCATTTCAAGCCAAAATAGGTTGAAAATGATGAGAAAGAGAGAAATAAAAATTATCTTTCCGTTTCGTTCCGTTCCTACCCGATGCGTAATAGAAAATTCCAAAAAAATAGCAAAAAAATTAAAAAAATTAAAAGATACCATTATGGCTTCATTACAAGCATTTTGGTTGGTAAAGTCCGAGAGAGAGCGAAAATAAAAATTATCGTTCCGTTCCGTTCCCACACGATGCATAATGGAAAATTCCAAAAAAATTGCAAAAAAATTAAAAATATTAAAAAAATACCATTATGGCTTCATTTCAATCCAAAATAGGTTGGAAGATACTGAGAAAGAGAGAAAATAAAAATTATCGTTCCGTTTCATTCCTACCCGGTGCGTAATCGAAAATTCCATAAAAATAACAAAAAAATTTAAAAAATACCGTTATGAATTCATTTCAAGCCAAAATAGGTTGGAAAAGGATGGGAATGAGAGAAAATAAAAATTATCGTTCTGTTTCATTCCTACCCGATGCGAAATAGAAAATGCCAAAAAAATAACGAAAAAATTCAAAAAACTAAAAAATACCAATATACATTTCTAGCCAAAATAGGTTGGAAACGTACGAGAAAGAGAGAAATAAAATTTATCGTTTCGTTCCTTTCCTACCCGACGCGTAATAGGAAATTCCAAAAAAATAGAAAAAAACTCAAAAAATTAAATATACCATTGTGGCTTCATTACAAGCCAAAATAGGTTGGAGAAAACCAAGAAAGAGAGAAAATAAAAATTCTCGTTCCGTTCCGTTCCTAACCGAAGCGTAATAGAAAATACCATAAAAATAGTAAAAAAATTCTAAAAATTAAAAAATACCATTATGGCTTCATTTTAAGCCAAAATAGGTTGGAAAATGATGAGAAAGATTGAAAATAAAAATTATTGTTCCGTTTCGTTCCTGCCAGACGCGTAGTAGAAAATTTAAAAAAATTTAAAAACTTTAAAAATACCATTACTGATTCATTTCAAGCCAAAATTGGTTGGAGAAGGATGAGAAAGACATAAAATAAAAATTATAGTTCCTTTTCGTTCCTGTCCGACGTATAACAGAAAATTTCAAAAAAAATAGAAAAAAAATTCAAAAAATTAAAAAACACCTTTACTGCCTCATTTCAAGCCAAAATAGGCTGGAAGAAGATAATAAAGAGAGAAAATAAAAATTATTTTTCCGTTTCGTTCCTACACGATGCGTAATAGAAAATTCCAAAAAAATAACAAAAAAATTAAAAAAATTAAAAAATACCAATATGAATTCATTTCAAGCCAAAATAGGTTGAAAATGATGAGAAAGAGAGAAATAAAAATTATCTTTCCGTTTCGTTCCGTTCCTACCCGATGCGTAATAGAAAATTCCAAAAAAATTAAAAAAATTAAAAGATACCATTATGGCTTCATTACAAGCTTTTTGGTTGGTAAAGTCCGAGAGAGAGCGAAAATAAAAATTATCGTTCCGTTCCGTTCCCACACGATGCATAATGGAAAATTCCAAAAAAATTGCAAAAAAATTAAAAATATTAAAAAAAATACCATTATGGCTTCATTTCAATCCAAAATAGGTTGGAAGATACTGAGAAAGAGAGAAAATAAAAATTATCGTTCTGTTTCATTCCTACCCGATGCGTAATCGAAAAATCCATAAAAATAACAAAAAAATTTAAAAAAATACCTTTACGGATTCATTTCAAGCAAAAATAGGTTGGAAAATGATGAGAAAGTGAGAAAATAAAAATTATCGTTTCGTTTCGTTTCGTTCCAACCCAAAGCGTAATAGAAAATTCCTTAAAGATAGTAAAAAAATTCAAAAAATAAAAGAAATACCATTATGGTTCATTTCAAGCCAAAATAGGCTGGAAGATGCTGAGAAAGAGAGAAAATAAAAATTCTCGTTCCGTTCCGTTCCTACTCGAAGCGTAATAGAAAATATCATAAAAATAGTAAAAATATTCAAAAAATTAAAAAATACCATTGTGGCTTCATTTCAAGCCAAAATAGGCAGGAAAAGGCTGCGAAAGAGAGAAAATAAAAATTATCCTTCTATTCCACTCTTACCGGAGGCGTGACAGAAAATTCCAAAAAAATAGCAAAAAAATACAAAAAATTAAAAAATACCGTTGTGGCTTCATTATAAGCCAAAATAGGTTTGAAAAGGATGGGAAAGAGAGAAAATAAAAATTATCGTTTCGTTTCGTTCCTACCCGAAGCGTAATAGAAAATTTCATAAAAGTAGTAAAAAAATTCAACAAATAAAAGAAATACCATTATGGTTCTTTTCAAGCCAAAATATGTCGGAAAATGATGAGAAAGATAAAAAATAAAAATTATCGTTCTGTTTCGTTCCTACCAGACGCGTAGTAGAAAATTCCAAAAAAATTTAAAAATACCATTACTGATTCATTTCAAGCCAAAATTGGTTGGAGAAGGATGAGAAAGAGATAAAATAAAAATTATAGTTCCGTTTCGTTCCTGTCCAACGCGTAACAGAAAATTTCAAAAAAAATAGAAAAAAATTCAAAAAATTAAAAAATACAATTACTGCCTCATTTCATGCCAAAATAAGTTGGAAGAGGCTGAGAAAGAGAGAAAATATAAATTATTGTTCCGTTTCGTTCCTGCCCGATGCTTAATAGAAAATTTGAAAAAAATAACAAAAAAATTCAAAAATACCATTATGAATTCATTTCAATCCAAAATAGGTTGGAAAAGGCTGAGAAAGAGAGAAAATA
Source organism: Quercus parvula (assembly GCA_030820535.1). Taxonomy (NCBI): domain Eukaryota; kingdom Viridiplantae; phylum Streptophyta; class Magnoliopsida; order Fagales; family Fagaceae; genus Quercus; species Quercus parvula. The sequence continues at coordinate 18,399,319 of JAUAME010000008.1, forward strand.
AAATTATCGTTCCGTTTCGTTCCTACCTGACGCGTAATCAAAAATTCCATAAAAATAACAAAAAAATTAAAAAAATACCATTTCGGATTTATTTCAAGCCAAAATACGTTGGAAAACGATGAGAAATAGAGAAAATAGAAATTATTGTTCCGTTCTGTTCGTACCCGATGCATAATGGAAAATTCCAAAGAAATAGCAAAAAAATAAAAAATATTAAAAAAAATCATTATGGCGTCATTTCAAGCCAAAATTGGTTGGAAAATGCTGAGAAAGAGAGAAAATAAAAATTATCGTTTCGTTTCGTTCCTATCTGATGCGTAATAGAAAATTCCAAAAAAATAACAAAAAAAATTTAAAAAATACCATTATGAATACATTTCAAGCCAAAATAGTTTGGAAAAGGATGGGAATGAGAGAAAATAAAAATTATCATTCCGTTTCGTTCCAACCCGATGCGTAATAGAAAATGCCAAAAGAATAACGAAAAATTCAAAAAATTAAAAAAATACCAATATGAATACATTTCTAGCCAAAATAGGTTCGAAACGTAGGAGAAAGAGAGAAATAAAAATTATCGTTTCGTTCCTTTCCTACCCGACGCATTATAGAAAATTCCAAAAAAATAGAAAAAAATTAAAAAAAATTAAAAAATACCATTGTGGCTTCATTACAAGCCAAAATAGGTTCGAGAAAGAGAGAAAATAAGAATTTTTGTTCCGTTCCGTTCCTACCCGAAGCGTAATAGGAAATACCATAAAAATAGTAAAAAAATTCAAAAAATCAAAAAATACCATTATGTCTTCATTTTAAGCCAAAATATGTTGGAAAATGATGAGAAAGATAGAAAATAAAAATTATCATTCCGTTCCGTTCCTACCCGATGCATAATGGAAAATTCCAAAAAATAGCAAAAAAATTAAAAAAATTAAAAAAAATCATTATGGTGTCATTTCAAGCCAAAATAGGTTGGAAAATGCTGAGAAAGGGAGAAAATAAAAATTATCGTTCCATTTCGTTCCTACCCGATGCGTAATAGAAAATTCCAAAAAAATAACAAAAAAAATTTAAAAAATACCATTACGAATACATTTCAAGCCAAAATAGTTTGGAAAAGGATGGGAATGAGAGAAAATAAAAATTATCATTCCGTTTCGTTCCAACCCGATGCGTAATAGAAAATGCCAAAAGAATAACGAAAAATTCAAAAAATTAAAAAAATACCAATATGAATACATTTCTAGCCAAAATAGGTTCGAAACGTAGGAGAAAGAGAGAAATAAAAATTATCGTTTCGTTCCTTTCCTACCCAACGCGTAATAGAAAATTCCAAAAAAATTCAAAAAATTAAAAAATACCATTGTGGCTTCATTACAAGCCAAAATAGGTTGGAGAAAGCCAAGAAAGAGAGAAAATAGAAATTCTCGTTCCGTTCCGTTCCTACTCGAAGCGTAATAGAAAATATCATAAAAATAGTAAAAATATTCAAAAAATTAAAAAATACCATTGTGGCTTCATTTCAAGCCAAAATAGGCAGGAAAAGGCTGCGAAAGAGAGAAAATAAAAATTATCCTTCTATTCCACTCTTACCGGAGGCGTGACAGAAAATTCCAAAAAAATAGCAAAAAAATACAAAAAATTAAAAAATACCGTTGTGGCTTCATTATAAGCCAAAATAGGTTTGAAAAGGATGGGAAAGAGAGAAAATAAAAATTATCGTTTCGTTTCGTTCCTACCCGAAGCGTAATAGAAAATTTCATAAAAGTAGTAAAAAAATTCAACAAATAAAAGAAATACCATTATGGTTCTTTTCAAGCCAAAATATGTCGGAAAATGATGAGAAAGATAAAAAATAAAAATTATCGTTCTGTTTCGTTCCTACCAGACGCGTAGTAGAAAATTCCAAAAAAATTTAAAAATACCATTACTGATTCATTTCAAGCCAAAATTGGTTGGAGAAGGATGAGAAAGAGATAAAATAAAAATTATAGTTCCGTTTCGTTCCTGTCCAACAAGTAACAGAAAATTTCAAAAAAAAAAAAATTCAAAAAATTAAAAAATACCATTACGGCCTCATTTCAAGCCAAAATAGGTTGGAAGAGGCTGAGAAAGAGAGAAAATAAAAATTATTATTCCGTTTCGTTCCTGACCGATGCGTAACAGAAAATTCCAAAAAAATAACAAAAAAATTAAAAAATACCATTATGAATTCATTTCAAGCCAAAATAGGTTGGAAAAAGATGAGAAAGAGAGAAATAAAAATAATCGTTACGTTTCGTTCCGTTCCTACCCGATGCGTAATAGAAAATTCCAAACAAATAGCTAAAAAATTCAAAAAATTAAAAAATACCATTGTGGCTTCATTTCAAGCCAAAGTAGGCAGGAAAAGGCTGCGAAATAGTGAAAATAAAAATTATCCTTCCGTTCCACTCTTACCCGAGGCGTGATAGAAAATTCCAAAAAAATGGCAAAAAAATACCGTTGTGGCTTCATTATAAGCCAAAATAGGTTGGAAAAGGTTGGGAAGGAGAGAAAATAAAAATTATCGTTTTGTTTCGTTCCTACCCGAAACGTAATCGAAAATTTCATAAAATTAGTAAAAAAATTCAACAAATAAAAGAAATACCATTATGGTTCATTTCAAGCCAAAATAGGTCGGAAAATGATGAGAAAGATAGAAAATAAAAATTCTCGTTCCGTTCCGTTCCTACTCGAAGCGTAATAAAAAATACCATAAAAATAGTAAATAAATTCAAAAAATTAAAAAATACCATTGTGGCTTAATTATATGCCAAAATAGGTTTGAAAAGGATGGGAAAGAGAGAAAATAAAAATTATCGTTCTATTTCGTTCCTACCAGACGCATAGTAGAAAATTCCAAAAAAATTTAAAAAATTAAAAATACCATTACTGATTCATTTCAAGCCAAAATTGGTTGGAGAAGGATGAGAAAGAGATAAAATAAAAATTATAGTTCCGTTTCGTTCCTGTCCAACGCGTAACAGAAAATTTCAAAAAAAATAGAAAAAAATTCAAAAAATTAAAAAATACCATCACTGCCTCATTTCAAGCCAAAATAGGTTGGAAGAGGCTGAGAAAGAGAGAAAATAAAAATTATTGTTCCGTTTCGTTCCTGACCGATGCGTAATAGAAAATTCCAAAAAAATAACAAAAAAATTCAAAAAATTAAAAAATACCATTATGAATTCATTTCAAGCCAAAATAGGTTGGAAAAAGATGAGAAAGAGAGAAATAAAAATTATCGTTACGTTTCGTTCCGTTCCTACCCGACGCGTAATAGAAAATTCAAAACAAATAGCCAAAAAATTCAAAAATACCATTGTGGCTTCATTTCAAGCCAAAATAGGAAGGAAAAGGCTGCGAAAGAGTGAAAATAAAAATTATCCTTCCGTTCCACTCTTACCCGAGGCGAGATAGAAAATTCCAAAAAAATGGCAAAAAAAAAAACAAAAAATTAAAAAATACCGTTGTGGCTTCATTATAAGCCAAAATAGGTTTGAAAATGATGGGAAAGAGAGAAAATAAAAATTATCGTTTCGTTTCGTTCCTACCCGAAGCGTAATAGAAAATTTCATAAAATTAGTAAAAAAGTTCAACAAATAAAAGAAATACCATTATGGTTCATTTCAAGCCAAAATAGGTCAGAAAATGATGAGAAAGATAGAAAATAAAAATTATCGTTCCGTTTCGTTCCTGCCAGACGCGTAGTAGAAAATTCCAAAAAAATTTAAAAAATTTAAAAATACCATTACTGATTCATTTCAAGCCAAAATTGGTTGGAGGAGGATGAGAAAGAGATAAAATAAAAATTTTCGTTCCGTTCCGTTCCCACACGATCCATAATGGAAAATTGCAAAAAAATTGCAAAAAAATTAAAAATATTAAAAAAAATACCATTATGGCTTCATTTCAATCCAAAATAAGTTGGAAAAAGCTGAGAAAGAGAGAAAATAAAAATTATCTTTCCGTTTCGTTCCTACCCGATGCGTAATAGAAAATTCCATAAAAATAACAAAAAAATTAAAAAAAATACCTTTACGGATTCATTTCAAGCCAAAATAGGTTGGAAAATGATAAGAAAGTGAGAAAATAAAAATTACCGTTCCGTTCCGTTCCGTTACTACCCGAAGCATAATAGAAAATTCCAAAAAAATAGCAAAAAAATTAAAAAAATTAAAAGATACCATTATGGCTTCATTTCAAGCTTTTTGGTTGGTGAAGTCCGAGAGAGAGCGAAAATAAAAATTATCGTTCTGTTCCGTTCCCACACGATGCATAATGGAAAATTCCAAAAAAATTGCAAAAAAATTAAAAATATTAAAAAAATACCATTATGGCTTCATTTCAATCCAAAATAGGTTGGAAAAGGCTGAGAAAGAGAGAAAATAAAAATTATCTTTCCGTTTCGTTCCTACCCGATGCGTAATCGAAAATTCCATAAAAATAACAAAAAAATTAAAATAAATACCTTTACGGATTCATTTCAAGCCAAAATAGGTTGGAAAATGATGAGAAAGTGAGAAAATAAAAATTACCGTTCCGTTCCTACCCGATGCATAATAGAAAATTCCAAAGAAATAGCAAAAAAATTAAACATATTAAAAAAAATCATTATGGCATCATTTCAAGCCAAAATAGGTTGGAAAATGCTGAGAAAGAGAAAAAATAAAAATTATCGTTCTATTTCGTTCCTACAAGATGCGTAATAAAAAATTCCAAAAAAATAACAAAAAAATTTAAAAAATACCGTTATGAATTCATTTCAAGCCAAAATAGGTTGGAAAAGGATGGGAATGAGAGAAAATAAAAATTATCGTTCCGTTTCGTTCCTACCCGATGCGAAATAGAAAATGCCAAAAAAATAACGAAAAAATTCAAAAAATTAAAAAATACCAATATGAATACATTTCTATCCAAAATAGGTTGGAAACGTATGGGAAAGAGAGAAATAAAAATTATCGTTTCGTTCCTTTCCTACCCAACGCGTAATAGAAAATTCCAAAAAAATTCAAAAAATTAAAAAATACCATTGTGGCTTCATTACAAGCCAAAATAGGTTGGAGAAAGCCAAGAAAGAGAGAAAATAGAAATTCTCGTTCCGTTCCGTTCCTACCCGAAACGTAATAGAAAATACCATAAAAATAGTAAAAAAATTAAAAAATACCATCATGGCTTCATTTTAAGCCAAAATAGGTTGGAGAATGATGAGAAAGATAGAAAATAAAAATTATCGTTCCGTTTCGTTCCTACCAGACGCGTAGTAGAAAATTCCAAAAAAATTAAAAAAATTAAAAAATACCATTACTGATTCATTTCAAGCCAAAATTGATTGGAGAAGGATGAGAAAGAGAGAAACTAAAATTATAGTTCTGTTTCGTTCCTATCCGACGCGTAAGAGAAAATTCCAAAAAAAATAGCAAAAAAATTCAAAAAATTAAAAAATACAATTACTGCCTCATTTCATGCCAAAATAAGTTGGAAGAGGCTGAGAAAGAGAGAAAATATAAATTATTGTTCCGTTTCGTTCCTGCCCGATGCTTAATAGAAAATTTGAAAAAAATAACAAAAAAATTCAAAAATACCATTATGAATTCATTTCAATCCAAAATAGGTTGGAAAAGGCTGAGAAAGAGAGAAAATAAAATTATCGTTCCGTTTCGTTCCTACCTGACGTGTAATCAAAAATTCCATAAAAATAACAAAAAAATTAAAAAAATACCATTTCGGATTTATTTCAAGCCAAAATACGTTGGAAAACGATGAGAAAGAGAGAAAATAGAAATTATTGTTCCGTTCCGTTCGTACCCGATGCATAATGGAAAATTCCAAAGAAATAGCAAAAAAATAAAAAATATTAAAAAAAATCATTATGGCGTCATTTCAAGCCAAAATTGGTTGGAAAATGCTGAGAAAGAGAGAAAATAAAAATTATCGTTTCGTTTCGTTCCTATCTGATGCGTAATAGAAAATTCCAAAAAAATAACAAAAAAAATTTAAAAAATACCATTATGAATACATTTCAAGCCAAAATAGTTTGGAAAATGATGGGAATGAGAGAAAATAAAAATTATCATTCCGTTTCGTTCCAACCCGATGCGTAATAGAAAATGCCAAAAGAATAACGAAAAATTCAAAAAATTAAAAAAATACCAATATGAATACATTTCTAGCCAAAATAGGTTCGAAACGTAGGAGAAAGAGAGAAATAAAAATTATCGTTTCGTTCCTTTCCTACCCGACGCATTATAGAAAATTCCAAAAAAATAGAAAAAAATTAAAAAAAAATTAAAAAATACCATTGTGGCTTCATTACAAGCCAAAATAGGTTCGAGAAAGAGAGAAAATAAGAATTTTTGTTACGTTCCGTTCCTACCCGAAGCGTAATAGGAAATACCATAAAAATAGTAAAAAAATTCAAAAAATCAAAAAATACCATTATGTCTTCATTTTAAGCCAAAATATGTTGGAAAATGATGAGAAAGATAGAAAATAAAAATTATCATTCCGTTCCGTTCCTACCCGATGCATAATGGAAAATTCCAAAAAATAGCAAAAAAATTAAAAATATTAAAAAAAATCATTATGGTGTCATTTCAAGCCAAAATAGGTTGGAAAATGCTGAGAAAGGGAGAAAATAAAAATTATCGTTCCATTTCGTTCATACCCGATGCGTAATAGAAAATTCCAAAAAAATAACAAAAAAAATTTAAAAAATACCATTACGAATACATTTCAAGCCAAAATAGTTTGGAAAAGGATGGGAATGAGAGAAAATAAAAATTATCATTCCGTTTCGTTCCAACCCGATGCGTAATAGAAAATGCCAAAAGAATAACGAAAAATTCAAAAAATTAAAAAAATACCAATATGAATACATTTCTAGCCAAAATAGGTTCGAAACGTAGGAGAAAGAGAGAAATAAAAATTATCGTTTCGTTCCTTTCCTACCCGACGCATTATAGAAAATTCCAAAAAAATTGAAAAAAATTCAAAAAATTAAAAAATACCATTGTGGCTTCATTACAAGCCAAAATAGGTTTGAGAAAGAGGGAAAATAAGAATTTTTGTTCCGTTCCGTTCCTACCCGAAGCGTAATAGGAAATACCATAAAAATAGTAAAAAAATTCAAAAAATAAAAAAATACCATTATGTCTTCATTTTCAGCCAAAATATGTTGGAAAATGATGAGAAAGATAGAAAATAAAAATTATCATTCCGTTCCGTTCCTACCCGATGCATAATGGAAAAGTCCAAAAAATAGCAAAAAAACTAAAATATTAAAAAAAATCATTATGGTGTCATTTCAAGCCAAAATAGGTTGGAAAATGCTGAGAAAGGGAGAAAATAAAAATTATCGTTCCATTTCGTTCCTACCCAATGCGTAATAGAAAATTCCAAAAAAATAACAAAAAAAATTTAAAAAATACCATTACGAATACATTTCAAGCCAAAATAGTTTGGAAAAGGATGGGAATGAGAGAAAATAAAAATTATCATTCCGTTTCGTTCCAACCCGATGCGTAATAGAAAATGCCAAAAGAATAACGAAAAATTCAAAAAATTAAAAAAATACCAATATGAATACATTTCTAGCCAAAATAGGTTCGAAACGTAGGAGAAAGAGAGAAATAAAAATTATCGTTTCGTTCCTTTCCTACCCGACGCATTATAGAAAATTCCAAAAAAATTCAAAAAATTAAAAAATACCATTGTGGCTTCATTACAAGCCAAAATAGGTTTGAGAAAGAGGGAAAATAAGAATTTTTGTCCCGTTCCGTTCCTACCCGAAGCGTAATAGGAAATACCATAAAAATAGTAAAAAAATTCAAAAAATCAAAAAATACCATTATGTCTTCATTTTCAGCCAAAATATGTTGGAAAATGATGAGAAAGATAGAAAATAAAAATTATCATTCCGTTCCGTTCCTACCCGATGCATAATGGAAAATTCCAAAAAATAGCAAAAAAATTAAAAATATTAAAAAAAATCATTATGGTGTCATTTCAAGCCAAAATAGGTTGGAAAATGCTGAGAAAGGGAGAAAATAAAAATTATCGTTCCATTTCGTTCCTACCCGATGCGTAATAGAAAATTCCAAAAAAATTAAAAAAATTAAAAAATACCATTACTGATTCATTTCAAGCCCAAATTGATTGGAGAAGGATGAGAAAGAGAGAAACTAAAATTATAGTTCCGTTTCGTTCCTATCCGACGCGTAACAGAAAATTCCAAAAAAAATAGCAAAAAAATTCAAAAAATTAAAAAATACAATTACTGCCTCATTTCAAGCCAAAATAAGTTGGAAGAGGCTGAGAAAGAGAGAAAATAAAAATTATCGTTCCGTTTCGTTCCTATCCGATGCGTAATAGAAAATTCCAAACAAATAGCTAAAAATTAAAAAAATCAAAAAATACCATTGTGTCTTCATTTCAAGCCAAAATAGGCAGGATTTTTGGCTGCGAAAGAGAGAAAATAAAAATTATGCTTCCGTTCCTTTCCTACCCGACGCATGATCGAAAATTCCAAAAAATTAAATATACCATTGTGGCTTCATTACAAGCCAAAATAGGTTGGAGAAAACCAAGAAAGAGAGAAAATAAAAATTCTCGTTCCGTTCCGTTCCTATCCGAAGCGTAATAGAAAATACCATAAAAATAGTAAAAAAATTTAAAAAATTAAAAAATACCATTATGGCTTCATTTTAAGCCAAAATAGGTTGGAAAATGCTGAGAAAGGGAGAAAATAAAAATTATCGTTCCGTTTCGTTCCTACCCGATGCGTAATAGAAAATTACAAAAAAATAACAAAAAAATTTAAAAAATACCATTATGAATTCATTTCAAGCCAAAATAGGTTTGAAAAGGATGAGAATGAGAGAAAATAAAAATTATCGTTTCCTTTCGTTCCTACACGATACGTAATAGAAAATGCCAAAAAAGTAACGAAAAAATTCAAAAAATTAAACAATACCAATATGAATACATTTCTAGCCAAAATAAGTTGGAAACGTATGAGAAAGAGAGAAATAAAAATTATCGTTTCGTTCCTTTCCTACCCGACGGGTAACAGAAAATTCCAAAAAAGTAGAAAAAAATTCAAAAAATTAAATATACCATTGTGGCTTCATTACAAGCCAAAATAGGTTGGAGAAAACCAAGAAAAAGAGAAAATAAAAATTATCGTTTCGTTTCGTTCCTACCCGAAGCGTAATAGAAAATTTCATAAAAATAGTAAAAAAATTCAAAAAATAAAAGAAATACCATTACGGCTTCATTTTAAGCCAAAATAGGTTGGAAAATGATGAGAAAGAGAGAAAATAAAAATTATCGTCCCGTTTCGTTCCTATCCGACGCGTAACAGAAAATTCCAAAAAAAATAGAAAAAAATTCAAAAAATTAAAAAATACCATTACTGCCTCATTTCAAGCCAAAAATAGGTTGGAAGAGGCTTAGAAAGCGAGAAAATAAAAATTATTGTTCCGTTTCGTTCCTGCCCGATGCGTAATAGAAAATTCAAAAAAAAATAACAAAAAAATTCAGAAAATTAAAAAATACCATTATGAATTTATTTCAAGCCAAAATAGGTTGAAAAAGATGAGAAAGAGAGAAATAAAAATTATCATTCCGTTCCGTTCCGTTACTACCCGATGCATAATAGAAATTTCCAAACAAATAGATAAAAATTCAAAAAATTAAAAAATACCATTGTGGCTTCATTTCAAGCCAAAATAGGCAGGATTTTTGGCTGCGAAAGAGAGAAAATAAAAATTATCCTTACGTTCCATTCTTACCCGAGGCGTGAGAGAAAATTCCAAAAAAATGGCAAAAAATACAAAAAATTAAAAAAATACCGTTGTAGCTTCATTATAAGCCAATATGTTAGAAAAGGCTGGGAAATTGAGAAAATAAAAATTATCGTTTCGTTTCGTTCCTACCCGAAGCGTAATAGAAAATTCCATAAAAATAGTAAAAAATTTCAAAAAATAAAAGAAATACCATTCTGTATTCATTTTAAGCCAAAATAGGTTGGAAAATGATGAGAAAGACAGAAAATAAAAATTATCGTTCCATTTCGTTCCTACCAGACGCGTGGTAGAAAATTTAAAAAATTAAAAAATACCATTACTGATTCATTTCAAGCCAAAATTGGTTGGAGAAGGATGAGAAAGAGAGAAAATAAAAATTATAGTTCCGTTTCGTTCCTATCCTACTCGTAACAGAAAATTTCAAAAAAAATAGCAAAAAAATTCAAAAAATTAAAAAATACCATTACTGCCTCATTTCAAGCCAAAATAGGTTGGAAGAGGCTGAAAAAGAGAGAAAATAAAAATTATTGTTCCGTTTTGTTCCTGCCCGATGCGTAATAGAAAATTCCAAAAAAATAACAAAAAAATTCAAAAAATTAAAAAATACCATTATGAATTCATTTCAAGCCAAAATAGGATGGAAAAAGATGAGAAAGAGAGAAATAAAAATTATCGTTCCGTTTCGTTCCTACCCGATGGGTAATAGAAAATTCCAAACAAATTCAAAAAAAATTAAAAAATACCATTTTGGCTTTATTTCAAGCCAAAATAGGAGGGAAAAGGCTGCGAAAGAGATAAAATAAAAATTATCCTTCCGTTCCACTTTTACCCGAGGCATGATAGAAAATTCAAAAAAAATAAAAAAATTAAAAAAAAATTAAAAAAAAATTAAAAAATACCATTGTGGCTTTATTATAAGCCAAAATAGGTTTGAAAAGGATGGGAAAGAGAGAAAATAAAAATTATCGTTTCGTTTCGTTCCCACCCGAAGCGTAATAGAAAATTCCATAAAATTAGTAAAAAAATTCAGCAAATAAAAGAAATACCATTATGGTTCATTTCAAGCCAAAATAGGCCAGAAAAGGATGAGAAATATAGAAAATAAAAATTATCGTTTCGTTTCGTTCCTACCAAACGCGTAGTAGAAAATTCCAAAAAAATTTTAAAAATTAAAAAATACCATTACTGATTCATTTCAAGCCAAAATTGGTTGGAGAAGGATGAGAAAGAGAGAAAATAAAAATTATAGTTCCGTTTCGTTCCTATCCTACGCGTAACAGAAAATTCCAAAAAAATAGCAAAAAAATTCAAAAAATTAAATGACAAGATTATGGCTTAATTTCAAGATTTTTGGTTGGTAAAGTCCGAGAAAGAGCAAAAATAAAATTTATCGTTCCGTTCCATTCCGTTCCTACCCAATGCATAACGGAAAATTGCAAAAAAATTAAAAATATTAAAAAAATACCATTATGGCATCATTTCAATCCAAAATAGGTTGGAAAAGGCTGAGAAAGAGAGAAAATAAAAATTATAGTTCCGTTTCGTTCCTACCCGATGTGTAATCGAAAATTCCATAAAAATATATAAAAAAATTAAAAAAATACCATTACGGATTCATTTCAAGCCAAAATAGGTTGGAAAATGATGAGAAAGAGAGAAAATAAAAATTATAGTTCCGTTTCGTTCCTATCCGACGTGTAACAGAAAATTCCAAAAAAAGTAGCAAAAAAATTCAAAAAATTAAAAAATACCATTACTGCCTCATTTCAAGCCAAAAATAGGTTGGAAGAGGCTGAGAAAGCGAGAAAATAAAAATTATTGTTCCGTTTCGTTCCTGCCCGATGCGTAATAGAAAATTCAAAAAAAATAACAAAAAAATTCAGAAAATTAAAAAATACCATTATGAATTCATTTCAAGCCAAAATAGGTTGGAAAAAGATGAGAAAGAGAGAAATAAAAATTATCGTTCCGTTCCGTTCCGTTACTACCCGATGCGTAATAGAAAATTCGAAACAAATAGCTAAAAATTCAAAAAATTAAAAAAAACCATTGTGACTTCATTTCAAGCCAAAATAGGCAGGATTTTTGGCTGCGAAAGAGAGAAAATAAAAATTATCCTTACGTTCCATTCTTACCCGAGGCGTGATAGAAAATTCCAAAAAAATGGCAAAAAATACAAAAAATTAAAAAAATACCATTGTGGCTTCATTATAAGCCAAAATAGGTTAGAAAAGGCTGGGAAATTGAGAAAATAAAAATTATCGTTTCGTTTCGTTCCTACCCGAAGCGTAATAGAAAATTTCATAAAAATAGTAAAAAAATTCAAAAAATAAAAGAAATACCATTACGGCTTCATTTTAAGCCAAAATAGTTTGGAAAATGATGAGAAAGATAGAAAATAAAAATTATCGTTCCGTTTCGTTCCTACCCGATGGGTAATAGAAAATTCCAAACAAATTCAAAAAAAATTAAAAAATACCATTTTGGCTTTATTTCAGGCCAAAATAGGCGGGAAAAGGCTGCGAAAGAGATAAAATAAAAATTATCCTTCCGTTCCACTTTTACCCGAGGCATGATAGAAAATTCAAAAAAAATAAAAAAAAATAAAAAAAAAATTAAAAAATACCATTGTGGCTTTATTATAAGCCAAAATAGGTTTGAAAAGGATGGGAAAGAGAGAAAATAAAAATTATCGTTTCGTTTCGTTCCCACCCGAAGCGTAATAGAAAATTCCATAAAATTAGTAAAAAAATTCAGCAAATAAAAGAAATACCATTATGGTTCATTTCAAGCCAAAATAGGCCAGAAAAGGATGAGAAATATAGAAAATAAAAATTATCGTTTCGTTTCGTTCCTACCAAACGCGTAGTAGAAAATTCCAAAAAAATTTTAAAAATTAAAAAATACCATTACTGATTCATTTCAAGCCAAAATTGGTTGGAGAAGGATGAGAAAGAGAGAAAATAAAAATTATAGTTCCGTTTCGTTCCTATCCTACGCGTAACAGAAAATTCCAAAAAAATAGCAAAAAAATTCAAAAAATTAAATGACAAGATTATGGCTTAATTTCAAGATTTTTGGTTGGTAAAGTCCGAGAAAGAGCAAAAATAAAATTTATCGTTCCGTTCCATTCCGTTCCTACCCAATGCATAACGGAAAATTGCAAAAAAATTAAAAATATTAAAAAAATACCATTATGGCATCATTTCAATCCAAAATAGGTTGGAAAAGGCTGAGAAAGAGAGAAAATAAAAATTATAGTTCCGTTTCGTTCCTACCCGATGTGTAATCGAAAATTCCATAAAAATATATAAAAAAATTAAAAAAATACCATTACGGATTCATTTCAAGCCAAAATAGGTTGGAAAATGATGAGAAAGAGAGAAAATAAAAATTATAGTTCCGTTTCGTTCCTATCCGACGTGTAACAGAAAATTCCAAAAAAAGTAGCAAAAAAATTCAAAAAATTAAAAAATACCATTACTGCCTCATTTCAAGCCAAAAATAGGTTGGAAGAGGCTGAGAAAGCGAGAAAATAAAAATTATTGTTCCGTTTCGTTCCTGCCCGATGCGTAATAGAAAATTCAAAAAAAATAACAAAAAAATTCAGAAAATTAAAAAATACCATTATGAATTCATTTCAAGCCAAAATAGGTTGGAAAAAGATGAGAAAGAGAGAAATAAAAATTATCGTTCCGTTCCGTTCCGTTACTACCCGATGCGTAATAGAAAATTCGAAACAAATAGCTAAAAATTCAAAAAATTAAAAAAAACCATTGTGACTTCATTTCAAGCCAAAATAGGCAGGATTTTTGGCTGCGAAAGAGAGAAAATAAAAATTATCCTTACGTTCCATTCTTACCCGAGGCGTGATAGAAAATTCCAAAAAAATGGCAAAAAATACAAAAAATTAAAAAAATACCATTGTGGCTTCATTATAAGCCAAAATAGGTTAGAAAAGGCTGGGAAATTGAGAAAATAAAAATTATCGTTTCGTTTCGTTCCTACCCGAAGCGTAATAGAAAATTTCATAAAAATAGTAAAAAAATTCAAAAAATAAAAGAAATACCATTACGGCTTCATTTTAAGCCAAAATAGTTTGGAAAATGATGAGAAAGATAGAAAATAAAAATTATCGTTCCGTTTCGTTCCTATCCGACGCGTAACAGAAAATTCCAAAAAAAATAGAAAAAAATTCAAAAAATTAAAAAATACAATTACTGCCTCATTTCAAGCCAAAAATAGGTTGGAAGAGGCTTAGAAAGCGAGAAAATAAAAATTATTGTTCCGTTTCGTTCCTGCCCGATGCGTAATAGAAAATTCAAAAAAAAATAACAAAAAAATTCAGAAAATTAAAAAATACCATTATGAATTTATTTCAAGCCAAAATAGGTTGGAAAAAGATGAGAAAGAGAGAAATAAAAATTATCATTCCGTTCCGTTCCGTTACTACCCGATGCATAATAGAAATTTCCAAACAAATAGATAAAAATTCAAAAAATTAAAAAATACCATTGTGGCTTCATTTCAAGCCAAAATAGGCAGGATTTTTGGCTGCGAAAGAGAGAAAATAAAAATTATCCTTACGTTCCATTCTTACCCGAGGCGTGAGAGAAAATTCCAAAAAAATGGCAAAAAATACAAAAAATTAAAAAAATACCGTTGTAGCTTCATTATAAGCCAATATGTTAGAAAAGGCTGGGAAATTGAGAAAATAAAAATTATCGTTTCGTTTCGTTCCTACCCGAAGCGTAATAGAAAATTCCATAAAAATAGTAAAAAATTTCAAAAAATAAAAGAAATACCATTCTGTATTCATTTTAAGCCAAAATAGGTTGGAAAATGATGAGAAAGACAGAAAATAAAAATTATCGTTCCATTTCGTTCCTACCAGACGCGTGGTAGAAAATTTAAAAAATTAAAAAATACCATTACTGATTCATTTCAAGCCAAAATTGGTTGGAGAAGGATGAGAAAGAGAGAAAATAAAAATTATAGTTCCGTTTCGTTCCTATCCTACTCGTAACAGAAAATTTCAAAAAAAATAGCAAAAAAATTCAAAAAATTAAAAAATACCATTACTGCCTCATTTCAAGCCAAAATAGGTTGGAAGAGGCTGAAAAAGAGAGAAAATAAAAATTATTGTTCCGTTTTGTTCCTGCCCGATGCGTAATAGAAAATTCCAAAAAAATAACAAAAAAATTCAAAAAATTAAAAAATACCATTATGAATTCATTTCAAGCCAAAATAGGATGGAAAAAGATGAGAAAGAGAGAAATAAAAATTATCGTTCCGTTTCGTTCCTACCCGATGGGTAATAGAAAATTCCAAACAAATTCAAAAAAAATTAAAAAATACCATTTTGGCTTTATTTCAGGCCAAAATAGGCGGGAAAAGGCTGCGAAAGAGATAAAATAAAAATTATCCTTCCGTTCCACTTTTACCCGAGGCATGATAGAAAATTCAAAAAAAATAAAAAAAATTAAAAAAAAATTAAAAAATACCATTGTGGCTTTATTATAAGCCAAAATAGGTTTGAAAAGGATGGGAAAGAGAGAAAATAAAAATTATCGTTTCGTTTCGTTCCCACCCGAAGCGTAATAGAAAATTCCATAAAATTAGTAAAAAAATTCAGCAAATAAAAGAAATACCATTATGGTTCATTTCAAGCCAAAATAGGCCAGAAAAGGATGAGAAATATAGAAAATAAAAATTATCGTTTCGTTTCGTTCCTACCAAACGCGTAGTAGAAAATTCCAAAAAAATTTTAAAAATTAAAAAATACCATTACTGATTCATTTCAAGCCAAAATTGGTTGGAGAAGGATGAGAAAGAGAGAAAATAAAAATTATAGTTCCGTTTCGTTCCTATCCTACGCGTAACAGAAAATTCCAAAAAAATAGCAAAAAAATTCAAAAAATTAAATGACAAGATTATGGCTTAATTTCAAGATTTTTGGTTGGTAAAGTCCGAGAAAGAGCAAAAATAAAATTTATCGTTCCGTTCCATTCCGTTCCTACCCAATGCATAACGGAAAATTGCAAAAAAATTAAAAATATTAAAAAAATACCATTATGGCATCATTTCAATCCAAAATAGGTTGGAAAAGGCTGAGAAAGAGAGAAAATAAAAATTATAGTTCCGTTTCGTTCCTACCCGATGTGTAATCGAAAATTCCATAAAAATATATAAAAAAATTAAAAAAATACCATTACGGATTCATTTCAAGCCAAAATAGGTTGGAAAATGATGAGAAAGAGAGAAAATAAAAATTATAGTTCCGTTTCGTTCCTATCCGACGTGTAACAGAAAATTCCAAAAAAAGTAGCAAAAAAATTCAAAAAATTAAAAAATACCATTACTGCCTCATTTCAAGCCAAAAATAGGTTGGAAGAGGCTGAGAAAGCGAGAAAATAAAAATTATTGTTCCGTTTCGTTCCTGCCCGATGCGTAATAGAAAATTCAAAAAAAATAACAAAAAAATTCAGAAAATTAAAAAATACCATTATGAATTCATTTCAAGCCAAAATAGGTTGGAAAAAGATGAGAAAGAGAGAAATAAAAATTATCGTTCCGTTCCGTTCCGTTACTACCCGATGCGTAATAGAAAATTCGAAACAAATAGCTAAAAATTCAAAAAATTAAAAAAAACCATTGTGACTTCATTTCAAGCCAAAATAGGCAGGATTTTTGGCTGCGAAAGAGAGAAAATAAAAATTATCCTTACGTTCCATTCTTACCCGAGGCGTGATAGAAAATTCCAAAAAAATGGCAAAAAATACAAAAAATTAAAAAAATACCATTGTGGCTTCATTATAAGCCAAAATAGGTTAGAAAAGGCTGGGAAATTGAGAAAATAAAAATTATCGTTTCGTTTCGTTCCTACCCGAAGCGTAATAGAAAATTTCATAAAAATAGTAAAAAAATTCAAAAAATAAAAGAAATACCATTACGGCTTCATTTTAAGCCAAAATAGTTTGGAAAATGATGAGAAAGATAGAAAATAAAAATTATCGTTCCGTTTCGTTCCTACCCGATGGGTAATAGAAAATTCCAAACAAATTCAAAAAAAATTAAAAAATACCATTTTGGCTTTATTTCAGGCCAAAATAGGCGGGAAAAGGCTGCGAAAGAGATAAAATAAAAATTATCCTTCCGTTCCACTTTTACCCGAGGCATGATAGAAAATTCAAAAAAAATAAAAAAAAATAAAAAAAAAATTAAAAAATACCATTGTGGCTTTATTATAAGCCAAAATAGGTTTGAAAAGGATGGGAAAGAGAGAAAATAAAAATTATCGTTTCGTTTCGTTCCCACCCGAAGCGTAATAGAAAATTCCATAAAATTAGTAAAAAAATTCAGCAAATAAAAGAAATACCATTATGGTTCATTTCAAGCCAAAATAGGCCAGAAAAGGATGAGAAATATAGAAAATAAAAATTATCGTTTCGTTTCGTTCCTACCAAACGCGTAGTAGAAAATTCCAAAAAAATTTTAAAAATTAAAAAATACCATTACTGATTCATTTCAAGCCAAAATTGGTTGGAGAAGGATGAGAAAGAGAGAAAATAAAAATTATAGTTCCGTTTCGTTCCTATCCTACGCGTAACAGAAAATTCCAAAAAAATAGCAAAAAAATTCAAAAAATTAAATGACAAGATTATGGCTTAATTTCAAGATTTTTGGTTGGTAAAGTCCGAGAAAGAGCAAAAATAAAATTTATCGTTCCGTTCCATTCCGTTCCTACCCAATGCATAACGGAAAATTGCAAAAAAATTAAAAATATTAAAAAAATACCATTATGGCATCATTTCAATCCAAAATAGGTTGGAAAAGGCTGAGAAAGAGAGAAAATAAAAATTATAGTTCCGTTTCGTTCCTACCCGATGTGTAATCGAAAATTCCATAAAAATATATAAAAAAATTAAAAAAATACCATTACGGATTCATTTCAAGCCAAAATAGGTTGGAAAATGATGAGAAAGAGAGAAAATAAAAATTATAGTTCCGTTTCGTTCCTATCCGACGTGTAACAGAAAATTCCAAAAAAAGTAGCAAAAAAATTCAAAAAATTAAAAAATACCATTACTGCCTCATTTCAAGCCAAAAATAGGTTGGAAGAGGCTGAGAAAGCGAGAAAATAAAAATTATTGTTCCGTTTCGTTCCTGCCCGATGCGTAATAGAAAATTCAAAAAAAATAACAAAAAAATTCAGAAAATTAAAAAATACCATTATGAATTCATTTCAAGCCAAAATAGGTTGGAAAAAGATGAGAAAGAGAGAAATAAAAATTATCGTTCCGTTCCGTTCCGTTACTACCCGATGCGTAATAGAAAATTCGAAACAAATAGCTAAAAATTCAAAAAATTAAAAAAAACCATTGTGACTTCATTTCAAGCCAAAATAGGCAGGATTTTTGGCTGCGAAAGAGAGAAAATAAAAATTATCCTTACGTTCCATTCTTACCCGAGGCGTGATAGAAAATTCCAAAAAAATGGCAAAAAATACAAAAAATTAAAAAAATACCATTGTGGCTTCATTATAAGCCAAAATAGGTTAGAAAAGGCTGGGAAATTGAGAAAATAAAAATTATCGTTTCGTTTCGTTCCTACCCGAAGCGTAATAGAAAATTTCATAAAAATAGTAAAAAAATTCAAAAAATAAAAGAAATACCATTACGGCTTCATTTTAAGCCAAAATAGTTTGGAAAATGATGAGAAAGATAGAAAATAAAAATTATCGTTCCGTTTCGTTCCTACCCGATGGGTAACAGAAAATTCCAAACAAATTCAAAAAAAATTAAAAAATACCATTTTGGCTTTATTTCAGGCCAAAATAGGCGGGAAAAGGCTGCGAAAGAGATAAAATAAAAATTATCCTTCCGTTCCACTTTTACCCGAGGCATGATAGAAAATTCAAAAAAAATAAAAAAAAATAAAAAAAAAATTAAAAAATACCATTGTGGCTTTATTATAAGCCAAAATAGGTTTGAAAAGGATGGGAAAGAGAGAAAATAAAAATTATCGTTTCGTTTCGTTCCCACCCGAAGCGTAATAGAAAATTCCATAAAATTATTAAAAAAATTCAGCAAATAAAAGAAATACCATTATGGTTCATTTCAAGCCAAAATAGGCCAGAAAAGGATGAGAAATATAGAAAATAAAAATTATCGTTTCGTTTCGTTCCTACCAAACGCGTAGTAGAAAATTCCAAAAAAATTTTAAAAATTAAAAAATACCATTACTGATTCATTTCAAGCCAAAATTGGTTGGAGAAGGATGAGAAAGAGAGAAAATAAAAATTATAGTTCCGTTTCGTTCCTATCCTACGCGTAACAGAAAATTCCAAAAAAATAGCAAAAAAATTCAAAAAATTAAATGACAAGATTATGGCTTAATTTCAAGATTTTTGGTTGGTAAAGTCCGAGAAAGAGCAAAAATAAAATTTATCGTTCCGTTCCATTCCGTTCCTACCCAATGCATAACGGAAAATTGCAAAAAAATTAAAAATATTAAAAAAATACCATTATGGCATCATTTCAATCCAAAATAGGTTGGAAAAGGCTGAGAAAGAGAGAAAATAAAAATTATAGTTCCGTTTCGTTCCTACCCGATGTGTAATCGAAAATTCCATAAAAATATATAAAAAAATTAAAAAAATACCATTACGGATTCATTTCAAGCCAAAATAGGTTGGAAAATGATGAGAAAGAGAGAAAATAAAAATTATAGTTCCGTTTCGTTCCTATCCGACGTGTAACAGAAAATTCCAAAAAAAGTAGCAAAAAAATTCAAAAAATTAAAAAATACCATTACTGCCTCATTTCAAGCCAAAAATAGGTTGGAAGAGGCTGAGAAAGCGAGAAAATAAAAATTATTGTTCCGTTTCGTTCCTGCCCGATGCGTAATAGAAAATTCAAAAAAAATAACAAAAAAATTCAGAAAATTAAAAAATACCATTATGAATTCATTTCAAGCCAAAATAGGTTGGAAAAAGATGAGAAAGAGAGAAATAAAAATTATCGTTCCGTTCCGTTCCGTTACTACCCGATGCGTAATAGAAAATTCGAAACAAATAGCTAAAAATTCAAAAAATTAAAAAAAACCATTGTGACTTCATTTCAAGCCAAAATAGGCAGGATTTTTGGCTGCGAAAGAGAGAAAATAAAAATTATCCTTACGTTCCATTCTTACCCGAGGCGTGATAGAAAATTCCAAAAAAATGGCAAAAAATACAAAAAATTAAAAAAATACCATTGTGGCTTCATTATAAGCCAAAATAGGTTAGAAAAGGCTGGGAAATTGAGAAAATAAAAATTATCGTTTCGTTTCGTTCCTACCCGAAGCGTAATAGAAAATTTCATAAAAATAGTAAAAAAATTCAAAAAATAAAAGAAATACCATTACGGCTTCATTTTAAGCCAAAATAGTTTGGAAAATGATGAGAAAGATAGAAAATAAAAATTATCGTTCCGTTTCGTTCCTACCCGATGGGTAACAGAAAATTCCAAACAAATTCAAAAAAAATTAAAAAATACCATTTTGGCTTTATTTCAGGCCAAAATAGGCGGGAAAAGGCTGCGAAAGAGATAAAATAAAAATTATCCTTCCGTTCCACTTTTACCCGAGGCATGATAGAAAATTCAAAAAAAATAAAAAAAAATAAAAAAAAAATTAAAAAATACCATTGTGGCTTTATTATAAGCCAAAATAGGTTTGAAAAGGATGGGAAAGAGAGAAAATAAAAATTATCGTTTCGTTTCGTTCCCACCCGAAGCGTAATAGAAAATTCCATAAAATTATTAAAAAAATTCAGCAAATAAAAGAAATACCATTATGGTTCATTTCAAGCCAAAATAGGCCAGAAAAGGATGAGAAATATAGAAAATAAAAATTATCGTTTCGTTTCGTTCCTACCAAACGCGTAGTAGAAAATTCCAAAAAAATTTTAAAAATTAAAAAATACCATTACTGATTCATTTCAAGCCAAAATTGGTTGGAGAAGGATGAGAAAGAGAGAAAATAAAAATTATAGTTCCGTTTCGTTCCTATCCTACGCGTAACAGAAAATTCCAAAAAAATAGCAAAAAAATTCAAAAAATTAAATGACAAGATTATGGCTTAATTTCAAGATTTTTGGTTGGTAAAGTCCGAGAAAGAGCAAAAATAAAATTTATCGTTCCGTTCCATTCCGTTCCTACCCAATGCATAACGGAAAATTGCAAAAAAATTAAAAATATTAAAAAAATACCATTATGGCATCATTTCAATCCAAAATAGGTTGGAAAAGGCTGAGAAAGAGAGAAAATAAAAATTATAGTTCCGTTTCGTTCCTACCCGATGTGTAATCGAAAATTCCATAAAAATATATAAAAAAATTAAAAAAATACCATTACGGATTCATTTCAAGCCAAAATAGGTTGGAAAATGATGAGAAAGAGAGAAAATAAAAATTATAGTTCCGTTTCGTTCCTATCCGACGTGTAACAGAAAATTCCAAAAAAAGTAGCAAAAAAATTCAAAAAATTAAAAAATACCATTACTGCCTCATTTCAAGCCAAAAATAGGTTGGAAGAGGCTGAGAAAGCGAGAAAATAAAAATTATTGTTCCGTTTCGTTCCTGCCCGATGCGTAATAGAAAATTCAAAAAAAATAACAAAAAAATTCAGAAAATTAAAAAATACCATTATGAATTCATTTCAAGCCAAAATAGGTTGGAAAAAGATGAGAAAGAGAGAAATAAAAATTATCGTTCCGTTCCGTTCCGTTACTACCCGATGCGTAATAGAAAATTCGAAACAAATAGCTAAAAATTCAAAAAATTAAAAAAAACCATTGTGACTTCATTTCAAGCCAAAATAGGCAGGATTTTTGGCTGCGAAAGAGAGAAAATAAAAATTATCCTTACGTTCCATTCTTACCCGAGGCGTGATAGAAAATTCCAAAAAAATGGCAAAAAATACAAAAAATTAAAAAAATACCATTGTGGCTTCATTATAAGCCAAAATAGGTTAGAAAAGGCTGGGAAATTGAGAAAATAAAAATTATCGTTTCGTTTCGTTCCTACCCGAAGCGTAATAGAAAATTTCATAAAAATAGTAAAAAAATTCAAAAAATAAAAGAAATACCATTACGGCTTCATTTTAAGCCAAAATAGTTTGGAAAATGATGAGAAAGATAGAAAATAAAAATTATCGTTCCGTTTCGTTCCTACCCGATGGGTAATAGAAAATTCCAAACAAATTCAAAAAAAATTAAAAAATACCATTTTGGCTTTATTTCAGGCCAAAATAGGCGGGAAAAGGCTGCGAAAGAGAGAAAATAAAAATTATCGTTTCGTTTCGTTCCTACCCGAAGCGTAATAGAAAATTCCATAAAAATAGTAAAAAATTTCAAAAAATAAAAGAAATACCATTCTGTATTCATTTTAAGCCAAAATAGGTTGGAAAATGATGAGAAAGACAGAAAATAAAAATTATCGTTCCATTTCGTTCCTACCAGACGCGTGGTAGAAAATTTAAAAAATTAAAAAATACCATTACTGATTCATTTCAAGCCAAAATTGGTTGGAGAAGGATGAGAAAGAGAGAAAATAAAAATTATAGTTCCGTTTCGTTCCTATCCTACTCGTAACAGAAAATTTCAAAAAAAATAGCAAAAAAATTCAAAAAATTAAAAAATACCATTACTGCCTCATTTCAAGCCAAAATAGGTTGGAAGAGGCTGAAAAAGAGAGAAAATAAAAATTATTGTTCCGTTTTGTTCCTGCCCGATGCGTAATAGAAAATTCCAAAAAAATAACAAAAAAATTCAAAAAATTAAAAAATACCATTATGAATTCATTTCAAGCCAAAATAGGATGGAAAAAGATGAGAAAGAGAGAAATAAAAATTATCGTTCCGTTTCGTTCCTACCCGATGGGTAATAGAAAATTCCAAACAAATTCAAAAAAAATTAAAAAATACCATTTTGGCTTTATTTCAGGCCAAAATAGGCGGGAAAAGGCTGCGAAAGAGATAAAATAAAAATTATCCTTCCGTTCCACTTTTACCCGAGGCATGATAGAAAATTCAAAAAAAATAAAAAAAATTAAAAAAAAATTAAAAAATACCATTGTGGCTTTATTATAAGCCAAAATAGGTTTGAAAAGGATGGGAAAGAGAGAAAATAAAAATTATCGTTTCGTTTCGTTCCCACCCGAAGCGTAATAGAAAATTCCATAAAATTAGTAAAAAAATTCAGCAAATAAAAGAAATACCATTATGGTTCATTTCAAGCCAAAATAGGCCAGAAAAGGATGAGAAATATAGAAAATAAAAATTATCGTTTCGTTTCGTTCCTACCAAACGCGTAGTAGAAAATTCCAAAAAAATTTTAAAAATTAAAAAATACCATTACTGATTCATTTCAAGCCAAAATTGGTTGGAGAAGGATGAGAAAGAGAGAAAATAAAAATTATAGTTCCGTTTCGTTCCTATCCTACGCGTAACAGAAAATTCCAAAAAAATAGCAAAAAAATTCAAAAAATTAAATGACAAGATTATGGCTTAATTTCAAGATTTTTGGTTGGTAAAGTCCGAGAAAGAGCAAAAATAAAATTTATCGTTCCGTTCCATTCCGTTCCTACCCAATGCATAACGGAAAATTGCAAAAAAATTAAAAATATTAAAAAAATACCATTATGGCATCATTTCAATCCAAAATAGGTTGGAAAAGGCTGAGAAAGAGAGAAAATAAAAATTATAGTTCCGTTTCGTTCCTACCCGATGTGTAATCGAAAATTCCATAAAAATATATAAAAAAATTAAAAAAATACCATTACGGATTCATTTCAAGCCAAAATAGGTTGGAAAATGATGAGAAAGAGAGAAAATAAAAATTATAGTTCCGTTTCGTTCCTATCCGACGTGTAACAGAAAATTCCAAAAAAAGTAGCAAAAAAATTCAAAAAATTAAAAAATACCATTACTGCCTCATTTCAAGCCAAAAATAGGTTGGAAGAGGCTGAGAAAGCGAGAAAATAAAAATTATTGTTCCGTTTCGTTCCTGCCCGATGCGTAATAGAAAATTCAAAAAAAATAACAAAAAAATTCAGAAAATTAAAAAATACCATTATGAATTCATTTCAAGCCAAAATAGGTTGGAAAAAGATGAGAAAGAGAGAAATAAAAATTATCGTTCCGTTCCGTTCCGTTACTACCCGATGCGTAATAGAAAATTCGAAACAAATAGCTAAAAATTCAAAAAATTAAAAAATACCATTGTGACTTCATTTCAAGCCAAAATAGGCAGGATTTTTGGCTGCGAAAGAGAGAAAATAAAAATTATCCTTACGTTCCATTCTTACCCGAGGCGTGATAGAAAATTCCAAAAAAATGGCAAAAAATACAAAAAATTAAAAAAAATACCATTGTGGCTTCATTATAAGCCAAAATAGGTTAGAAAAGGCTGGGAAATTGAGAAAATAAAAATTATCGTTTCGTTTCGTTCCTACCCGAAGCGTAATAGAAAATTTCATAAAAATAGTAAAAAAATTCAAAAAATAAAAGAAATACCATTACGGCTTCATTTTAAGCCAAAATAGTTTGGAAAATGATGAGAAAGATAGAAAATAAAAATTATCGTTCCGTTTCGTTCCTATCCGACGCGTAACAGAAAATTCCAAAAAAAATAGAAAAAAATTCAAAAAATTAAAAAATACAATTACTGCCTCATTTCAAGCCAAAAATAGGTTGGAAGAGGCTTAGAAAGCGAGAAAATAAAAATTATTGTTCCGTTTCGTTCCTGCCCGATGCGTAATAGAAAATTCAAAAAAAAATAACAAAAAAATTCAGAAAATTAAAAAATACCATTATGAATTTATTTCAAGCCAAAATAGGTTGGAAAAAGATGAGAAAGAGAGAAATAAAAATTATCATTCCGTTCCGTTCCGTTACTACCCGATGCGTAATAGAAATTTCCAAACAAATAGATAAAAATTCAAAAAATTAAAAAATACCATTGTGGCTTCATTTCAAGCCAAAATAGGCAGGATTTTTGGCTGCGAAAGAGTGAAAATAAAAATTATCCTTACGTTCCATTCTTACCCGAGGCGTGAGAGAAAATTCCAAAAAAATGGCAAAAAATACAAAAAATTAAAAAAATACCGTTGTAGCTTCATTATAAGCCAAAATAGGTTAGAAAAGGCTGGGAAATTGAGAAAATAAAAATTATCGTTTCGTTTCGTTCCTACCCGAAGCGTAATAGAAAATTCCATAAAAATAGTAAAAAATTTCAATAAATAAAAGAAATACCATTCTGTATTCATTTTAAGCCAAAATAGGTTGGAAAATGATGAGAAAGACAGAAAATAAAAATTATCGTTCCATTTCGTTCCTACCAGACGCGTGGTAGAAAATTTAAAAAATTAAAAAATACCATTACTGATTCATTTCAAGCCAAAATTGGTTGGAGAAGGATGAGAATGAGAGAAAATAAAAATTTTAGTTCCGTTTCGTTCCTATCCTACGCGTAACAGAAAATTTCAAAAAAAATAGTAAAAAAATTAAAAAAATTAAAAAATACCATTACTGCCACATTTCAAGCCAAAATAGGTTGGAAGAGGCTGAGACAGAGAGAAAATAAAAATTATTGTCCCGTTTCGTTCCTGCCCGATGCGTAATAGAAAATTCGAAAAAAATAACAAAAAAATTAATAAAATACCATTATGAATTCATTTTAAGCCAAAATAGGTTGGAAAAAGATGAGAAAGAGAGAAATAAAAATTATCGTTCCGTTCCGTTCCTACCCGATGCGTAATAGAAACTTACAAACAAATTCAAAAAAAATTAAAAAATACCATTTTGGCTTCATTTCAAGCCAAAATAGGCAGGAAAAAGATGAGAAAGAGAGAAATAAAAATTATCGTTCCGTTCCGTTCTTACCCGATGCGTAATAGAAAATTCCAAACCAATTCAAAAAAATTAAAAAATACCATTATGAATTCATTTTAAGCAAAAATAGGTTGGAAAATGATGAGAAAGAGAGAAATGAAAATTATCATTCCGTTTCGTTCCGTTCCGTTCCTACCCGATGCGTAATAGAAAATTCCAAACAAATAACAAACAAATTCAAAAAATTAAAAAATACCATTATGAATTCATTCCAAGCCAAAATAGGTTGGAAAAAGATGAGAAAGAGAGAAATAAAAATTATCATTTCGTTTCGTTCCGTTCTGTTTCTACCCAATGCGTAATAGAAAATTCCAAAGAAATAAATAACAAACAAATTAAAAAAATTAAAAAAATACCATTATCAATTCATTTCAAGCCAAAATAGGTTGGAAAAAGATGAGAAAGGGAGGAATAAAAATTATCGTTCCATTCCGTTCCGTTCCGTTCCTACCCGATGCGTAATAGAAAATTCGAAACAAATAGCTAAAAAATTCAAAAAATTCAAAAATACCATTGTGGCTTCATTTCAAGCTAAAATAGGCGGGAAAAGGCTGCGAAAGAGAGAAAATGAAAATTATCCTTCCGTTCCACCCTTACCCGAGGCATGATAGAAAATTCCAAAAAAAAGGCAAAAAAATTCAAAAAATTAAAAAATACCATTATGAATTCATTTCAAGCCAAAATAGGTTGGAAAAGGATGAGAAAGAGAGAAATAAAAATTATCGTTCCGTTCCTACCCGATGCGTAATAGAAAATTCCAAAAAAATAACAAAAAAATTAAAAAAATTAAAAAAATACCATTATCAATTAATTTCAAGCCAAAATAGATTGGAAAATGATGAGAAAGAGAGAGATAAAAATTATCGTTCCATTCCGTTCCGACCCGATGCGTAATAGAAAATTCCAAACAAATTCAAAAAAAATTAAAAAATACCATTTTGGCTTCATTTCAAGCCAAAATAGGCAGGAAAAAGATGAGAAAGAGAGAAATAAAAATTATCGTTCCGTTCCGTTCCTACCCGATGCGTAATAGAAAATTCCAAACAAATTCAAAAAAAATTAAAAAAATAGCATTATGAATTCATTTCAAGCCAAAATAGGTTATAAAAAGATGAGAATGAGAGAAATAAAAATTATCATTCCGTTTAGTTCCGTTCCGTTCCTACCCGACGCGTAATAGAAAATTCCAAACAAATAACAAACAAATTCAAAAAATTAAAAAATACCATTATGAATTCATTTCAAGCCAAAATTGGTTGGAAAAAGATGAGAAAGAGAGAAATAAAAATTATCATTCCGTTTCGTTCCGTTCCGTTCCTACCCGATGCGTAATAGAAAATTCCAAACAAGTAACAAACAAATTCAAAAAATTAAAAAATACCATTATCAATTCATTTCAAGCAAAAATAGGTTGGAAAAAGATGAGAAAGAGAGAAATAAAAATTATCGTTCTGTTCCGTTCCGTTCCTACCCGATGCACAATAGAAAATTCGAAACAAATAGCTAAAAAATTCAAAAAATTCAAAAATACCATTGTGGCTTCATTTCAAGCTAAAATAGGCAGGAAAAGGCTGCGAAAGATAGAAAATAAAAATTATCCTTCAGTTCCACTCTTACCCGAGGCGTGATAGAAAATTCCAAAAAAATAAAAAAAATAAAAAAATACCATTGTGGCTTCATTATAAGCCAAAATAGGTTTGAAAAGGATGGGAAAGAGAGAAATTAAAAATTATCGTTTCGTTTCATTCCCACCCGAAGCGTAATAGAAAATTCCATAAAATTAGTAAAAAAATTCAGCAAATAAAAGAAATACCATTATGGTTCATTTCAAGCCAAAATAGGTCAGAATAGGATGAGAAATATAGAAAATAAAAATTATCGTTTCGTTTCGTTCCTACCAAACGCGTAGTAGAAAATTCCAAAAAAATTTAAAAAATTAAAAAATACCATTACTGATTCATTTCAAGCCAAAATTGGTTGGAGAAGGATGAGAAAGAGAGAAAATAAAAATTATAGTTCCGTTTCGTTCCTATCCTACGCGTAACAGAAAATTTCAAAAAAAATAGTAAAAAAATTCAAAAAATTAAAAAATACCATTCCTGCCTTATTTCAAGCCAAAATAGGTTGGAAGAGGCTGAGAAAGAGATAAAATAAAAATTATTGTTCCGTTTCGTTCCTGCCCGATGCGTAATAGAAAATTCGAAAAAAATAACAAAAAAATTAAAAAAATACCATTATGAATTCATTTTAAGCCAAAATAGGTTGGAAAAAGATGAGAAAGAGAGAAATAAAAATTATCGTTCCGTTCCGTTCCGTTCCTACCCGATGCGTAATAGAAACTTCCAAACAAATTGAAAAAAAATTAAAAAATACCATTTTGGCTTCATTTCAAGCCAAAATAGGCAGGAAAAAGATGAGAAAGAGAGAAATAAAAATTATCGTTCCGTTTCGTTCCTACCCGATGGGTAATAGAAAATTCCAAACAAATTCAAAAAAAATAAAAAAAAATACCATTTTGGCTTTATTTCAGGCCAAAATAGGCGGGAAAGGGCTGCGAAAGAGAGAAAATAAAAATTATCCTTCCGTTCCACTTTTACCCGAGGCATGATAGAAAATTCCAAAAAAATAAAAAAATAAATAAAAAAATAAAAAAATACCATTGTGGCTTCATTATAAGCCAAAATAGGTTTGAAAAGGCTGGGAAAGAGAGAAAATAAAAATTATCGTTTCGTTTCGTTCCTATCCTACGCGTAACAGAAAATTTCAAAAAAAATAGTAAAAAAATTAAAAAAATTAAAAAATACCATTACTGCCACATTTCAAGCCAAAATAGGTTGGAAGAGGCTGAGACAGAGAGAAAATAAAAATTATTGTTCCGTTTCGTTCCTGCCCGATGCGTAATAGAAAATTCGAAAAAAATAACAAAAAAATTAAAAAAATTAATAAAATACCATTATGAATTCATTTTAAGCCAAAATAGGTTGGAAAAAGATGAGAAAGAGAGAAATAAAAATTATCGTTCCGTTCCGTTCCTACCCGATGCGTAATAGAAACTTCCAAACAAATTCAAAAAAAATTAAAAAATACCATTTTGGCTTCATTTCAAGCCAAAACAGGCAGGAAAAAGATGAGAAAGAGAGAAATAAAAATTATCGTTCCGTTCCGTTCCTACCCGATGCGTAATAGAAAATTCCAAACCAATTCAAAAAAATTAAAAAATACCATTATGAATTCATTTCAAGCCAAAATACGTTGGAAAATGATGTGAAAGAGAGAAATAAAAATTATCATTCCGTTTCGTTCCGTTCCGTTCCTACCCGATGCGTAATAGAAAATTCCAAACAAATAACAAACAAATTCAAAAAATTAAAAAATACCATTATGAATTCATTCCAAGCCAAAATAGGTTGGAAAAAGATGAGAAAGAGAGAAATAAAAATTATCATTTCGTTTCGTTTCGTTCTGTTTCTACCCGATGCGTAATAGAAAATTCCAAAGAAATAAATAACAAACAAATTCAAAAAATTAAAAAATACCATTATCAATTCATTTCAAGCCAAAATAGGTTGGAAAAAGATGAGAAAGGGAGGAATAAAAATTATCGTTCCATTCCGTTCCGTTCCGTTCCTACCCGATGCGTAATAGAAAATTCGAAACAAATAGCTAAAAACTTCAAAAAATTCAAAAATACCATTGTGGCTTCATTTCAAGCAAAAATAGGTGGGAAAAGGCTGCGAAAGAGAGAAAATAAAAATTATCCTTCCGTTCCACCCTTACCCGAGGCATGATAGAAAATTCCAAAAAAAAGGCAAAAAAATTAAAAAAATTAAAAAATACCATTATGAATTCATTTCAAGCCAAAATAGGTTGGAAAAGGATGAGAAAGAGAGAAATAAAAATTATCGTTCCGTTCCTACCCGATGCGTAATAGAAAATTCCAAAAAAATAACAAAAAAATTCAAAAAATTAAAAAAATACCATTATCAATTCATTTAAAGCCAAAATAGATTGGAAAATGATGAGAAAGAGAGAGATAAAAATTATCGTTCCGTTCCGTTCCTACCCGATGCGTAATAGAAAATTCCAAACAAATTCAAAAAAAATTAAAAAATACCATTTTGGCTTCATTTCAAGCCAAAATAGGCAGGAAAAAGATGAGAAAGGGAGAAATAAAAATTATCGTTCCGTTCCGTTCCTACCCGATGCGTAATACAAAATTCCAAACAAATTCAAAAAAAATTAAAAAATACCATTATGAATTCATTTCAAGCCAAAATAGGTTATAAAAAGATGAGAAAGAGAGAAATAAAAATTATCATTCCGTTTAGTTCCGTTCCGTTCCTACCCGATGCGTAATAGAAAATTCCAAACAAATAACAAACAAATTCAAAAAATTAAAAAATACCATTATCAATTCATTTCAAGCCAAAATAGGTTGGAAAAAGATGAGAAAGAGAGAAATAAAAATTATCATTCCGTTTCGTTCCGTTCCGTTCCTACCCGATGCGTAATAGAAAATTCCAAACAAGTAACAAACAAATTACAAAAAATTAAAAAGTACCATTATCAATTCATTTCAAGCCAAAATAGGTTGGAAAAAGATGAGAAAGAGAGGAATAAAAATTATCGTTCCATTCCGTTCCGTTCCGTTCGTACCCGATGCGTAATAGAAAATTCGAAACAAATAGCTAAAAAATTCAAAAAATTCAAAAATACCATTGTGGCATCATTTCAAGCTAAAATAGGCAGGAAAAGGCTGCGAAAGAGAGAAAATAAAAATTATCCTTCCGTTCCACTCTTACCCGAGTCATGATAGAAAATTCCAAAAAAGTGGCAAAAAAATTAAAAAAATTAAAAAATACCATTATGAATTAATTTCAAGCCAAAATAGGTTGGAAAAAGATGAGAAAGAGAGAAATAAAAATTATCGTTCCCTTCCAACCCGATGCGTAATAGAAAATTCCAAACAAATAACAAACAAATTCAAAAAATTAAAAAAATACCATTATCAATTAATTTCAAGCCAAAATAGATTGGAAAATGATGAGAAAGAGAGAGATAAAAATTATCGTTCCATTCCGTTCCTACCCGATGCGTAATAGAAAATTCCAAACAAATTCAAAAAAAATTAAAAAATACCATTTTGGCTTCATTTCAAGCCAAAATAGGCAGGAAAAAGATGAGAAAGAGAGAAATAAAAATTATCGTTCCGTTCCGTTCCTACCCGATGCGTAATAGAAAATTCCAAACCAATTCAAAAAAATTAAAAAATACCATTATGAATTCATTTCAAGCCAAAATACGTTGGAAAATGATGAGAAAGAGAGAAATAAAAATTATCATTCCGTTTCGTTCCGTTCCGTTCCTACCCGATGCGTAATAGAAAATTCCAAACAAATTCAAAAAATTAAAAAAATACCATTATCAATTCATTTAAAGCCAAAATAGATTGGAAAATGATTAGAAAGAGAGAGATAAAAATTATCGTTCCGTTCCGTTCCTACCCGATGCGTAATAGAAAATTCCAAACAAATTCAAAAAAAATTAAAAAATACCATTTTGGGTTCATTTCAAGCCAAAATAGGCAGGAAAAAGATGAGAAAGAGAGAAATAAAAATTATCGTTCCGTTCCGTTCCTACCCGATGCGTAATAGAAAATTCCAAACAAATTCAAAAAAAATTAAAAAATACCATTATGAATTCATTTCAAGCCAAAATAGGTTATAAAAAGATGAGAAAGAGAGAAATAAAAATTATCATTCCGTTTAGTTCCGTTCCGTTCCTACCCGATGCGTAATAGAAAATTCCAAACAAATAACAAACAAATTCAAAAAATTAAAAAATACCATTATGAATTCATTTCAAGCCAAAATAGGTTGGAAAAAGATGAGAAAGAGAGAAATAAAAATTATCATTCCGTTTCGTTCCGTTCCGTTCCTACCCGATGCGTAATAGAAAATTCCAAACAAGTAACAAACAAATTCAAAAAATTAAAAAATACCATTATCAATTCATTTCAAGCCAAAATAGGTCGGAAAAAGATGAGAAAGAGAGAAATAAAAATTATCATTCCGTTTCGTTCCGTTCCGTTCCTACCCGATGCGTAATAGAAAATTCCAAACAAGTAACAAACAAATTAAAAAAAATTAAAAAGTACCTTTATCAATTCATTTCAAGCCAAAATAGGTTGGAAAAAGATGAGAAAGAGAGGAATAAAAATTATCGTTCCATTCCGTTCCGTTCCGTTCCTACCCGATGCGTAATAGAAAATTCCAAACAAATAACAAACAAATTCAAAAAATTAAAAAAATACCATTATCAATTCATTTAAAGCCAAAATAGATTGGAAAATGATTAGAAAGAGAGAGGTAAAAATTATCGTTCCGTTCCGTTCCTACCCAATGCGTAATAGAAAATTCCAAACAAATTCAAAAAAAATTAAAAAATACCATTTTGGCTTCATTTCAAGCCAAAATAGGCAGGAAAAAGATGAGAAAGAGAGAAATAAAAATTATCGTTCCGTTCCGTTCCTACCCGATGCGTAATAGAAAATTCCAAACAAATTCAAAAAAAATTAAAAAATACCATTATGAATTCATTTCAAGCCAAAATAGGTTATAAAAAGATGAGAAAGAGAGAAATAAAAATTATCATTCCGTTTAGTTCCGTTCCGTTCCTACCCGATGCGTAATAGAAAATTCCAAACAAATAACAAACAAATTCAAAAAATTAAAAAATACCATTATGAATTCATTTCAAGCCAAAATAGGTTGGAAAAAGATGAGAAAGAGAGAAATAAAAATTATCATTCCGTTTCGTTCCGTTCCGTTCCTACCCGATGCGTAATAGAAAATTCCAAACAAGTAACAAACAAATTTAAAAAATTAAAAAATACCATTATCAATTCATTTCAAGCCAAAATAGGTCGGAAAAAGATGAGAAAGAGAGAAATAAAAATTATCATTCCGTTTCGTTCCGTTCCGTTCCTACCCGATGCGTAATAGAAAATTCCAAACAAGTAACAAACAAATTAAAAAAAATTAAAAAGTACCATTATCAATTCATTTCAAGCCAAAATAGGTCGGAAAAAGATGAGAAAGAGAGAAATAAAAATTATCATTCCGTTTCGTTCCGTTCCGTTCCTACCCGATGCGTAATAGAAAATTCCAAACAAGTACCAAACAAATTAAAAAAAATTAAAAAGTACCTTTATCAATTAATTTCAAGCCAAAATAGATTGGAAAATGATGAGAAAGAGAGAGATAAAAATTATCGTTCCATTCCGTTCCTGCCCGATGCGTAATAGAAAATTCCAAACAAATTCAAAAAAAATTAAAAAATACCATTTTGACTTCATTTCAAGCCAAAATAGGCAGGAAAAAGATGAGAAAGAGAGAAATAAAAATTATCGTTCCGTTCCGTTCCTACCCGATGCGTAATCGAAAATTCCAAACCAATTCAAAAAAATTAAAAAATACCATTATGAATTCATTTCAAGCCAAAATAGGTTGGAAAAAGATGAGAAAGAGAGAAATAACAATGATAATTTCGTTTCGTTCCGTTCCGTTTCTACCCGATGCGTAATAGAAAATTCCAAAGAAATAACAAACAAATTAAAAAAATTAAAAAATACCATTATCAATTCATTTCAAGCCAAAATAGGTTGGAAAAAGATGAGAAAGGGAGGAATAAAAATTATCGTTCCATTCCGTTCCGTTCCGTTCCTACCCGATGCGTAATAGAAAATTCGAAACAAATAGCTAAAAAATTCAAAAAATTCAAAAATACCATTGTGGCATCATTTCAAGCTAAAATAGGCAGGAAAAGGCTGCGAAAGAGAGAAAATAAAAATTATCCTTCCGTTCCACTCTTACCCGAGGCATGATAGAAAATTCCAAAAAAATGGCAAAAAAATTAAAAAGAATTAAAAAATACCATTATGAATTAATTTCAAGCCAAAATAGGTTGGAAAAAGATGAGAAAGAGAGAAATAAAAATCACCGTTCCGTTCCAACCCGATGCGTAATAGAAAATTCCAAACAAATAACAAACAAATTCAAAAAATTAAAAAAATACCATTATCAATTAATTTCAAGCCAAAATAGATTGGAAAATGATGAGAAAGAGAGAGATAAAAATTATTGTTCCATTCCGTTCCGACCCGATGCGTAATAGAAAATTCAAAAAAAATTAAAAAAATACCATTTTGGCTTCATTTCAAGCCAAAAAAGGCAGGAAAAAGATGAGAAAGAGAGAAATAAAAATTATCGTTCCGTTCCGTTCCTACCCGATGCGTAATAGAAAATTCCAAACAAATTCAAAAAAAATTAAAAAATACCGTTATGAATTCATTTCAAGCCAAAAATAGGTTGGAAAAAGATGAGAAAGAGAGAAATAAAAATTATCATTCCGTTTAGTTCCGTTCCGTTCCTACCCGATGCGTAATAGAAAATTCCAAACAAATAACAAACAAATTCAAAAAATTAAAAAATACCATTATGAATTCATTTCAAGCCAAAATAGGTTGGAAAAAGATGAGAAAGAGAGAAATAGAAATTATCATTTCGTTTCGTTCCGTTGTGTTTCTACCCGATACGTAATAGAAAATTCAAAAGAAATAAATAACAAACAAATTCAAAAAATTAAAAAAATACCATTATCAATTCATTTCAAGCCAAAATAGGTTGGAAAAAGATGAGAAAGAGAGAAATAGAAATTATCATTTCGTTTCGTTCCGTTCTGTTTCTACCCGATGCGTAATAGAAAATTCGAAACAAATAGCTAAAAAATTCAAAAATACCATTGTGGCTTCATTTCAAGCTAAAATAGGCAGGAAAAAGATGAGAAAGAGAGAAATAAAAATTATCGTTCTGTTCCGTTCCTACCCGATGCGTAATAGAAAATTCCAAACAAATTCAAAAAAAATTAAAAAATACCGTTATGAATTCATTTCAAGCCAAAATAGGTTGGAAAAAGATGAGAAAGAGAGAAATAGAAATTATCATTTCGTTTCGTTCCGTTCTGTTTCTACCCGATGCGTAATAGAAAATTCAAAAGAAATAAATAACAAACAAATTCAAAAAATTAAAAAAATACCATTATCAATTCATTTCAAGCCAAAATAGGTTGGAAAAAGATGAGAAAGGGAGGAATAAAAATTATCGTTCCGTTCCGTTCCGTTCCGTTCCTACCCGATGCGTAATAGAAAATTCGAAACAAATAGCTAAAAAATTCAAAAATACCATTGTGGCTTCATTTCAAGCTAAAATAGGCGGGAAAAGGCTGCGAAAAAGAGAAAATAAAATTTATCCTTCCGTTCCACTCTTACCCGAGGCATGATAGAAAATTCCAAAAAAATGGCAAAAAATTAAAAAAATTAAAAAATACCATTATGAATTCATTTCAAGCCAAAATTGGTTGGAAAAGGATGAGAAAGAGAGAAATAAAAATTATCGTTCCGTTCCAACCCGATGCGTAATAGAAAATTCCAAACAAATAACAAACAATTTCAAAAAATTAAAAAAATACCATTATCAATTAATTTCAAGCCAAAATAGATTGGAAAATGATGAGAAAGAGAGAGATAAAAATTATCGTTCCATTCCGTTCCTACCCGATGCGTAATAGAAAATTCCAAACAAATTCAAAAAAAATTAAAAAATACCATTTTGGCTTCATTTCAATCCAAAATAGGCAGGAAAAAGATGAGAAAGAGAGAAATAAAAATTATCGTTCCGTTCCGTTCCTACCCGATGCGTAATAGAAAATTCCAAACCAATTCAAAAAAATTAAAAAATACCATTATGAATTCATTTCAAGCCAAAATAGGTTGGAAAAAGATGAGAAAGAGAGAAATAAAAATGATAATTTCGTTTCGTTCCGTTCCGTTTCTAGCCGATGCGTAATAGAAAATTCCAAAGAAATAACAAACAAATTCAAAAAATTAAAAAATACCATTATCAATTCATTTCAAGCCAAAATAGGTTGGAAAAAGATGAGAAAGGGAGGAATAAAAATTATCGTTCCGTTCCGTTCCTAGCCGATGCGTAATAGAAAATTCGAAACAAATAGCTAAAAAATTTAAAAAATTCAAAAATACCATTGTGGCATCATTTCAAGCTAAAATAGGCAGGAAAAGGCTGCGAAAGAGAGAAAATAAAAATTATCCTTCCGTTCCACTCTTACCCGAGGCATGATAGAAAATTCCAAAAAAATGGCAAAAAAATTCAAAAAATTAAAAAATACCATTATGAATTAATTTCAAGCCAAAATAGGTTGGAAAAAGATGAGAAAGAGAGAAATAAAAATCATCGTTCCGTTCCAACCCGATGCGTAATAGAAAATTCCAAACAAATAACAAACAAATTAAAAAAATTAAAAAAATACCATTATCAATTAATTTCAAGCCAAAATAGATTGGAAAATGATGAGAAAGAGAGAGATAAAAATTATCGTTCCATTCCGTTCCGACCCGATGCGTAATAGAAAATTCCAAACAAATTCAAAAAAAATTAAAAAAATACCATTTTGGC
Organism: Quercus parvula; assembly: GCA_030820535.1. Taxonomy (NCBI): domain Eukaryota; kingdom Viridiplantae; phylum Streptophyta; class Magnoliopsida; order Fagales; family Fagaceae; genus Quercus; species Quercus parvula. The sequence goes on from JAUAME010000008.1 coordinate 18,435,607, forward strand.
TTCATTTCAAGCCAAAATAGGTTGGAAAAAGATGAGAAAGGGAGGAATAAAAATTATCGTTCCATTCCGTTCCGTTCCGTTCCTACCCGATGCGTAATAGAAAATTCGAAACAAATAGCTAAAAAATTCAAAAAATTCAAAAATACCATTGTGCCATCATTTCAAGCTAAAATAGGCACGAAAAGGCTGCGAAAGAGAGAAAATAAAAATTATCCTTCCGTTCCACTCTTACCCGAGGCATGATAGAAAATTCCAAAAAAGTGGCAAAAAAATTAAAAAAATTAAAAAATACCATTATGACTTAATTTCAAGCCAAAATAGGTTGGAAAAAGATGAGAAAGAGAGAAATAAAAATTATCGTTCCATTCCAACCCGATGCGTAATAGAAAATTCCAAACAAATAACAAACAAATTAAAAAAATTAAAAAAATACCATTATCAATTAATTTCAAGCCAAAATAGATTGGAAAATGATGAGAAAGAGAGAGATAAAAATTATCGTTCCATTCCGTTCCTACCCGATGCGTAATAGAAAATTCCAAACAAATTCAAAAAAAATTAAAAAAAACCATTTTGGCTTCATTTCAAGCCAAAATAGGCAGGAAAAAGATGAGAAAGAGAGAAATAAAAATTATCGTTCCGTTCCGTTCCTACCCGATGCGTAATAGAAAATTCCAAACCAATTCAAAAAAATTAAAAAATACCATTATGAATTCATTTCAAGCCAAAATACGTTGGAAAATGATGAGAAAGAGAGAAATAAAAATTATCATTCCGTTTCGTTCCGTTCCGTTCCTACCCGATGCGTAATAGAAAATTCCAAACAAATTCAAAAAATTAAAAAATACCATTATGAATTCATTCCAAGCCAAAATAGGTTGGAAAAAGATGAGAAAGAGAGAAATAAAAATTATCGTTCCGTTCCAACCCGATGCGTAATAGAAAATTCCAAACAAATTACAAACAAATTAAAAAAATTAAAAAAATACCATTATCAATTAATTTCAAGCCAAAATAGATTGGAAAATGATGAGAAAGAGAGAGATAAAAATTATCGTTCCATTCCGTTCCTGCCCGATGCGTAATAGAAAATTCCAAACAAATTCAAAAAAAATTAAAAAATACCATTTTGACTTCATTTCAAGCCAAAATAGGCAGGAAAAAGATGAGAAAGAGAGAAATAAAAATTATCGTTCCGTTCCGTTCCTACCCGATGCGTAATCGAAAATTCCAAACCAATTCAAAAAAATTAAAAAATACCATTATGAATTCATTTCAAGCCAAAATAGGTTGGAAAAAGATGAGAAAGAGAGAAATAAAAATTATCATTCCGTTTCGTTCCGTTCCGTTCCTACCCGATGCGTAATAGAAAATTCCAAACAAGTAACAAACAAATTTAAAAAATTAAAAAATACCATTATCAATTCATTTCAAGCCAAAATAGGTCGGAAAAAGATGAGAAAGAGAGAAATAAAAATTATCATTCCGTTTCGTTCCGTTCCGTTCCTACCCGATGCGTAATAGAAAATTCCAAACAAGTAACAAACAAATTAAAAAAAATTAAAAAGTACCATTATCAATTCATTTCAAGCCAAAATAGGTCGGAAAAAGATGAGAAAGAGAGAAATAAAAATTATCATTCCGTTTCGTTCCGTTCCGTTCCTACCCGATGCGTAATAGAAAATTCCAAACAAGTACCAAACAAATTAAAAAAAATTAAAAAGTACCTTTATCAATTAATTTCAAGCCAAAATAGATTGGAAAATGATGAGAAAGAGAGAGATAAAAATTATCGTTCCATTCCGTTCCTGCCCGATGCGTAATAGAAAATTCCAAACAAATTCAAAAAAAATTAAAAAATACCATTTTGACTTCATTTCAAGCCAAAATAGGCAGGAAAAAGATGAGAAAGAGAGAAATAAAAATTATCGTTCCGTTCCGTTCCTACCCGATGCGTAATCGAAAATTCCAAACCAATTCAAAAAAATTAAAAAATACCATTATGAATTCATTTCAAGCCAAAATAGGTTGGAAAAAGATGAGAAAGAGAGAAATAACAATGATAATTTCGTTTCGTTCCGTTCCGTTTCTACCCGATGCGTAATAGAAAATTCCAAAGAAATAACAAACAAATTAAAAAAATTAAAAAATACCATTATCAATTCATTTCAAGCCAAAATAGGTTGGAAAAAGATGAGAAAGGGAGGAATAAAAATTATCGTTCCATTCCGTTCCGTTCCGTTCCTACCCGATGCGTAATAGAAAATTCGAAACAAATAGCTAAAAAATTCAAAAAATTCAAAAATACCATTGTGGCATCATTTCAAGCTAAAATAGGCAGGAAAAGGCTGCGAAAGAGAGAAAATAAAAATTATCCTTCCGTTCCACTCTTACCCGAGGCATGATAGAAAATTCCAAAAAAATGGCAAAAAAATTAAAAAGAATTAAAAAATACCATTATGAATTAATTTCAAGCCAAAATAGGTTGGAAAAAGATGAGAAAGAGAGAAATAAAAATCACCGTTCCGTTCCAACCCGATGCGTAATAGAAAATTCCAAACAAATAACAAACAAATTCAAAAAATTAAAAAAATACCATTATCAATTAATTTCAAGCCAAAATAGATTGGAAAATGATGAGAAAGAGAGAGATAAAAATTATTGTTCCATTCCGTTCCGACCCGATGCGTAATAGAAAATTCAAAAAAAATTAAAAAAATACCATTTTGGCTTCATTTCAAGCCAAAAAAGGCAGGAAAAAGATGAGAAAGAGAGAAATAAAAATTATCGTTCCGTTCCGTTCCTACCCGATGCGTAATAGAAAATTCCAAACAAATTCAAAAAAAATTAAAAAATACCGTTATGAATTCATTTCAAGCCAAAAATAGGTTGGAAAAAGATGAGAAAGAGAGAAATAAAAATTATCATTCCGTTTAGTTCCGTTCCGTTCCTACCCGATGCGTAATAGAAAATTCCAAACAAATAACAAACAAATTCAAAAAATTAAAAAATACCATTATGAATTCATTTCAAGCCAAAATAGGTTGGAAAAAGATGAGAAAGAGAGAAATAGAAATTATCATTTCGTTTCGTTCCGTTGTGTTTCTACCCGATACGTAATAGAAAATTCAAAAGAAATAAATAACAAACAAATTCAAAAAATTAAAAAAATACCATTATCAATTCATTTCAAGCCAAAATAGGTTGGAAAAAGATGAGAAAGAGAGAAATAGAAATTATCATTTCGTTTCGTTCCGTTCTGTTTCTACCCGATGCGTAATAGAAAATTCGAAACAAATAGCTAAAAAATTCAAAAATACCATTGTGGCTTCATTTCAAGCTAAAATAGGCAGGAAAAAGATGAGAAAGAGAGAAATAAAAATTATCGTTCTGTTCCGTTCCTACCCGATGCGTAATAGAAAATTCCAAACAAATTCAAAAAAAATTAAAAAATACCGTTATGAATTCATTTCAAGCCAAAATAGGTTGGAAAAAGATGAGAAAGAGAGAAATAGAAATTATCATTTCGTTTCGTTCCGTTCTGTTTCTACCCGATGCGTAATAGAAAATTCAAAAGAAATAAATAACAAACAAATTCAAAAAATTAAAAAAATACCATTATCAATTCATTTCAAGCCAAAATAGGTTGGAAAAAGATGAGAAAGGGAGGAATAAAAATTATCGTTCCGTTCCGTTCCGTTCCGTTCCTACCCGATGCGTAATAGAAAATTCGAAACAAATAGCTAAAAAATTCAAAAATACCATTGTGGCTTCATTTCAAGCTAAAATAGGCGGGAAAAGGCTGCGAAAAAGAGAAAATAAAATTTATCCTTCCGTTCCACTCTTACCCGAGGCATGATAGAAAATTCCAAAAAAATGGCAAAAAATTAAAAAAATTAAAAAATACCATTATGAATTCATTTCAAGCCAAAATTGGTTGGAAAAGGATGAGAAAGAGAGAAATAAAAATTATCGTTCCGTTCCAACCCGATGCGTAATAGAAAATTCCAAACAAATAACAAACAATTTCAAAAAATTAAAAAAATACCATTATCAATTAATTTCAAGCCAAAATAGATTGGAAAATGATGAGAAAGAGAGAGATAAAAATTATCGTTCCATTCCGTTCCTACCCGATGCGTAATAGAAAATTCCAAACAAATTCAAAAAAAATTAAAAAATACCATTTTGGCTTCATTTCAATCCAAAATAGGCAGGAAAAAGATGAGAAAGAGAGAAATAAAAATTATCGTTCCGTTCCGTTCCTACCCGATGCGTAATAGAAAATTCCAAACCAATTCAAAAAAATTAAAAAATACCATTATGAATTCATTTCAAGCCAAAATAGGTTGGAAAAAGATGAGAAAGAGAGAAATAAAAATGATAATTTCGTTTCGTTCCGTTCCGTTTCTAGCCGATGCGTAATAGAAAATTCCAAAGAAATAACAAACAAATTCAAAAAATTAAAAAATACCATTATCAATTCATTTCAAGCCAAAATAGGTTGGAAAAAGATGAGAAAGGGAGGAATAAAAATTATCGTTCCGTTCCGTTCCTAGCCGATGCGTAATAGAAAATTCGAAACAAATAGCTAAAAAATTTAAAAAATTCAAAAATACCATTGTGGCATCATTTCAAGCTAAAATAGGCAGGAAAAGGCTGCGAAAGAGAGAAAATAAAAATTATCCTTCCGTTCCACTCTTACCCGAGGCATGATAGAAAATTCCAAAAAAATGGCAAAAAAATTCAAAAAATTAAAAAATACCATTATGAATTAATTTCAAGCCAAAATAGGTTGGAAAAAGATGAGAAAGAGAGAAATAAAAATCATCGTTCCGTTCCAACCCGATGCGTAATAGAAAATTCCAAACAAATAACAAACAAATTAAAAAAATTAAAAAAATACCATTATCAATTAATTTCAAGCCAAAATAGATTGGAAAATGATGAGAAAGAGAGAGATAAAAATTATCGTTCCATTCCGTTCCGACCCGATGCGTAATAGAAAATTCCAAACAAATTCAAAAAAAATTAAAAAAATACCATTTTGGCTTCATTTCAAGCCAAAATAGGTTGGAAAAAGATGAGAAAGGGAGGAATAAAAATTATCGTTCCATTCCGTTCCGTTCCGTTCCTACCCGATGCGTAATAGAAAATTCGAAACAAATAGCTAAAAAATTCAAAAAATTCAAAAATACCATTGTGCCATCATTTCAAGCTAAAATAGGCACGAAAAGGCTGCGAAAGAGAGAAAATAAAAATTATCCTTCCGTTCCACTCTTACCCGAGGCATGATAGAAAATTCCAAAAAAGTGGCAAAAAAATTAAAAAAATTAAAAAATACCATTATGACTTAATTTCAAGCCAAAATAGGTTGGAAAAAGATGAGAAAGAGAGAAATAAAAATTATCGTTCCATTCCAACCCGATGCGTAATAGAAAATTCCAAACAAATAACAAACAAATTAAAAAAATTAAAAAAATACCATTATCAATTAATTTCAAGCCAAAATAGATTGGAAAATGATGAGAAAGAGAGAGATAAAAATTATCGTTCCATTCCGTTCCTACCCGATGCGTAATAGAAAATTCCAAACAAATTCAAAAAAAATTAAAAAAAACCATTTTGGCTTCATTTCAAGCCAAAATAGGCAGGAAAAAGATGAGAAAGAGAGAAATAAAAATTATCGTTCCGTTCCGTTCCTACCCGATGCGTAATAGAAAATTCCAAACCAATTCAAAAAAATTAAAAAATACCATTATGAATTCATTTCAAGCCAAAATACGTTGGAAAATGATGAGAAAGAGAGAAATAAAAATTATCATTCCGTTTCGTTCCGTTCCGTTCCTACCCGATGCGTAATAGAAAATTCCAAACAAATTCAAAAAATTAAAAAATACCATTATGAATTCATTCCAAGCCAAAATAGGTTGGAAAAAGATGAGAAAGAGAGAAATAAAAATTATCGTTCCGTTCCAACCCGATGCGTAATAGAAAATTCCAAACAAATTACAAACAAATTAAAAAAATTAAAAAAATACCATTATCAATTAATTTCAAGCCAAAATAGATTGGAAAATGATGAGAAAGAGAGAGATAAAAATTATCGTTCCATTCCGTTCCTGCCCGATGCGTAATAGAAAATTCCAAACAAATTCAAAAAAAATTAAAAAATACCATTTTGACTTCATTTCAAGCCAAAATAGGCAGGAAAAAGATGAGAAAGAGAGAAATAAAAATTATCGTTCCGTTCCGTTCCTACCCGATGCGTAATCGAAAATTCCAAACCAATTCAAAAAAATTAAAAAATACCATTATGAATTCATTTCAAGCCAAAATAGGTTGGAAAAAGATGAGAAAGAGAGAAATAAAAATGATAATTTCGTTTCGTTCCGTTCCGTTTCTACCCGATGCGTAATAGAAAATTCCAAAGAAATAACAAACAAATTCAAAAAATTAAAAAATACCATTATCAATTCATTTCAAGCCAAAATAGGTTGGAAAAAGATGAGAAAGGGAGGAATAAAAATTATCGTTCCATTCCGTTCCGTTCCGTTCCTACCCGATGCGTAATAGAAAATTCGAAACAAATAGCTAAAAAATTCAAAAAATTCAAAAATACCATTGTGGCATCATTTCAAGCTAAAATAGGCAGGAAAAGGCTGCGAAAGAGAGAAAATAAAAATTATCCTTCCGTTCCACTCTTACCCGAGGCATGATAGAAAATTCCAAAAAAATGGCAAAAAAATTAAAAAGAATTAAAAAATACCATTATGAATTAATTTCAAGCCAAAATAGGTTGGAAAAAGATGAGAAAGAGAGAAATAAAAATCACCGTTCCGTTCCAACCCGATGCGTAATAGAAAATTCCAAACAAATAACAAACAAATTCAAAAAATTAAAAAAATACCATTATCAATTAATTTCAAGCCAAAATAGATTGGAAAATGATGAGAAAGAGAGAGATAAAAATTATTGTTCCATTCCGTTCCGACCCGATGCGTAATAGAAAATTCAAAAAAAATTAAAAAAATACCATTTTGGCTTCATTTCAAGCCGAAAAAGGCAGGAAAAAGATGAGAAAGAGAGAAATAAAAATTATCGTTCCGTTCCGTTCCTACCCGATGCGTAATAGAAAATTCCAAACAAATTCAAAAAAAATTAAAAAATACCGTTATGAATTCATTTCAAGCCAAAAATAGGTTGGAAAAAGATGAGAAAGAGAGAAATAAAAATTATCATTCCGTTTAGTTCCGTTCCGTTCCTACCCGATGCGTAATAGAAAATTCCAAACAAATAACAAACAAATTCAAAAAATTAAAAAATACCATTATGAATTCATTTCAAGCCAAAATAGGTTGGAAAAAGATGAGAAAGAGAGAAATAGAAATTATCATTTCGTTTCGTTCCGTTGTGTTTCTACCCGATACGTAATAGAAAATTCAAAAGAAATAAATAACAAACAAATTCAAAAAATTAAAAAAATACCATTATCAATTCATTTCAAGCCAAAATAGGTTGGAAAAAGATGAGAAAGAGAGAAATAGAAATTATCATTTCGTTTCGTTCCGTTCTGTTTCTACCCGATGCGTAATAGAAAATTCGAAACAAATAGCTAAAAAATTCAAAAATACCATTGTGGCTTCATTTCAAGCTAAAATAGGCAGGAAAAAGATGAGAAAGAGAGAAATAAAAATTATCGTTCCGTTCCGTTCCTACCCGATGCGTAATAGAAAATTCCAAACAAATTCAAAAAAAATTAAAAAATACCATTATGAATTCATTTCAAGCCAAAATAGGTTATAAAAAGATGAGAAAAAAACAAATAACAAACAAATTAAAAAAATTAAAAAAATACCATTATCAATTAATTTCAAGCCAAAATAGATTGGAAAATGATGAGAAAGAGAGAGATAAAAATTATCGTTCCATTCCGTTCCGACCCGATGCGTAATAGAAAATTCCAAACAAATTCAAAAAAAATTAAAAAAATACCATTTTGGCTTCATTTCAAGCCAAAAAAGGCAGGAAAAAGATGAGAAAGAGAGAAATAAAAATGATAATTTCGTTTCGTTCCGTTCCGTTTCTACCCGATGCGTAATAGAAAATTCCAAAGAAATAACAAACAAATTCAAAAAATTAAAAAATACCATTATCAATTCATTTCAAGCAAAAATAGGTTGGAAAAAGATGAGAAAGGGAGGAATAAAAATTATCGTTCCGTTCCGTTCCGTTCCGTTCCTACCCGATGCGTAATAGAAAATTCGAAACAAATAGCTAAAAAATTCAAAAATACCATTGTGGCTTCATTTCAAGCTAAAATAGGCGGGAAAAGGCTGCGAAAAAGAGAAAATAAAATTTATCCTTCCGTTCCACTCTTACCCGAGGCATGATAGAAAATTCCAAAAAAATGGCAAAAAATTAAAAAAATTAAAAAATACCATTATGAATTCATTTCAAGCCAAAATTGGTTGGAAAAGGATGAGAAAGGGAGAAATAAAAATTATCGTTCCGTTCCTACCCGATGCGTAATAGAAAATTCCAAAGAAATAAATAACAAACAAATTCAAAAAATTAAAAAGTACCATTATCAATTCATTTCAAGCCAAAATAGGTTGGAAAAAGATGAGAAAGAGAGGAATAAAAATTATCGTTCCATTCCGTTCCGTTCCGTTCCTATCCGATGCGTAATAGAAAATTCGAAACAAATAGCTAAAAAATTCAAAAAATTCAAAAATACCATTGTGGCATCATTTCAAGCTAAAATAGGCAGGAAAAGGCTGCGAAAGAGAGAAAATAAAAATTATCCTTCCGTTCCACTCTTACCCGAGGCATGATAGAAAATTCCAAAAAAGTGGCAAAAAAATTCAAAAAATTAAAAAATACCATTATGAATTAATTTCAAACCAAAATAGGTTGGAAAAAGATGAGAAAGAGAGAAATAAAAATTATCGTTCCGTTCCAACCCGATGCGTAATAGAAAATTCCAAACTAATAACAAACAAATTAAAAAAATTAAAAAAAATACCATTATCAATTAATTTCAAGCCAAAATAGTTTGGAAAATGATGAGAAAGAGAGAGATAAAAATTATCGTTCCATTCCGTTCCTACCCGATGCGTAATAGAAAATTCCAAACAAATTCAAAAAAAATTAAAAAATACCATTTTGGCTTCATTTCAAGCCAAAATAGGCAGGAAAAAGATGAGAAAGAGAGAAATACAAATGATAATTTCTTTTCGTTCCGTTCCGTTTCTACCCAATGCGTAATAGAAAATTCCAAAGAAATAACAAACAAATTAAAAAATTAAAAAATACCATTATGAATTCATTTCAAGCCAAAATAGGTTGGAAAAAGATGAGAAAGAGAGAAATAAAAATCACCGTTCCGTTCCAACCCGATGCGTAATAGAAAATTCCAAACAAATAACAAACAAATTAAAAAAATTAAAAAAATACCATTATCAATTAATTTCAAGCCAAAATAGATTGGAAAATGATGAGAAAGAGAGAGATAAAAATTATCGTTCCATTCCGTTCCGACCCGATGCGTAATAGAAAATTCCAAACAAATTCAAAAAAGATTAAAAAAATACCATTTTGGCTTCATTTCAAGCCAAAATAGGCAGGAAAAAGATGAGAAAGAGAGAAATACAAATGATAATTTCGTTTCGTTCCGTTCCGTTTCTACCCGATGCGTAATAGAAAATTCCAAAGAAATAACAAACAAATTAAAAAATTAAAAAATACCATTATCAATTCATTTCAAGCCAAAATAGGTTGGAAAAAGATGAGAAAGGGAGGAATAAAAATTATCGTTCCGTTCCGTTCCTACCCGATGCGTAATAGAAAATTCGAAACAAATAGCTAAAAAATTCAAAAAATTCAAAAATACCATTGTGGCATCATTTCAAGCTAAAATAGGCAGGAAAAGGCTGCGAAATAGAGAAAATAAAAATTATCCTTCCGTTCCACCCTTACCCGAGGCATGATAGAAAATTCCAAAAAAATGGCAAAAAAATTCAAAAAACTAAAAAATACCATTATGAATTAATTTCAAGCCAAAATAGGTTGGAAAAAGATGAGAAAGAGAGAAATAAAAATCACCGTTCCGTTCCAACCCGATGCGTAATAGAAAATTCCAAACAAATAACAAACAAATTCAAAAAATTAAAAAAATACCATTATCAATTAATTTCAAGCCAAAATAGATTGGAAAATGATGAGAAAGAGAGAGATAAAAATTATCGTTCAATTCCGTTCCGACCCGATGCGTAATAGAAAATTCCAAACAAATTCAAAAAAAATTAAAAAAATACCATTTTGGCTTCATTTCAAGCCAAAATAGGCAGGAAAAAGATGAGAAAGAGAGAAATAAAAATTATCGTTCCGTTCCGTTCCTACCCGATGCGTAATAGAAAATTCCAAACAAATTCAAAAAAAATTAAAAAATACCGTTATGAATTCATTTCAAGCCAAAAATAGGTTGGAAAAAGATGAGAAAGAGAGAAATAAAAATTATCATTCCGTTTAGTTCCGTTCCGTTCCTACCCGATGCGTAATAGAAAATTCGAAACAAATAAAAAACAAATTCAAAAAATTAAAAAATACCATTATGAATTCATTTCAAGCCAAAATAGGTTGGAAAAAGATGAGAAAGAGAGAAATAAAAATTATCATTTCGTTTCGTTCCGTTCTGTTTCTACCCGATGCGTAATAGAAAATTCAAAAGAAATAAATAACAAACAAATTCAAAAAATTAAAAAAATACCATTATCAATTCGTTTCAAGCCAAAATAGGTTGGAAAAAGATGAGAAAGGGAGGAATAAAAATTATCTTTCCGTTCCGTTCCTACCCGATGCGTAATAGAAAATTCGAAACAAATAGCTAAAAAATTCAAAAATACCATTGTGGATTCATTTCAAACTAAAATAGGCGGGAAAAGGCTGCGAAAAAGAGAAAATAAAAATTATCCTTCCGTTCCACTCTTACCCGAGGCATGATAGAAAATTCCAAAAAAGTGGCAAAAAAATTCAAAAAATTAAAAAATACCATTATGAATTAATTTCAAGCCAAAATAGGTTGGAAAAAGATGAGAAAGAGAGAAATAAAAATTATCGTTCGGTTCCAACCCGATGCGTAATAGAAAATTCCAAACTAATAACAAACAAATTCAAAAAATTAAAAAAATACCATTATCAATTAATTTCAAGCCAAAATAGATTGGAAAATGATGAGAAAGAGAGAGATAAAAATTATCGTTCCATTCCGTTCCTACCCGATGCGTAATAGAAAATTCCAAACAAATTCAAAAAAAATTAAAAAATACCATTTTGGCTTCATTTCAAGCCAAAATAGGCAGGAAAAAGATGAGAAAGAGAGAAATAAAAATTATCGTTCCGTTCCGTTCCTGCCCGATGCGTAATAGAAAATTCCAAACCAATTCAAAAAAATTAAAAAATACCATTATGAATTCATTTCAAGCCAAAATAGGTTGGAAAAAGATGAGAAAGAGAGAAATAAAAATCACCGTTCCGTTCCAACCCGATGCGTAATAGAAAATTCCAAACAAATAACAAACAAATTCAAAAAATTAAAAAAATACCATTATCAATTAATTTCAAGCCAAAATAGATTGGAAAATGATGAGAAAGAGAGAGATAAAAATTATCGTTCCATTCCGTTCCGACCCGATGCGTAATAGAAAATTCAAAAAAAATTAAAAAAAATCCCGTTTTGGCTTCATTTCAAGCCAAAAAAGGCAGGAAAAAGATGAGAAAGAGAGAAATAAAAATTATCGTTCCGTTCCGTTCCTACCCGATGCGTAATAGAAAATTCCAAACAAATTCAAAAAAAATTAAAAAATACCGTTATGAATTCATTTCAAGCCAAAATAGGTTGGAAAAAGATGAGAAAGAGAGAAATAGAAATTATCATTTCGTTTCGTTCCGTTCTGTTTCTACCCGATGCGTAATAGAAAATTCAAAAGAAATAAATAACAAACAAATTCAAAAAATTAAAAAAATACCATTATCAATTCATTTCAAGCCAAAATAGGTTGGAAAAAGATGAGAAAGGGAGGAATAAAAATTATCGTTCCGTTCCGTTCCGTTCCGTTCCTACCCGATGCGTAATAGAAAATTCGAAACAAATAGCTAAAAAATTCAAAAATACCATTGTGGCTTCATTTCAAGCTAAAATAGGCGGGAAAAGGCTGCGAAAAAGAGAAAATAAAATTTATCCTTCCGTTCCACTCTTACCCGAGGCATGATAGAAAATTCCAAAAAAATGGCAAAAAATTAAAAAAATTAAAAAATACCATTATGAATTCATTTCAAGCCAAAATTGGTTGGAAAAGGATGAGAAAGGGAGAAATAAAAATTATCGTTCCGTTCCTACCCGATGCGTAATAGAAAATTCCAAAGAAATAAATAACAAACAAATTCAAAAAATTAAAAAGTACCATTATCAATTCATTTCAAGCCAAAATAGGTTGGAAAAAGATGAGAAAGAGAGGAATAAAAATTATCGTTCCATTCCGTTCCGTTCCGTTCCTACCCGATGCGTAATAGAAAATTCGAAACAAATAGCTAAAAAATTCAAAAAATTCAAAAATACCATTGTGGCATCATTTCAAGCTAAAATAGGCAGGAAAAGGCTGCGAAAGAGAGAAAATAAAAATTATCCTTCCGTTCCACTCTTACCCGAGGCATGATAGAAAATTCCAAAAAAGTGGCAAAAAAATTCAAAAAATTAAAAAATACCATTATGAATTAATTTCAAGCCAAAATAGGTTGGAAAAAGATGAGAAAGAGAGAAATAAAAATTATCGTTCCGTTCCAACCCGATGCGTAATAGAAAATTCCAAACTAATAACAAACAAATTCAAAAAATTAAAAAAAATACCATTATCAATTAATTTCAAGCCAAAATAGTTTGGAAAATGATGAGAAAGAGAGAGATAAAAATTATCGTTCCATTCCGTTGCTACCCGATGCGTAATAGAAAATTCCAAACAAATTCAAAAAAAATTAAAAAATACCATTTTGGCTTCATTTCAAGCCAAAATAGGCAGGAAAAAGATGAGAAAGAGAGAAATAAAAATTATCGTTCCGTTCCGTTCCTACCCGATGCGTAATAGAAAATTCCAAACCAATTCAAAAACATTAAAAAATACCATTATGAATTCATTTCAAGCCAAAATAGGTTGGAAAAAGATGAGAAAGAGAGAAATAAAAATCACCGTTCCGTTCCAACCCGATGCGTAATAGAAAATTCCAAACAAATAACAAACAAATTAAAAAAATTAAAAAAATACCATTATCAATTAATTTCAAGCCAAAATAGATTGGAAAATGATGAGAAAGAGAGAGATAAAAATTATTGTTCCATTCCGTTCCGACCCGATGCGTAATAGAAAATTCAAAAAAAATTAAAAAAATACCGTTTTGGCTTCATTTCAAGCCAAAAAAGGCAGGAAAATGATGAGAAAGAGAGAAATAAAAATTATCGTTCCGTTCCGTTCCTACCCGATGCGTAATAGAAAATTCCAAACAAATTCAAAAAAAATTAAAAAATACCGTTATGAATTCATTTCAAGCCAAAATAGGTTGGAAAAAGATGAGAAAGAGAGAAATAGAAATTATCATTTCGTTTCGTTCCGTTCTGTTTCTACCCGATGCGTAATAGAAAATTCAAAAGAAATAAATAACAAACAAATTCAAAAAATTAAAAAAATACCATTATCAATTCATTTCAAGCCAAAATAGGTTGGAAAAAGATGAGAAAGGGAGGAATAAAAATTATCGTTCCGTTCCGTTCCGTTCCGTTCCAACCCGATGCGTAATAGAAAATTCGAAACAAATAGCTAAAAAATTCAAAAATACCATTGTGGTTTCATTTCAAGCTAAAATAGGCGGGAAAAGGCTGCGAAATAGAGAAAATAAAAATTATCCTTCCGTTCCACTCTTACCCGAGGCATGATAGAAAATTCCAAAAAAATGGCAAAAAAATTCAAAAAACTAAAAAATACCATTATGAATTAATTTCAAGCCAAAATAGGTTGGAAAAAGATGAGAAAGAGAGAAATAAAAATCACCGTTCCGTTCCAACCCGATGCGTAATAGAAAATTCCAAACAAATAACAAACAAATTCAAAAAATTAAAAAAATACCATTATCAATTAATTTCAAGCCAAAATAGATTGGAAAATGATGAGAAAGAGAGAGATAAAAATTATCGTTCCATTCCGTTCCGACCCGATGCGTAATAGAAAATTCCAAACAAATTCAAAAAAAATTAAAAAAATACCATTTTGGCTTCATTTCAAGCCAAAATAGGCAGGAAAAAGATGAGAAAGAGAGAAATAAAAATTATCGTTCCGTTCCGTTCCTACCCGATGCGTAATAGAAAATTCCAAACAAATTCAAAAAAAATTAAAAAATACCGTTATGAATTCATTTCAAGCCAAAAATAGGTTGGAAAAAGATGAGAAAGAGAGAAATAAAAATTATCATTCGGTTTAGTTCCGTTCCGTTCCTACCCGATGCGTAATAGAAAATTCCGAACAAATAAAAAACAAATTCAAAAATTTAAAAAATACCATTATGAATTCATTTCAAGCCAAAATAGGTTGGAAAAAGATGAGAAAGAGAGAAATAAAAATTATCATTTCGTTTCGTTCCGTTCTGTTTCTACCCGATGCGTAATAGAAAATTCAAAAGAAATAAATAACAAACAAATTCAAAAAATTAAAAAAATACCATTATCAATTCATTTCAAGCCAAAATAGGTTGGAAAAAGATTAGAAAGGGAGGAATAAAAATTATCGTTCCGTTCCGTTCCTACCCGATGCGTAATAGAAAATTCGAAACAAATAGCTAAAAAATTCAAAAATACCATTGTGGATTCATTTCAAACTAAAATAGGCGGGAAAAGGCTGCGAAAAAGAGAAAATAAAAATTATCCTTCCGTTCCACTCTTACCCGAGGCATGATAGAAAATTCCAAAAAAATGGCAAAAAAATTAAAAAAATTAAAAAATACCATTATGAATTCATTTCAAGCCAAAATTGGTTGGAAAAGGATGAGAAAGAGAGAAATAAAAATTATCGTTCCGTTCCTACCCGATGCGTAATAGAAAATTCCAAAGAAATAAATAACAAACAAATTCAAAAAATTAAAAAGTACCATTATCAATTCATTTCAAGCCAAAATAGGTTGGAAAAAGATGAGAAAGAGAGGAATAAAAATTATCGTTCCATTCCATTCCGTTCCGTTCCTACCCGATGCGTAATAGAAAATTCGAAACAAATAGCTAAAAAATTCAAAAAATTCAAAAATACCATTGTGGCAACATTTCAAGCTAAAATAGGCAGGAAAAGGCTGCGAAAGAGAGAAAATAAAAATTATCCTTCCGTTCCACTCTTACCCGAGGCATGACAGAAAATTCCAAAAAAGTGGCAAAAAAATTAAAAAAATTAAAAAATACCATTATGAATTAATTTCAAGCCAAAATAGGTTGGAAAAAGATGAGAAAGAGAGAAATAAAAATTATCGTTCGGTTCCAACCCGATGCGTAATAGAAAATTCCAAACAAATAACAAACAAATTCAAAAAATTAAAAAAATACCATTATCAATTAATTTCAAGCCAAAATAGATTGGAAAATGATGAGAAAGAGAGAGATAAAAATTATCGTTCCATTCCGTTCCTACCCGATGCGTAATAGAAAATTCCAAACAAATTAAAAAAAAATTAAAAAATACCATTTTGGCTTCATTTCAAGCCAAAATAGGCAGGAAAAAGATGAGAAAGAGAGAAATAAAAATTATCGTTCCGTTCCGTTCCTACCCGATGCGTAATAGAAAATTCCAAACCAATTCAAAAAAATTAAAAAATACCATTATGAATTCATTTCAAGCCAAAATAGGTTGGAAAAAGATAAGAAAGAGAGAAATAAAAATGATAATTTCGTTTCGTTCCGTTCCGTTTCTACCCGATGCGTAATAGAAAATTCCAAAGAAATAACAAACAAATTCAAAAAATTAAAAAATACCATTATGAATTCATTTCAAGCCAAAATAGGTTGGAAAAAGATGAGAAAGAGAGAAATAAAAATGATAATTTCGTTTCGTTCCGTTCCGTTCCTACCCGATGCGTAATAGAAAATTCCAAACAAATAACAAACAAATTAAAAAAATTAAAAAATACCAATATGAATTAATTTCAAGCCAAAATAGGTTGGAAAAAGATGAGAAAGAGAGAAATAAAAATTATCGTTCCGTTCCAACCCGATGCGTAATAGAAAATTCCAAATAAATAACAAACAAATTCAAAAAATTAAAAAAATACCATTATCAATTAATTTCAAGCCAAAATAGATTGGAAAATGATGAGAAAGAGAGAGATAAAAATTATCGTTCCATTCCGTTCCTACCCGATGCGTAATAGAAAATTCCAAACAAATTCAAAAAAAATTAAAAAATACCATTTTGGCTTCATTTCAAGCCAAAATAGGCAGGAAAAAGATGAGAAAGAGAGAAATAAAAATTATCGTTCCGTTCCGTTCCTACCCGATGCGTAATAGAAAATTCCAAACCAATTCAAAAAAATTAAAAAATACCATTATGAATTCATTTCAAGCCAAAATAGGTTGGAAAAAGATGAGAAAGAGAGAAATAAAAATGATAATTTCGTTTCGTTCCGTTCCGTTTCTACCCGATGCGTAATAGAAAATTCCAAAGAAATAACAAACAAATTCAAAAAATTAAAAAATACCATTATCAATTCATTTCAAGCCAAAATAGGTTGGAAAAAGATGAGAAAGGGAGGAATAAAAATTATCGTTCCGTTCCGTTCCTACCCGATGCGTAATAGAAAATTCGAAACAAATAGCTAAAAAATTCAAAAAATTCAAAAATACCATTGTGGCATCATTTCAAGCTAAAATAGGCAGGAAAAGGCTGCGAAAGAGAGAAAATAAAAATTATCCTTCCGTTCCACTCTTACCCGAGGCATGATAGAAAATTCTAAAAAAATGGCAAAAAAATTCAAAAAATTAAAAAATACCATTATGAATTAATTTCAAGCCAAAATAGGTTGGAAAAAGATGAGAAAGAGAGAAATAAAAATCAACGTTCCGTTCCAACCCGATGCGTAATAGAAAATTCCAAACAAATAACAAACAAATTAAAAAAATTAAAAAAATACCATTATCAATTAATTTCAAGCCAAAATAGATTGGAAAATGATGAGAAAGAGAGAGATAAAAATTATCGTTCCATTCCGTTCCGACCCGATGCGTAATAGAAAATTCCAAACAAATTCAAAAAAAATTAAAAAAATACCATTTTGGCTTCATTTCATGCCAAAAAAGGCAGGAAAAAGATGAGAAAGAGAGAAATAAAAATTATCGTTCCGTTCCGTTCCTACCCGTTGCGTAATTGAAAATTCCAAACAAATTCAAAAAAATTAAAAAATACCGTTATGAATTCATTTGAAGCCAAAAATAGGTTGGAAAAAGATGAGAAAGAGAGAAATAAAAATTATCATTCCGTTTAGTTCCGTTCCGTTCCTACCCGATGCGTAATAGAAAATTCCAAACAAATAACAAACAAATTAAAAAAATTAAAAAATACCATTATGAATTAATTTCAAGCCAAAATAGGTTGGAAAAAGATGAGAAAGAGAGAAATAAAAATTATCGTTCCGTTCCAACCCGATGCGTAATAGAAAATTCCAAACAAATAACAAACAAATTCAAAAAATTAAAAAAATACCATTATCAATTAATTTCAAGCCAAAATAGATTGGAAAATGATGAGAAAGAGAGAGATAAAAATTATCGTTCCATTCCGTTCCTACCCGATGCGTAATAGAAAATTCCAAACAAATTCAAAAAAAATTAAAAAATACCATTTTGGCTTCATTTCAAGCCAAAATAGGCAGGAAAAAGATGAGAAAGAGAGAAATAAAAATTATCGTTCCGTTCCGTTCCTACCCGATGCGTAATAGAAAATTCCAAACCAATTCAAAAAAATTAAAAAATACCATTATGAATTCATTTCAAGCCAAAATAGGTTGGAAAAAGATGAGAAAGAGAGAAATAAAAATGATAATTTCGTTTCGTTCCGTTCCGTTTCTACCCGATGCGTAATAGAAAATTCCAAAGAAATAACAAACAAATTCAAAAAATTAAAAAATACCATTATCAATTCATTTCAAGCCAAAATAGGTTGGAAAAAGATGAGAAAGGGAGGAATAAAAATTATCGTTCCGTTCCGTTCCTACCCGATGCGTAATAGAAAATTCGAAACAAATAGCTAAAAAATTCAAAAAATTCAAAAATACCATTGTGGCATCATTTCAAGCTAAAATAGGCAGGAAAAGGCTGCGAAAGAGAGAAAATAAAAATTATCCTTCCGTTCCACTCTTACCCGAGGCATGATAGAAAATTCTAAAAAAATGGCAAAAAAATTCAAAAAATTAAAAAATACCATTATGAATTAATTTCAAGCCAAAATAGGTTGGAAAAAGATGAGAAAGAGAGAAATAAAAATCAACGTTCCGTTCCAACCCGATGCGTAATAGAAAATTCCAAACAAATAACAAACAAATTCAAAAAATTAAAAAAATACCATTATCAATTAATTTCAAGCCAAAATAGATTGGAAAATGATGAGAAAGAGAGAGATAAAAATTATCGTTCCATTCCGTTCCGACCCGATGCGTAATAGAAAATTCCAAACAAATTCAAAAAAAATTAAAAAAATACCATTTTGGCTTCATTTCATGCCAAAAAAGGCAGGAAAAAGATGAGAAAGAGAGAAATAAAAATTATCGTTCCGTTCCGTTCCTACCCGTTGCGTAATTGAAAATTCCAAACAAATTCAAAAAAATTAAAAAATACCGTTATGAATTCATTTGAAGCCAAAAATAGGTTGGAAAAAGATGAGAAAGAGAGAAATAAAAATTATAATTCCGTTTAGTTCCGTTCCGTTCCTACCCGATGCGTAATAGAAAATTCCAAACAAATAACAAACAAATTAAAAAAATTAAAAAATACCATTATGAATTAATTTCAAGCCAAAATAGGTTGGAAAAAGATGAGAAAGAGAGAAATAAAAATTATCGTTCCGTTCCAACCCGATGCGTAATAGAAAATTCCAAACAAATAACAAACAAATTCAAAAAATTAAAAAAATACCATTATCAATTAATTTCAAGCCAAAATAGATTGGAAAATGATGAGAAAGAGAGAGATAAAAATTATCGTTCCATTCCGTTCCTACCCGATGCGTAATAGAAAATTCCAAACAAATTCAAAAAAAATTAAAAAATACCATTTTGGCTTCATTTCAAGCCAAAATAGGCAGGAAAAAGATGAGAAAGAGAGAAATAAAAATTATCGTTCCGTTCCGTTCCTACCCGATGCGTAATTGAAAATTCCAAACAAATTCAAAAAAATTAAAAAATACCGTTATGAATTCATTTGAAGCCAAAAATAGGTTGGAAAAAGATGAGAAAGAGAGAAATAAAAATTATCATTCCGTTTAGTTCCGTTCCGTTCCTACCCGATGCGTAATAGAAAATTCCAAACAAATAACAAACAAATTAAAAAAATTAAAAAATACCATTATGAATTAATTTCAAGCCAAAATAGGTTGGAAAAAGATGAGAAAGAGAGAAATAAAAATTATCGTTCCGTTCCAACCCGATGCGTAATAGAAAATTCCAAACAAATAACAAACAAATTCAAAAAATTAAAAAAATACCATTATCAATTAATTTCAAGCCAAAATAGATTGGAAAATGATGAGAAAGAGAGAGATAAAAATTATCGTTCCATTCCGTTCCTACCCGATGCGTAATAGAAAATTCCAAACAAATTCAAAAAAAATTAAAAAATACCATTTTGGCTTCATTTCAAGCCAAAATAGGCAGGAAAAAGATGAGAAAGAGAGAAATAAAAATTATCGTTCCGTTCCGTTCCTACCCGATGCGTAATAGAAAATTCCAAACCAATTCAAAAAAATTAAAAAATACCATTATGAATTCATTTCAAGCCAAAATAGGTTGGAAAAAGATGAGAAAGAGAGAAATAAAAATGATAATTTCGTTTCGTTCCGTTCCGTTTCTACCCGATGCGTAATAGAAAATTCCAAAGAAATAACAAACAAATTCAAAAAATTAAAAAATACCATTATCAATTCATTTCAAGCCAAAATAGGTTGGAAAAAGATGAGAAAGGGAGGAATAAAAATTATCGTTCCGTTCCGTTCCTACCCGATGCGTAATAGAAAATTCGAAACAAATAGCTAAAAAATTCAAAAAATTCAAAAATACCATTGTGGCATCATTTCAAGCTAAAATAGGCAGGAAAAGGCTGCGAAAGAGAGAAAATAAAAATTATCCTTCCGTTCCACTCTTACCCGAGGCATGATAGAAAATTCTAAAAAAATGGCAAAAAAATTCAAAAAATTAAAAAATACCATTATGAATTAATTTCAAGCCAAAATAGGTTGGAAAAAGATGAGAAAGAGAGAAATAAAAATCAACGTTCCGTTCCAACCCGATGCGTAATAGAAAATTCCAAACAAATAACAAACAAATTCAAAAAATTAAAAAAATACCATTATCAATTAATTTCAAGCCAAAATAGATTGGAAAATGATGAGAAAGAGAGAGATAAAAATTATCGTTCCATTCCGTTCCGACCCGATGCGTAATAGAAAATTCCAAACAAATTCAAAAAAAATTAAAAAAATACCATTTTGGCTTCATTTCATGCCAAAAAAGGCAGGAAAAAGATGAGAAAGAGAGAAATAAAAATTATCGTTCCGTTCCGTTCCTACCCGTTGCGTAATTGAAAATTCCAAACAAATTCAAAAAAATTAAAAAATACCGTTATGAATTCATTTGAAGCCAAAAATAGGTTGGAAAAAGATGAGAAAGAGAGAAATAAAAATTATAATTCCGTTTAGTTCCGTTCCGTTCCTACCCGATGCGTAATAGAAAATTCCAAACAAATAACAAACAAATTAAAAAAATTAAAAAATACCATTATGAATTAATTTCAAGCCAAAATAGGTTGGAAAAAGATGAGAAAGAGAGAAATAAAAATTATCGTTCCGTTCCAACCCGATGCGTAATAGAAAATTCCAAACAAATAACAAACAAATTCAAAAAATTAAAAAAATACCATTATCAATTAATTTCAAGCCAAAATAGATTGGAAAATGATGAGAAAGAGAGAGATAAAAATTATCGTTCCATTCCGTTCCTACCCGATGCGTAATAGAAAATTCCAAACAAATTCAAAAAAAATTAAAAAATACCATTTTGGCTTCATTTCAAGCCAAAATAGGCAGGAAAAAGATGAGAAAGAGAGAAATAAAAATTATCGTTCCGTTCCGTTCCTACCCGATGCGTAATTGAAAATTCCAAACAAATTCAAAAAAATTAAAAAATACCGTTATGAATTCATTTGAAGCCAAAAATAGGTTGGAAAAAGATGAGAAAGAGAGAAATAAAAATTATCATTCCGTTTAGTTCCGTTCCGTTCCTACCCGATGCGTAATAGAAAATTCCAAACAAATAACAAACAAATTAAAAAAATTAAAAAATACCATTATGAATTAATTTCAAGCCAAAATATGTTGGAAAAAGATGAGAAAGAGAGAAATAAAAATTATCGTTCCGTTCCAACCCGATGCGTAATAGAAAATTCCAAACAAATAACAAACAAATTAAAAAAATTAAAAAAATACCATTATCAATTAATTTCAAGCCAAAATAGATTGGAAAATGATGAGAAAGAGAGAGATAAAAATTATCGTTCCATTCCGTTCCTACCCGATGCGTAATAGAAAATTCCAAACAAATTAAAAAAAAATTAAAAAATACCATTTTGGCTTCATTTCAAGCCAAAATAGGCAGGAAAAAGATGAGAAAGAGAGAAATAAAAATTATCGTTCCGTTCCGTTCCTACCCGATGCGTAATAGAAAATTCCAAACCAATTCAAAAAAATTAAAAAATACCATTATGAATTCATTTCAAGCCAAAATAGGTTGGAAAAAGATGAGAAAGAGAGAAATAAAAATGATAATTTCGTTTCGTTTCGTTCCGTTCCGTTTCTACCCGATGCGTAATAGAAAATTCCAAAGAAATAACAAACAAATTCAAAAAATTAAAAAATACCATTATCAATTCATTTCAAGCCAAAATAGGTTGGAAAAAGATGAGAAAGGGAGGAATAAAAATTATCGTTCCGTTCCGTTCCTACCCGATGCGTAATAGAAAATTCGAAACAAATAGCTAAAAAATTCAAAAAATTCAAAAATACCATTGTGGCATCATTTCAAGCTAAAATAGGCAGGAAAAGGCTGCGAAAGAGAGAAAATAAAAATTATCCTTCCGTTCCACTCTTACCCGAGGCATGATAGAAAATTCCAAAAAAATGGCAAAAAAATTCAAAAAATTAAAAAATACCATTATGAATTAATTTCAAGCCAAAATAGGTTGGAAAAAGATGAGAAAGAGAGAAATAAAAATCATCGTTCCGTTCCAACCCGATGCGTAATAGAAAATTCCAAACAAATAACAAACAAATTCAAAAAATTAAAAAAATACCATTATCAATTAATTTCAAGCCAAAATAGATTGGAAAATGATGAGAAAGAGAGAGATAAAAATTATCGTTCCATTCCGTTCTGACCCGATGCGTAATAGAAAATTCCAAACAAATTCAAAAAAAATTAAAAAAATTCCATTTTGGCTTCATTTCAAGCCAAAAAAGGCAGGAAAAAGATGAGAAAGAGAGAAATAAAAATTATCGTTCCGTTCCGTTCCTACCCGATGCGTAATTGAAAATTCCAAACAAATTCAAAAAAATTAAAAAATACCGTTATGAATTCATTTGAAGCCAAAAATAGGTTGGAAAAAGATGAGAAAGAGAGAAATAAAAATTATCATTCCGTTTAGTTCCATTCCGTTCCTACCCGATGCGTAATAGAAAATTCGAAACAAATAGCTAAAAAATTCAAAAAATTCAAAAATACCATTGTGGCATCATTTCAAGCTAAAATAGGCAGGAAAAGGCTGCGAAAGAGAGAAAATAAAAATTATCCTTCCGTTCCACTCTTACCCGAGGCATGATAGAAAATTCCAAAAAAATGGCAAAAAAATTCAAAAAATTAAAAAATAACATTATGAATTAATTTCAAGCCAAAATAGGTTGGAAAAAGATGAGAAAGAGAGAAATAAAAATCATCGTTCCGTTCCAACCCGATGCGTAATAGAAAATTCCAAACAAATAACAAACAAATTAAAAAAATTAAAAAAATACCATTATCAATTAATTTCAAGCCAAAATAGATTGGAAAATGATGAGAAAGAGAGAGATAAAAATTATCGTTCCATTCCGTTCCGACCCGATGCGTAATAGAAAATTCCAAACAAATTCAAAAAAAATCAAAAAAATACCATTTTGGCTTCATTTCAAGCCAAAAAAGGCAGGAAAAAGATGAGAAAGAGAGAAATAAAAATTATCGTTCCGTTCCGTTCCTACCCGATGCGTAATTGAAAATTCCAAACAAATTCAAAAAAATTAAAAAATACCGTTATGAATTCATTTGAAGCCAAAAATAGGTTGGAAAAAGATGAGAAAGAGAGAAATAAAAATTATCATTCCGTTTAGTTCCGTTCCGTTCCTACCCGATGCGTAATAGAAAATTCCAAACAAATAACAAACAATTTAAAAAAATTAAAAAATACCATTATGAATTAATTTCAAGCCAAAATAGGTTGGAAAAAGATGAGAAAGAGAGAAATAAAAATTATCGTTCCGTTCCAACCCGATGCGTAATAGAAAATTCCAAACAAATAACAAACAAATTCAAAAAATTAAAAAAATACCATTATCAATTAATTTCAAGCCAAAATAGATTGGAAAATGATGAGAAAGAGAGAGATAAAAATTATCGTTCCATTCCGTTCCTACCCGATGCGTAATAGAAAATTCCAAACAAATTCAAAAAAAATTAAAATATACCATTTTGCCTTCATTTCAAGCCAAAATAGGCAGGAAAAAGATGACAAAGAGAGAAATAAAAATTATCGTTCCGTTCCGTTCCTACCCGATGCGTAATTGAAAATTCCAAACAAATTCAAAAAAATTAAAAAATACCGTTATGAATTCATTTGAAGCCAAAAATAGGTTGGAAAAAGATGAGAAAGAGAGAAATAAAAATTATCATTCCGTTTAGTTCCGTTCCGTTCCTACCCGATGCGTAATAGAAAATTCCAAACAAATAACAAACAAATTAAAAAAATTAAAAAATACCATTATGAATTAATTTCAAGCCAAAATAGGTTGGAAAAAGATGAGAAAGAGAGAAATAAAAATTATCGTTCCGTTCCAACCCGATGCGTAATAGAAAATTCCAAACAAATAACAAACAAATTCAAAAAATTAAAAAAATACCATTATCAATTAATTTCAAGCCAAAATAGATTGGAAAATGATGAGAAAGAGAGAGATAAAAATTATCGTTCCATTCCGTTCCTACCCGATGCGTAATAGAAAATTCCAAACAAATTCAAAAAAAATTAAAAAATACCATTTTGGCTTCATTTCAAGCCAAAATAGGCAGGAAAAAGATGAGAAAGAGAGAAATAAAAATTATCGTTCCGTTCCGTTCCTACCCGATGCGTAATAGAAAATTCCAAACCAATTCAAAAAAATTAAAAAATACCATTATGAATTCATTTCAAGCCAAAATAGGTTGGAAAAAGATGAGAAAGAGAGAAATAAAAATGATAATTTCGTTTCGTTTCGTTCCGTTCCGTTTCTACCCGATGCGTAATAGAAAATTCCAAAGAAATAACAAACAAATTCAAAAAATTAAAAAATACCATTATCAATTCATTTCAAGCCAAAATAGGTTGGAAAAAGATGAGAAAGGGAGGAATAAAAATTATCGTTCCGTTCCGTTCCTACCCGATGCGTAATAGAAAATTCGAAACAAATAGCTAAAAAATTCAAAAAATTCAAAAATACCATTGTGGCATCATTTCAAGCTAAAATAGGCAGGAAAAGGCTGCGAAAGAGAGAAAATAAAAATTATCCTTCCGTTCCACTCTTACCCGAGGCATGATAGAAAATTCCAAAAAAATGGCAAAAAAATTCAAAAAATTAAAAAATACCATTATGAATTAATTTCAAGCCAAAATAGGTTGGAAAAAGATGAGAAAGAGAGAAATAAAAATCATCGTTCCGTTCCAACCCGATGCGTAATAGAAAATTCCAAACAAATAACAAACAAATTCAAAAAATTAAAAAAATACCATTATCAATTAATTTCAAGCCAAAATAGATTGGAAAATGATGAGAAAGAGAGAGATAAAAATTATCGTTCCATTCCGTTCTGACCCGATGCGTAATAGAAAATTCCAAACAAATTCAAAAAAAATTAAAAAAATTCCATTTTGGCTTCATTTCAAGCCAAAAAAGGCAGGAAAAAGATGAGAAAGAGAGAAATAAAAATTATCGTTCCGTTCCGTTCCTACCCGATGCGTAATTGAAAATTCCAAACAAATTCAAAAAAATTAAAAAATACCGTTATGAATTCATTTGAAGCCAAAAATAGGTTGGAAAAAGATGAGAAAGAGAGAAATAAAAATTATCATTCCGTTTAGTTCCATTCCGTTCCTACCCGATGCGTAATAGAAAATTCGAAACAAATAGCTAAAAAATTCAAAAAATTCAAAAATACCATTGTGGCATCATTTCAAGCTAAAATAGGCAGGAAAAGGCTGCGAAAGAGAGAAAATAAAAATTATCCTTCCGTTCCACTCTTACCCGAGGCATGATAGAAAATTCCAAAAAAATGGCAAAAAAATTCAAAAAATTAAAAAATAACATTATGAATTAATTTCAAGCCAAAATAGGTTGGAAAAAGATGAGAAAGAGAGAAATAAAAATCATCGTTCCGTTCCAACCCGATGCGTAATAGAAAATTCCAAACAAATAACAAACAAATTAAAAAAATTAAAAAAATACCATTATCAATTAATTTCAAGCCAAAATAGATTGGAAAATGATGAGAAAGAGAGAGATAAAAATTATCGTTCCATTCCGTTCCGACCCGATGCGTAATAGAAAATTCCAAACAAATTCAAAAAAAATCAAAAAAATACCATTTTGGCTTCATTTCAAGCCAAAAAAGGCAGGAAAAAGATGAGAAAGAGAGAAATAAAAATTATCGTTCCGTTCCGTTCCTACCCGATGCGTAATTGAAAATTCCAAACAAATTCAAAAAAATTAAAAAATACCGTTATGAATTCATTTGAAGCCAAAAATAGGTTGGAAAAAGATGAGAAAGAGAGAAATAAAAATTATCATTCCGTTTAGTTCCGTTCCGTTCCTACCCGATGCGTAATAGAAAATTCCAAACAAATAACAAACAATTTAAAAAAATTAAAAAATACCATTATGAATTAATTTCAAGCCAAAATAGGTTGGAAAAAGATGAGAAAGAGAGAAATAAAAATTATCGTTCCGTTCCAACCCGATGCGTAATAGAAAATTCCAAACAAATAACAAACAAATTCAAAAAATTAAAAAAATACCATTATCAATTAATTTCAAGCCAAAATAGATTGGAAAATGATGAGAAAGAGAGAGATAAAAATTATCGTTCCATTCCGTTCCTACCCGATGCGTAATAGAAAATTCCAAACAAATTCAAAAAAAATTAAAATATACCATTTTGCCTTCATTTCAAGCCAAAATAGGCAGGAAAAAGATGACAAAGAGAGAAATAAAAATTATCGTTCCGTTCCGTTCCTACCCGATGCGTAATTGAAAATTCCAAACAAATTCAAAAAAATTAAAAAATACCGTTATGAATTCATTTGAAGCCAAAAATAGGTTGGAAAAAGATGAGAAAGAGAGAAATAAAAATTATCATTCCGTTTAGTTCCGTTCCGTTCCTACCCGATGCGTAATAGAAAATTCCAAACAAATAACAAACAAATTAAAAAAATTAAAAAATACCATTATGAATTAATTTCAAGCCAAAATAGGTTGGAAAAAGATGAGAAAGAGAGAAATAAAAATTATCGTTCCGTTCCAACCCGATGCGTAATAGAAAATTCCAAACAAATAACAAACAAATTCAAAAAATTAAAAAAATACCATTATCAATTAATTTCAAGCCAAAATAGATTGGAAAATGATGAGAAAGAGAGAGATAAAAATTATCGTTCCATTCCGTTCCTACCCGATGCGTAATAGAAAATTCCAAACAAATTCAAAAAAAATTAAAAAATACCATTTTGGCTTCATTTCAAGACAAAATAGGCAGGAAAAAGATGAGAAAGAGAGAAATAAAAATTATCGTTCCGTTCCGTTCCTACCCGATGCGTAATAGAAAATTCCAAACCAATTCAAAAAAATTAAAAAATACCATTATGAATTCATTTCAAGCCAAAATAGGTTGGAAAAAGATGAGAAAGAGAGAAATAAAAATGATAATTTCGTTTCGTTCCGTTCCGTTTCTACCCGATGCGTAATAGAAAATTCCAAAGAAATAACAAACAAATTCAAAAAATTAAAAAATACCATTATCAATTCATTTCAAGCCAAAATAGGTTGGAAAAAGATGAGAATGGGAGGAATAAAAATTATCGTTCCGTTCCGTTCCTACCCGATGCGTAATAGAAAATTCGAAACAAATAGCTAAAAAATTCAAAAAATTCAAAAATACCATTGTGGCATCATTTCAAGCTAAAATAGGCAGGAAAAGGCTGCGAAAGAGAGAAAATAAAAATTATCCTTCCGTTCCACTCTTACCCGAGGCATGATAGAAAATTCTAAAAAAATGGCAAAAAAATTCAAAAAATTAAAAAATACCATTATGAATTAATTTCAAGCCAAAATAGGTTGGAAAAAGATGAGAAAGAGAGAAATAAAAATCAACGTTCCGTTCCAACCCGATGCGTAATAGAAAATTCCAAACAAATAACAAACAAATTCAAAAAATTAAAAAAATACCATTATCAATTAATTTCAAGCCAAAATAGATTGGAAAATGATGAGAAAGAGAGAGATAAAAATTATCGTTCCATTCCGTTCCTACCCGATGCGTAATAGAAAATTCGAAACAAATAGCTAAAAAATTCAAAAAATTCAAAAATACCATTGTGGCATCATTTCAAGCTAAAATAGGCAGGAAAAGGCTGCGAAATAGAGAAAATAAAAATTATCCTTCCGTTCCACTCTTACCCGAGGCATGATAGAAAATTCCAAAAAAATGGCAAAAAAATTCAAAAAACTAAAAAATACCATTATGAATTAATTTCAAGCCAAAATAGGTTGGAAAAAGATGAGAAAGAGAGAAATAAAAATCACCGTTCCGTTCCAACCCGATGCGTAATAGAAAATTCCAAACAAATAACAAACAAATTCAAAAAATTAAAAAAATACCATTATCAATTAATTTCAAGCCAAAATAGATTGGAAAATGATGAGAAAGAGAGAGATAAAAATTATCGTTCCATTCCGTTCCGACCCGATGCGTAATAGAAAATTCCAAACAAATTCAAAAAAAATTAAAAAAAATACCATTTTGGCTTCATTTCAAGCCAAAATAGGCAGGAAAAAGATGAGAAAGAGAGAAATAAAAATTATCGTTCCGTTCCGTTCCTACCCGATGCGTAATAGAAAATTCCAAACAAATTCAAAAAAAATTAAAAAATACCGTTATGAATTCATTTCAAGCCAAAAATAGGTTGGAAAAAGATGAGAAAGAGAGAAATAAAAATTATCATTCGGTTTAGTTCCGTTCCGTTCCTACCCGATGCGTAATAGAAAATTCCAAACAAATAAAAAACAAATTCAAAAATTTAAAAAATACCATTATGAATTCATTTCAAGCCAAAATAGGTTGGAAAAAGATGAGAAAGAGAGAAATAAAAATTATCATTTCGTTTCGTTCCGTTCTGTTTCTACCCGATGCGTAATAGAAAATTCAAAAGAAATAAATAACAAACAAATTCAAAAAATTAAAAAAATACCATTATCAATTCATTTCAAGCCAAAATAGGTTGGAAAAAGATGAGAAAGGGAGGAATAAAAATTATCGTTCCGTTCCGTTCCTACCCGATGCGTAATAGAAAATTCGAAACAAATAGCTAAAAAATTCAAAAATACCATTGTGGATTCATTTCAAACTAAAATAGGCGGGAAAAGGCTGCGAAAAAGAGAAAATAAAAATTATCCTTCCGTTCCACTCTTACCCGAGGCATGATAGAAAATTCCAAAAAAATGGCAAAAAAATTAAAAAAATTAAAAAATACCATTATGAATTCATTTCAAGCCAAAATTGGTTGGAAAAGGATGAGAAAGAGAGAAATAAAAATTATCGTTCCGTTCCTACCCGATGCGTAATAGAAAATTCCAAAGAAATAAATAACAAACAAATTCAAAAAATTAAAAAGTACCATTATCAATTCATTTCAAGCCAAAATAGGTTGGAAAAAGATGAGAAAGAGAGGAATAAAAATTATCGTTCCATTCCATTCCGTTCCGTTCCTACCCGATGCGTAATAGAAAATTCGAAACAAATAGCTAAAAAATTCAAAAAATTCAAAAATACCATTGTGGCATCATTTCAAGCTAAAATAGGCAGGAAAAGGCTGCGAAAGAGAGAAAATAAAAATTATCCTTCCGTTCCACTCTTACCCGAGGCAAGATAGAAAATTCCAAAAAAATGGCAAAAAAATTCAAAAAATTAAAAAATACCATTATGAATTAATTTCAAGCCAAAATAGGTTGGAAAAAGATGAGAAAGAGAGAAATAAAAATCATCGTTCCGTTCCAACCCGATGCGTAATAGAAAATTCCAAACAAATAACAAACAAATTCAAAAAATTAAAAAAATACCATTATCAATTAATTTCAAGCCAAAATAGATTGGAAAATGATGAGAAAGAGAGAGATAAAAATTATCGTTCCATTCCGTTCCGACCAGATGCGTAATAGAAAATTCCAAACAAATTCAAAAAAAATTAAAAAAATACCATTTTGGCTTCATTTCAAGCCAAAAAAGGCAGGAAAAAGATGAGAAATAGAGAAATAAAAATTATCGTTCCGTTCCGTTCCTACCCGATGCGTAATTGAAAATTCCAAACAAATTCAAAAAAATTAAAAAATACCGTTATGAATTCATTTGAAGCCAAAAATAGGTTGGAAAAAGATGAGAAAGAGAGAAATAAAAATTATCATTCCGTTTAGTTCCGTTCCGTTCCTACCCGATGCGTAATAGAAAATTCCAAACAAATAACAAACAAATTAAAAAAATTAAAAAATACCATTATGAATTAATTTCAAGCCAAAATAGGTTGGAAAAAGATGAGAAAGAGAGAAATAAAAATTATCGTTCCGTTCCAACCCGATGCGTAATAGAAAATTCCAAACAAATAACAAACAAATTAAAAAAATTAAAAAAATACCATTATCAATTAATTTCAAGCGAAAATAGATTGGAAAATGATGAGAAAGAGAGAGATAAAAATTATCGTTCCATTCCGTTCCTACCCGATGCGTAATAGAAAATTCCAAACAAATTAAAAAAAAATTAAAAAATACCATTTTGGCTTCATTTCAAGCCAAAATAGGCAGGAAAAAGATGAGAAAGAGAGAAATAAAAATTATCGTTCCGTTCCGTTCCTACCCGATGCGTAATAGAAAATTCCAAACCAATTCAAAAAAATTAAAAAATACCATTATGAATTCATTTCAAGCCAAAATAGGTTGGAAAAAGATGAGAAAGAGAGAAATAAAAATGATAATTTTGTTTCGTTCCGTTCCGTTTCTACCCGATGCGTAATAGAAAATTCCAAAGAAATAACAAACAAATTCAAAAAATTAAAAAATACCATTATCAATTCATTTCAAGCCAAAATAGGTTGGAAAAAGATGAGAAAGGGAGGAATAAAAATTATCGTTCCGTTCCGTTTCTACCCGATGCGTAATAGAAAATTCGAAACAAATAGCTAAAAAATTCAAAAAATTCAAAAATACCATTGTGGCATCATTTCAAGCTAAAATAGGTAGGAAAAGGCTGCGAAAGAGAGAAAATAAAAATTATCCTTCCGTTCCACTCTTACCCGAGGCATGATAGAAAATTCCAAAAAAATGGCAAAAAAATTCAAAAAATTAAAAAATACCATTATGAATTAATTTCAAGCCAAAATAGGTTGGAAAAAGATGAGAAAGAGAGAAATAAAAATCATCGTTCCGTTCCAACCCGATGCGTAATAGAAAATTCCAAACAAATAACAAACAAATTCAAAAAATTAAAAAAATACCATTATCAATTAATTTCAAGCCAAAATAGATTGGAAAATGATGAGAAAGAGAGAGATAAAAATTATCGTTCCATTCCGTTCCGACCCGATGCGTAATAGAAAATTCCAAACAAATTCAAAAAAAATTAAAAAAATACCATTTTGGCTTCATTTCAAGCCAAAAAAGGCAGGAAAAAGATGAGAAAGAGAGAAATAAAAATTATCGTTCCGTTCCGTTCCTACCCGATGCGTAATTGAAAATTCCAAACAAATTCAAAAAAATTAAAAAATACCGTTATGAATTCATTTGAAGCCAAAAATAGGTTGGAAAAAGATGAGAAAGAGAGAAATAAAAATTATCATTCCGTTTAGTTCCGTTCCGTTCCTACCCGATGCGTAATAGAAAATTCCAAACAAATAACAAACAATTTAAAAAAATTAAAAAATACCATTATGAATTAATTTCAAGCCAAAATAGGTTGGAAAAAGATGAGAAAGAGAGAAATAAAAATTATCGTTCCGTTCCAACCCGATGCGTAATAGAAAATTCCAAACAAATAACAAACAAATTCAAAAAATTAAAAAAATACCATTATCAATTAATTTCAAGCCAAAATAGATTGGAAAATGATGAGAAAGAGAGAGATAAAAATTATCGTTCCATTCCGTTCCTACCCGATGCGTAATAGAAAATTCCAAACAAATTCAAAAAAAATTAAAAAATACCATTTTGGCTTCATTTCAAGCCAAAATAGGCAGGAAAAAGATGAGAAAGAGAGAAATAAAAATTATCGTTCCGTTCCGTTCCTACCCGATGCGTAATTGAAAATTCCAAACAAATTCAAAAAAATTAAAAAATACCGTTATGAATTCATTTGAAGCCAAAAATAGGTTGGAAAAAGATGAGAAAGAGAGAAATAAAAATTATCATTCCGTTTAGTTCCGTTCCGTTCCTACCCGATGCGTAATAGAAAATTCCAAACAAATAACAAACAAATTAAAAAAATTAAAAAATACCATTATGAATTAATTTCAAGCCAAAATAGGTTGGAAAAAGATGAGAAAGAGAGAAATAAAAATTATCGTTCCGTTCCAACCCGATGCGTAATAGAAAATTCCAAACAAATAACAAACAAATTCAAAAAATTAAAAAAATACCATTATCAATTAATTTCAAGCCAAAATAGATTGGAAAATGATGAGAAAGAGAGAGATAAAAATTATCGTTCCATTCCGTTCCTACCCGATGCGTAGTAGAAAATTCCAAACAAATTCAAAAAAAATTAAAAAATACCATTTTGGCTTCATTTCAAGCCAAAATAGGCAGGAAAAAGATGAGAAAGAGAGAAATAAAAATTATCGTTCCGTTCCGTTCCTACCCGATGCGTAATAGAAAATTCCAAACCAATTCAAAAAAATTAAAAAATACCATTATGAATTCATTTCAAGCCAAAATAGGTTGGAAAAAGATGAGAAAGAGAGAAATAAAAATGATAATTTCGTTTCGTTCCGTTCCGTTTCTACCCGATGCGTAATAGAAAATTCCAAAGAAATAAAAAACAAATTCAAAAAATTAAAAAATACCATTATCAATTCATTTCAAGCCAAAATAGGTTGGAAAAAGATGAGAAAGGGAGGAATAAAAATTATCGTTCCGTTCCATTCCTACCCGATGCGTAATAGAAAATTCGAAACAAATAGCTAAAAAATTCAAAAAATTCAAAAATACCATTGTGGCATCATTTCAAGCTAAAATAGGCAGGAAAAGGCTGCGAAAGAGAGAAAATAAAAATTATCCTTCCGTTCCACTCTTACCCGAGGCATGATAGAAAATTCCAAAAAAATGGCAAAAAAATTCAAAAAATTAAAAAATACCATTATGAATTAATTTCAAGCCAAAATAGGTTGGAAAAAGATGAGAAAGAGAGAAATAAAAATCATCGTTCCGTTCCAACCCGATGCGTAATAGAAAATTCCAAACAAATAACAAACAAATTCAAAAAATTAAAAAAATACCATTATCAATTAATTTCAAGCCAAAATAGATTGGGAAATGATGAGAAAGAGAGAGATAAAAATTATCGTTCCATTCCGTTCCGACCCGATGCGTAATAGAAAATTCCAAACAAATTCAAAAAAAATTAAAAAAATACCATTTTGGCTTCATTTCAAGCCAAAAAAGGCAGGAAAAAGATGAGAAAGAGAGAAATAAAAATTATCGTTCCGTTCCGTTCCTACCCGATGCGTAATTGAAAATTCCAAACAAATTCAAAAAAATTAAAAAATACCGTTATGAATTCATTTGAAGCCAAAAATAGGTTGGAAAAAGATGAGAAAGAGAGAAATAAAAATTATCATTCCGTTTAGTTCCGTTCCGTTCCTACCCGATGCGTAATAGAAAATTCCAAACAAATAACAAACAATTTAAAAAAATTAAAAAATACCATTATGAATTAATTTCAAGCCAAAATAGGTTGGAAAAAGATGAGAAAGAGAGAAATAAAAATTATCGTTCCGTTCCAACCCGATGCGTAATAGAAAATTCCAAACAAATAACAAACAAATTCAAAAAATTAAAAAAATACCATTATCAATTAATTTCAAGCCAAAATAGATTGGAAAATGATGAGAAAGAGAGAGATAAAAATTATCGTTCCATTCCGTTCCTACCCGATGCGTAATAGAAAATTCCAAACAAATTCAAAAAAAATTAAAAAATACCATTTTGGCTTCATTTCAAGCCAAAATAGGCAGGAAAAAGATGAGAAAGAGAGAAATAAAAATTATCGTTCCGTTCCGTTCCTACCTGATGCGTAATTGAAAATTCCAAACAAATTCAAAAAAATTAAAAAATACCGTTATGAATTCATTTGAAGCCAAAAATAGGTTGGAAAAAGATGAGAAAGAGAGAAATAAAAATTATCATTCCGTTTAGTTCCGTTCCGTTCCTACCCGATGCGTAATAGAAAATTCCAAACAAATAACAAACAAATTAAAAAAATTAAAAAATACCATTATGAATTAATTTCAAGCCAAAATAGGTTGGAAAAAGATGAGAAAGAGAGAAATAAAAATTATCGTTCCGTTCCAACCCGATGCGTAATAGAAAATTCCAAACAAATAACAAACAAATTCAAAAAATTAAAAAAATACCATTATCAATTAATTTCAAGCCAAAATAGATTGGAAAATGATGAGAAAGAGAGAGATAAAAATTATCGTTCCATTCCGTTCCTACCCGATGCGTAGTAGAAAATTCCAAACAAATTCAAAAAAAATTAAAAAATACCATTTTGGCTTCATTTCAAGCCAAAATAGGCAGGAAAAAGATGAGAAAGAGAGAAATAAAAATTATCGTTCCGTTCCGTTCCTACCCGATGCGTAATAGAAAATTCCAAACCAATTCAAAAAAATTAAAAAATACCATTATGAATTCATTTCAAGCCAAAATAGGTTGGAAAAAGATGAGAAAGAGAGAAATAAAAATGATAATTTCGTTTCGTTCCGTTCCGTTTCTACCCGATGCGTAATAGAAAATTCCAAAGAAATAAAAAACAAATTCAAAAAATTAAAAAATACCATTATCAATTCATTTCAAGCCAAAATAGGTTGGAAAAAGATGAGAAAGGGAGGAATAAAAATTATCGTTCCGTTCCATTCCTACCCGATGCGTAATAGAAAATTCGAAACAAATAGCTAAAAAATTCAAAAAATTCAAAAATACCATTGTGGCATCATTTCAAGCTAAAATAGGCAGGAAAAGGCTGCGAAAGAGAGAAAATAAAAATTATCCTTCCGTTCCACTCTTACCCAAGGCATGATAGAAAATTCCAAAAAAATGGCAAAAAAATTCAAAAAATTAAAAAATACCATTATGAATTAATTTCAAGCCAAAATAGGTTGGAAAAAGATGAGAAAGAGAGAAATAAAAATCAACGTTCCGTTCCAACCCGATGCGTAATAGAAAATTCCAAACAAATAACAAACTAATTCAAAAAATTAAAAAAATACCATTATCAATTAATTTCAAGCCAAAATAGAT
This sequence comes from Quercus parvula, assembly GCA_030820535.1. Lineage (NCBI taxonomy): Eukaryota > Viridiplantae > Streptophyta > Magnoliopsida > Fagales > Fagaceae > Quercus > Quercus parvula. Next base: position 18,471,003 of record JAUAME010000008.1, read on the forward strand.
TGGAAAATGATGAGAAAGAGAGAGATAAAAATTATCGTTCCATTCCGTTCCGACCCGATGCGTAATAGAAAATTCCAAACAAATTCAAAAAAAATTAAAAAAATACGATTTTGGCTACATTTCATGCCAAAAAAGGCAGGAAAAAGATGAGAAAGAGAGAAATAAAAATTATCGTTCCGTTCCGTTCCTACCCGATGCGTAATTGAAAATTCCAACCAAATTCAAAAAAATTAAAAAATACCGTTATGAATTCATTTGAAGCCAAAAATAGGTTGGAAAAAGATGAGAAAGAGAGAAATAAAAATTATCATTCCGTTTAGATCCGTTCCGTTCCTACCCGATGCGTAATAGAAAATTCCAAACAAATAACAAACAATTTAAAAAAATTAAAAAATACCATTATGAATTAATTTCAAGCCAAAATAGGTTGGAAAAAGATGAGAAAGAGAGAAATAAAAATTATCGTTCCGTTCCAACCCGATGCGTAATAGAAAATTCCAAACAAATAACAAACAAATTCAAAAAATTAAAAAAATACCATTATCAATTAATTTCAAGCCAAAATAGATTGGAAAATGATGAGAAAGAGAGAGATAAAAATTATCGTTCCATTCCGTTCCTACCCGATGCGTAATAGAAAATTCCAAACAAATTCAAAAAAAATTAAAAAATACCATTTTGGCTTCATTTCAAGCCAAAATAGGCAGGAAAAAGATGAGAAAGAGAGAAATAAAAATTATCGTTCCGTTCCGTTCCTACCCGATGCGTAATTGAAAATTCCAAACAAATTCAAAAAAATTAAAAAATACCGTTATGAATTCATTTGAAGCCAAAAATAGGTTGGAAAAAGATGAGAAAGAGAGAAATAAAAATTATCATTCCGTTTAGTTCCGTTCCGTTCCTACCCGATGCGTAATAGAAAATTCCAAACAATAACAAACAAATTAAAAAAATTAAAAAATACCATTATGAATTAATTTCAAGCCAAAATAGGTTGGAAAAAGATGAGAAAGAGAGAAATAAAAATTATCGTTCCGTTCCAACCCGATGCGTAATAGAAAATTCCAAACAAATAACAAACAAATTCAAAAAATTAAAAAAATACCATTATCAATTAATTTCAAGCCAAAATAGATTGGAAAATGATGAGAAAGAGAGAGATAAAAATTATCGTTCCATTCCGTTCCTACCCGATGCGTAATAGAAAATTCCAAACAAATTCAAAAAAAATTAAAAAATACGATTTTGGCTTCATTTCAAGCCAAAATAGGCAGGAAAAAGATGAGAAAGAGAGAAATAAAAATTATCGTTCCGTTCCGTTCCTACCCGATGCGTAATAGAAAATTCCAAACCAATTCAAAAAAATTAAAAAATACCATTATGAATTCATTTCAAGCCAAAATAGGTTGGAAAAAGATGAGAAAGAGAGAAATAAAAATGATAATTTCGTTTCGTTCCGTTCCGTTTCTACCCGATGCGTAATAGAAAATTCCAAAGAAATAACAAACAAATTCAAAAAATTAAAAAATACCATTATCAATTCATTTCAAGCCAAAATAGGTTGGAAAAAGATGAGAAAGGGAGGAATAAAAATTATCGTTCCGTTCCGTTCCTACCCGATGCGTAATAGAAAATTCGAAACAAATAGCTAAAAAATTCAAAAAATTCAAAAATACCATTGTGGCATCATTTCAAGCTAAAATAGGCAGGAAAAGGCTGCGAAAGAGAGAAAATAAAAATTATCCTTCCGTTCCACTCTTACCCGAGGCATGATAGAAAATTCCAAAAAAATGGCAAAAAAATTCAAAAAATTAAAAAATACTATTATGAATTAATTTCAAGCCAAAATAGGTTGGAAAAAGATGAGAAAGAGAGAAATAAAAATCATCGTTCCGTTCCAACCCGATGCGTAATAGAAAATTCCAAACAAATAACAAACAAATTCAAAAAATTAAAAAAATACCATTATCAATTAATTTCAAGCCAAAATAGATTGGAAAATGATGAGAAAGAGAGAGATAAAAATTATCGTTCCATTCCGTTCCGACCAGATGCGTAATAGAAAATTCCAAACAAATTCAAAAAAAATTAAAAAAATACCATTTTGGCTTCATTTCAAGCCAAAAAAGGCAGGAAAAAGATGAGAAATAGAGAAATAAAAATTATCGTTCCGTTCCGTTCCTACCCGATGCGTAATTGAAAATTCCAAACAAATTCAAAAAAATTAAAAAATACCGTTATGAATTCATTTGAAGCCAAAAATAGGTTGGAAAAAGATGAGAAAGAGAGAAATAAAAATTATCATTCCGTTTAGTTCCGTTCCGTTCCAACCCGATGCGTAATAGAAAATTCCAAACAAATAACAAACAATTTAAAAAAATTAAAAAATACCATTATGAATTAATTTCAAGCCAAAATAGGTTGGAAAAAGATGAGAAAGAGAGAAATAAAAATTATCGTTCCGTTCCAACCCGATGCGTAATAGAAAATTCCAAACAAATAACAAACAAATTCAAAAAATTAAAAAAATACCATTATCAATTAATTTCAAGCCAAAATAGATTGGAGAATGATGAGAAAGAGAGAGATAAAAATTATCGTTCCATTCCGTTCCTACCCGATGCGTAATAGAAAATTCCAAACAAATTCAAAAAAAATTAAAAAATACCATTTTGGCTTCATTTCAAGCCAAAATAGGCAGGAAAAAGATGAGAAAGAGAGAAATAAAAATTATCGTTCCGTTCCGTTCCTACCCGATGCGTAATTGAAAATTCCAAACAAATTCAAAAAAATTAAAAAATACCGTTATGAATTCATTTGAAGCCAAAAATAGGTTGGAAAAAGATGAGAAAGAGAGAAATAAAAATTATCATTCCGTTTAGTTCCGTTCCGTTCCTACCCGATGCGTAATAGAAAATTCCAAACAATAACAAACAAATTAAAAAAATTAAAAAATACCATTATGAATTAATTTCAAGCCAAAATAGGTTGGAAAAAGATGAGAAAGAGAGAAATAAAAATTATCGTTCCGTTCCAACCCGATGCGTAATAGAAAATTCCAAACAAATAACAAACAAATTCAAAAAATTAAAAAAATACCATTATCAATTAATTTCAAGCCAAAATAGATTGGAAAATGATGAGAAAGAGAGAGATAAAAATTATCGTTCCATTCCGTTCCTACCCGATGCGTAATAGAAAATTCCAAACAAATTCAAAAAAAATTAAAAAATACGATTTTGGCTTCATTTCAAGCCAAAATAGGCAGGAAAAAGATGAGAAAGAGAGAAATAAAAATTATCGTTCCGTTCCGTTCCTACCCGATGCGTAATAGAAAATTCCAAACCAATTCAAAAAAATTAAAAAATACCATTATGAATTCATTTCAAGCCAAAATAGGTTGGAAAAAGATGAGAAAGAGAGAAATAAAAATGATAATTTCGTTTCGTTCCGTTCCGTTTCTACCCGATGCGTAATAGAAAATTCCAAAGAAATAACAAACAAATTCAAAAAATTAAAAAATACCATTATCAATTCATTTCAAGCCAAAATAGGTTGGAAAAAGATGAGAAAGGGAGGAATAAAAATTATCGTTCCGTTCCGTTCCTACCCGATGCGTAATAGAAAATTCGAAACAAATAGCTAAAAAATTCAAAAAATTCAAAAATACCATTGTGGCATCATTTCAAGCTAAAATAGGCAGGAAAAGGCTGCGAAAGAGAGAAAATAAAAATTATCCTTCCGTTCCACTCTTACCCGAGGCATGATAGAAAATTCCAAAAAAATGGCAAAAAAATTCAAAAAATTAAAAAATACCATTATGAATTAATTTCAAGCCAAAATAGGTTGGAAAAAGATGAGAAAGAGAGAAATAAAAATCATCGTTCCGTTCCAACCCGATGCGTAATAGAAAATTCCAAACAAATAACAAACAAATTCAAAAAATTAAAAAAATACCATTATCAATTAATTTCAAGCCAAAATAGATTGGAAAATGATGAGAAAGAGAGAGATAAAAATTATCGTTCCATTCCGTTCCGACCAGATGCGTAATAGAAAATTCCAAACAAATTCAAAAAAAATTAAAAAAATACCATTTTGGCTTCATTTCAAGCCAAAAAAGGCAGGAAAAAGATGAGAAATAGAGAAATAAAAATTATCGTTCCGTTCCGTTCCTACCCGATGCGTAATTGAAAATTCCAAACAAATTCAAAAAAATTAAAAAATACCGTTATGAATTCATTTGAAGCCAAAAATAGGTTGGAAAAATATGAGAAAGAGAGAAATAAAAATTATCATTCCGTTTAGTTCCGTTCCGTTCCAACCCGATGCGTAATAGAAAATTCCAAACAAATAACAAACAATTTAAAAAAATTAAAAAATACCATTATGAATTAATTTCAAAGCAAAATAGGTTGGAAAAAGATGAGAAAGAGAGAAATAAAAATTATCGTTCCGTTCCAACCCGATGCGTAATAGAAAATTCCAAACAAATAACAAACAAATTCAAAAAATTAAAAAAATACCATTATCAATTAATTTCAAGCCAAAATAGATTGGAGAATGATGAGAAAGAGAGAGATAAAAATTATCGTTCCATTCCGTTCCTACCCGATGCCTAATAGAAAATTCCAAACAAATTCAAAAAAAATTAAAAAATACCATTTTGGCTTCATTTCAAGCCAAAATAGGCAGGAAAAAGATGAGAAAGAGAGAAATAAAAATTATCGTTCCGTTCCGTTCCTACCCGATGCGTAATTGAAAATTCCAAACAAATTCAAAAAAATTAAAAAATACCGTTATGAATTCATTTGAAGCCAAAAATAGGTTGGAAAAAGATGAGAAAGAGAGAAATAAAAATTATCATTCCGTTTAGTTCCGTTCCGTTCCTACCCGATGCGTAATAGAAAATTCCAAACAAATAACAAACAAATTAAAAAAATTAAAAAATACCATTATGAATTAATTTCAAGCCAAAATAGGTTGGAAAAAGATGAGAAAGAGAGAAATAAAAATTATCGTTCCGTTCCAACCCGATGCGTAATAGAAAATTCCAAACAAATAACAAACAAATTAAAAAAATTAAAAAAATACCATTATCAATTAATTTCAAGCGAAAATAGATTGGAAAATGATGAGAAAGAGAGAGATAAAAATTATCGTTCCATTCCGTTCCTACCCGATGCGTAATAGAAAATTCCAAACAAATTCAAAAAAATTAAAAAATACCGTTATGAATTCATTTGAAGCCAAAAATAGGTTGGAAAAAGATGAGAAAGAGAGAAATAAAAATTATCATTCCGTTTAGTTCCGTTCCGTTCCTACCCGATGCGTAATAGAAAATTCCAAACAAATAACAAACAATTTAAAAAAATTAAAAAATACCATTATGAATTAATTTCAAGCCAAAATAGGTTGGAAAAAGATGAGAAAGAGAGAAATAAAAATTATCGTTCCGTTCCAACCCGATGCGTAATAGAAAATTCCAAACAAATAACAAACAAATTCAAAAAATTAAAAAAATACCATTATCAATTAATTTCAAGCCAAAATAGATTGGAAAATGATGAGAAAGAGAGAGATAAAAATTATCGTTCCATTCCGTTCCTACCCGATGCGTAATAGAAAATTCCAAACAAATTCAAAAAAAATTAAAAAATACCATTTTGGCTTCATTTCAAGCCAAAATAGGAAGGAAAAAGATGAGAAAGAGAGAAATAAAAATTATCGTTCCGTTCCGTTCCAACCCGATGCGTAATAGAAAATTCCAAACCAATTCAAAAAAATTAAAAAATACCATTATGAATTCATTTCAAGCCAAAATAGGTTGGAAAAAGATGAGAAAGAGAGAAATAAAAATGATAATTTCGTTTCGTTCCGTTCCGTTTCTACCCGATGCGTAATAGAAAATTCCAAAGAAATAACAAACAAATTCAAAAAATTAAAAAATACCATTATCAATTCATTTCAAGCCAAAATAGGTTGGAAAAAGATGAGAAAGGGAGGAATAAAAATTATCGTTCCGTTCCGTTCCTACCCGATGCGTAATAGAAAATTCGAAACAAATAGCTAAAAAATTCAAAAAATTCAAAAATACCATTGTGGCATCATTTCAAGCTAAAATAGGCAGGAAAAGGCTGCGAAAGAGAGAAAATAAAAATTATCCTTCCGTTCCACTCTTACCCGAGGCATGATAGAAAATTCCAAAAAAATGGCAAAAAATTTCAAAAAATTAAAAAATACCATTATGAATTAATTTCAAGCCAAAATAGGTTGGAAAAAGATGAGAAAGAGAGAAATAAAAATCATCGTTCCGTTCCAACCCGATGCGTAATAGAAAATTCCAAACAAATAACAAACAAATTCAAAAAATTAAAAAAATACCATTATCAATTAATTTCAAGCCAAAATAGATTGGAAAATGATGAGAAAGAGAGAGATAAAAATTATCGTTCCATTCCGTTCCGACCCGATGCGTAATAGAAAATTCCAAACAAAATCAAAAAAAATTAAAAAAATACCATTTTGGCTTCATTTCAAGCCAAAAAAGGCAGGAAAAAGATGAGAAAGAGAGAAATAAAAATTATCGTTCCGTTCCGTTCCTACCCGATGCGTAATTGAAAATTCCAAACAAATTCAAAAAAATTAAAAAATACCGTTATGAATTCATTTGAAGCCAAAAATAGGTTGGAAAAAGATGAGAAAGAGAGAAATAAAAATTATCATTCCGTTTAGATCCGTTCCGTTCCTACCCGATGCGTAATAGAAAATTCCAAACAAATAACAAACAATTTAAAAAAATTAAAAAATACCATTATGAATTAATTTCAAGCCAAAATAGGTTGGAAAAAGATGAGAAAGAGAGAAATAAAAATTATCGTTCCGTTCCAACCCGATGCGTAATAGAAAATTCCAAACAAATAACAAACAAATTCAAAAAATTAAAAAAATACCATTATCAATTAATTTCAAGCCAAAATAGATTGGAAAATGATGAGAAAGAGAGAGATAAAAATTATCGTTCCATTCCGTTCCTACCCGATGCGTAATAGAAAATTCCAAACAAATTCAAAAAAAATTAAAAAATACCATTTTGGCTTCATTTCAAGCCAAAATAGGCAGGAAAAAGATGAGAAAGAGAGAAATAAAAATTATCGTTCCGTTCCGTTCCTACCCGATGCGTAATTGAAAATTCCAAACAAATTCAAAAAAATTAAAAAATACCGTTATGAATTCATTTGAAGCCAAAAATAGGTTGGAAAAAGATGAGAAAGAGAGAAATAAAAATTATCATTCCGTTTAGTTCCGTTCCGTTCCTACCCGATGCGTAATAGAAAATTCCAAACAATAACAAACAAATTAAAAAAATTAAAAAATACCATTATGAATTAATTTCAAGCCAAAATAGGTTGGAAAAAGATGAGAAAGAGAGAAATAAAAATTATCGTTCCGTTCCAACCCGATGCTTAATAGAAAATTCCAAACAAATAACAAACAAATTCAAAAAATTAAAAAAATACCATTATCAATTAATTTCAAGCCAAAATAGATTGGAAAATGATGAGAAAGAGAGAGATAAAAATTATCGTTCCATTCCGTTCCTACCCGATGCGTAATAGAAAATTCCAAACAAATTCAAAAAAAATTAAAAAATACCATTTTGGCTTCATTTCAAGCCAAAATAGGCAGGAAAAAGATGAGAAAGAGAGAAATAAAAATTATCGTTCCGTTCCGTTCCTACCCGATGCGTAATAGAAAATTCCAAACCAATTCAAAAAAATTAAAAAATACCATTATGAATTCATTTCAAGCCAAAATAGGTTGGAAAAAGATGAGAAAGAGAGAAATAAAAATGATAATTTCGTTTCGTTCCGTTCCGTTTCTACCCGATGCGTAATAGAAAATTCCAAAGAAATAACAAACAAATTTAAAAAATTAAAAAATACCATTATCAATTCATTTCAAGCCAAAATAGGTTGGAAAAAGATGAGAAAGGGAGGAATAAAAATTATCGTTCCGTTCCGTTCCTACCCGATGCGTAATAGAAAATTCGAAACAAATAGCTAAAAAATTCAAAAAATTCAAAAATACCATTGTGGCATCATTTCAAGCTAAAATAGGCAGGAAAAGGCTGCGAAAGAGAGAAAATAAAAATTATCCTTCCGTTCCACTCTTACCCGAGGCATGATAGAAAATTCCAAAAAAATGGCAAAAAAATTCAAAAAATTAAAAAATACCATTATGAATTAATTTCAATCCAAAATAGGTTGGAAAAAGATGAGAAAGAGAGAAATAAAAATCATCGTTCCGTTCCAACCCGATGCGTAATAGAAAATTCCAAACAAATAACAAACAAATTCAAAAAATTAAAAAAATACCATTATCAATTAATTTCAAGCCAAAATAGATTGGAAAATGATGAGAAAGAGAGAGATAAAAATTATCGTTCCACTCCGTTCCTACCCGATGCGTAATAGAAAATTCCAAACAAATTCAAAAAAAATTAAAAAATACCATTTTGGCTTCATTTCAAGCCAAAATAGGCAGGAAAAAGATGAGAAAGAGAGAAATAAAAATTATCGTTCCGTTCCGTTCCTACCCGATGCGTAATTCAAAATTCCAAACAAATTCAAAAAAATTAAAAAATACCGTTATGAATTCATTTGAAGCCAAAAATAGGTTGGAAAAAGATGAGAAAGAGAGAAATAAAAATTATCATTCCGTTTAGTTCCGTTCCGTTCCTACCCGATGCGTAATAGAAAATTCCAAACAAATAACAAACAATTTAAAAAAATTAAAAAATACCATTATCACATTATGAATTAATTTCAAGCCAAAATAGGTTGGAAAAAGATGAGAAAGAGAGAAATAAAAATTATCGTTCCGTTCCAACCCGATGCGTAATAGAAAATTCCAAACAAATAACAAACAAATTCAAAAAATTAAAAAATACCATTATCAATTCATTTCAAGCCAAAATAGGTTGGAAAAAGATGAGAAAGGGAGGAATAAAAATTATCGTTCCGTTCCGTTCCTACCCGATGCGTAATAGAAAATTCGAAACAAATAGCTAAAAAATTTAAAAAATTCAAAAATACCATTGTGGCATCATTTCAAGCTAAAATAGGCAGGAAAAGGCTGCGAAAGAGAGAAAATAAAAATTATCCTTCCGTTCCACTCTTACCCGAGGCATGATAGAAAATTCCAAAAAAATGGCAAAAAAATTCAAAAAATTAAAAAATACCATTATGAATTAATTTCAAGCCAAAATAGGTTGGAAAAAGATGAGAAAGAGAGAAATAAAAATCATCGTTCCGTTCCAACCCGATGCGTAATAGAAAATTCCAAACAAATAACAAACAAATTCAAAAAATTAAAAAAATACCATTATCAATTAATTTCAAGCCAAAATAGATTGGAAAATGATGAGAAAGAGAGAGATAAAAATTATCGTTCCATTCCGTTCCTACCCGATGCGTAATAGAAAATTCCAAACAAATTCAAAAAAAATTAAAAAATACCATTTTGGCTTCATTTCAAGCCAAAAAAGGCAGGAAAAAGATGAGAAAGAGAGAAATAAAAATTATCGTTCCGTTCCGTTCCTACCCGATGCGTAATAGAAAATTCCAAACCAATTCAAAAAAATTAAAAAATACCATTATGAATTCATTTCAAGCCAAAATAGGTTGGAAAAAGATGAGAAAGAGAGAAATAAAAATGATAATTTCGTTTCGTTCCGTTCCGTTTCTACCCGATGCGTAATAGAAAATTCAAAAGAAATAACAAACAAATTCAAAAAATTAAAAAATACCATTATCAATTCATTTCAAGCCAAAATAGGTTGGAAAAAGATGAGAAAGGGAGGAATAAAAATTATCGTTCCGTTCCGTTCCTACCCGATGCGTAATAGAAAATTCGAAACAAATAGCTAAAAAATTCAAAAAATTCAAAAATACCATTGTGGCATCATTTCAAGCTAAAATAGGCAGGAAAAGGCTGCGAAAGAGAGAAAATAAAAATTATCCTTCCGTTCCACTCTTACCCGAGGCATGATAGAAAATTCCAAAAAAATGGCAAAAAAATTCAAAAAATTAAAAAATACCATTATGAATTAATTTCAAGCCAAAATAGGTTGGAAAAAGATGAGAAAGAGAGAAATAAAAATCAACGTTCCGTTCCAACCCGATGCGTAATAGAAAATTCCAAACAAATAACAAACAAATTCAAAAAATTAAAAAAATACCATTATCAATTAATTTCAAGCCAAAATAGATTGGAAAATGATGAGAAAGAGAGAGATAAAAATTATCGTTCCATTCCGTTCCGACCCGATGCGTAATAGAAAATTCCAAACAAATTCAAAAAAAATTAAAAAAATACCATTTTGGCTTCATTTCAAGCCAAAAAAGGCAGGAAAAAGATGAGAAAGAGAGAAATAAAAATTATCGTTCCGTTCCGTTCCTACCCGATGCGTAATTGAAAATTCCAAACAAATTCAAAAAAATTAAAAAATACCGTTATGAATTCATTTGAAGCCAAAAATAGGTTGGAAAAAGAAGAGAAAGAGAGAAATAAAAATTATCATTCCGTTTAGTTCCGTTCCGTTCCTACCCGATGCGTAATAGAAAATTCCAAACAAATAACAAACAAATTAAAAAAATTAAAAAATACCATTATGAATTAATTTCAAGCCAAAATAGGTTGGAAAAAGATGAGAAAGAGAGAAATAAAAATTATCGTTCCGTTCCAACCCGATGCGTAATAGAAAATTCCAAACAAATAACAAACAAATTCAAAAAATTAAAAAAATACCATTATCAATTAATTTCAAGCGAAAATAGATTGGAAAATGATGAGAAAGAGAGAGATAAAAATTATCGTTCTATTCCGTTCCTACCCGATGCATAATAGAAAATTCCAAACAAATTAAAAAAAAATTAAAAAATACCATTTTGGCTTCATTTCAAGCCAAAATAGGCAGGAAAAAGATGAGAAAGAGAGAAATAAAAATTATCGTTCCGTTCCGTTCCTACCCGATGCGTAATAGAAAATTCCAAACCAATTCAAAAAAATTAAAAAATACCATTATGAATTCATTTCAAGCCAAAATAGGTTGGAAAAAGATGAGAAAGAGAGAAATAAAAATGATAATTTCGTTTCGTTCCATTCCGTTTCTACCCGATGCGTAATAGAAAATTCCAAAGAAATAACAAACAAATTCAAAAAATTAAAAAATACCATTATCAATTCATTTCAAGCCAAAATAGGTTGAAAAAGATGAGAAAGAGAGAAATAAAAATCAACGTTCCGTTCCAACCCGATGCGTAATAGAAAATTCCAAACAAATAACAAACAAATTCAAAAAATTAAAAAAATACCATTATCAATTAATTTCAAGCCAAAATAGATTGGAAAATGATGAGAAAGAGAGAGATAAAAATTATCGTTCCATTCCGTTCCGACCCGATGCGTAATAGAAAATTCCAAACAAATTCAAAAAAAATTAAAAAAAATACCATTTTGGCTTCATTTCAAGCCAAAAAAGGCAGGAAAAAGATGAGAAAGAGAGAAATAAAAATTATCGTTCCGTTCCGTTCCTACCCGATGCGTAATTGAAAATTCCAAACAAATTCAAAAAAATTAAAAAATACCGTTATGAATTCATTTGAAGCCAAAAATAGGTTGGAAAAAGATGAGAAAGAGAGAAATAAAAATTATCATTCCGTTTAGTTCCGTTCCGTTCCTACCCGATGCGTAATAGAAAATTCCAAACAAATAACAAACAAATTAAAAAAATTAAAAAATACCATTATGAATTAATTTCAAGCCAAAATAGGTTGGAAAAAGATGAGAAAAAGAGAAATAAAAATTATCGTTCCGTTCCAACCCGATGCGTAATAGAAAATTCCAAACAAATAACAAACAAATTCAAAAAATTAAAAAAATACCATTATCAATTAATTTCAAGCGAAAATAGATTGGAAAATGATGAGAAAGAGAGAGATAAAAATTATCGTTCCATTCCGTTCCTACCCGATGCGTAATAGAAAATTCCAAACAAACTAAAAAAAAATTAAAAAATACCATTTTGGCTTCATTTCAAGCCAAAATAGGCAGGAAAAAGATGAGAAAGAGAGAAATAAAAATTATCGTTCCGTTCCGTTCCTACCCGATGCGTAATAGAAAATTCCAAACCAATTCAAAAAAATTAAAAAATACCATTATGAATTCATTTCAAGCCAAAATAGGTTGGAAAAAGATGAGAAAGAGAGAAATAAAAATGATAATTTCGTTTCGTTCCGTTCCGTTTCTACCCGATGCGTAATAGAAAATTCCAAAGAAATAACAAACAAATTTAAAAAATTAAAAAATACCATTATCAATTCATTTCAAGCCAAAATAGGTTGGAAAAAGATGAGAAAGGGAGGAATAAAAATTATCGTTCCGTTCCGTTCCTACCTGATGCGTAATAGAAAATTCGAAACAAATAGCTAAAAAATTCAAAAAATTCAAAAATACCATTGTGGCATCATTTCAAGCTAAAATAGGCAGGAAAAGGCTGCGAAAGAGAGAAAATAAAAATTATCCTTCCGTTCCACTCTTACCCGAGGCATGATAGAAAATTCCAAAAAAATGGCAAAAAAATTCAAAAAATTAAAAAATACCATTATGAATTAATTTCAATCCAAAATAGGTTGGAAAAAGATGAGAAAGAGAGAAATAAAAATCATCGTTCCGTTCCAACCCGATGCGTAATAGAAAATTCCAAACAAATAACAAACAAATTCAAAAAATTAAAAAAATACCATTATCAATTAATTTCAAGCCAAAATAGATTGGAAAATGATGAGAAAGAGAGAGATAAAAATTATCGTTCCACTCCGTTCCTACCCGATGCGTAATAGAAAATTCCAAACAAATTCAAAAAAAATTAAAAAATACCATTTTGGCTTCATTTCAAGCCAAAATAGGCAGGAAAAAGATGAGAAAGAGAGAAATAAAAATTATCGTTCCGTTCCGTTCCTACCCGATGCGTAATTCAAAATTCCAAACAAATTCAAAAAAATTAAAAAATACCGTTATGAATTCATTTGAAGCCAAAAATAGGTTGGAAAAAGATGAGAAAGAGAGAAATAAAAATTATCATTCCGTTTAGTTCCGTTCCGTTCCTACCCGATGCGTAATAGAAAATTCCAAACAAATAACAAACAATTTAAAAAAATTAAAAAATACCATTATGAATTAATTTCAAGCCAAAATAGGTTGGAAAAAGATGAGAAAGAGAGAAATAAAAATTATCGTTCCGTTCCAACCCGATGCGTAATAGAAAATTCCAAACAAATAACAAACAAATTCAAAAAATTAAAAAATACCATTATCAATTCATTTCAAGCCAAAATAGGTTGGAAAAAGATGAGAAAGGGAGGAATAAAAATTATCGTTCCGTTCCGTTCCTACCCGATGCGTAATAGAAAATTCGAAACAAATAGCTAAAAAATTTAAAAAATTCAAAAATACCATTGTGGCATCATTTCAAGCTAAAATAGGCAGGAAAAGGCTGCGAAAGAGAGAAAATAAAAATTATCCTTCCGTTCCACTCTTACCCGAGGCATGATAGAAAATTCCAAAAAAATGGCAAAAAAATTCAAAAAATTAAAAAATACCATTATGAATTAATTTCAAGCCAAAATAGGTTGGAAAAAGATGAGAAAGAGAGAAATAAAAATCATCGTTCCGTTCCAACCCGATGCGTAATAGAAAATTCCAAACAAATAACAAACAAATTCAAAAAATTAAAAAAATACCATTATCAATTAATTTCAAGCCAAAATAGATTGGAAAATGATGAGAAAGAGAGAGATAAAAATTATCGTTCCATTCCGTTCCTACCCGATGCGTAATAGAAAATTCCAAACAAATTCAAAAAAAATTAAAAAATACCATTTTGGCTTCATTTCAAGCCAAAAAAGGCAGGAAAAAGATGAGAAAGAGAGAAATAAAAATTATCGTTCCGTTCCGTTCCTACCCGATGCGTAATAGAAAATTCCAAACCAATTCAAAAAAATTAAAAAATACCATTATGAATTCATTTCAAGCCAAAATAGGTTGGAAAAAGATGAGAAAGAGAGAAATAAAAATGATAATTTCGTTTCGTTCCGTTCCGTTTCTACCCGATGCGTAATAGAAAATTCAAAAGAAATAACAAACAAATTCAAAAAATTAAAAAATACCATTATCAATTCATTTCAAGCCAAAATAGGTTGGAAAAAGATGAGAAAGGGAGGAATAAAAATTATCGTTCCGTTCCGTTCCTACCCGATGCGTAATAGAAAATTCGAAACAAATAGCTAAAAAATTCAAAAAATTCAAAAATACCATTGTGGCATCATTTCAAGCTAAAATAGGCAGGAAAAGGCTGCGAAAGAGAGAAAATAAAAATTATCCTTCCGTTCCACTCTTACCCGAGGCATGATAGAAAATTCCAAAAAAATGGCAAAAAAATTCAAAAAATTAAAAAATACCATTATGAATTAATTTCAAGCCAAAATAGGTTGGAAAAAGATGAGAAAGAGAGAAATAAAAATCAACGTTCCGTTCCAACCCGATGCGTAATAGAAAATTCCAAACAAATAACAAACAAATTCAAAAAATTAAAAAAATACCATTATCAATTAATTTCAAGCCAAAATAGATTGGAAAATGATGAGAAAGAGAGAGATAAAAATTATCGTTCCATTCCGTTCCGACCCGATGCGTAATAGAAAATTCCAAACAAATTCAAAAAAAATTAAAAAAATACCATTTTGGCTTCATTTCAAGCCAAAAAAGGCAGGAAAAAGATGAGAAAGAGAGAAATAAAAATTATCGTTCCGTTCCGTTCCTACCCGATGCGTAATTGAAAATTCCAAACAAATTCAAAAAAATTAAAAAATACCGTTATGAATTCATTTGAAGCCAAAAATAGGTTGGAAAAAGATGAGAAAGAGAGAAATAAAAATTATCATTCCGTTTAGTTCCGTTCCGTTCCTACCCGATGCGTAATAGAAAATTCCAAACAAATAACAAACAAATTAAAAAAATTAAAAAATACCATTATGAATTAATTTCAAGCCAAAATAGGTTGGAAAAAGATGAGAAAGAGAGAAATAAAAATTATCGTTCCGTTCCAACCCGATGCGTAATAGAAAATTCCAAACAAATAACAAACAAATTCAAAAAATTAAAAAAATACCATTATCAATTAATTTCAAGCGAAAATAGATTGGAAAATGATGAGAAAGAGAGAGATAAAAATTATCGTTCCATTCCGTTCCTACCCGATGCATAATAGAAAATTCCAAACAAATTAAAAAAAAATTAAAAAATACCATTTTGGCTTCATTTCAAGCCAAAATAGGCAGGAAAAAGATGAGAAAGAGAGAAATAAAAATTATCGTTCCGTTCCGTTCCTACCCGATGCGTAATAGAAAATTCCAAACCAATTCAAAAAAATTAAAAAATACCATTATGAATTCATTTCAAGCCAAAATAGGTTGGAAAAAGATGAGAAAGAGAGAAATAAAAATGATAATTTCGTTTCGTTCCATTCCGTTTCTACCCGATGCGTAATAGAAAATTCCAAAGAAATAACAAACAAATTCAAAAAATTAAAAAATACCATTATCAATTCATTTCAAGCCAAAATAGGTTGGAAAAAGATGAGAAAGAGAGAAATAAAAATCAACGTTCCGTTCCAACCCGATGCGTAATAGAAAATTCCAAACAAATAACAAACAAATTCAAAAAATTAAAAAAATACCATTATCAATTAATTTCAAGCCAAAATAGATTGGAAAATGATGAGAAAGAGAGAGATAAAAATTATCGTTCCATTCCGTTCCGACCCGATGCGTAATAGAAAATTCCAGACAAATTCAAAAAAAATTAAAAAAATACCATTTTGGCTTCATTTCAAGCCAAAAAAGGCAGGAAAAAGATGAGAAAGAGAGAAATAAAAATTATCGTTCCGTTCCGTTCCTACCCGATGCGTAATTGAAAATTCCAAACAAATTCAAAAAAATTAAAAAATACCGTTATGAATTCATTTGAAGCCAAAAATAGGTTGGAAAAAGATGAGAAAGAGAGAAATAAAAATTATCATTCCGTTTAGTTCCGTTCCGTTCCTACCCGATGCGTAATAGAAAATTCCAAACAAATAACAAACAAATTAAAAAAATTAAAAAATACCATTATGAATTAATTTCAAGCCAAAATAGGTTGGAAAAAGATGAGAAAAAGAGAAATAAAAATTATCGTTCCGTTCCAACCCGATGCGTAATAGAAAATTCCAAACAAATAACAAACAAATTCAAAAAATTAAAAAAATACCATTATCAATTAATTTCAAGCGAAAATAGATTGGAAAATGATGAGAAAGAGAGAGATAAAAATTATCGTTCCATTCCGTTCCTACCCGATGCGTAATAGAAAATTCCAAACAAACTAAAAAAAAATTAAAAAATACCATTTTGGCTTCATTTCAAGCCAAAATAGGCAGGAAAAAGATGAGAAAGAGAGAAATAAAAATTATCGTTCCGTTCCGTTCCTACCCGATGCGTAATAGAAAATTCCAAACCAATTCAAAAAAATTAAAAAATACCATTATGAATTCATTTCAAGCCAAAATAGGTTGGAAAAAGATGAGAAAGAGAGAAATAAAAATGATAATTTCGTTTCGTTCCGTTCCGTTTCTACCCGATGCGTAATAGAAAATTCCAAAGAAATAACAAACAAATTCAAAAAATTAAAAAATACCATTATCAATTCATTTCAAGCCAAAATAGGTTGGAAAAAGATGAGAAAGGGAGGAATAAAAATTATCGTTCCGTTCCGTTCCTACCCGATGCGTAATAGAAAATTCGAAACAAATGGCTAAAAAATTCAAAAAATTCAAAAATACCATTGTGGCATCATTTCAAGCTAAAATAGGCAGGAAAAGGCTGCGAAAGAGAGAAAATAAAAATTATCCTTCCGTTCCACTCTTACCCGAGGCATGATAGAAAATTCCAAAAAAATGGCAAAAAAATTCAAAAAATTAAAAAATACCATTATGAATTAATTTCAAGCCAAAATAGGTTGGAAAAAGATGAGAAAGAGAGAAATAAAAATCATCGTTCCGTTCCAACCCGATGCGTAATAGAAAATTCCAAACAAATAACAAACAAATTCAAAAAATTAAAAAAATACCATTATCCATTAATTTCAAGCCAAAATAGATTGGAAAATGATGAGAAAGAGAGAGATAAAAATTATCGTTCCATTCCGTTCCGACCCGATGCGTAATAGAAAATTCCAAACAAATTCAAAAAAAATTAAAAAAATACCATTTTGGCTTCATTTCAAGCCAAAAAAGGCAGGAAAAAGATGAGAAAGAGAGAAATAAAAATTATCGTTCCGTTCCGTTCCTACCCGATGCGTAATTGAAAATTCCAAACAAATTCAAAAAAATTAAAAAATACCGTTATGAATTCATTTGAAGCCAAAAATAGGTTGGAAAAAGATGAGAAAGAGAGAAATAAAAATTATCATTCCGTTTAGTTCCGTTCCGTTCCTACCCGATGCGTAATAGAAAATTCCAAACAAATAACAAACAATTTAAAAAAATTAAAAAATACCATTATGAATTAATTTCAAGCCAAAATAGGTTGGAAAAAGATGAGAAAGAGAGAAATAAAAATTATCGTTCCGTTCCAACCCGATGCGTAATAGAAAATTCCAAACAAATAACAAACAAATTAAAAAAATTAAAAAAATACCATTATCAATTAATTTCAAGCCAAAATAGATTGGAAAATGATGAGAAAGAGAGAGATAAAAATTATCGTTCCATTCCGTTCCTACCCGATGCGTAATAGAAAATTCCAAACAAATTCAAAAAAAATTAAAAAATACCATTTTGGCTTCATTTCAAGCCAAAATAGGCAGGAAAAAGATGAGAAAGAGAGAAATAAAAATTATCGTTCCGTTCCGTTCCTACCCGATGCGTAATTGAAAATTCCAAACAAATTCAAAAAAATTAAAAAATACCGTTATGAATTCATTTGAAGCCAAAAATAGGTTGGAAAAAGATGAGAAAGAGAGAAATAAAAATTATCATTCCGTTTAGTTCCGTTCCGTTCCTACCCGATGCGTAATAGAAAATTCCAAACAAATAACAAACAAATTAAAAAAATTAAAAAATACCATTATGAATTAATTTCAAGCCAAAATAGGTTGGAAAAAGATGAGAAAGAGAGAAATAAAAATTATCGTTCCGTTCCAACCCGATGCGTAATAGAAAATTCCAAACAAATAACAAACAAATTCAAAAAATTAAAAAAATACCATTATCAATTAATTTCAAGCCAAAATAGATTGGAAAATGATGAGAAAGAGAGAGATAAAAATTATCGTTCCATTCCGTTCCTACCCGATGCGTAGTAGAAAATTCCAAACAAATTCAAAAAAAATTAAAAAATACCATTTTGGCTTCATTTCAAGCCAAAATAGGCAGGAAAAAGATGAGAAAGAGAGAAATAAAAATTATCGTTCCGTTCCGTTCCTACCCGATGCGTAATAGAAAATTCCAAACCAATTCAAAAAAATTAAAAAATACCATTATGAATTCATTTCAAGCCAAAATAGGTTGGAAAAAGATGAGAAAGAGAGAAATAAAAATGATAATTTCGTTTCGTTCCGTTCCGTTTCTACCCGATACGTAATTGAAAATTCCAAAGAAATAACAAACAAATTCAAAAAATTAAAAAATACCATTATCAATTCATTTCAAGCCAAAATAGGTTGGAAAAAGATGAGAAAGGGAGGAATAAAAATTATCGTTCCGTTCCATTCCAACCCGATGCGTAATAGAAAATTCGAAACAAATAGCTAAAAAATTCAAAAAATTCAAAAATACCATTGTGGCATCATTTCAAGCTAAAATAGGCAGGAAAAGGCTGCGAAAGAGAGAAAATAAAAATTATCCTTCCGTTCCACTCTTACCCGAGGCATGATTGAAAATTCCAAAAAAATGGCAAAAAATTTCAAAAAATTAAAAAATACCATTATGAATTAATTTCAAGCCAAAATAGGTTGGAAAAAGATGAGAAAGAGAGAAATAAAAATCATCGTTCCGTTCCAACCCGATGCGTAATAGAAAATTCCAAACAAATAACAAACAAATTCAAAAAATTAAAAAAATACCATTATCAATTAATTTCAAGCCAAAATAGATTGGAAAATGATGAGAAAGAGAGAGATAAAAATTATCGTTCCATTCCGTTCCGACCCGATGCGTAATAGAAAATTCCAAACAAATTCAAAAAAAATTAAAAAAATACCATTTTGGCTTCATTTCAAGCCAAAAAAGGCAGGAAAAAGATGAGAAAGAGAGAAATAAAAATTATCGTTCCGTTCCGTTCCTACCCGATGCGTAATTGAAAATTCCAAACAAATTCAAAAAAATTAAAAAATACCGTTATGAATTCATTTGAAGCCAAAAATAGGTTGGAAAAAGATGAGAAAGAGAGAAATAAAAATTATCATTCCGTTTAGATCCGTTCCGTTCCTACACGATGCGTAATAGAAAATTCCAAACAAATAACAAACAATTTAAAAAAATTAAAAAATACCATTATGAATTAATTTCAAGCCAAAATAGGTTGGAAAAAGATGAGAAAGAGAGAAATAAAAATTATCGTTCCGTTCCAACCCGATGCGTAATAGAAAATTCCAAACAAATAACAAACAAATTCAAAAAATTAAAAAAATACCATTATCAATTAATTTCAAGCGAAAATAGATTGGAAAATGATGAGAAAGAGAGAGATAAAAATTATCGTTCCATTCCGTTCCTACCCGATGCGTAATAGAAAATTCCAAACAAACTAAAAAAAAATTAAAAAATACCATTTTGGCTTCATTTCAAGCCAAAATAGGCAGGAAAAAGATGAGAAAGAGAGAAATAAAAATTATCGTTCCGTTCCGTTCCTACCCGATGCGTAATAGAAAATTCCAAACCAATTCAAAAAAATTAAAAAATACCATTATGAATTCATTTCAAGCCAAAATAGGTTGGAAAAAGATGAGAAAGAGAGAAATAAAAATGATAATTTCGTTTCGTTCCGTTCCGTTTCTACCCGATGCGTAATAGAAAATTCCAAAGAAATAACAAACAAATTCAAAAAATTAAAAAATACCATTATCAATTCATTTCAAGCCAAAATAGGTTGGAAAAAGATGAGAAAGGGAGGAATAAAAATTATCGTTCCGTTCCGTTCCTACCCGATGCGTAATAGAAAATTCGAAACAAATAGCTAAAAAATTCAAAAAATTCAAAAATATCATTGTGGCATCATTTCAAGCTAAAATAGGCAGGAAAAGGCTGCGAAAGAGAGAAAATAAAAATTATCCTTCCGTTCCACTCTTACCCGAGGCATGATAGAAAATTCCAAAAAAATGGCAAAAAAATTCAAAAAATTAAAAAATACCATTATGAATTAATTTCAAGCCAAAATAGGTTGGAAAAAGATGAGAAAGAGAGAAATAAAAATCATCGTTCCGTTCCAACCCGATGCGTAATAGAAAAATCCAAACAAATAACAAACAAATTCAAAAAATTAAAAAAATTCCATTATCAATTAATTTCAAGCCAAAATAGATTGGAAAATGATGAGAAAGAGAGAGATAAAAATTATCGTTCCATTCCGTTCCGACCCGATGCGTAATAGAAAATTCCAAACAAATTCAAAAAAAATTAAAAAAATACCATTTTGGCTTCATTTCAAGCCAAAAAAGGCAGGAAAAAGATGAGAAAGAGAGAAATAAAAATTATCGTTCCGTTCCGTTCCTACCCGATGCGTAATAGAAAATTCCAAACCAATTCAAAAAAATTAAAAAATACCATTATGAATTCATTTCAAGCCAAAATAGGTTGGAAAAAGATGAGAAAGAGAGAAATAAAAATTATCGTTCCGTTCCAACCCGATGCGTAATAGAAAATTCCAAACAAATAACAAACAAATTCAAAAAATTAAAAAAATACCATTATCAATTAATTTCAAGCGAAAATAGATTGGAAAATGATGAGAAAGAGAGAGATAAAAATTATCGTTCCATTCCGTTCCTACCCGATGCGTAATAGAAAATTCCAAACAAACTAAAAAAAAATTAAAAAATACCATTTTGGCTTCATTTCAAGCCAAAATAGGCAGGAAAAAGATGAGAAAGAGAGAAATAAAAATTATCGTTCCGTTCCGTTCCTACCCGATGCGTAATAGAAAATTCCAAACCAATTCAAAAAAATTAAAAAATACCATTATGAATTCATTTCAAGCCAAAATAGGTTGGAAAAAGATGAGAAAGAGAGAAATAAAAATGATAATTTCGTTTCGTTCCGTTCCGTTTCTACCCGATGCGTAATAGAAAATTCCAAAGAAATAACAAACAAATTCAAAAAATTAAAAAATACCATTATCAATTCATTTCAAGCCAAAATAGGTTGGAAAAAGATGAGAAAGGGAGGAATAAAAATTATCGTTCCGTTCCGTTCCTACCCGATGCGTAATAGAAAATTCGAAACAAATAGCTAAAAAATTCAAAAAATTCAAAAATATCATTGTGGCATCATTTCAAGCTAAAATAGGCAGGAAAAGGCTGCGAAAGAGAGAAAATAAAAATTATCCTTCCGTTCCACTCTTACCCGAGGCATGATAGAAAATTCCAAAAAAATGGCAAAAAAATTCAAAAAATTAAAAAATACCATTATGAATTAATTTCAAGCCAAAATAGGTTGGAAAAAGATGAGAAAGAGAGAAATAAAAATCATCGTTCCGTTCCAACCCGATGCATAATAGAAAAATCCAAACAAATAACAAACAAATTCAAAAAATTAAAAAAATTCCATTATCAATTAATTTCAAGCCAAAATAGATTGGAAAATGATGAGAAAGAGAGAGATAAAAATTATCGTTCCATTCCGTTCCGACCCGATGCGTAATAGAAAATTCCAAACAAATTCAAAAAAAATTAAAAAAATACCATTTTGGCTTCATTTCAAGCCAAAAAAGGCAGGAAAAAGATGAGAAAGAGAGAAATAAAAATTATCGTTCCGTTCCGTTCCTACCTGATGCGTAATAGAAAATTCCAAACCAATTCAAAAAAATTAAAAAATACCATTATGAATTCATTTCAAGCCAAAATAGGTTGGAAAAAGATGACAAAGGGAGGAATAAAAATTATCGTTCCGTTCCGTTCCTACCCGATGCGTAATAGAAAATTCGAAACAAATAGCTAAAAAATTCAAAAAATTCAAAAATACCATTGTGGCATCATTTCAAGCTAAAATAGGCAGGAAAAGGCTGCGAAAGAGAGAAAATAAAAATTATCCTTCCGTTCCACTCTTACCCGAGGCATGATAGAAAATTCCAAAAAAATGGCAAAAAATTTCAAAAAATTAAAAAATACCATTATGAATTAATTTCAAGCCAAAATAGGTTGGAAAAAGATGAGAAAGAGAGAAATAAAAATCATCATTCCGTTTAGATCCGTTCCGTTCCTACCCGATGCGTAATAGAAAATTCCAAACAAATAACAAACAATTTAAAAAAATTAAAAAATACCATTATGAATTAATTTCAAGCCAAAATAGGTTGGAAAAAGATGAGAAAGAGAGAAATAAAAATTATCGTTCCGTTCCAACCCGATGCGTAATAGAAAATTCCAAACAAATAACAAACAAATTCAAAAAATTAAAAAAATACCATTATCAATTAATTTCAAGCGAAAATAGATTGGAAAATGATGAGAAAGAGAGAGATAAAAATTATCGTTCCATTCCGTTCCTACCCGATGCGTAATAGAAAATTCCAAACAAACTAAAAAAAAATTAAAAAATACCATTTTGGCTTCATTTCAAGCCAAAATAGGCAGGAAAAAGATGAGAAAGAGAGAAATAAAAATTATCGTTCCGTTCCGTTCCTACCCGATGCGTAATAGAAAATTCCAAACCAATTCAAAAAAATTAAAAAATACCATTATGAATTCATTTCAAGCCAAAATAGGTTGGAAAAAGATGAGAAAGAGAGAAATAAAAATGATAATTTCGTTTCGTTCCGTTCCGTTTCTACCCGATGCGTAATAGAAAATTCCAAAGAAATAACAAACAAATTCAAAAAATTAAAAAATACCATTATCAATTCATTTCAAGCCAAAATAGGTTGGAAAAAGATGAGAAAGGGAGGAATAAAAATTATCGTTCCGTTCCGTTCCTACCCGATGCGTAATAGAAAATTCGAAACAAATAGCTAAAAAATTCAAAAAATTCAAAAATACCATTGTGGCATCATTTCAAGCTAAAATAGGCAGGAAAAGGCTGCGAAAGAGAGAAAATAAAAATTATCCTTCCGTTCCACTCTTACCCGAGGCATGATAGAAAATTCCAAAAAAATGGCAAAAAAATTAAAAAAATTAAAAAATACCATTATGAATTAATTTCAAGCCAAAATAGGTTGGAAAAAGATGAGAAAGAGAGAAATAAAAATCATCGTTCCGTTCCAACCCGATGCGTAATAGAAAATTCCAAACAAATAACAAACAAATTCAAAAAATTAAAAAAATACCATTATCAATTAATTTCAAGCCAAAATAGATTGGAAAATGATGAGAAAGAGAGAGATAAAAATTATCGTTCCATTCCGTTCCGACCCGATGCGTAATAGAAAATTCCAAACAAATTCAAAAAAAATTAAAAAAATACCATTTTGGCTTCATTTCAAGCCAAAAAAGGCAGGAAAAAGATGAGAAAGAGAGAAATAAAAATTATCGTTCCGTTCCGTTCCTACCTGATGCGTAATAGAAAATTCCCAACCAATTCAAAAAAATTAAAAAATACCATTATGAATTCATTTCAAGCCAAAATAGGTTGGAAAAAGATGACAAAGGGAGGAATAAAAATTATCGTTCCGTTCCGTTCCTACCCGATGCGTAATAGAAAATTCGAAACAAATAGCTAAAAAATTCAAAAAATTCAAAAATACCATTGTGGCATCATTTCAAGCTAAAATAGGCAGGAAAAGGCTGCGAAAGAGAGAAAATAAAAATTATCCTTCCGTTCCACTCTTACCCGAGGCATGATAGAAAATTCCAAAAAAATGGCAAAAAATTTCAAAAAATTAAAAAATACCATTATGAATTAATTTCAAGCCAAAATAGGTTGGAAAAAGATGAGAAAGAGAGAAATAAAAATCATCGTTCCGTTCCAACCCGATGCGTAATAGAAAATTCCAAACAAATAACAAACAAATTCAAAAAATTAAAAAAATACCATTATCAATTAATTTCAAGCCAAAATAGATTGGAAAATGATGAGAAAGAGAGAGATAAAAATTATCGTTCCATTCCGTTCCGACCCGATGCGTAATAGAAAATTCCAAACAAATTCAAAAAAAATTAAAAAAATACCATTTTGGCTTCATTTCAAGCCAAAAAAGGCAGGAAAAAGATGAGAAAGAGAGAAATAAAAATCATCGTTCCGTTCCAACCCGATGCGTAATAGAAAAATCCAAACAAATAACAAACAAATTCAAAAAATTAAAAAAATTCCATTATCAATTAATTTCAAGCCAAAATAGATTGGAAAATGATGAGAAAGAGAGAGATAAAAATTATCGTTCCATTCCGTTCCGACCCGATGCGTAATAGAAAATTCCAAACAAATAACAAACAAATTCAAAAAATTAAAAAAATACCATTATCAATTAATTTCAAGCCAAAATAGATTGGAAAATGATGAGAAAGAAAGAGATAAAAATTATCGTTCCATTCCGTTCCTACCCGATGCGTAATAGAAAATTCCAAACAAATTCAAAAAAAATTAAAAAATACCATTTTGGCTTCATTTCAAGCCAAAATAGGCAGGAAAAAGATGAGAAAGAGAGAAATAAAAATCATCGTTCCGTTCCAACCCGATGCGTAATAGAAAATTCCAAACAAATAACAAACAAATTCAAAAAATTAAAAAAATACCATTATCAATTAATTTCAAGCCAAAATAGATTGGAAAATGATGAGAAAGAGAGAGATAAAAATTATCGTTCCATTCCGTTCCGACCCGATGCGTAATAGAAAATTCCAAACAAATTCAAAAAAAATTAAAAAAATACCATTTTGGCTTCATTTCAAGCCAAAAAAGGCAGGAAAAAGATGAGAAAGAGAGAAATAAAAATTATCGTTCCGTTCCGTTCCTACCCGATGCGTAATTGAAAATTCCAAACAAATTCAAAAAAATTAAAAAATACCGTTATGAATTCATTTGAAGCCAAAAATAGGTTGGAAAAAGATGAGAAAGAGAGAAATAAAAATTATCATTCCGTTTAGATCCGTTCCGTTCCTACCCGATGCGTAATAGAAAATTCCAAACAAATAACAAACAATTTAAAAAAATTAAAAAATACCATTATGAATTAATTTCAAGCCAAAATAGGTTGGAAAAAGATGAGAAAGAGAGAAATAAAAATTATCGTTCCGTTCCAACCCGATGCGTAATAGAAAATTCCAAACAAATAACAAACAAATTCAAAAAATTAAAAAAATACCATTATCAATTAATTTCAAGCCAAAATAGATTGAAAAATGATGAGAAAGAGAGAGATAAAAATTATCGTTCCATTCCGTTCCTACCCGATGCGTAATAGAAAATTCCAAACAAATTCAAAAAAAATTAAAAAATACCATTTTGGCTTCATTTCAAGCCAAAATAGGCAGGAAAAAGATGAGAAAGAGAGAAATAAAAATTATCGTTCCGTTCCGTTCCTACCCGATGCGTAATTGAAAATTCCAAACAAATTCAAAAAAATTAAAAAATACCGTTATGAATTCATTTGAAGCCAAAAATAGGTTGGAAAAAGATGAGAAAGAGAGAAATAAAAATTATCATTCCGTTTAGTTCCGTTCCGTTCCTACCCGATGCGTAATAGAAAATTCCAAACAAATAACAAACAAATTAAAAAAATTAAAAAATACCATTATGAATTAATTTCAAGCCAAAATAGGTTGGAAAAAGATGAGAAAGAGAGAAATAAAAATTATCGTTCCGTTCCAACCCGATGCGTAATAGAAAATTCCAAACAAATAACAAACAAATTCAAAAAATTAAAAAAATACCATTATCAATTAACTTCAAGCCAAAATAGATTGGAAAATGATGAGAAAGAGAGAGATAAAAATTATCGTTCCATTCCGTTCCTACCCGATGCGTAATAGAAAATTCCAAACAAATTAAAAAAAAATTAAAAAATACCATTTTGGCTTCATTTCAAGCCAAAATAGGCAGGAAAAAGATGAGAAAGAGAGAAATAAAAATTATCGTTCCGTTCCGTTCCTACCCGATGCGTAATAGAAAATTCCAAACCAATTCAAAAAAATTAAAAAATACCATTATGAATTCATTTCAAGCCAAAATAGGTTGGAAAAAGATGAGAAAGAGAGAAATAAAAATGATAATTTCGTTTCGTTCCGTTCCGTTTCTACCCGATGCGTAATAGAAAATTCCAAAGAAATAACAAACAAATTCAAAAAATTAAAAAATACCATTATCAATTCATTTCAAGCCAAAATAGGTTGGAAAAAGATGAGAAAGGGAGGAATAAAAATTATCGTTCCGTTCCGTTCCTACCCGATGCGTAATAGAAAATTCGAAACAAATAGCTAAAATATTCAAAAAATTCAAAAATACCATTGTGGCATCATTTCAAGCTAAAATAGGCAGGAAAAGGCTGCGAAAGAGAGAAAATAAAAATTATCCTTCCGTTCCACTCTTACCCGAGGCATGATAGAAAATTCCAAAAAAATGGCAAAAAAATTCAAAAAATTAAAAAATACCATTATGAATTAATTTCAAGCCAAAATAGGTTGGAAAAAGATGAGAAAGAGAGAAATAAAAATCATCGTTCCGTTCCAACCCGATGCGTAATAGAAAATTCCAAACAAATAACAAACAAATTCAAAAAATTAAAAAAATACCATTATCAATTAATTTCAAGCCAAAATAGATTGGAAAATGATGAGAAAGAGAGAGATAAAAATTATCGTTCCATTCCGTTCCGACCCGATGCGTAATAGAAAATTCCAAACAAATTCAAAAAAAATTAAAAAAATACCATTTTGGCTTCATTTCAAGCCAAAAAAGGCAGGAAAAAGATGAGAAAGAGAGAAATAAAAATTATCGTTCCGTTCCGTTCCTACCCGATGCGTAATTGAAAATTCCAAACAAATTCAAAAAAATTAAAAAATACCGTTATGAATTCATTTGAAGCCAAAAATAGGTTGGAAAAAGATGAGAAAGAGAGAAATAAAAATTATCATTCCGTTTAGTTCCGTTCCGTTCCTACCCGATGCGTAATAGAAAATTCCAAACAAATAACAAACAAATTAAAAAAATTAAAAAATACCATTATGAATTAATTTCAAGCCAAAATAGGTTGGAAAAAGATGAGAAAGAGAGAAATAAAAATTATCGTTCCGTTCCAACACGATGCGTAATAGAAAATTCCAAACAAATAACAAACAAATTAAAAAAATTAAAAAAATACCATTATCAATTAATTTCAAGCGAAAATAGATTGGAAAATGATGAGAAAGAGAGAGATAAAAATTATCGTTCCATTCCGTTCCTACCCGATGCGTAATAGAAAATTCCAAACAAATTAAAAAAAAATTAAAAAATACCATTTTGGCTTCATTTCAAGCCAAAATAGGCAGGAAAAAGAAGAGAAAGAGAGAAATAAAAATTATCGTTCCGTTCCGTTCCTACCCGATGCGTAATAGAAAATTCCAAACCAATTCAAAAAAATTAAAAAATACCATTATGAATTCATTTCAAGCCAAAATAGGTTGGAAAAAGATGAGAAAGAGAGAAATAAAAATGATAATTTCGTTTCGTTCCGTTCCGTTTCTACCCGATGCGTAATAGAAAATTCCAAAGAAATAACAAACAAATTCAAAAAATTAAAAAATACCATTATCAATTCATTTCAAGCCAAAATAGATTGGAAAATGATGAGAAAGAGAGAGATAAAAATTATCGTTCCATTCCGTTCCGACCCGATGCGTAATAGAAAATTCCAAACAAATTCAAAAAAAATTAAAAAAATACCATTTTGGCTTCATTTCAAGCCAAAAAAGGCAGGAAAAAGATGAGAAAGAGAGAAATAAAAATTATCGTTCCGTTCCGTTCCTACCCGATGCGTAATTGAAAATTCCAAACAAATTCAAAAAAATTAAAAAATACCGTTATGAATTCATTTGAAGCCAAAAATAGGTTGGAAAAAGATGAGAAAGAGAGAAATAAAAATTATCATTCCGTTTAGTTCCGTTCCGTTCCTACCCGATGCGTAATAGAAAATTCCAAACAAATAACAAACAATTTAAAAAAATTAAAAAATACCATTATGAATTAATTTCAAGCCAAAATAGGTTGGAAAAAGATGAGAAAGAGAGAAATAAAAATTATCGTTCCGTTCCAACCCGATGCGTAATAGAAAATTCCAAACGATAACAAACAAATTCAAAAAATTAAAAAAATACCATTATCAATTAATTTCAAGCCAAAATAGATTGGAAAATGATGAGAAAGAGAGAGATAAAAATTATCGTTCCATTCCGTTCCTACCCGATGCGTAATAGAAAATTCCAAACAAATTCAAAAAAAATTAAAAAATACCATTTTGGCTTCATTTCAAGCCAAAATAGGCAGGAAAAAGATGAGAAAGAGAGAAATAAAAATTATCGTTCCGTTCCGTTCCTACCCGATGCGTAATAGAAAATTCCAAACCAATTCAAAAAAATTAAAAAATACCATTATGAATTCATTTCAAGCCAAAATAGGTTGGAAAAAGATGAGAAAGAGAGAAATAAAAATGATAATTTCGTTTCGTTCCGTTCCGTTTCTACCCGATGCGTAATAGAAAATTCCAAAGAAATAACAAACAAATTCAAAAAATTAAAAAATACCATTATCAATTCATTTCAAGCCAAAATAGGTTGGAAAAAGATGAGAAAGGGAGGAATAAAAATTATCGTTCCATTCCGTTCCGTTCCGTTCCTACCCGATGCGTAATAGAAAATTCGAAACAAATAGCTAAAAAATTCAAAAAATTCAAAAATACCATTGTCGCATCATTTCAAGCTAAAATAGGCAGGAAAAGGCTGCGAAAGAGAGAAAATAAAAATTATCCTTCCGTTCCACTCTTACCCGAGGCATGATAGAAAATTCCAAAAAAATGGCAAAAAAATTAAAAAATACCATTATGAATTAATTTCAAGCCAAAATAGGTTGGAAAAAGATGAGAAAGAGAGAAATAAAAATCACCGTTCCGTTCCAACCCGATGCGTAATAGAAAATTCCAAACAAATAACAAACAAATTCAAAAAATTAAAAAAATACCATTATCAATTAATTTCAAGCCAAAATAGATTGGAAAATGATGAGAAAGAGAGAGATAAAAATTATCGTTCCATTCCGTTCCGAGCCGATGCGTAATAGAAAATTCAAAAAAAATTAAAAAAATACCGTTTTGGCTTCATTTCAAGCAAAAAAAGGCAGGAAAAAGATGAGAAAGAGAGAAATAAAAATTATCGTTCCGTTCCGTTCCTACCCGATGCGTAATAGAAAATTCCAAACAAATTCAAAAAAAATTAAAAAATACCGTTATGAATTCATTTCAAGCCAAAATAGGTTGGAAAAAGATGAGAAAGAGAGAAATAGAAATTATCATTTCGTTTCGTTCCGTTCTGTTTCTACCCGATGCGTAATAGAAAATTCAAAAGAAATAAATAACAAACAAATTCAAAAAATTAAAAAAATACCATTATCAATTCATTTCAAGCCAAAATAGGTTGGAAAAAGATGAGAAAGGGAGGAATAAAAATTATCGTTCCGTTCCGTTCCTACCCGATGCGTAATAGAAAATTCGAAACAAATAGCTAAAAAATTCAAAAATACCATTGTGGCTTCATTTCAAGCTAAAATAGGCGGGAAAAGGCTGCGAAAAAGAGAAAATAAAATTTATCCTTCCGTTCAACTCTTACCCGAGGCATGATAGAAAATTCCAAAAAAATGGCAAAAAATTAAAAAATACCATTATGAATTCATTTCAAGCCAAAATTGGTTGGAAAAGGATGAGAAAGAGAGAAATAAAAATTATCGTTCCGTTCCTACCCGATGCGTAATAGAAAATTCCAAAGAAATAAATAACAAACAAATTCAAAAAATTAAAAAGTACCATTATCAATTCATTTCAAGCCAAAATAGGTTGGAAAAAGATGAGAAAGAGAGGAATAAAAATTATCGTTCCATTCCGTTCCGTTCCGTTCCTACCCGATGCGTAATAGAAAATTCGAAACAAATAGCTAAAAAATTCAAAAAATTCAAAAATACCATTGTGGCATCATTTCAAGCTAAAATAGGCAGGAAAAGGCTGCGAAAGAGAGAAAATAAAAATTATCCTTCCGTTCCACTCTTACCCGAGGCATGATAGAAAATTCCAAAAAAGTGGCAAAAAAATTCAAAAAATTAAAAAATACCATTATGAATTAATTTCAAGCCAAAATAGGTTGGAAAAAGATGAGAAAGAGAGAAATAAAAATTATCGTTCCGTTCCAACCCGATGCGTAATAGAAAATTCCAAACTAATAACAAACAAATTCAAAAAATTAAAAAAATACCATTATCAATTAATTTCAAGCCAAAATAGTTTGCAAAATGATGAGAAAGAGAGAGATAAAAATTATCGTTCCATTCCGTTCCTACCCGATGCGTAATAGAAAATTCCAAACAAATTCAAAAAAAATTAAAAAATACCATTTTTGCTTCATTTCAAGCCAAAATAGGCAGGAAAAAGATGAGAAAGAGAGAAATAAAAATTATCGTTCCGTTCCGTTCCTACCCAATGCATAATAGAAAATTCCAAACCAATTCAAAAAAATTAAAAAATACCATTATGAATTCATTTCAAGCCAAAATAGGTTGGAAAAAGATGAGAAAGAGAGAAATAAAAATCACCGTTCCGTTCCAACCCGATGCGTAATAGAAAATTCCAAACAAATAACAAACAAATTAAAAAAATTAAAAAAATACCATTATCAATTAATTTCAAGCCAAAATAGATTGGAAAATGATGAGAAAGAGAGAGATAAAAATTATCGTTCCATTCCGTTCCGACCCGATGCGTAATAGAAAATTCAAAAAAAACTAAAAAAATACCGTTTTGGCTTCATTTCAAGCCAAAAAAGGCAGGAAAAAGATGAGAAAGAGAGAAATAAAAATTATCGTTCCGTTCCGTTCCTACCCGATGCGTAATAGAAAATTCCAAACAAATTCAAAAAAAATTAAAAAATACCGTTATGAATTCATTTCAAGCCAAAATAGGTTGGAAAAAGATGAGAAAGAGAGAAATAGAAATTATCATTTCGTTTCGTTCCGTTCTGTTTCTACCCGATGCGTAATAGAAAATTCAAAAGAAATAAATAACAAACAAATTAAAAAAATTAAAAAAATACCATTATCAATTAATTTCAAGCGAAAATAGATTGGAAAATGATGAGAAAGAGAGAGATAAAAATTATCGTTCCATTCCGTTCCTACCCGATGCGTAATAGAAAATTCCAAACAAATTCAAAAAAAATTAAAAAATACCATTTTGGCTTCATTTCAAGCCAAAATAGGCAGGAAAAATATGAGAAAGAGAGAAATAAAAATTATCGTTCCGTTCCGTTCCTACCCGATGCGTAATTGAAAATTCCAAACAAATTCAAAAAAATTAAAAAATACCGTTATGAATTCATTTGAAGCCAAAAATAGGTTGGAAAAAGATGAGAAAGAGAGAAATAAAAATTATCATTCCGTTTAGTTCCGTTCCGTTCCTACCCGATGCGTAATAGAAAATTCCAAACAAATAACAAACAATTTTAAAAAATTAAAAAATACCATTATGAATTAATTTCAAGCCAAAATAGGTTGGAAAAAGATGAGAAAGAGAGAAATAAAAATTATCGTTCCGTTCCAACCCGATGCGTAATAGAAAATTCCAAACGATAACAAACAAATTCAAAAAATTAAAAAAATACCATTATCAATTAATTTCAAGCCAAAATAGATTGGAAAATGATGAGAAAGAGAGAGATAAAAATTATCGTTCCATTCCGTTCCTACCCGATGCGTAATAGAAAATTCCAAACAAATTCAAAAAAAATTAAAAAATACCATTTTGGCTTCATTTCAAGCCAAAATAGGCAGGAAAAAGATGAGAAAGAGAGAAATAAAAATTATCGTTCCGTTCCGTTCCTACCCGATGCGTAATAGAAAATTCCAAACCAATTCAAAAAAATTAAAAAATACCATTATGAATTCATTTCAAGCCAAAATAGGTTGGAAAAAGATGAGAAAGAGAGAAATAAAAATGATAATTTCGTTTCGTTCCGTTCCGTTTCTACCCGATGCGTAATAGAAAATTCCAAAGAAATAACAAACAAATTCAAAAAATTAAAAAATACCATTATCAATTCATTTCAAGCCAAAATAGGTTGGAAAAAGATGAGAAAGGGAGGAATAAAAATTATCGTTCCATTCCGTTCCGTTCCGTTCCTACCCGATGCGTAATAGAAAATTCGAAACAAATAGCTAAAAAATTCAAAAAATTCAAAAATACCATTGTCGCATCATTTCAAGCTAAAATAGGCAGGAAAAGGCTGCGAAAGAGAGAAAATAAAAATTATCCTTCCGTTCCACTCTTACCCGAGGCATGATAGAAAATTCCAAAAAAATGGCAAAAAAATTAAAAAATACCATTATGAATTAATTTCAAGCCAAAATAGGTTGGAAAAAGATGAGAAAGAGAGAAATAAAAATCACCGTTCCGTTCCAACCCGATGCGTAATAGAAAATTCCAAACAAATAACAAACAAATTCAAAAAATTAAAAAAATACCATTATCAATTAATTTCAAGCCAAAATAGATTGGAAAATGATGAGAAAGAGAGAGATAAAAATTATCGTTCCATTCCGTTCCGAGCCGATGCGTAATAGAAAATTCAAAAAAAATTAAAAAAATACCGTTTTGGCTTCATTTCAAGCAAAAAAAGGCAGGAAAAAGATGAGAAAGAGAGAAATAAAAATTATCGTTCCGTTCCGTTCCTACCCGATGCGTAATAGAAAATTCCAAACAAATTCAAAAAAAATTAAAAAATACCGTTATGAATTCATTTCAAGCCAAAATAGGTTGGAAAAAGATGAGAAAGAGAGAAATAGAAATTATCATTTCGTTTCGTTCCGTTCTGTTTCTACCCGATGCGTAATAGAAAATTCAAAAGAAATAAATAACAAACAAATTCAAAAAATTAAAAAAATACCATTATCAATTCATTTCAAGCCAAAATAGGTTGGAAAAAGATGAGAAAGGGAGGAATAAAAATTATCGTTCCGTTCCGTTCCTACCCGATGCGTAATAGAAAATTCGAAACAAATAGCTAAAAAATTCAAAAATACCATTGTGGCTTCATTTCAAGCTAAAATAGGCGGGAAAAGGCTGCGAAAAAGAGAAAATAAAATTTATCCTTCCGTTCAACTCTTACCCGAGGCATGATAGAAAATTCCAAAAAAATGGCAAAAAATTAAAAAATACCATTATGAATTCATTTCAAGCCAAAATTGGTTGGAAAAGGATGAGAAAGAGAGAAATAAAAATTATCGTTCCGTTCCTACCCGATGCGTAATAGAAAATTCCAAAGAAATAAATAACAAACAAATTCAAAAAATTAAAAAGTACCATTATCAATTCATTTCAAGCCAAAATAGGTTGGAAAAAGATGAGAAAGAGAGGAATAAAAATTATCGTTCCATTCCGTTCCGTTCCGTTCCTACCCGATGCGTAATAGAAAATTCGAAACAAATAGCTAAAAAATTCAAAAAATTCAAAAATACCATTGTGGCATCATTTCAAGCTAAAATAGGCAGGAAAAGGCTGCGAAAGAGAGAAAATAAAAATTATCCTTCCGTTCCACTCTTACCCGAGGCATGATAGAAAATTCCAAAAAAGTGGCAAAAAAATTCAAAAAATTAAAAAATACCATTATGAATTAATTTCAAGCCAAAATAGGTTGGAAAAAGATGAGAAAGAGAGAAATAAAAATTATCGTTCCGTTCCAACCCGATGCGTAATAGAAAATTCCAAACTAATAACAAACAAATTCAAAAAATTAAAAAAATACCATTATCAATTAATTTCAAGCCAAAATAGTTTGCAAAATGATGAGAAAGAGAGAGATAAAAATTATCGTTCCATTCCGTTCCTACCCGATGCGTAATAGAAAATTCCAAACAAATTCAAAAAAAATTAAAAAATACCATTTTTGCTTCATTTCAAGCCAAAATAGGCAGGAAAAAGATGAGAAAGAGAGAAATAAAAATTATCGTTCCGTTCCGTTCCTACCCAATGCATAATAGAAAATTCCAAACCAATTCAAAAAAATTAAAAAATACCATTATGAATTCATTTCAAGCCAAAATAGGTTGGAAAAAGATGAGAAAGAGAGAAATAAAAATCACCGTTCCGTTCCAACCCGATGCGTAATAGAAAATTCCAAACAAATAACAAACAAATTAAAAAAATTAAAAAAATACCATTATCAATTAATTTCAAGCCAAAATAGATTGGAAAATGATGAGAAAGAGAGAGATAAAAATTATCGTTCCATTCCGTTCCGACCCGATGCGTAATAGAAAATTCAAAAAAAACTAAAAAAATACCGTTTTGGCTTCATTTCAAGCCAAAAAAGGCAGGAAAAAGATGAGAAAGAGAGAAATAAAAATTATCGTTCCGTTCCGTTCCTACCCGATGCGTAATAGAAAATTCCAAACAAATTCAAAAAAAATTAAAAAATACCGTTATGAATTCATTTCAAGCCAAAATAGGTTGGAAAAAGATGAGAAAGAGAGAAATAGAAATTATCATTTCGTTTCGTTCCGTTCTGTTTCTACCCGATGCGTAATAGAAAATTCAAAAGAAATAAATAACAAACAAATTAAAAAAATTAAAAAAATACCATTATCAATTAATTTCAAGCGAAAATAGATTGGAAAATGATGAGAAAGAGAGAGATAAAAATTATCGTTCCATTCCGTTCCTACCCGATGCGTAATAGAAAATTCCAAACAAATTCAAAAAAAATTAAAAAATACCATTTTGGCTTCATTTCAAGCCAAAATAGGCAGGAAAAATATGAGAAAGAGAGAAATAAAAATTATCGTTCCGTTCCGTTCCTACCCGATGCGTAATTGAAAATTCCAAACAAATTCAAAAAAATTAAAAAATACCGTTATGAATTCATTTGAAGCCAAAAATAGGTTGGAAAAAGATGAGAAAGAGAGAAATAAAAATTATCATTCCGTTTAGTTCCGTTCCGTTCCTACCCGATGCGTAATAGAAAATTCCAAACAAATAACAAACAAATTAAAAAAATTAAAAAATACCATTATGAATTAATTTCAAGCCAAAATAGGTTGGAAAAAGATGAGAAAGAGAGAAATAAAAATTATCGTTCCGTTCCAACCCGATGCGTAATAGAAAATTCCAAACAAATAACAAACAAATTCAAAAAATTAAAAAAATACCATTATCAATTAATTTCAAGCCAAAATAGATTGGAAAATGATGAGAAAGAGAGAGATAAAAATTATCGTTCCATTCCGTTCCTACCCGATGCGTAATAGAAAATTCCAAACAAATTCAAAAAAAATTAAAAAATACCATTTTGGCTTCATTTCAAGCCAAAATAGGCAGGAAAAAGATGAGAAAGAGAGAAATAAAAATTATCGTTCCGTTCCGTTCCTACCCGATGCGTAATAGAAAATTCCAAACCAATTCAAAAAAATTAAAAAATACCATTATGAATTCATTTCAAGCCAAAATAGGTTGGAAAAAGATGAGAAAGAGAGAAATAAAAATGATAATTTCGTTTCGTTCCGTTCCGTTTCTACCCGATGCGTAATAGAAAATTCCAAAGAAATAACAAACAAATTCAAAAAATTAAAAAATACCATTATCAATTCATTTCAAGCCAAAATAGGTTGGAAAAAGATGAGAAAGGGAGGAATAAAAATTATCGTTCCGTTCCGTTCCTACCCGATGCGTAATAGAAAATTCGAAACAAATAGCCAAAAAATTCAAAAAATTCAAAAATACCATTGTGGCATCATTTCAAGCTAAAATAGGCAGGAAAAGGCTGCGAAAGAGAGAAAATAAAAATTATCCTTCCGTTCCACTCTTACCCGAGGCATGATAGAAAATTCCAAAAAAATGGCAAAAAAATTCAAAAAATTAAAAAATACCATTATGAATTAATTTCAAGCCAAAATAGGTTGGAAAAAGATGAGAAAGAGAGAAATAAAAATCAACGTTCCGTTCCAACCCGATGCGTAATAGAAAATTCCAAACAAATAACAAACAAATTCAAAAAATTAAAAAAATACCATTATCAATTAATTTCAAGCCAAAATAGATTGGAAAATGATGAGAAAGAGAGAGATAAAAATTATCGTTCCATTCCGTTCCGACCCGATGCGTAATAGAAAATTCCAAACAAATTCAAAAAAAATTAAAAAAATACCATTTTGGCTTCATTTCAAGCCAAAAAAGGCAGGAAAAAGATGAGAAAGAGAGAAATAAAAATTATCGTTCCGTTCCGTTCCTACCCGATGCGTAATTGAAAATTCCAAACAAATTCAAAAAAATTAAAAAATACCGTTATGAATTCATTTGAAGCCAAAAATAGGTTGGAAAAAGATGAGAAAGAGAGAAATAAAAATTATCATTCCGTTTAGTTCCGTTCCGTTCGTACCCGATGCGTAATAGAAAATTCCAAACAAATAACAAACAATTTAAAAAAATTAAAAAATACCATTATGAATTAATTTCAAGCCAAAATAGGTTGGAAAAAGATGAGAAAGAGAGAAATAAAAATTATCGTTCCGTTCCAACCCGATGCGTAATAGAAAATTCCCAACAAATAACAAACAAATTCAAAAAATTAAAAAAATACCATTACCAATTAATTTCAAGCCAAAATAGATTGGAAAATGATGAGAAAGAGAGAGATAAAAATTATCGTTCCATTCCGTTCCTACCCGATGCGTAATAGAAAATTCCAAACAAATTCAAAAAAAATTAAAAAATACCATTTTGGCTTCATTTCAAGCCAAAATAGGCAGGAAAAAGATGAGAAAGAGAGAAATAAAAATTATCGTTCCGTTCCGTTCCTACCCGATGCGTAATAGAAAATTCCAAACCAATTCAAAAAAATTAAAAAATACCATTATGAATTCATTTCAAGCCAAAATAGGTTGGAAAAAGATGAGAAAGAGAGAAATAAAAATGATAATTTCGTTTCGTTCCGTTCCGTTTCTACCCGATGCGTAATAGAAAATTCCAAAGAAATAACAAACAAATTCAAAAAATTAAAAAATACCATTATCAATTCATTTCAAGCCAAAATAGGTTGGAAAAAGATGAGAAAGGGAGGAATAAAAATTATCGTTCCGTTCCGTTCCTACCCGATGCGTAATAGAAAATTCGAAACAAATAGCTAAAAAATTCAAAAAATTCAAAAATACCATTGTGGCATCATTTCAAGCTAAAATAGGCAGGAAAAGGCTGCGAAAGAGAGAAAATAAAAATTATCCTTCCGTTCCACTCTTACCCGAGGCATGATAGAAAATTCCAAAAAAATGGCAAAAAAATTAAAAAAATTAAAAAATACCATTATGAATTAATTTCAAGCCAAAATAGGTTGGAAAAAGATGAGAAAGAGAGAAATAAAAATCACCGTTCCGTTCCAACCCGATGCGTAATAGAAAATTCCAAACAAATAACAAACAAATTCAAAAAATTAAAAAAATACCATTATCAATTAATTTCAAGCCAAAATAGATTGGAAAATGATGAGAAAGAGAGAGATAAAAATTATCGTTCCATTCCGTTCCGACCCGATGCGTAATAGAAAATTCAAAAAAAATTAAAAAAATACCGTTTTGGCTTCATTTCAAGCCAAAAAAGGCAGGAAAAAGATGAGAAAGAGAGAAATAAAAATTATCGTTCCGTTCCGTTCCTACCCGATGCGTAATAGAAAATTCCAAACAAATTCAAAAAAAATTAAAAAATACCGTTATGAATTCATTTCAAGCCAAAATAGGTTGGAAAAAGATGAGAAAGAGAGAAATAGAAATTATCATTTCGTTTCGTTCCGTTCTGTTTCTACCCGATGCGTAATAGAAAATTCAAAAGAAATAAATAACAAACAAATTCAAAAAATTAAAAAAATACCATTATCAATTCATTTCAAGCCAAAATAGGTTGGAAAAAGATGAGAAAGGGAGGAATAAAAATTATCGTTCCGTTCCGTTCCGTTCCGTTCCTACCCGATGCGTAATAGAAAATTCGAAACAAATAGCTAAAAAATTCAAAAATACCATTGTGGCTTCATTTCAAGCTAAAATAGGCGGGAAAAGGCTGCGAAAAAGAGAAAATAAAATTTATCCTTCCGTTCCACTCTTACCCGAGGCATGATAGAAAATTCCAAAAAAATGGCAAAAAATTAAAAAAATTAAAAAATACCATTATGAATTCATTTCAAGCCAAAATTGGTTGGAAAAGGATGAGAAAGAGAGAAATAAAAATTATCGTTCCGTTCCTACCCGATGCGTAATAGAAAATTCCAAAGAAATAAATAACAAACAAATTCAAAAAATTAAAAAGTACCATTATCAATTCATTTCAAGCCAAAATAGGTTGGAAAAAGATGAGAAAGGGAGGAATAAAAATTATCGTTCCGTTCCGTTCCTACCAGATGCGTAATAGAAAATTCGAAACAAATAGCTAAAAAATTCAAAAAATTCAAAAATACCATTGTGGCATCATTTCAAGCTAAAATAGGCAGGAAAAGGCTGCGAAAGAGAGAAAATAAAAATTATCCTTCCGTTCCACTCTTACCCGAGGCATGATAGAAAATTCCAAAAAAATGGCAAAAAAATTCAAAAAATTAAAAAATACCATTATGAATTAATTTCAAGCCAAAATAGGTTGGAAAATGATGAGAAAGAGAGAAATAAAAATCAACGTTCCGTTCCAACCCGATGCGTAATAGAAAATTCCAAACAAATAACAAACAAATTCAAAAAATTAAAAAAATACCATTATCAATTAATTTCAAGCCAAAATAGATTGGAAAATGATGAGAAAGAGAGAGATAAAAATTATCGTTCCATTCCGTTCCGACCCGATGCGTAATAGAAAATTCCAAACAAATTCAAAAAAAATTAAAAAAATACCATTTTGGCTTCATTTCAAGCCAAAAAAGGCAGGAAAAAGATGAGAAAGAGAGAAATAAAAATTATCGTTCCGTTCCGTTCCTACCCGATGCGTAATTGAAAATTCCAAACAAATTCAAAAAAATTAAAAAATACCGTTATGAATTCATTTGAAGCCAAAAATAGGTTGGAAAAAGATGAGAAAAAGAGAAATAAAAATTATCATTCCGTTTAGTTCCGTTCCGTTCCTACCCGATGCGTAATAGAAAATTCCAAACAAATAACAAACAAATTAAAAAAATTAAAAAATACCATTATGAATTAATTTCAAGCCAAAATAGGTTGGAAAAAGATGAGAAAGAGAGAAATAAAAATTATCGTTCCGTTCCAACCCGATGCGTAATAGAAAATTCCAAACAAATAACAAACAAATTCAAAAAATTAAAAAAATACCATTATCAATTAATTTCAAGCCAAAATAGATTGGAAAATGATGAGAAAGAGAGAGATAAAAATTATCGTTCCATTCCGTTCCTACCCGATGCGTAATAGAAAATTCCAAACAAATTCAAAAAAAATTAAAAAATACCATTTTGGCTTCATTTCAAGCCAAAATAGGCAGGAAAAAGATGAGAAAGAGAGAAATAAAAATTATCGTTCCGTTCCGTTCCTACCCGATGCGTAATTGAAAATTCCAAACAAATTCAAAAAAATTAAAAAATACCGTTATGAATTCATTTGAAGCCAAAAATAGGTTGGAAAAAGATGAGAAAGAGAGAAATAAAAATTATCATTCCGTTTAGTTCCGTTCCGTTCCTACCCGA
Organism: Quercus parvula; assembly: GCA_030820535.1. NCBI lineage: Eukaryota > Viridiplantae > Streptophyta > Magnoliopsida > Fagales > Fagaceae > Quercus > Quercus parvula. The sequence continues at coordinate 18,511,197 of JAUAME010000008.1, forward strand.
TGCGTAATAGAAAATTCCAAACAAATAACAAACAAATTAAAAAAATTAAAAAATACCATTATGAATTAATTTCAAGCCAAAATAGGTTGGAAAAAGATGAGAAAGAGAGAAATAAAAATTATCGTTCCGTTCCAACCCGATGCGTAATAGAAAATTCCAAACAAATAACAAACAAATTCAAAAAATTAAAAAAATACCATTATCAATTAATTTCAAGCCAAAATAGATTGGAAAATGATGAGAAAGAGAGAGATAAAAATTATCGTTCCATTCCGTTCCTACCCGATGCGTAATAGAAAATTCCAAACAAATTCAAAAAAAATTAAAAAATACCATTTTGGCTTCATTTCAAGCCAAAATAGGCAGGAAAAAGATGAGAAAGAGAGAAATAAAAATTATCGTTCCGTTCCGTTCCTACCCGATGCGTAATAGAAAATTCCAAACCAATTCAAAAAAATTAAAAAATACCATTATGAATTCATTTCAAGCCAAAATAGGTTGGAAAAAGATGAGAAAGAGAGAAATAAAAATGATAATTTCGTTTCGTTCCGTTCCGTTTCTACCCGATGCGTAATAGAAAATTCCAAAGAAATAACAAACAAATTCAAAAAATTAAAAAATACCATTATCAATTCATTTCAAGCCAAAATAGGTTGGAAAAAGATGAGAAAGGGAGGAATAAAAATTATCGTTCCGTTCCGTTCCTACCCGATGCGTAATAGAAAATTCGAAACAAATAGCTAAAAAATTCAAAAAATTCAAAAATACCATTGTGGCATCATTTCAAGCTAAAATAGGCAGGAAAAGGCTGCGAAAGAGAGAAAATAAAAATTATCCTTCCGTTCCACTCTTACCCGAGGCATGATAGAAAATTCCAAAAAAATGGCAAAAAAATTCAAAAAATTAAAAAATACCATTATGAATTAATTTCAAGCCAAAATAGGTTGGAAAAAGATGAGAAAGAGAGAAATAAAAATCAACGTTCCGTTCCAACCCGATGCGTAATAGAAAATTCCAAACAAATAACAAACAAATTCAAAAAATTAAAAAAATACCATTATCAATTAATTTCAAGCCAAAATAGATTGGAAAATGATGAGAAAGAGAGAGATAAAAATTATCGTTCCATTCCGTTCCGACCCGATGCGTAATAGAAAATTCCAAACAAATTCAAAAAAAATTAAAAAAATACCATTTTGGCTTCATTTCAAGCCAAAAAAGGCAGGAAAAAGATGAGAAAGAGAGAAATAAAAATTATCGTTCCGTTCCGTTCCTACCCGATGCGTAATTGAAAATTCCAAACAAATTCAAAAAAATTAAAAAATACCGTTATGAATTCATTTGAAGCCAAAAATAGGTTGGAAAAAGATGAGAAAAAGAGAAATAAAAATTATCATTCCGTTTAGTTCCGTTCCGTTCCTACCCGATGCGTAATAGAAAATTCCAAACAAATAACAAACAATTTAAAAAAATTAAAAAATACCATTATGAATTAATTTCAAGCCAAAATAGGTTGGAAAAAGATGAGAAAGAGAGAAATAAAAATTATCGTTCCGTTCCAACCCGATGCGTAATAGAAAATTCCAAACAAATAACAAACAAATTCAAAAAATTAAAAAAATACCATTATCAATTAATTTCAAGCGAAAATAGATTGGAAAATGATGAGAAAGAGAGAGATAAAAATTATCGTTCCATTCCGTTCCTACCCGATGCGTAATAGAAAATTCCAAACAAATTCAAAAAAAATTAAAATATACCATTTTGGCTTCATTTCAAGCCAAAATAGGCAGGAAAAAGATGAGAAAGAGAGAAATAAAAATTATCGTTCCGTTCCGTTCCTACCCGATGCGTAATTGAAAATTCCAAACAAATTCAAAAAAATTAAAAAATACCGTTATGAATTCATTTGAAGCCAAAAATAGGTTGGAAAAAGATGAGAAAGAGAGAAATAAAAATTATCATTCCGTTTAGTTCCGTTCCGTTCCTACCCGATGCGTAATAGAAAATTCCAAACAAATAACAAACAAATTAAAAAAATTAAAAAATACCATTATGAATTAATTTCAAGCCAAAATAGGTTGGAAAAAGATGAGAAAGAGAGAAATAAAAATTATCGTTCCGTTCCAACCCGATGCGTAATAGAAAATTCCAAACAAATAACAAACAAATTCAAAAAATTAAAAAAATACCATTATCAATTAATTTCAAGCCAAAATAGATTGGAAAATGATGAGAAAGAGAGAGATAAAAATTATCGTTCCATTCCGTTCCTACCCGATGCGTAATAGAAAATTCCAAACAAATTCAAAAAAAATTAAAAAATACCATTTTGGCTTCATTTCAAGCCAAAATAGGCAGGAAAAAGATGAGAAAGAGAGAAATAAAAATTATCGTTCCGTTCCGTTCCTACCCGATGCGTAATTGAAAATTCCAAACAAATTCAAAAAAATTAAAAAATACCGTTATGAATTCATTTGAAGCCAAAAATAGGTTGGAAAAAGATGAGAAAGAGAGAAATAAAAATTATCATTCCGTTTAGTTCCGTTCCGTTCCTACCCGATGCGTAATAGAAAATTCCAAACAAATAACAAACAAATTAAAAAAATTAAAAAATACCATTATGAATTAATTTCAAGCCAAAATAGGTTGGAAAAAGATGAGAAAGAGAGAAATAAAAATTATCGTTCCGTTCCAACCCGATGCGTAATAGAAAATTCCAAACAAATAACAAACAAATTCAAAAAATTAAAAAAATACCATTATCAATTAATTTCAAGCCAAAATAGATTGGAAAATGATGAGAAAGAGAGAGATAAAAATTATCGTTCCATTCTGTTCCTACCCGATGCGTAATAGAAAATTCCAAACAAATTCAAAAAAAATTAAAAAATACCATTTTGGCTTCATTTCAAGCCAAAATAGGCAGGAAAAAGATGAGAAAGAGAGAAATAAAAATTATCGTTCCGTTCCGTTCCTACCTGATGCGTAATAGAAAATTCCAAACCAATTCAAAAAAATTAAAAAATACCATTATGAATTCATTTCAAGCCAAAATAGGTTGGAAAAAGATGAGAAAGAGAGAAATAAAAATGATAATTTCGTTTCGTTCCGTTCCGTTTCTACCCGATGCGTAATAGAAAATTCCAAAGAAATAACAAACAAATTCAAAAAATTAAAAAATACTATTATCAATTCATTTCAAGCCAAAATAGGTTGGAAAAAGATGAGAAAGGGAGGAATAAAAATTATCGTTACGTTCCGTTCCTACCCGATGCGTAATAGAAAATTCGAAACAAATAGCTAAAAAATTCAAAAAATTCAAAAATACCATTGTGGCATCATTTCAAGCTAAAATAGGCAGGAAAAGGCTGCGAAAGAGAGAAAATAAAAATTATCCTTCCGTTCCACTCTTACCCGAGGCATGATAGAAAATTCCAAAAAAATGGCAAAAAAATTCAAAAAATTAAAAAATACCATTACGAATTAATTTCAAGCCAAAATAGGTTGGAAAAAGATGAGAAAGAGAGAAATAAAAATCAACGTTCCGTTCCAACCCGATGCGTAATAGAAAATTCCAAACAAATAACAAACAAATTCAAAAAATTAAAAAAATACCAATATCAATTAATTTCAAGCCAAAATAGATTGGAAAATGATGAGAAAGAGAGAGATAAAAATTATCGTTCCATTCCGTTCCGACCCGATGCGTAATAGAAAATTCCAAACAAATTCAAAAAAAATTAAAAAAATACCATTTTGGCTTCATTTCAAGCCAAAAAAGGCAGGAAAAAGATGAGAAAGAGAGAAATAAAAATTATCGTTCCGTTCCGTTCCTACCCGATGCGTAATTGAAAATTCCAAACAAATTCAAAAAAATTAAAAAATACCGTTATGAATTCATTTGAAGCCAAAAATAGGTTGGAAAAAGATGAGAAAGAGAGAAATAAAAATTATCATTCCGTTTAGTTCCGTTCCGTTCCTACCCGATGCGTAATAGAAAATTCCAAACAAATAACAAACAATTTAAAAAAATTAAAAAATACCATTATGAATTAATTTCAAGCCAAAATAGGTTGGAAAAAGATGAGAAAGAGAGAAATAAAAATTATCGTTCCGTTCCAACCCGATGCGTAATAGAAAATTCCAAACAAATAACAAACAAATTCAAAAAATTAAAAAAATACCATTATCAATTAATTTCAAGCCAAAATAGATTGGAAAATGATGAGAAAGAGAGATAAAAATTATCGTTCCATTCCGTTCCTACCCGATGCGTAATAGAAAATTCCAAACAAATTCAAAAAAAATTAAAAAATACCATTTTGGCTTCATTTCAAGCCAAAATAGGCAGGAAAAAGATGAGAAAGAGAGAAATAAAAATTATCGTTCCGTTCCGTTCCTACCCGATGCGTAATTGAAAATTCCAAACAAATTCAAAAAAATTAAAAAATACCGTTATGAATTCATTTGAAGCCAAAAATAGGTTGGAAAAAGATGAGAAAGAGAGAAATAAAAATTATCTTTCCGTTTAGTTCCGTTCCGTTCCTACCCGATGCGTAATAGAAAATTCGAAACAAATAGCTAAAAAATTCAAAAAATTCAAAAATACCATTGTGGCATCATTTCAAGCTAAAATAGGCAGGAAAAGGCTGCGAAAGAGAGAAAATAAAAATTATCCTTCCGTTCCACTCTTACCCGAGGCATGATAGAAAATTCCAAAAAAATGGCAAAAAAATTCAAAAAATTAAAAAATACCATTATGAATTAATTTCAAGCCAAAATAGGTTGGAAAAAGATGAGAAAAGAGAGAAATAAAAATCAACGTTCCGTTCCAACCCGATGCGTAATAGAAAATTCCAAACAAATAACAAACAAATTCAAAAAATTAAAAAAATACCATTATCAATTAATTTCAAGCCAAAATAGATTGGAAAATGATGAGAAAGAGAGAGATAAAAATTATCGTTCCATTCCGTTCCGACCCGATGCGTAATAGAAAATTCCAAACAAATTCAAAAAAAATTAAAAAAATACCATTTTGGCTTCATTTCAAGCCAAAATAGGCAGGAAAAAGATGAGAAAGAGAGAAATAAAAATTATCGTTCCGTTCCGTTCCTACCAGATGCGTAATTGAAAATTCCAAACAAATTCAAAAAAATTAAAAAATACCGTTATGAATTCATTTGAAGCCAAAAATAGGTTGGAAAAAGATGAGAAAGAGAGAAATAAAAATTATCATTCCGTTTAGTTCCGTTCCGTTCCTACCCGATGCGTAATAGAAAATTCCAAACAAATAACAAACAATTTAAAAAAATTAAAAAATACCATTATGAATTAATTTCAAGCCAAAATAGGTTGGAAAAAGATGAGAAAGAGAGAAATAAAAATTATCGTTCCGTTCCAACCCGATGCGTAATAGAAAATTCCAAACAAATAACAAACAAATTCAAAAAATTAAAAAAATACCATTATCAATTAATTTCAAGCCAAAATAGATTGGAAAATGATGAGAAAGAGAGATAAAAATTATCGTTCCATTCCGTTCCTACCCGATGCGTAATAGAAAATTCCAAACAAATTCAAAAAAAATTAAAAAATACCATTTTGGCTTCATTTCAAGCCAAAATAGGCAGGAGAAAGATGAGAAAGAGAGAAATAAAAATTATCGTTCCGTTCCGTTCCTACCCGATGCGTAATTGAAAATTCCAAACAAATTCAAAAAAATTAAAAAATACCGTTATGAATTCATTTGAAGCCAAAAATAGGTTGGAAAAAGATGAGAAAGAGAGAAATAAAAATTATCATTCCGTTTAGTTCCGTTCCGTTCCTACCCGATGCGTAATAGAAAATTCCAAACAAATAACAAACAATTTTAAAAAATTAAAAAATACCATTATGAATTAATTTCAAGCCAAAATAGGTTGGAAAAAGATGAGAAAGAGAGAAATAAAAATTATCGTTCCGTTCCAACCCGATGCGTAATAGAAAATTCCAAACAAATAACAAACAAATTCAAAAAATTAAAAAAATACCATTATCAATTAATTTCAAGCCAAAATAGATTGGAAAATGATGAGAAAGAGAGATAAAAATTATCGTTCCATTCCGTTCCTACCCGATGCGTAATAGAAAATTCCAAACAAATTCAAAAAAAATTAAAAAATACCATTTTGGCTTCATTTCAAGCCAAAATAGGCAGGAAAAAGATGAGAAAGAGAGAAATAAAAATTATCGTTCCGTTCCGTTCCTACCCGATGCGTAATTGAAAATTCCAAACAAATTCAAAAAAATTAAAAAATACCGTTATGAATTCATTTGAAGCCAAAAATAGGTTGGAAAAAGATGAGAAAGAGAGAAATAAAAATTATCTTTCCGTTTAGTTCCGTTCCGTTCCTACCCGATGCGTAATAGAAAATTCGAAACAAATAGCTAAAAAATTCAAAAAATTCAAAAATACCATTGTGGCATCATTTCAAGCTAAAATAGGCAGGAAAAGGCTGCGAAAGAGAGAAAATAAAAATTATCCTTCCGTTCCACTCTTACCCGAGGCATGATAGAAAATTCCAAAAAAATGGCAAAAAAATTCAAAAAATTAAAAAATACCATTATGAATTAATTTCAAGCCAAAATAGGTTGGAAAAAGATGAGAAAGAGAGAAATAAAAATCAACGTTCCGTTCCAACCCGATGCGTAATAGAAAATTCCAAACAAATAACAAACAAATTCAAAAAATTAAAAAAATACCATTATCAATTAATTTCAAGCCAAAATAGATTGGAAAATGATGAGAAAGAGAGAGATAAAAATTATCGTTCCATTCCGTTCCGACCCGATGCGTAATAGAAAATTCCAAACAAATTCAAAAAAAATTAAAAAAATACCATTTTGGCTTCATTTCAAGCCAAAAAAGGCAGGAAAAAGATGAGAAAGAGAGAAATAAAAATTATCGTTCCGTTCCGTTCCTACCAGATGCGTAATTGAAAATTCCAAACAAATTCAAAAAAATTAAAAAATACCGTTATGAATTCATTTGAAGCCAAAAATAGGTTGGAAAAAGATGAGAAAGAGAGAAATAAAAATTATCATTCCGTTTAGTTCCGTTCCGTTCCTACCCGATGCGTAATAGAAAATTCCAAACAAATAACAAACAATTTAAAAAAATTAAAAAATACCATTATGAATTAATTTCAAGCCAAAATAGGTTGGAAAAAGATGAGAAAGAGAGAAATAAAAATTATCGTTCCGTTCCAACCCGATGCGTAATAGAAAATTCCAAACAAATAACAAACAAATTCAAAAAATTAAAAAAATACCATTATCAATTAATTTCAAGCCAAAATAGATTGGAAAATGATGAGAAAGAGAGATAAAAATTATCGTTCCATTCCGTTCCTACCCGATGCGTAATAGAAAATTCCAAACAAATTCAAAAAAAATTAAAAAATACCATTTTGGCTTCATTTCAAGCCAAAATAGGCAGGAAAAAGATGAGAAAGAGAGAAATAAAAATTATCGTTCCGTTCCGTTCCTACCCGATGCGTAATTGAAAATTCCAAACAAATTCAAAAAAATTAAAAAATACCGTTATGAATTCATTTGAAGCCAAAAATAGGTTGGAAAAAGATGAGAAAGAGAGAAAGAAAAATTATCATTCCGTTTAGTTCCGTTCCGTTCCTACCCGATGCGTAATAGAAAATTCGAAACAAATAGCTAAAAAATTCAAAAAATTCAAAAATACCATTGTGGCATCATTTCAAGCTAAAATAGGCAGGAAAAGGCTGCGAAAGAGAGAAAATAAAAATTATCCTTCCGTTCCACTCTTACCCGAGGCATGATAGAAAATTCCAAAAAAATGGCAAAAAAATTCAAAAAATTAAAAAATACCATTATGAATTAATTTCAAGCCAAAATAGGTTGGAAAAAGATGAGAAAGAGAGAAATAAAAATCAACGTTCCGTTCCAACCCGATGCGTAATAGAAAATTCCAAACAAATAACAAACAAATTCAAAAAATTAAAAAAATACCATTATCAATTAATTTCAAGCCAAAATAGATTGGAAAATGATGAGAAAGAGAGAGATAAAAATTATCGTTCCATTCCGTTCCGACCCGATGCGTAATAGAAAATTCCAAACAAATTCAAAAAAAATTAAAAAAATACCATTTTGGCTTCATTTCAAGCCAAAAAAGGCAGGAAAAAGATGAGAAAGAGAGAAATAAAAATTATTGTTCCGTTCCGTTCCTACCCGATGCGTAATTGAAAATTCCAAACAAATTCAAAAAAATTAAAAAATACCGTTATGAATTCATTTGAAACCAAAAATAGGTTGGAAAAAGATGAGAAAGAGAGAAATAAAAATTATCATTCCGTTTAGTTCCGTTCCGTTCCTACCCGATGCGTAATAGAAAATTCCAAACAAATAACAAACAAATTAAAAAAATTAAAAAATACCATTATGAATTAATTTCAAGCCAAAATAGGTTGGAAAAAGATGAGAAAGAGAGAAATAAAAATTATCGTTCCGTTCCAACCCGATGCGTAATAGAAAATTCCAAACAAATAACAAACAAATTCAAAAAATTAAAAAAATACCATTATCAATTAATTTCAAGCGAAAATAGATTGGAAAATGATGAGAAAGAGAGAGATAAAAATTATCGTTCCATTCCGTTCCTACCCGATGCGTAATAGAAAATTCCAAACAAATTCAAAAAAAATTAAAAAATACCATTTTGGCTTCATTTCAAGCCAAAATAGGCAGGAAAAAGATGAGAAAGAGAGAAATAAAAATTATCGTTCCGTTCCGTTCCTACCCGATGCGTAATAGAAAATTCCAAACCAATTCAAAAAAATTAAAAAATACCATGATGAATTCATTTCAAGCCAAAATAGGTTGGAAAAAGATGAGAAAGAGAGAAATAAAAATGATAATTTCGTTTCGTTCCGTTCCGTTTCTACCCGATGCGTAATAGAAAATTCCAAAGAAATAAAAAAACAAATTCAAAAAATTAAAAAATACCATTATCAATTCATTTCAAGCCAAAATAGGTTGGAAAAAGATGAGAAAGGGAGGAATAAAAATTATCGTTCCGTTCCGTTCCTACCCGATGCGTAATAGAAAATTCGAAACAAATAGCTAAAAAATTCAAAAAATTCAAAAATACCATTGTGGCATCATTTCAAGCTAAAATAGGCAGGAAAAGGCTGCGAAAGAGAGAAAATAAAAATTATCCTTCCGTTCCACTCTTACCCGAGGCATGATAGAAAATTCCAAAAAAATGGCAAAAAAATTCAAAAAATTAAAAAATACCATTATGAATTAATTTCAATCCAAAATAGGTTGGAAAAAGATGAGAAAGAGAGAAATAAAAATCATCGTTCCGTTCCAACCCGATGCGTAATAGAAAATTCCAAACAAATAACAAACAAATTCAAAAAATTAAAAAAATACCATTATCAATTAATTTCAAGCCAAAATAGATTGGAAAATGATGAGAAAGAGAGAGATAAAAATTATCGTTCCATTCCGTTCCGACCCGATGCGTAATAGAAAATTCCAAACAAATTCAAAAAAAATTAAAAAAAATACCATTTTGGCTTCATTTCAAGCCAAAAAAGGCAGGAAAAAGATGAGAAAGAGAGAAATAAAAATTATCGTTCCGTTCCGTTCCTACCCGATGCGTAATTGAAAATTCCAAACAAATTCAAAAAAATTAAAAAATACTGTTATGAATTCATTTGAAGCCAAAAATAGGTTGGAAAAATATGAGAAAGAGAGAAATAAAAATTATCATTCCGTTTAGTTCCGTTCCGTTCCTACCCGATGCGTAATAGAAAATTCCAAACAAATAACAAACAATTTAAAAAAATTAAAAAATACCATTATGAATTAATTTCAAGCCAAAATAGGTTGGAAAAAGATGAGAAAGAGAGAAATAAAAATTATCGTTCCGTTCCAACCCGATGCGTAATAGAAAATTCCAAACAAATAACAAACAAATTCAAAAAATTAAAAAAATACCATTATCAATTAATTTCAAGCCAAAATAGATTGGAAAATGATGAGAAAGAGAGAGATAAAAATTATCGTTCCATTCCGTTCCTACCCGATGCGTAATAGAAAATTCAAAACAAATTCAAAAAAAATTAAAAAATACCATTTTGGCTTCATTTCAAGCCAAAATAGGCAGGAAAAAGATGAGAAAGAGAGAAATAAAAATTATCGTTCCGTTCCGTTCCTACCCGATGCGTAATTGAAAATTCCAAACAAATTCAAAAAAATTAAAAAATACCGTTATGAATTCATTTGAAGCCAAAAATAGGTTGGAAAAAGATGAGAAAGAGAGAAATAAAAATTATCATTCCGTTTAGTTCCGTTCCGTTCCTACCCGATGCGTAATAGAAAATTCCAAACAAATAACAAACAAATTAAAAAAATTAAAAAATACCATTATGAATTAATTTCAAGCCAAAATAGGTTGGAAAAAGATGAGAAAGAGAGAAATAAAAATTATCGTTCCGTTCCAACCCGATGCGTAATAGAAAATTCCAAACAAATAACAAACAAATTCAAAAAATTAAAAAAATACCATTATCAATTAATTTCAAGCCAAAATAGATTGGAAAATGATGAGAAAGAGAGAGATAAAAATTATCGTTCCATTCCGTTCCTACCCGATGCGTAATAGAAAATTCCAAACAAATTCAAAAAAAATTAAAAAATACCATTTTGGCTTCATTTCAAGCCAAAATAGGCAGGAAAAAGATGAGAAAGAGAGAAATAAAAATTATCGTTCCGTTCCGTTCCTACCCGATGCGTAATAGAAAATTCCAAACCAATTCAAAAAAATTAAAAAATACCATTATGAATTCATTTCAAGCCAAAATAGGTTGGAAAAAGATGAGAAAGAGAGAAATAAAAATGATAATTTCGTTTCGTTCCGTTCCGTTTCTACCCGATGCGTAATAGAAAATTCCAAAGAAATAACAAACAAATTCAAAAAATTAAAAAATACCATTATCAATTCATTTCAAGCCAAAATAGGTTGGAAAAAGATGAGAATGGGAGGAATAAAAATTATCGTTCCGTTCCGTTCCTACCCGATGCGTAATAGAAAATTCGAAACAAATAGCTAAAAAATTCAAAAAATTCAAAAATACCATTGTGGCATCATTTCAAGCTAAAATAGGCAGGAAAAGGCTGCGAAAGAGAGAAAATAAAAATTATCCTTCCGTTCCACTCTTACCCGAGGCATGATAGAAAATTCCAAAAAAATGGCCAAAAAATTAAAAAATACCATTATGAATTAATTTCAAGCCAAAATAGGTTGGAAAAAGATGAGAAAGAGAGAAATAAAAATCAACGTTCCGTTCCAACCCGATGCGTAATAGAAAATTCCAAACAAATAACAAACAAATTCAAAAAATTAAAAAAATACCATTATCAATTAATTTCAAGCCAAAATAGATTGGAAAATGATGAGAAAGAGAGAGATAAAAATTATCGTTCCATTCCGTTCCGACCCGATGCGTAATAGAAAATTCCAAACAAATTCAAAAAAAATTAAAAAAATACCATTTTGGCTTCATTTCAAGCCAAAAAAGGCAGGAAAAAGATGAGAAAGAGAGAAATAAAAATTATCGTTCCGTTCCGTTCCTACCCGATGCGTAATTGAAAATTCCAAACAAATTCAAAAAAATTAAAAAATACCGTTATGAATTCATTTGAAACCAAAAATAGGTTGGAAAAAGATGAGAAAGAGAGAAATAAAAATTATCATTCCGTTTAGTTCCGTTCCGTTCCTACCCGATGCGTAATAGAAAATTCCAAACAAATAACAAACAAATTAAAAAAATTAAAAAATACCATTATGAATTAATTTCAAGCCAAAATAGGTTGGAAAAAGATGAGAAAGAGAGAAATAAAAATTATCGTTCCGTTCCAACCCGATGCGTAATAGAAAATTCCAAACAAATAACAAACAAATTCAAAAAATTAAAAAAATACCATTATCAATTAATTTCAAGCGAAAATAGATTGGAAAATGATGAGAAAGAGAGAGATAAAAATTATCGTTCCATTCCGTTCCTACCCGATGCGTAATAGAAAATTCCAAACAAATTCAAAAAAAATTAAAAAATACCATTTTGGCTTCATTTCAAGCCAAAATAGGCAGGAAAAAGATGAGAAAGAGAGAAATAAAAATTATCGTTCCGTTCCGTTCCTACCCGATGCGTAATAGAAAATTCCAAACCAATTCAAAAAAATTAAAAAATACCATTATGAATTCATTTCAAGCCAAAATAGGTTGGAAAAAGATGAGAAAGAGAGAAATAAAAATGATAATTTCGTTTCGTTCCGTTCCGTTTCTACCCGATGCGTAATAGAAAATTCCAAAGAAATAACAAACAAATTAAAAAAATTAAAAAATACCATTATCAATTCATTTCAAGCCAAAATAGGTTGGAAAAAGATGAGAAAGGGAGGAATAAAAATTATCGTTCCGTTCCGTTCCTACCCGATGCGTAATAGAAAATTCGAAACAAATAGCTAAAAAATTCAAAAAATTCAAAAATACCATTGTGGCATCATTTCAAGCTAAAATAGGCAGGAAAAGGCTGCGAAAGAGAGAAAATAAAAATTATCCTTCCGTTCCACTCTTACCCGAGGCATGATAGAAAATTCCAAAAAAATGGCAAAAAAATTCAAAAAATTAAAAAATACCATTATGAATTAATTTCAAGCCAAAATAGGTTGGAAAAAGATGAGAAAGAGAGAAATAAAAATTATCGTTCCGTTCCAACCCGATGCGTAATAGAAAATTCCAAACAAATAACAAACAAATTCAAAAAATTAAAAAAATACCATTATCAATTAATTTCAAGCCAAAATAGATTGGAAAATGATGAGAAAGAGAGATAAAAATTATCGTTCCATTCCGTTCCTACCCGATGCGTAATAGAAAATTCCAAACAAATTCAAAAAAAATTAAAAAATACCATTTTGGCTTCATTTCAAGCCAAAATAGGCAGGAAAAAGATGAGAAAGAGAGAAATAAAAATTATCGTTCCGTTCCGTTCCTACCCGATGCGTAATTGAAAATTCCAAACAAATTCAAAAAAATTAAAAAATACCGTTATGAATTCATTTGAAGCCAAAAATAGGTTGGAAAAAGATGAGAAAGAGAGAAATAAAAATTATCTTTCCGTTTAGTTCCGTTCCGTTCCTACCCGATGCGTAATAGAAAATTCGAAACAAATAGCTAAAAAATTCAAAAAATTCAAAAATACCATTGTGGCATCATTTCAAGCTAAAATAGGCAGGAAAAGGCTGCGAAAGAGAGAAAATAAAAATTATCCTTCCGTTCCACTCTTACCCGAGGCATGATAGAAAATACCAAAAAAATTGCAAAAAAATTCAAAAAATTAAAAAATACCATTATGAATTAATTTCAAGCCAAAATAGGTTGGAAAAAGATGAGAAAGAGAGAAATAAAAATCAACGTTCCGTTCCAACCCGATGCGTAATAGAAAATTCCAAACAAATAACAAACAAATTCAAAAAATTAAAAAAATACCATTATCAATTAATTTCAAGCCAAAATAGATTGGAAAATGATGAGAAAGAGAGAGATAAAAATTATCGTTCCATTCCGTTCCTACCCGATGCGTAATAGAAAATTCCAAACAAATTCAAAAAAAATTAAAAAATACCATTTTGGCTTCATTTCAAGCCAAAATAGGCAGGAAAAAGATGAGAAAGAGAGAAATAAAAATTATCGTTCCGTTCCGTTCCTACCAGATGCGTAATTGAAAATTCCAAACAAATTCAAAAAAATTAAAAAATACCGTTATGAATTCATTTGAAGCCAAAAATAGGTTGGAAAAAGATGAGAAAGAGAGAAATAAAAATTATCATTCCGTTTAGTTCCGTTCCGTTCCTACCCGATGCGTAATAGAAAATTCCAAACAAATAACAAACAATTTAAAAAAAATAAAAAATACCATTATGAATTAATTTCAAGCCAAAATAGGTTGGAAAAAGATGAGAAAGAGAGAAATAAAAATTATCGTTCCGTTCCAACCCGATGCGTAATAGAAAATTCCAAACAAATAACAAACAAATTCAAAAAATTAAAAAAATACCATTATCAATTAATTTCAAGCCAAAATAGATTGGAAAATGATGAGAAAGAGAGATAAAAATTATCCTTCCATTCCGTTCCTACCCGATGCGTAATAGAAAATTCCAAACAAATTCAAAAAAAATTAAAAAATACCATTTTGGCTTCATTTCAAGCCAAAATAGGCAGGAAAAAGATGAGAAAGAGAGAAATAAAAATTATCGTTCCGTTCCGTTCCTACCCGATGCGTAATTGAAAATTCCAAACAAATTCAAAAAAATTAAAAAATACCGTTATGAATTCATTTGAAGCCAAAAATAGGTTGGAAAAAGATGAGAAAGAGAGAAAGAAAAATTATCATTCCGTTTAGTTCCGTTCCGTTCCTACCCGATGCGTAATAGAAAATTCGAAACAAATAGCTAAAAAATTCAAAAAATTCAAAAATACCATTGTGGCATCATTTCAAGCTAAAATAGGCAGGAAAAGGCTGCGAAAGAGAGAAAATAAAAATTATCCTTCCGTTCCACTCTTACCCGAGGCATGATAGAAAATTCCAAAAAAATGGCAAAAAAATTCAAAAAATTAAAAAATACCATTATGAATTAATTTCAAGCCAAAATAGGTTGGAAAAAGATGAGAAAGAGAGAAATAAAAATCAACGTTCCGTTCCAACCCGATGCGTAATAGAAAATTCCAAACAAATAACAAACAAATTCAAAAAATTAAAAAAATACCATTATCAATTAATTTCAAGCCAAAATAGATTGGAAAATGATGAGAAAGAGAGAGATAAAAATTATCGTTCCATTCCGTTCCGACCCGATGCGTAATAGAAAATTCCAAACAAATTCAAAAAAAATTAAAAAAATACCATTTTGGCTTCATTTCAAGCCAAAAAAGGCAGGAAAAAGATGAGAAAGAGAGAAATAAAAATTATCGTTCCGTTCCGTTCCTACCCGATGCGTAATTGAAAATTCCAAACAAATTCAAAAAAATTAAAAAATACCGTTATGAATTCATTTGAAACCAAAAATAGGTTGGAAAAAGATGAGAAAGAGAGAAATAAAAATTATCATTCCGTTTAGTTCCGTTCCGTTCCTACCCGATGCGTAATAGAAAATTCCAAACAAATAACAAACAAATTAAAAAAATTAAAAAATACCATTATGAATTAATTTCAAGCCAAAATAGGTTGGAAAAAGATGAGAAAGAGAGAAATAAAAATTATCGTTCCGTTCCAACCCGATGCGTAATAGAAAATTCCAAACAAATAACAAACAAATTCAAAAAATTAAAAAAATACCATTATCAATTAATTTCAAGCGAAAATAGATTGGAAAATGATGAGAAAGAGAGAGATAAAAATTATCGTTCCATTCCGTTCCTACCCGATGCGTAATAGAAAATTCCAAACAAATTCAAAAAAAATTAAAAAATACCATTTTGGCTTCATTTCAAGCCAAAATAGGCAGGAAAAAGATGAGAAAGAGAGAAATAAAAATTATCGTTCCGTTCCGTTCCTACCCGATGCGTAATAGAAAATTCCAAACCAATTCAAAAAAATTAAAAAATACCATGATGAATTCATTTCAAGCCAAAATAGGTTGGAAAAAGATGAGAAAGAGAGAAATAAAAATGATAATTTCGTTTCGTTCCGTTCCGTTTCTACCCGATGCGTAATAGAAAATTCCAAAGAAATAAAAAAACAAATTCAAAAAATTAAAAAATACCATTATCAATTCATTTCAAGCCAAAATAGGTTGGAAAAAGATGAGAAAGGGAGGAATAAAAATTATCGTTCCGTTCCGTTCCTACCCGATGCGTAATAGAAAATTCGAAACAAATAGCTAAAAAATTCAAAAAATTCAAAAATACCATTGTGGCATCATTTCAAGCTAAAATAGGCAGGAAAAGGCTGCGAAAGAGAGAAAATAAAAATTATCCTTCCGTTCCACTCTTACCCGAGGCATGATAGAAAATTCCAAAAAAATGGCAAAAAAATTCAAAAAATTAAAAAATACCATTATGAATTAATTTCAATCCAAAATAGGTTGGAAAAAGATGAGAAAGAGAGAAATAAAAATCATCGTTCCGTTCCAACCCGATGCGTAATAGAAAATTCCAAACAAATAACAAACAAATTCAAAAAATTAAAAAAATACCATTATCAATTAATTTCAAGCCAAAATAGATTGGAAAATGATGAGAAAGAGAGAGATAAAAATTATCGTTCCATTCCGTTCCGACCCGATGCGTAATAGAAAATTCCAAACAAATTCAAAAAAAATTAAAAAAAATACCATTTTGGCTTCATTTCAAGCCAAAAAAGGAAGGAAAAAGATGAGAAAGAGAGAAATAAAAATTATCGTTCCGTTCCGTTCCTACCCGATGCGTAATTGAAAATTCCAAACAAATTCAAAAAAATTAAAAAATACTGTTATGAATTCATTTGAAGCCAAAAATAGGTTGGAAAAATATGAGAAAGAGAGAAATAAAAATTATCATTCCGTTTAGTTCCGTTCCGTTCCTACCCGATGCGTAATAGAAAATTCCAAACAAATAACAAACAATTTAAAAAAATTAAAAAATACCATTATGAATTAATTTCAAGCCAAAATAGGTTGGAAAAAGATGAGAAAGAGAGAAATAAAAATTATCGTTCCGTTCCAACCCGATGCGTAATAGAAAATTCCAAACAAATAACAAACAAATTCAAAAAATTAAAAAAATACCATTATCAATTAATTTCAAGCCAAAATAGATTGGAAAATGATGAGAAAGAGAGAGATAAAAATTATCGTTCCATTCCGTTCCTACCCGATGCGTAATAGAAAATTCAAAACAAATTCAAAAAAAATTAAAAAATACCATTTTGGCTTCATTTCAAGCCAAAATAGGCAGGAAAAAGATGAGAAAGAGAGAAATAAAAATTATCGTTCCGTTCCGTTCCTACCCGATGCGTAATTGAAAATTCCAAACAAATTCAAAAAAATTAAAAAATACCGTTATGAATTCATTTGAAGCCAAAAATAGGTTGGAAAAAGATGAGAAAGAGAGAAATAAAAATTATCATTCCGTTTAGTTCCGTTCCGTTCCTACCCGATGCGTAATAGAAAATTCCAAACAAATAACAAACAAATTAAAAAAATTAAAAAATACCATTATGAATTAATTTCAAGCCAAAATAGGTTGGAAAAAGATGAGAAAGAGAGAAATAAAAATTATCGTTCCGTTCCAACCCGATGCGTAATAGAAAATTCCAAACAAATAACAAACAAATTCAAAAAATTAAAAAAATACCATTATCAATTAATTTCAAGCCAAAATAGATTGGAAAATGATGAGAAAGAGAGAGATAAAAATTATCGTTCCATTCCGTTCCTACCCGATGCGTAATAGAAAATTCCAAACAAATTCAAAAAAAATTAAAAAATACCATTTTGGCTTCATTTCAAGCCAAAATAGGCAGGAAAAAGATGAGAAAGAGAGAAATAAAAATTATCGTTCCGTTCCGTTCCTACCCGATGCGTAATAGAAAATTCCAAACCAATTCAAAAAAATTAAAAAATACCATTATGAATTCATTTCAAGCCAAAATAGGTTGGAAAAAGATGAGAAAGAGAGAAATAAAAATGATAATTTCGTTTCGTTCCGTTCCGTTTCTACCCGATGCGTAATAGAAAATTCCAAAGAAATAACAAACAAATTCAAAAAATTAAAAAATACCATTATCAATTCATTTCAAGCCAAAATAGGTTGGAAAAAGATGAGAATGGGAGGAATAAAAATTATCGTTCCGTTCCGTTCCTACCCGATGCGTAATAGAAAATTCGAAACAAATAGCTAAAAAATTCAAAAAATTCAAAAATACCATTGTGGCATCATTTCAAGCTAAAATAGGCAGGAAAAGGCTGCGAAAGAGAGAAAATAAAAATTATCCTTCCGTTCCACTCTTACCCGAGGCATGATAGAAAATTCCAAAAAAATGGCCAAAAAATTAAAAAATACCATTATGAATTAATTTCAAGCCAAAATAGGTTGGAAAAAGATGAGAAAGAGAGAAATAAAAATCAACGTTCCGTTCCAACCCGATGCGTAATAGAAAATTCCAAACAAATAACAAACAAATTAAAAAAATTAAAAAAATACCATTATCAATTAATTTCAAGCCAAAATAGATTGGAAAATGATGAGAAAGAGAGAGATAAAAATTATCGTTCCATTCCGTTCCGACCCGATGCGTAATAGAAAATTCCAAACAAATTCAAAAAAAATTAAAAAAATACCATTTTGGCTTCATTTCAAGCCAAAAAAGGCAGGAAAAAGATGAGAAAGAGAGAAATAAAAATTATCGTTCCGTTCCGTTCCTACCCGATGCGTAATTGAAAATTCCAAACAAATTCAAAAAAATTAAAAAATACCGTTATGAATTCATTTGAAACCAAAAATAGGTTGGAAAAAGATGAGAAAGAGAGAAATAAAAATTATCATTCCGTTTAGTTCCGTTCCGTTCCTACCCGATGCGTAATAGAAAATTCCAAACAAATAACAAACAAATTAAAAAAATTAAAAAATACCATTATGAATTAATTTCAAGCCAAAATAGGTTGGAAAAAGATGAGAAAGAGAGAAATAAAAATTATCGTTCCGTTCCAACCCGATGCGTAATAGAAAATTCCAAACAAATAACAAACAAATTCAAAAAATTAAAAAAATACCATTATCAATTAATTTCAAGCCAAAATAGATTGGAAAATGATGAGAAAGAGAGAGATAAAAATTATCGTTCCATTCCGTTCCTACCCGATGCGTAATAGAAAATTCCAAACAAATTCAAAAAAAATTAAAAAATACCATTTTGGCTTCATTTCAAGCCAAAATAGGCAGGAAAAAGATGAGAAAGAGAGAAATAAAAATTATCGTTCCGTTCCGTTCCTACCCGATGCGTAATAGAAAATTCCAAACCAATTCAAAAAAATTAAAAAATACCATTATGAATTCATTTCAAGCCAAAATAGGTTGGAAAAAGATGAGAAAGAGAGAAATAAAAATGATAATTTCGTTTCGTTCCGTTCCGTTTCTACCCGATGCGTAATAGAAAATTCCAAAGAAATAACAAACAAATTAAAAAAATTAAAAAATACCATTATCAATTCATTTCAAGCCAAAATAGGTTGGAAAAAGATGAGAAAGGGAGGAATAAAAATTATCGTTCCGTTCCGTTCCTACCCGATGCGTAATAGAAAATTCGAAACAAATAGCTAAAAAATTCAAAAAATTCAAAAATACCATTGTGGCATCATTTCAAGCTAAAATAGGCAGGAAAAGGCTGCGAAAGAGAGAAAATAAAAATTATCCTTCCGTTCCACTCTTACCCGAGGCATGATAGAAAATTCCAAAAAAATGGCAAAAAAATTCAAAAAATTAAAAAATACCATTATGAATTAATTTCAAGCCAAAATAGGTTGGAAAAAGATGAGAAAGAGAGAAATAAAAATTATCGTTCCGTTCCAACCCGATGCGTAATAGAAAATTCCAAACAAATAACAAACAAATTCAAAAAATTAAAAAAATACCATTATCAATTAATTTCAAGCCAAAATAGATTGGAAAATGATGAGAAAGAGAGATAAAAATTATCGTTCCATTCCGTTCCTACCCGATGCGTAATAGAAAATTCCAAACAAATTCAAAAAAAATTAAAAAATACCATTTTGGCTTCATTTCAAGCCAAAATAGGCAGGAAAAAGATGAGAAAGAGAGAAATAAAAATTATCGTTCCGTTCCGTTCCTACCCGATGCGTAATTGAAAATTCCAAACAAATTCAAAAAAATTAAAAAATACCGTTATGAATTCATTTGAAGCCAAAAATAGGTTGGAAAAAGATGAGAAAGAGAGAAATAAAAATTATCTTTCCGTTTAGTTCCGTTCCGTTCCTACCCGATGCGTAATAGAAAATTCGAAACAAATAGCTAAAAAATTCAAAAAATTCAAAAATACCATTGTGGCATCATTTCAAGCTAAAATAGGCAGGAAAAGGCTGCGAAAGAGAGAAAATAAAAATTATCCTTCCGTTCCACTCTTACCCGAGGCATGATAGAAAATTCCAAAAAAATTGCAAAAAAATTCAAAAAATTAAAAAATACCATTATGAATTAATTTCAAGCCAAAATAGGTTGGAAAAAGATGAGAAAGAGAGAAATAAAAATCAACGTTCCGTTCCAACCCGATGCGTAATAGAAAATTCCAAACAAATAACAAACAAATTCAAAAAATTAAAAAAATACCATTATCAATTAATTTCAAGCCAAAATAGATTGGAAAATGATGAGAAAGAGAGAGATAAAAATTATCGTTCCATTCCGTTCCGACCCGATGCGTAATAGAAAATTCCAAACAAATTCAAAAAAAATTAAAAAAATACCATTTTGGCTTCATTTCAAGCCAAAAAAGGCAGGAAAAAGATGAGAAAGAGAGAAATAAAAATTATCGTTCCGTTCCGTTCCTACCAGATGCGTAATTGAAAATTCCAAACAAATTCAAAAAAATTAAAAAATACCGTTATGAATTCATTTGAAGCCAAAAATAGGTTGGAAAAAGATGAGAAAGAGAGAAATAAAAATTATCATTCCGTTTAGTTCCGTTCCGTTCCTACCCGATGTGTAATAGAAAATTCCAAACAAATAACAAACAATTTAAAAAAATTAAAAAATACCATTATGAATTAATTTCAAGCCAAAATAGGTTGGAAAAAGATGAGAAAGAGAGAAATAAAAATTATCGTTCCGTTCCAACCCGATGCGTAATAGAAAATTCCAAACAAATAACAAACAAATTCAAAAAATTAAAAAAATACCATTATCAATTAATTTCAAGCCAAAATAGATTGGAAAATGATGAGAAAGAGAGATAAAAATTATCGTTCCATTCCGTTCCTACCCGATGCGTAATAGAAAATTCCAAACAAATTCAAAAAAAATTAAAAAATACCATTTTGGCTTCATTTCAAGCCAAAATAGGCAGGAAAAAGATGAGAAAGAGAGAAATAAAAATTATCGTTCCGTTCCGTTCCTACCCGATGCGTAATTGAAAATTCCAAACAAATTCAAAAAAATTAAAAAATACCGTTATGAATTCATTTGAAGCCAAAAATAGGTTGGAAAAAGATGAGAAAGAGAGAAAGAAAAATTATCATTCCGTTTAGTTCCGTTCCGTTCCTACCCGATGCGTAATAGAAAATTCGAAACAAATAGCTAAAAAATTCAAAAAATTCAAAAATACCATTGTGGCATCATTTCAAGCTAAAATAGGCAGGAAAAGGCTGCGAAAGAGAGAAAATAAAAATTATCCTTCCGTTCCACTCTTACCCGAGGCATGATAGAAAATTCCAAAAAAATGGCAAAAAAATTCAAAAAATTAAAAAATACCATTATGAATTAATTTCAAGCCAAAATAGGTTGGAAAAAGATGAGAAAGAGAGAAATAAAAATCAACGTTCCGTTCCAACCCGATGCGTAATAGAAAATTCCAAACAAATAACAAACAAATTCAAAAAATTAAAAAAATACCATTATCAATTAATTTCAAGCCAAAATAGATTGGAAAATGATGAGAAAGAGAGAGATAAAAATTATCGTTCCATTCCGTTCCGACCCGATGCGTAATAGAAAATTCCAAACAAATTCAAAAAAAATTAAAAAAATACCATTTTGGCTTCATTTCAAGCCAAAAAAGGCAGGAAAAAGATGAGAAAGAGAGAAATAAAAATTATCGTTCCGTTCCGTTCCTACCCGATGCGTAATTGAAAATTCCAAACAAATTCAAAAAAATTAAAAAATACCGTTATGAATTCATTTGAAACCAAAAATAGGTTGGAAAAAGATGAGAAAGAGAGAAATAAAAATTATCATTCCGTTTAGTTCCGTTCCGTTCCTACCCGATGCGTAATAGAAAATTCCAAACAAATAACAAACAAATTAAAAAAATTAAAAAATACCATTATGAATTAATTTCAAGCCAAAATAGGTTGGAAAAAGATGAGAAAGAGAGAAATAAAAATTATCGTTCCGTTCCAACCCGATGCGTAATAGAAAATTCCAAACAAATAACAAACAAATTCAAAAAATTAAAAAAATACCATTATCAATTAATTTCAAGCGAAAATAGATTGGAAAATGATGAGAAAGAGAGAGATAAAAATTATCGTTCCATTCCGTTCCTACCCGATGCGTAATAGAAAATTCCAAACAAATAACAAACAATTTAAAAAAATTAAAAAATACCATTATGAATTAATTTCAAGCCAAAATAGGTTGGAAAAAGATGAGAAAGAGAGAAATAAAAATTATCGTTCCGTTCCAACCCGATGCGTAATAGAAAATTCCAAACAAATAACAAACAAATTCAAAAAATTAAAAAAATACCATTATCAATTAATTTCAAGCCAAAATAGATTGGAAAATGATGAGAAAGAGAGAGATAAAAATTATCGTTCCATTCCGTTCCTACCCGATGCGTAATAGAAAATTCAAAACAAATTCAAAAAAAATTAAAAAATACCATTTTGGCTTCATTTCAAGCCAAAATAGGCAGGAAAAAGATGAGAAAGAGAGAAATAAAAATTATCGTTCCGTTCCGTTCCTACCCGATGCGTAATTGAAAATTCCAAACAAATTCAAAAAAATTAAAAAATACCGTTATGAATTCATTTGAAGCCAAAAATAGGTTGGAAAAAGATGAGAAAGAGAGAAATAAAAATTATCATTCCGTTTAGTTCCGTTCCGTTCCTACCCGATGCGTAATAGAAAATTCCAAACAAATAACAAACAAATTAAAAAAATTAAAAAATACCATTATGAATTAATTTCAAGCCAAAATAGGTTGGAAAAAGATGAGAAAGAGAGAAATAAAAATTATCGTTCCGTTCCAACCCGATGCGTAATAGAAAATTCCAAACAAATAACAAACAAATTCAAAAAATTAAAAAAATACCATTATCAATTAATTTCAAGCCAAAATAGATTGGAAAATGATGAGAAAGAGAGAGATAAAAATTATCGTTCCATTCCGTTCCTACCCGATGCGTAATAGAAAATTCCAAACAAATTCAAAAAAAATTAAAAAATACCATTTTGGCTTCATTTCAAGCCAAAATAGGCAGGAAAAAGATGAGAAAGAGAGAAATAAAAATTATCGTTCCGTTCCGTTCCTACCCGATGCGTAATAGAAAATTCCAAACCAATTCAAAAAAATTAAAAAATACCATTATGAATTCATTTCAAGCCAAAATAGGTTGGAAAAAGATGAGAAAGAGAGAAATAAAAATGATAATTTCGTTTCGTTCCGTTCCGTTTCTACCCGATGCGTAATAGAAAATTCCAAAGAAATAACAAACAAATTCAAAAAATTAAAAAATACCATTATCAATTCATTTCAAGCCAAAATAGGTTGGAAAAAGATGAGAATGGGAGGAATAAAAATTATCGTTCCGTTCCGTTCCTACCCGATGCGTAATAGAAAATTCGAAACAAATAGCTAAAAAATTCAAAAAATTCAAAAATACCATTGTGGCATCATTTCAAGCTAAAATAGGCAGGAAAAGGCTGCGAAAGAGAGAAAATAAAAATTATCCTTCCGTTCCACTCTTACCCGAGGCATGATAGAAAATTCCAAAAAAATGGCCAAAAAATTAAAAAATACCATTATGAATTAATTTCAAGCCAAAATAGGTTGGAAAAAGATGAGAAAGAGAGAAATAAAAATCAACGTTCCGTTCCAACCCGATGCGTAATAGAAAATTCCAAACAAATAACAAACAAATTCAAAAAATTAAAAAAATACCATTATCAATTAATTTCAAGCCAAAATAGATTGGAAAATGATGAGAAAGAGAGAGATAAAAATTATCGTTCCATTCCGTTCCGACCCGATGCGTAATAGAAAATTCCAAACAAATTCAAAAAAAATTAAAAAAATACCATTTTGGCTTCATTTCAAGCCAAAAAAGGCAGGAAAAAGATGAGAAAGAGAGAAATAAAAATTATCGTTCCGTTCCGTTCCTACCCGATGCGTAATTGAAAATTCCAAACAAATTCAAAAAAATTAAAAAATACCGTTATGAATTCATTTGAAACCAAAAATAGGTTGGAAAAAGATGAGAAAGAGAGAAATAAAAATTATCATTCCGTTTAGTTCCGTTCCGTTCCTACCCGATGCGTAATAGAAAATTCCAAACAAATAACAAACAAATTAAAAAAATTAAAAAATACCATTATGAATTAATTTCAAGCCAAAATAGGTTGGAAAAAGATGAGAAAGAGAGAAATAAAAATTATCGTTCCGTTCCAACCCGATGCGTAATAGAAAATTCCAAACAAATAACAAACAAATTCAAAAAATTAAAAAAATACCATTATCAATTAATTTCAAGCGAAAATAGATTGGAAAATGATGAGAAAGAGAGAGATAAAAATTATCGTTCCATTCCGTTCCTACCCGATGCGTAATAGAAAATTCCAAACAAATTCAAAAAAAATTAAAAAATACCATTTTGGCTTCATTTCAAGCCAAAATAGGCAGGAAAAAGATGAGAAAGAGAGAAATAAAAATTATCGTTCCGTTCCGTTCCTACCAGATGCGTAATTGAAAATTCCAAACAAATTCAAAAAAATTAAAAAATACCGTTATGAATTCATTTGAAGCCAAAAATAGGTTGGAAAAAGATGAGAAAGAGAGAAATAAAAATTATCATTCCGTTTAGTTCCGTTCCGTTCCTACCCGATGCGTAATAGAAAATTCCAAACAAATAACAAACAATTTAAAAAAATTAAAAAATACCATTATGAATTAATTTCAAGCCAAAATAGGTTGGAAAAAGATGAGAAAGAGAGAAATAAAAATTATCGTTCCGTTCCAACCCGATGCGTAATAGAAAATTCCAAACAAATAACAAACAAATTCAAAAAATTAAAAAAATACCATTATCAATTAATTTCAAGCCAAAATAGATTGGAAAATGATGAGAAAGAGAGATAAAAATTATCGTTCCATTCCGTTCCTACCCGATGCGTAATAGAAAATTCCAAACAAATTCAAAAAAAATTAAAAAATACCATTTTGGCTTCATTTCAAGCCAAAATAGGCAGGAAAAAGATGAGAAAGAGAGAAATAAAAATTATCGTTCCGTTCCGTTCCTACCCGATGCGTAATTGAAAATTCCAAACAAATTCAAAAAAATTAAAAAATACCGTTATGAATTCATTTGAAGCCAAAAATAGGTTGGAAAAAGATGAGAAAGAGAGAAAGAAAAATTATCATTCCGTTTAGTTCCGTTCCGTTCCTACCCGATGCGTAATAGAAAATTCGAAACAAATAGCTAAAAAATTCAAAAAATTCAAAAATACCATTGTGGCATCATTTCAAGCTAAAATAGGCAGGAAAAGGCTGCGAAAGAGAGAAAATAAAAATTATCCTTCCGTTCCACTCTTACCCGAGGCATGATAGAAAATTCCAAAAAAATGGCAAAAAAATTCAAAAAATTAAAAAATACCATTATGAATTAATTTCAAGCCAAAATAGGTTGGAAAAAGATGAGAAAGAGAGAAATAAAAATCAACGTTCCGTTCCAACCCGATGCGTAATAGAAAATTCCAAAGAAATAACAAACAAATTCAAAAAATTAAAAAATACCATTATCAATTCATTTCAAGCCAAAATAGGTTGGAAAAAGATGAGAAAGGGAGGAATAAAAATTATCGTTCCATTCCGTTCCGTTCCGTTCCTACCCGATGCGTAATAGAAAATTCGAAACAAATAGCTAAAAAATTCAAAAAATTCAAAAATACCATTGTCGCATCATTTCAAGCTAAAATAGGCAGGAAAAGGCTGCGAAAGAGAGAAAATAAAAATTATCCTTCCGTTCCACTCTTACCCGAGGCATGATAGAAAATTCCAAAAAAATGGCAAAAAAATTCAAAAAATTAAAAAATACCATTATGAATTAATTTCAAGCCAAAATAGGTTGGAAAAAGATGAGAAAGAGAGAAATAAAAATCAACGTTCCGTTCCAACCCGATGCGTAATAGAAAATTCCAAACAAATAACAAACAAATTCAAAAAATTAAAAAAATACCATTATCAATTAATTTCAAGCCAAAATAGATTGGAAAATGATGAGAAAGAGAGAGATAAAAATTATCGTTCCATTCCGTTCCGACCCGATGCGTAATAGAAAATTCCAAACAAATTAAAAAAAATTAAAAAAATACCATTTTGGCTTCATTTCAAGCCAAAAAAGGCAGGAAAAAGATGAGAAAGAGAGAAATAAAAATTATCGTTCCGTTCCGTTCCTACCCGATGCGTAATTGAAAATTCCAAACAAATTCAAAAAAATTAAAAAATACCGTTATGAATTCATTTGAAACCAAAAATAGGTTGGAAAAAGATGAGAAAGAGAGAAATAAAAATTATCATTCCGTTTAGTTCCGTTCCGTTCCTACCCGATGCGTAATAGAAAATTCCAAACAAATAACAAACAAATTAAAAAAATTAAAAAATACCATTATGAATTAATTTCAAGCCAAAATAGGTTGGAAAAAGATGAGAAAGAGAGAAATAAAAATTATCGTTCCGTTCCAACCCGATGCGTAATAGAAAATTCAAAACAAATAACAAACAAATTCAAAAAATTAAAAAAATACCATTATCAATTAATTTCAAGCGAAAATAGATGGGAAAATGATGAGAAAGAGAGAGATAAAAATTATCGTTCCATTCCGTTCCTACCCGATGCGTAATAGAAAATTCCAAACAAATTCAAAAAAAATTAAAAAATACCATTTTGGCTTCATTTCAAGCCAAAATAGGCAGGAAAAAGATGAGAAAGAGAGAAATAAAAATTATCGTTCCATTCCGTTCCTACCCGATGCGTAATAGAAAATTCCAAACCAATTCAAAAAAATTAAAAAATACCATGATGAATTCATTTCAAGCCAAAATAGGTTGGAAAAAGATGAGAAAGAGAGAAATAAAAATGATAATTTCGTTTCGTTCCGTTCCGTTTCTACCCGATGCGTAATAGAAAATTCCAAAGAAATAAAAAAACAAATTCAAAAAATTAAAAAATACCATTATCAATTCATTTCAAGCCAAAATAGGTTGGAAAAAGATGAGAAAGGGAGGAATAAAAATTATCGTTCCGTTCCGTTCCTACCCGATGCGTAATAGAAAATTCGAAACAAATAGCTAAAAAATTCAAAAAATTCAAAAATACCATTGTGGCATCATTTCAAGCTAAAATAGGCAGGAAAAGGCTGCGAAAGAGAGAAAATAAAAATTATCCTTCCGTTCCACTCTTACCCGAGGCATGATAGAAAATTCCAAAAAAATGGCAAAAAAATTCAAAAAATTAAAAAATACCATTATGAATTAATTTCAATCCAAAATAGGTTGGAAAAAGATGAGAAAGAGAGAAATAAAAATCATCGTTCCGTTCCAACCCGATGCGTAATAGAAAATTCCAAACAAATAACAAACAAATTCAAAAAATTAAAAAAATACCATTATCAATTAATTTCAAGCCAAAATAGATTGGAAAATGATGAGAAAGAGAGAGATAAAAATTATCGTTCCATTCCGTTCCGACCCGATGCGTAATAGAAAATTCCAAACAAATTCAAAAAAAATTAAAAAAAATACCATTTTGGCTTCATTTCAAGCCAAAAAAGGCAGGAAAAAGATGAGAAAGAGAGAAATAAAAATTATCGTTCCGTTCCGTTCCTACCCGATGCGTAATTGAAAATTCCAAACAAATTCAAAAAAATTAAAAAATACTGTTATGAATTCATTTGAAGCCAAAAATAGGTTGGAAAAATATGAGAAAGAGAGAAATAAAAATTATCATTCCGTTTAGTTCCGTTCCGTTCCTACCCGATGCGTAATAGAAAATTCCAAACAAATAACAAACAATTTAAAAAAATTAAAAAATACCATTATGAATTAATTTCAAGCCAAAATAGGTTGGAAAAAGATGAGAAAGAGAGAAATAAAAATTATCGTTCCGTTCCAACCCGATGCGTAATAGAAAATTCCAAACAAATAACAAACAAATTCAAAAAATTAAAAAAATACCATTATCAATTAATTTCAAGCCAAAATAGATTGGAAAATGATGAGAAAGAGAGAGATAAAAATTATCGTTCCATTCCGTTCCTACCCGATGCGTAATAGAAAATTCAAAACAAATTCAAAAAAAATTAAAAAATACCATTTTGGCTTCATTTCAAGCCAAAATAGGCAGGAAAAAGATGAGAAAGAGAGAAATAAAAATTATCGTTCCGTTCCGTTCCTACCCGATGCGTAATTGAAAATTCCAAACAAATTCAAAAAAATTAAAAAATACCGTTATGAATTCATTTGAAGCCAAAAATAGGTTGGAAAAAGATGAGAAAGAGAGAAATAAAAATTATCATTCCGTTTAGTTCCGTTCCGTTCCTACCCGATGCGTAATAGAAAATTCCAAACAAATAACAAACAAATTAAAAAAATTAAAAAATACCATTATGAATTAATTTCAAGCCAAAATAGGTTGGAAAAAGATGAGAAAGAGAGAAATAAAAATTATCGTTCCGTTCCAACCCGATGCGTAATAGAAAATTCCAAAGAAATAACAAACAAATTCAAAAAATTAAAAAAATACCATTATCAATTAATTTCAAGCCAAAATAGATTGGAAAATGATGAGAAAGAGAGAGATAAAAATTATCGTTCCATTCCGTTCCTACCCGATGCGTAATAGAAAATTCCAAACAAATTCAAAAAAAATTAAAAAATACCATTTTGGCTTCATTTCAAGCCAAAATAGGCAGGAAAAAGATGAGAAAGAGAGAAATAAAAATTATCGTTCCGTTCCGTTCCTACCCGATGCGTAATAGAAAATTCCAAACCAATTCAAAAAAATTAAAAAATACCATTATGAATTCATTTCAAGCCAAAATAGGTTGGAAAAAGATGAGAAAGAGAGAAATAAAAATGATAATTTCGTTTCGTTCCGTTCCGTTTCTACCCGATGCGTAATAGAAAATTCCAAAGAAATAACAAACAAATTCAAAAAATTAAAAAATACCATTATCAATTCATTTCAAGCCAAAATAGGTTGGAAAAAGATGAGAATGGGAGGAATAAAAATTATCGTTCCGTTCCGTTCCTACCCGATGCGTAATAGAAAATTCGAAACAAATAGCTAAAAAATTCAAAAAATTCAAAAATACCATTGTGGCATCATTTCAAGCTAAAATAGGCAGGAAAAGGCTGCGAAAGAGAGAAAATAAAAATTATCCTTCCGTTCCACTCTTACCCGAGGCATGATAGAAAATTCCAAAAAAATGGCCAAAAAATTAAAAAATACCATTATGAATTAATTTCAAGCCAAAATAGGTTGGAAAAAGATGAGAAAGAGAGAAATAAAAATCAACGTTCCGTTCCAACCCGATGCGTAATAGAAAATTCCAAACAAATAACAAACAAATTCAAAAAATTAAAAAAATACCATTATCAATTAATTTCAAGCCAAAATAGATTGGAAAATGATGAGAAAGAGAGAGATAAAAATTATCGTTCCATTCCGTTCCGACCCGATGCGTAATAGAAAATTCCAAACAAATTCAAAAAAAATTAAAAAAATACCATTTTGGCTTCATTTCAAGCCAAAAAAGGCAGGAAAAAGATGAGAAAGAGAGAAATAAAAATTATCGTTCCGTTCCGTTCCTACCCGATGCGTAATTGAAAATTCCAAACAAATTCAAAAAAATTAAAAAATACCGTTATGAATTCATTTGAAACCAAAAATAGGTTGGAAAAAGATGAGAAAGAGAGAAATAAAAATTATCATTCCGTTTAGTTCCGTTCCGTTCCTACCCGATGCGTAATAGAAAATTCCAAACAAATAACAAACAAATTAAAAAAATTAAAAAATACCATTATGAATTAATTTCAAGCCAAAATAGGTTGGAAAAAGATGAGAAAGAGAGAAATAAAAATTATCGTTCCGTTCCAACCCGATGCGTAATAGAAAATTCCAAACAAATAACAAACAAATTCAAAAAATTAAAAAAATACCATTATCAATTAATTTCAAGCGAAAATAGATTGGAAAATGATGAGAAAGAGAGAGATAAAAATTATCGTTCCATTCCGTTCCTACCCGATGCGTAATAGAAAATTCCAAACAAATTCAAAAAAAATTAAAAAATACCATTTTGGCTTCATTTCAAGCCAAAATAGGCAGGAAAAAGATGAGAAAGAGAGAAATAAAAATTATCGTTCCGTTCCGTTCCTACCCGATGCGTAATAGAAAATTCCAAACCAATTCAAAAAAATTAAAAAATACCATTATGAATTCATTTCAAGCCAAAATAGGTTGGAAAAAGATGAGAAAGAGAGAAATAAAAATTATCGTTCCGTTTAGTTCCGTTCCGTTCCTACCCGATGCGTAATAGAAAATTCGAAACAAATAGCTAAAAAATTCAAAAAATTCAAAAATACCATTGTGGCATCATTTCAAGCTAAAATAGGCAGGAAAAGGCTGCGAAAGAGAGAAAATAAAAATTATCCTTCCGTTCCACTCTTACCCGAGGCATGATAGAAAATTCCAAAAAAATGGCCAAAAAATTAAAAAATACCATTATGAATTAATTTCAAGCCAAAATAGGTTGGAAAAAGATGAGAAAGAGAGAAATAAAAATCAACGTTCCGTTCCAACCCGATGCGTAATAGAAAATTCCAAACAAATAACAAACAAATTCAAAAAATTAAAAAAATACCATTATCAATTAATTTCAAGCCAAAATAGATTGGAAAATGATGAGAAAGAGAGAGATAAAAATTATCGTTCCATTCCGTTCCGACCCGATGCGTAATAGAAAATTCCAAACAAATTCAAAAAAAATTAAAAAAATACCATTTTGGCTTCATTTCAAGCCAAAAAAGGCAGGAAAAAGATGAGAAAGAGAGAAATAAAAATTATCGTTCCGTTCCGTTCCTACCCGATGCGTAATTGAAAATTCCAAACAAATTCAAAAAAATTAAAAAATACCGTTATGAATTCATTTGAAACCAAAAATAGGTTGGAAAAAGATGAGAAAGAGAGAAATAAAAATTATCATTCCGTTTAGTTCCGTTCCGTTCCTACCCGATGCGTAATAGAAAATTCCAAACAAATAACAAACAAATTAAAAAAATTAAAAAATACCATTATGAATTAATTTCAAGCCAAAATAGGTTGGAAAAAGATGAGAAAGAGAGAAATAAAAATTATCGTTCCGTTCCAACCCGATGCGTAATAGAAAATTCCAAACAAATAACAAACAAATTCAAAAAATTAAAAAAATACCATTATCAATTAATTTCAAGCGAAAATAGATTGGAAAATGATGAGAAAGAGAGAGATAAAAATTATCGTTCCATTCCGTTCCTACCCGATGCGTAATAGAAAATTCCAAACAAATTCAAAAAAAATTAAAAAATACCATTTTGGCTTCATTTCAAGCCAAAATAGGCAGGAAAAAGATGAGAAAGAGAGAAATAAAAATTATCGTTCCGTTCCGTTCCTACCCGATGCGTAATAGAAAATTCCAAACCAATTCAAAAAAATTAAAAAATACCATTATGAATTCATTTCAAGCCAAAATAGGTTGGAAAAAGATGAGAAAGAGAGAAATAAAAATGATAATTTCGTTTCGTTCCGTTCCGTTTCTACCCGATGCGTAATAGAAAATTCCAAAGAAATAACAAACAAATTAAAAAAATTAAAAAATACCATTATCAATTCATTTCAAGCCAAAATAGGTTGGAAAAAGATGAGAAAGGGAGGAATAAAAATTATCGTTCCGTTCCGTTCCTACCCGATGCGTAATAGAAAATTCGAAACAAATAGCTAAAAAATTCAAAAAATTCAAAAATACCATTGTGGCATCATTTCAAGCTAAAATAGGCAGGAAAAGGCTGCGAAAGAGAGAAAATAAAAATTATCCTTCCGTTCCACTCTTACCCGAGGCATGATAGAAAATTCCAAAAAAATGGCAAAAAAATTCAAAAAATTAAAAAATACCATTATGAATTAATTTCAAGCCAAAATAGGTTGGAAAAAGATGAGAAAGAGAGAAATAAAAATCAACGTTCGGTTCCAACCCGATGCGTAATAGAAAATTCCAAACAAATAACAAACAAATTCAAAAAATTAAAAAAATACCATTATCAATTAATTTCAAGCCAAAATAGATTGGAAAATGATGAGAAAGAGAGAGATAAAAATTATCGTTCCATTCCGTTCCGACCCGATGCGTAATAGAAAATTCCAAACAAATTCAAAAAAAATTAAAAAAATACCATTTTGGCTTCATTTCAAGCCAAAATAGGTAGGAAAAAGATGAGAAAGAGAGAAATAAAAATTATCGTTCCGTTCCGTTCCTACCCGATGCGTAATAGAAAATTCGAAACAAATAGCTAAAAAATTCAAAAAATTCAAAAATACCATTGTGGCATCATTTCAAGCTAAAATAGGCAGGAAAAGGCTGCGAAAGAGAGAAAATAAAAATTATCCTTCCGTTCCACTCTTACCCGAGGCATGATAGAAAATTCCAAAAAAATGGCCAAAAAATTAAAAAATACCATTATGAATTAATTTCAAGCCAAAATAGGTTGGAAAAAGATGAGAAAGAGAGAAATAAAAATCAACGTTCCGTTCCAACCCGATGCGTAATAGAAAATTCCAAACAAATAACAAACAAATTCAAAAAATTAAAAAAATACCATTATCAATTAATTTCAAGCCAAAATAGATTGGAAAATGATGAGAAAGAGAGAGATAAAAATTATTGTTCCATTCCGTTCCGACCCGATGCGTAATAGAAAATTCCAAACAAATTCAAAAAAAATTAAAAAAATACCATTTTGGCTTCATTTCAAGCCAAAAAAGGCAGGAAAAAGATGAGAAAGAGAGAAATAAAAATTATCGTTCCGTTCCGTTCCTACCCGATGCGTAATTGAAAATTCCAAACAAATTCAAAAAAATTAAAAAATACCGTTATGAATTCATTTGAAACCAAAAATAGGTTGGAAAAAGATGAGAAAGAGAGAAATAAAAATTATCATTCCGTTTAGTTCCGTTCCGTTCCTACCCGATGCGTAATAGAAAATTCCAAACAAATAACAAACAAATTAAAAAAATTAAAAAATACCATTATGAATTAATTTCAAGCCAAAATAGGTTGGAAAAAGATGAGAAAGAGAGAAATAAAAATTATCGTTCCGTTCCAACCCGATGCGTAATAGAAAATTCCAAACAAATAACAAACAAATTCAAAAAATTAAAAAAATACCATTATCAATTAATTTCAAGCGAAAATAGATTGGAAAATGATGAGAAAGAGAGAGATAAAAATTATCGTTCCATTCCGTTCCTACCCGATGCGTAATAGAAAATTCCAAACAAATTAAAAAAAAATTAAAAAATACCATTTTGGCTTCATTTCAAGCCAAAATAGGCAGGAAAAAGATGAGAAAGAGAGAAATAAAAATTATCGTTCCGTTCCGTTCCTACCCGATGCGTAATAGAAAATTCCAAACCAATTCAAAAAAATTAAAAAATACCATTATGAATTCATTTCAAGCCAAAATAGGTTGGAAAAAGATGAGAAAGAGAGAAATAAAAATGATAATTTCGTTTCGTTCCGTTCCGTTTCTACCCTATGCGTAATAGAAAATTCCAAAGAAATAACAAACAAATTCAAAAAATTAAAAAATACCATTATCAATTCATTTCAAGCCAAAATAGGTTGGAAAAAGATGAGAAAGGGAGGAATAAAAATTATCGTTCCGTTCCGTTCCTACCCGATGCGTAATAGAAAATTCGAAACAAATAGCTAAAAAATTCAAAAAATTCAAAAATACCATTGTGGCATCATTTCAAGCTAAAATAGGCAGGAAAAGGCTGCGAAAGAGAGAAAATAAAAATTATCCTTCCGTTCCACTCTTACCCGAGGCATGATAGAAAATACCAAAAAAATGGCCAAAAAATTAAAAAATACCATTATGAATTAATTTCAAGCCAAAATAGGTTGGAAAAAGATGAGAAAGAGAGAAATAAAAATCAACGTTCCGTTCCAACCCGATGCGTAATAGAAAATTCCAAACAAATAACAAACAAATTCAAAAAATTAAAAAAATACCATTATCAATTAATTTCAAGCCAAAATAGATTGGAAAATGATGAGAAAGAGAGAGATAAAAATTATCGTTCCATTCCGTTCCGACCCGATGCGTAATAGAAAATTCCAAACAAATTCAAAAAAAATTAAAAAAATACCATTTTGGCTTCATTTCAAGCCAAAATAGGTAGGAAAAAGATGAGAAAGAGAGAAATAAAAATTATCGTTCCGTTCCGTTCCTACCCGATGCGTAATAGAAAATTCCAAACCAATTCAAAAAAATTAAAAAATACCATTATGAATTCATTTCAAGCCAAAATAGGTTGGAAAAAGATGAGAAAGAGAGAAATAAAAATGATAATTTCGTTTCGTTCCGTTCCGTTTCTACCCGATGCGTAATAGAAAATTCCAAAGAAATAACAAACAAATTCAAAAAATTAAAAAATACCATTATCAATTCATTTCAAGCCAAAATAGGTTGGAAAAAGATGAGAATGGGAGGAATAAAAATTATCGTTCCGTTCCGTTCCTACCCGATGCGTAATAGAAAATTCGAAACAAATAGCTAAAAAATTCAAAAAATTCAAAAATACCATTGTGGCATCATTTCAAGCTAAAATAGGCAGGAAAAGGCTGCGAAAGAGAGAAAATAAAAATTATCCTTCCGTTCCACTCTTACCCGAGGCATGATAGAAAATTCCAAAAAAATGGCCAAAAAATTAAAAAATACCATTATGAATTAATTTCAAGCCAAAATAGGTTGGAAAAAGATGAGAAAGAGAGAAATAAAAATCAACGTTCCGTTCCAACCCGATGCGTAATAGAAAATTCCAAAGAAATAACAAACAAATTCAAAAAATTAAAAAATACCATTATCAATTCATTTCAAGCCAAAATAGGTTGGAAAAAGATGAGAAAGGGAGGAATAAAAATTATCGTTCCGTTCCGTTCCTACCCGATGCGTAATAGAAAATTCGAAACAAATAGCTAAAAAATTCAAAAAATTCAAAAATACCATTGTGGCATCATTTCAAGCTAAAATAGGCAGGAAAAGGCTGCGAAAGAGAGAAAATAAAAATTATCCTTCCGTTCCACTCTTACCCGAGGCATGATAGAAAATTCCAAAAAAATGGCAAAAAAATTCAAAAAATTAAAAAATACCATTATGAATTAATTTCAAGCCAAAATAGGTTGGAAAAAGATGAGAAAGAGAGAAATAAAAATCAACGTTCCGTTCCAACCCGATGCGTAATAGAAAATTCCAAACAAATAACAAACAAATTCAAAAAATTAAAAAAATACCATTATCAATTAATTTCAAGCCAAAATAGATTGGAAAATGATGAGAAAGAGAGAGATAAAAATTATCGTTCCATTCCGTTCCGACCCGATGCGTAATAGAAAATTCCAAACAAATTCAAAAAAAATTAAAAAAATACCATTTTGGCTTCATTTCAAGCCAAAAAAGGCAGGAAAAAGATGAGAAAGAGAGAAATAAAAATTATCGTTCCGTTCCGTTCCTACCCGATGCGTAATTGAAAATTCCAAACAAATTCAAAAAAATTAAAAAATACCGTTATGAATTCATTTGAAACCAAAAATAGGTTGGAAAAAGATGAGAAAGAGAGAAATAAAAATTATCATTCCGTTTAGTTCCGTTCCGTTCCTACCCGATGCGTAATAGAAAATTCCAAACAAATAACAAACAAATTAAAAAAATTAAAAAATACCATTATGAATTAATTTCAAGCCAAAATAGGTTGGAAAAAGATGAGAAAGAGAGAAATAAAAATTATCGTTCCGTTCCAACCCGATGCGTAATAGAAAATTCCAAACAAATAACAAACAAATTCAAAAAATTAAAAAAATACCATTATCAATTAATTTCAAGCGAAAATAGATTGGAAAATGATGAGAAAGAGAGAGATAAAAATTATCGTTCCATTCCGTTCCTACCCGATGCGTAATAGAAAATTCCAAACAAATTCAAAAAAAATTAAAAAATACCATTTTGGCTTCATTTCAAGCCAAAATAGGCAGGAAAAAGATGAGAAAGAGAGAAATAAAAATTATCGTTCCGTTCCGTTCCTACCCGATGCGTAATAGAAAATTCCAAACCAATTCAAAAAAATTAAAAAATACCATTATGAATTCATTTCAAGCCAAAATAGGTTGGAAAAAGATGAGAAAGAGAGAAATAAAAATGATAATTTCGTTTCGTTCCGTTCCGTTTCTACCCGATGCGTAATAGAAAATTCCAAAGAAATAACAAACAAATTAAAAAAATTAAAAAATACCATTATCAATTCATTTCAAGCCAAAATAGGTTGGAAAAAGATGAGAAAGGGAGGAATAAAAATTATCGTTCCGTTCCGTTCCTACCCGATGCGTAATAGAAAATTCGAAACAAATAGCTAAAAAATTCAAAAAATTCAAAAATACCATTGTGGCATCATTTCAAGCTAAAATAGGCAGGAAAAGGCTGCGAAAGAGAGAAAATAAAAATTATCCTTCCGTTCCACTCTTACCCGAGGCATGATAGAAAATTCCAAAAAAATGGCAAAAAAATTCAAAAAATTAAAAAATACCATTATGAATTAATTTCAAGCCAAAATAGGTTGGAAAAAGATGAGAAAGAGAGAAATAAAAATCAACGTTCGGTTCCAACCCGATGCGTAATAGAAAATTCCAAACAAATAACAAACAAATTCAAAAAATTAAAAAAATACCATTATCAATTAATTTCAAGCCAAAATAGATTGGAAAATGATGAGAAAGAGAGAGATAAAAATTATCGTTCCATTCCGTTCCGACCCGATGCGTAATAGAAAATTCCAAACAAATTCAAAAAAAATTAAAAAAATACCATTTTGGCTTCATTTCAAGCCAAAATAGGTAGGAAAAAGATGAGAAAGAGAGAAATAAAAATTATCGTTCCGTTCCGTTCCTACCCGATGCGTAATAGAAAATTCGAAACAAATAGCTAAAAAATTCAAAAAATTCAAAAATACCATTGTGGCATCATTTCAAGCTAAAATAGGCAGGAAAAGGCTGCGAAAGAGAGAAAATAAAAATTATCCTTCCGTTCCACTCTTACCCGAGGCATGATAGAAAATTCCAAAAAAATGGCCAAAAAATTAAAAAATACCATTATGAATTAATTTCAAGCCAAAATAGGTTGGAAAAAGATGAGAAAGAGAGAAATAAAAATCAACGTTCCGTTCCAACCCGATGCGTAATAGAAAATTCCAAACAAATAACAAACAAATTCAAAAAATTAAAAAAATACCATTATCAATTAATTTCAAGCCAAAATAGATTGGAAAATGATGAGAAAGAGAGAGATAAAAATTATCGTTCCATTCCGTTCCGACCCGATGCGTAATAGAAAATTCCAAACAAATTCAAAAAAAATTAAAAAAATACCATTTTGGCTTCATTTCAAGCCAAAAAAGGCAGGAAAAAGATGAGAAAGAGAGAAATAAAAATTATCGTTCCGTTCCGTTCCTACCCGATGCGTAATTGAAAATTCCAAACAAATTCAAAAAAATTAAAAAATACCGTTATGAATTCATTTGAAACCAAAAATAGGTTGGAAAAAGATGAGAAAGAGAGAAATAAAAATTATCATTCCGTTTAGTTCCGTTCCGTTCCTACCCGATGCGTAATAGAAAATTCCAAACAAATAACAAACAAATTAAAAAAATTAAAAAATACCATTATGAATTAATTTCAAGCCAAAATAGGTTGGAAAAAGATGAGAAAGAGAGAAATAAAAATTATCGTTCCGTTCCAACCCGATGCGTAATAGAAAATTCCAAACAAATAACAAACAAATTCAAAAAATTAAAAAAATACCATTATCAATTAATTTCAAGCGAAAATAGATTGGAAAATGATGAGAAAGAGAGAGATAAAAATTATCGTTCCATTCCGTTCCTACCCGATGCGTAATAGAAAATTCCAAACAAATTAAAAAAAAATTAAAAAATACCATTTTGGCTTCATTTCAAGCCAAAATAGGCAGGAAAAAGATGAGAAAGAGAGAAATAAAAATTATCGTTCCGTTCCGTTCCTACCCGATGCGTAATAGAAAATTCCAAACCAATTCAAAAAAATTAAAAAATACCATTATGAATTCATTTCAAGCCAAAATAGGTTGGAAAAAGATGAGAAAGAGAGAAATAAAAATGATAATTTCGTTTCGTTCCGTTCCGTTTCTACCCTATGCGTAATAGAAAATTCCAAAGAAATAACAAACAAATTCAAAAAATTAAAAAATACCATTATCAATTCATTTCAAGCCAAAATAGGTTGGAAAAAGATGAGAAAGGGAGGAATAAAAATTATCGTTCCGTTCCGTTCCTACCCGATGCGTAATAGAAAATTCGAAACAAATAGCTAAAAAATTCAAAAAATTCAAAAATACCATTGTGGCATCATTTCAAGCTAAAATAGGCAGGAAAAGGCTGCGAAAGAGAGAAAATAAAAATTATCCTTCCGTTCCACTCTTACCCGAGGCATGATAGAAAATTCCAAAAAAATGGCAAAAAAATTCAAAAAATTAAAAAATACCATTATGAATTAATTTCAAGCCAAAATAGGTTGGAAAAAGATGAGAAAGAGAGAAATAAAAATCAACGTTCGGTTCCAACCCGATGCGTAATAGAAAATTCCAAACAAATAACAAACAAATTCAAAAAATTAAAAAAATACCATTATCAATTAATTTCAAGCCAAAATAGATTGGAAAATGATGAGAAAGAGAGAGATAAAAATTATCGTTCCATTCCGTTCCGACCCGATGCGTAATAGAAAATTCCAAACAAATTCAAAAAAAATTAAAAAAATACCATTTTGGCTTCATTTCAAGCCAAAATAGGTAGGAAAAAGATGAGAAAGAGAGAAATAAAAATTATCGTTCCGTTCCGTTCCTACCCGATGCGTAATAGAAAATTCGAAACAAATAGCTAAAAAATTCAAAAAATTCAAAAATACCATTGTGGCATCATTTCAAGCTAAAATAGGCAGGAAAAGGCTGCGAAAGAGAGAAAATAAAAATTATCCTTCCGTTCCACTCTTACCCGAGGCATGATAGAAAATTCCAAAAAAATGGCCAAAAAATTAAAAAATACCATTATGAATTAATTTCAAGCCAAAATAGGTTGGAAAAAGATGAGAAAGAGAGAAATAAAAATCAACGTTCCGTTCCAACCCGATGCGTAATAGAAAATTCCAAACAAATAACAAACAAATTCAAAAAATTAAAAAAATACCATTATCAATTAATTTCAAGCCAAAATAGATTGGAAAATGATGAGAAAGAGAGAGATAAAAATTATCGTTCCATTCCGTTCCGACCCGATGCGTAATAGAAAATTCCAAACAAATTCAAAAAAAATTAAAAAAATACCATTTTGGCTTCATTTCAAGCCAAAAAAGGCAGGAAAAAGATGAGAAAGAGAGAAATAAAAATTATCGTTCCGTTCCGTTCCTACCCGATGCGTAATTGAAAATTCCAAACAAATTCAAAAAAATTAAAAAATACCGTTATGAATTCATTTGAAACCAAAAATAGGTTGGAAAAAGATGAGAAAGAGAGAAATAAAAATTATCATTCCGTTTAGTTCCGTTCCGTTCCTACCCGATGCGTAATAGAAAATTCCAAACAAATAACAAACAAATTAAAAAAATTAAAAAATACCATTATGAATTAATTTCAAGCCAAAATAGGTTGGAAAAAGATGAGAAAGAGAGAAATAAAAATTATCGTTCCGTTCCAACCCGATGCGTAATAGAAAATTCCAAACAAATAACAAACAAATTCAAAAAATTAAAAAAATACCATTATCAATTAATTTCAAGCGAAAATAGATTGGAAAATGATGAGAAAGAGAGAGATAAAAATTATCGTTCCATTCCGTTCCTACCCGATGCGTAATAGAAAATTCCAAACAAATTAAAAAAAAATTAAAAAATACCATTTTGGCTTCATTTCAAGCCAAAATAGGCAGGAAAAAGATGAGAAAGAGAGAAATAAAAATTATCGTTCCGTTCCGTTCCTACCCGATGCGTAATAGAAAATTCCAAACCAATTCAAAAAAATTAAAAAATACCATTATGAATTCATTTCAAGCCAAAATAGGTTGGAAAAAGATGAGAAAGAGAGAAATAAAAATGATAATTTCGTTTCGTTCCGTTCCGTTTCTACCCTATGCGTAATAGAAAATTCCAAAGAAATAACAAACAAATTCAAAAAATTAAAAAATACCATTATCAATTCATTTCAAGCCAAAATAGGTTGGAAAAAGATGAGAAAGGGAGGAATAAAAATTATCGTTCCGTTCCGTTCCTACCCGATGCGTAATAGAAAATTCGAAACAAATAGCTAAAAAATTCAAAAAATTCAAAAATACCATTGTGGCATCATTTCAAGCTAAAATAGGCAGGAAAAGGCTGCGAAAGAGAGAAAATAAAAATTATCCTTCCGTTCCACTCTTACCCGAGGCATGATAGAAAATTCCAAAAAAATGGCCAAAAAATTAAAAAATACCATTATGAATTAATTTCAAGCCAAAATAGGTTGGAAAAAGATGAGAAAGAGAGAAATAAAAATCAACGTTCCGTTCCAACCCGATGCGTAATAGAAAATTCCAAACAAATAACAAACAAATTCAAAAAATTAAAAAAATACCATTATCAATTAATTTCAAGCCAAAATAGATTGGAAAATGATGAGAAAGAGAGAGATAAAAATTATCGTTCCATTCCGTTCCGACCCGATGCGTAATAGAAAATTCCAAACAAATTCAAAAAAAATTAAAAAAATACCATTTTGGCTTCATTTCAAGCCAAAATAGGTAGGAAAAAGATGAGAAAGAGAGAAATAAAAATTATCGTTCCGTTCCGTTCCTACCCGATGCGTAATAGAAAATTCCAAACCAATTCAAAAAAATTAAAAAATACCATTATGAATTCATTTCAAGCCAAAATAGGTTGGAAAAAGATGAGAAAGAGAGAAATAAAAATGATAATTTCGTTTCGTTCCGTTCCGTTTCTACCCGATGCGTAATAGAAAATTCCAAAGAAATAACAAACAAATTCAAAAAATTAAAAAATACCATTATCAATTCATTTCAAGCCAAAATAGGTTGGAAAAAGATGAGAATGGGAGGAATAAAAATTATCGTTCCGTTCCGTTCCTACCCGATGCGTAATAGAAAATTCGAAACAAATAGCTAAAAAATTCAAAAAATTCAAAAATACCATTGTGGCATCATTTCAAGCTAAAATAGGCAGGAAAAGGCTGCGAAAGAGAGAAAATAAAAATTATCCTTCCGTTCCACTCTTACCCGAGGCATGATAGAAAATTCCAAAAAAATGGCCAAAAAATTAAAAAATACCATTATGAATTAATTTCAAGCCAAAATAGGTTGGAAAAAGATGAGAAAGAGAGAAATAAAAATCAACGTTCCGTTCCAACCCGATGCGTAATAGAAAATTCCAAAGAAATAACAAACAAATTCAAAAAATTAAAAAATACCATTATCAATTCATTTCAAGCCAAAATAGGTTGGAAAAAGATGAGAAAGGGAGGAATAAAAATTATCGTTCCGTTCCGTTCCTACCCGATGCGTAATAGAAAATTCGAAACAAATAGCTAAAAAATTCAAAAAATTCAAAAATACCATTGTGGCATCATTTCAAGCTAAAATAGGCAGGAAAAGGCTGCGAAAGAGAGAAAATAAAAATTATCCTTCCGTTCCACTCTTACCCGAGGCATGATAGAAAATTCCAAAAAAATGGCAAAAAAATTCAAAAAATTAAAAAATACCATTATGAATTAATTTCAAGCCAAAATAGGTTGGAAAAAGATGAGAAAGAGAGAAATAAAAATCAACGTTCCGTTCCAACCCGATGCGTAATAGAAAATTCCAAACAAATAACAAACAAATTCAAAAAATTAAAAAAATACCATTATCAATTAATTTCAAGCCAAAATAGATTGGAAAATGATGAGAAAGAGAGAGATAAAAATTATCATTCCATTCCGTTCCGACCCGATGCGTAATAGAAAATTCCAAACAAATTCAAAAAAAATTAAAAAAATACCATTTTGGCTTCATTTCAAGCCAAAAAAGGCAGGAAAAAGATGAGAAAGAGAGAAATAAAAATTATCGTTCCGTTCCGTTCCTACCCGATGCGTAATTGAAAATTCCAAACAAATTCAAAAAAATTAAAAAATACCGTTATGAATTCATTTGAAACCAAAAATAGGTTGGAAAAAGATGAGAAAGAGAGAAATAAAAATTATCATTCCGTTTAGTTCCGTTCCGTTCCTACCCGATGCGTAATAGAAAATTCCAAACAAATAACAAACAAATTAAAAAAATTAAAAAATACCATTATGAATTAATTTCAAGCCAAAATAGGTTGGAAAAAGATGAGAAAGAGAGAAATAAAAATTATCGTTCCGTTCCAACCCGATGCGTAATAGAAAATTCCAAACAAATAACAAACAAATTCAAAAAATTAAAAAAATACCATTATCAATTAATTTCAAGCGAAAATAGATTGGAAAATGATGAGAAAGAGAGAGATAAAAATTATCGTTCCATTCCGTTCCTACCCGATGCGTAATAGAAAATTCCAAACAAATTCAAAAAAAATTAAAAAATACCATTTTGGCTTCATTTCAAGCCAAAATAGGCAGGAAAAAGATGAGAAAGAGAGAAATAAAAATTATCGTTCCGTTCCGTTCCTACCCGATGCGTAATAGAAAATTCCAAACCAATTCAAAAAAATTAAAAAATACCATTATGAATTCATTTCAAGCCAAAATAGGTTGGAAAAAGATGAGAAAGAGAGAAATAAAAATGATAATTTCGTTTCGTTCCGTTCCGTTTCTACCCGATGCGTAATAGAAAATTCCAAAGAAATAACAAACAAATTAAAAAAATTAAAAAATACCATTATCAATTCATTTCAAGCCAAAATAGGTTGGAAAAAGATGAGAAAGGGAGGAATAAAAATTATCGTTCCGTTCCGTTCCTACCCGATGCGTAATAGAAAATTCGAAACAAATAGCTAAAAAATTCAAAAAATTCAAAAATACCATTGTGGCATCATTTCAAGCTAAAATAGGCAGGAAAAGGCTGCGAAAGAGAGAAAATAAAAATTATCCTTCCGTTCCACTCTTACCCGAGGC
This sequence comes from Quercus parvula, assembly GCA_030820535.1. Lineage (NCBI taxonomy): Eukaryota > Viridiplantae > Streptophyta > Magnoliopsida > Fagales > Fagaceae > Quercus > Quercus parvula. The sequence goes on from JAUAME010000008.1 coordinate 18,554,735, forward strand.
ATGATAGAAAATTCCAAAAAAATGGCAAAAAAATTCAAAAAATTAAAAAATACCATTATGAATTAATTTCAAGCCAAAATAGGTTGGAAAAAGATGAGAAAGAGAGAAATAAAAATCAACGTTCGGTTCCAACCCGATGCGTAATAGAAAATTCCAAACAAATAACAAACAAATTCAAAAAATTAAAAAAATACCATTATCAATTAATTTCAAGCCAAAATAGATTGGAAAATGATGAGAAAGAGAGAGATAAAAATTATCGTTCCATTCCGTTCCGACCCGATGCGTAATAGAAAATTCCAAACAAATTCAAAAAAAATTAAAAAAATACCATTTTGGCTTCATTTCAAGCCAAAATAGGTAGGAAAAAGATGAGAAAGAGAGAAATAAAAATTATCGTTCCGTTCCGTTCCTACCCGATGCGTAATAGAAAATTCGAAACAAATAGCTAAAAAATTCAAAAATACCATTGTGGCATCATTTCAAGCTAAAATAGGCAGGAAAAGGCTGCGAAAGAGAGAAAATAAAAATTATCCTTCCGTTCCACTCTTACCCGAGGCATGATAGAAAATTCCAAAAAAATGGCCAAAAAATTAAAAAATACCATTATGAATTAATTTCAAGCCAAAATAGGTTGGAAAAAGATGAGAAAGAGAGAAATAAAAATCAACGTTCCGTTCCAACCCGATGCGTAATAGAAAATTCCAAACAAATAACAAACAAATTAAAAAAATTAAAAAAATACCATTATCAATTAATTTCAAGCCAAAATAGATTGGAAAATGATGAGAAAGAGAGAGATAAAAATTATCGTTCCATTCCGTTCCGACCCGATGCGTAATAGAAAATTCCAAACAAATTCAAAAAAAATTAAAAAAATACCATTTTGGCTTCATTTCAAGCCAAAAAAGGCAGGAAAAAGATGAGAAAGAGAGAAATAAAAATTATCGTTCCGTTCCGTTCCTACCCGATGCGTAATTGAAAATTCCAAACAAATTCAAAAAAATTAAAAAATACCGTTATGAATTCATTTGAAACCAAAAATAGGTTGGAAAAAGATGAGAAAGAGAGAAATAAAAATTATCATTCCGTTTAGTTCCGTTCCGTTCCTACCCGATGCGTAATAGAAAATTCCAAACAAATAACAAACAAATTAAAAAAATTAAAAAATACCATTATGAATTAATTTCAAGCCAAAATAGGTTGGAAAAAGATGAGAAAGAGAGAAATAAAAATTATCGTTCCGTTCCAACCCGATGCGTAATAGAAAATTCCAAACAAATAACAAACAAATTCAAAAAATTAAAAAAATACCATTATCAATTAATTTCAAGCGAAAATAGATTGGAAAATGATGAGAAAGAGAGAGATAAAAATTATCGTTCCATTCCGTTCCTACCCGATGCGTAATAGAAAATTCCAAACAAATTAAAAAAAAATTAAAAAATACCATTTTGGCTTCATTTCAAGCCAAAATAGGCAGGAAAAAGATGAGAAAGAGAGAAATAAAAATTATCGTTCCGTTCCGTTCCTACCCGATGCGTAATAGAAAATTCCAAACCAATTCAAAAAAATTAAAAAATACCATTATGAATTCATTTCAAGCCAAAATAGGTTGGAAAAAGATGAGAAAGAGAGAAATAAAAATGATAATTTCGTTTCGTTCCGTTCCGTTTCTACCCTATGCGTAATAGAAAATTCCAAAGAAATAACAAACAAATTCAAAAAATTAAAAAATACCATTATCAATTCATTTCAAGCCAAAATAGGTTGGAAAAAGATGAGAAAGGGAGGAATAAAAATTATCGTTCCGTTCCGTTCCTACCCGATGCGTAATAGAAAATTCGAAACAAATAGCTAAAAAATTCAAAAAATTCAAAAATACCATTGTGGCATCATTTCAAGCTAAAATAGGCAGGAAAAGGCTGCGAAAGAGAGAAAATAAAAATTATCCTTCCGTTCCACTCTTACCCGAGGCATGATAGAAAATTCCAAAAAAATGGCAAAAAAATTCAAAAAATTAAAAAATACCATTATGAATTAATTTCAAGCCAAAATAGGTTGGAAAAAGATGAGAAAGAGAGAAATAAAAATCAACGTTCCGTTCCAACCCGATGCGTAATAGAAAATTCCAAACAAATAACAAACAAATTCAAAAAATTAAAAAAATACCATTATCAATTAATTTCAAGCCAAAATAGATTGGAAAATGATGAGAAAGAGAGAGATAAAAATTATCGTTCCATTCCGTTCCGACCCGATGCGTAATAGAAAATTCCAAACAAATTCAAAAAAAATTAAAAAAATACCATTTTGGCTTCATTTCAAGCCAAAATAGGGAGGAAAAAGATGAGAAAGAGAGAAATAAAAATTATCGTTCCGTTCCGTTCCTACCCGATGCGTAATAGAAAATTCCAAACCAATTCAAAAAAATTAAAAAATACCATTATGAATTCATTTCAAGCCAAAATAGGTTGGAAAAAGATGAGAAAGAGAGAAATAAAAATGATAATTTCGTTTCGTTCCGTTCCGTTTCTACCCGATGCGTAATAGAAAATTCCAAAGAAATAACAAACAAATTCAAAAAATTAAAAAATACCATTATCAATTCATTTCAAGCCAAAATAGGTTGGAAAAAGATGAGAATGGGAGGAATAAAAATTATCGTTCCGTTCCGTTCCTACCCGATGCGTAATAGAAAATTCGAAACAAATAGCTAAAAAATTCAAAAAATTCAAAAATACCGTTGTGGCATCATTTCAAGCTAAAATAGGCAGGAAAAGGCTGCGAAAGAGAGAAAATAAAAATTATCCTTCCGTTCCACTCTTACCCGAGGCATGATAGAAAATTCCAAAAAAATGGCCAAAAAATTAAAAAATACCATTATGAATTAATTTCAAGCCAAAATAGGTTGGAAAAAGATGAGAAAGAGAGAAATAAAAATCAACGTTCCGTTCCAACCCGATGCGTAATAGAAAATTCCAAACAAATAACAAACAAATTCAAAAAATTAAAAAAATACCATTATCAATTAATTTCAAGCCAAAATAGATTGGAAAATGATGAGAAAGAGAGAGATAAAAATTATCGTTCCATTCCGTTCCGACCCGATGCGTAATAGAAAATTCCAAACAAATTCAAAAAAAATTAAAAAAATACCATTTTGGCTTCATTTCAAGCCAAAATAGGGAGGAAAAAGATGAGAAAGAGAGAAATAAAAATTATCGTTCCGTTCCGTTCCTACCCGATGCGTAATAGAAAATTCCAAACCAATTCAAAAAAATTAAAAAATACCATTATGAATTCATTTCAAGCCAAAATAGGTTGGAAAAAGATGAGAAAGAGAGAAATAAAAATGATAATTTCGTTTCGTTCCGTTCCGTTTCTACCCGATGCGTAATAGAAAATTCCAAAGAAATAACAAACAAATTCAAAAAATTAAAAAATACCATTATCAATTCATTTCAAGCCAAAATAGGTTGGAAAAAGATGAGAATGGGAGGAATAAAAATTATCGTTCCGTTCCGTTCCTACCCGATGCGTAATAGAAAATTCGAAACAAATAGCTAAAAAATTCAAAAAATTCAAAAATACCGTTGTGGCATCATTTCAAGCTAAAATAGGCAGGAAAAGGCTGCGAAAGAGAGAAAATAAAAATTATCCTTCCGTTCCACTCTTACCCGAGGCATGATAGAAAATTCCAAAAAAATGGCCAAAAAATTAAAAAATACCATTATGAATTAATTTCAAGCCAAAATAGGTTGGAAAAAGATGAGAAAGAGAGAAATAAAAATCAACGTTCCGTTCCAACCCGATGCGTAATAGAAAATTCCAAACAAATAACAAACAAATTCAAAAAATTAAAAAAATACCATTATCAATTAATTTCAAGCCAAAATAGATTGGAAAATGATGAGAAAGAGAGAGATAAAAATTATCGTTCCATTCCGTTCCGACCCGATGCGTAATAGAAAATTCCAAACAAATTCAAAAAAAATTAAAAAAATACCATTTTGGCTTCATTTCAAGCCAAAAAAGGCAGGAAAAAGATGAGAAAGAGAGAAATAAAAATTATCGTTCCGTTCCGTTCCTACCCGATGCGTAATTGAAAATTCCAAACAAATTCAAAAAAATTAAAAAATACCGTTATGAATTCATTTGAAACCAAAAATAGGTTGGAAAAAGATGAGAAAGAGAGAAATAAAAATTATCATTCCGTTTAGTTCCGTTCCGTTCCTACCCGATGCGTAATAGAAAATTCCAAACAAATAACAAACAAATTAAAAAAATTAAAAAATACCATTATGAATTAATTTCAAGCCAAAATAGGTTGGAAAAAGATGAGAAAGAGAGAAATAAAAATTATCGTTCCGTTCCAACCCGATGCGTAATAGAAAATTCCAAACAAATAACAAACAAATTCAAAAAATTAAAAAAATACCATTATCAATTAATTTCAAGCGAAAATAGATTGGAAAATGATGAGAAAGAGAGAGATAAAAATTATCGTTCCATTCCGTTCCTACCCGATGCGTAATAGAAAATTCCAAACAAATTCAAAAAAAATTAAAAAATACTATTTTGGCTTCATTTCAAGCCAAAATAGGCAGGAAAAAGATGAGAAAGAGAGAAATAAAAATTATCGTTCCGTTCCGTTCCTACCCGATGCGTAATAGAAAATTCCAAACCAATTCAAAAAAATTAAAAAATACCATTATGAATTCATTTCAAGCCAAAATAGGTTGGAAAAAGATGAGAAAGAGAGAAATAAAAATGATAATTTCGTTTCGTTCCGTTCCGTTTCTACCCTATGCGTAATAGAAAATTCCAAAGAAATAACAAACAAATTCAAAAAATTAAAAAATACCATTATCAATTCATTTCAAGCCAAAATAGGTTGGAAAAAGATGAGAAAGGGAGGAATAAAAATTATCGTTCCGTTCCGTTCCTACCCGATGCGTAATAGAAAATTCGAAACAAATAGCTAAAAAATTCAAAAAATTCAAAAATACCATTGTGGCATCATTTCAAGCTAAAATAGGCAGGAAAAGGCTGCGAAAGAGAGAAAATAAAAATTATCCTTCCGTTCCACTCTTACCCGAGGCATGATAGAAAATTCCAAAAAAATGGCAAAAAAATTCAAAAAATTAAAAAATACCATTATGAATTAATTTCAAGCCAAAATAGGTTGGAAAAAGATGAGAAAGAGAGAAATAAAAATCAACGTTCCGTTCCAACCCGATGCGTAATAGAAAATTCCAAACAAATAACAAACAAATTCAAAAAATTAAAAAAATACCATTATCAATTAATTTCAAGCCAAAATAGATTGGAAAATGATGAGAAAGAGAGAGATAAAAATTATCGTTCCATTCCGTTCCGACCCGATGCGTAATAGAAAATTCCAAACAAATTCAAAAAAAATTAAAAAAATACCATTTTGGCTTCATTTCAAGTCAAAATAGGTAGGAAAAAGATGAGAAAGAGAGAAATAAAAATTATCGTTCCGTTCCGTTCCTACCCGATGCGTAATAGAAAATTCCAAACCAATTCAAAAAAATTAAAAAATACCATTATGAATTCATTTCAAGCCAAAATAGGTTGGAAAAAGATGAGAAAGAGAGAAATAAAAATGATAATTTCGTTTCGTTCCGTTCCGTTTCTACCCGATGCGTAATAGAAAATTCCAAAGAAATAACAAACAAATTCAAAAAATTAAAAAATACCATTATCAATTCATTTCAAGCCAAAATAGGTTGGAAAAAGATGAGAATGGGAGGAATAAAAATTATCGTTCCGTTCCGTTCCTACCCGATGCGTAATAGAAAATTCGAAACAAATAGCTAAAAAATTCAAAAAATTCAAAAATACCATTGTGGCATCATTTCAAGCTAAAATAGGCAGGAAAAGGCTGCGAAAGAGAGAAAATAAAAATTATCCTTCCGTTCCACTCTTACCCGAGGCATGATAGAAAATTCCAAAAAAATGGCCAAAAAATTAAAAAATACCATTATGAATTAATTTCAAGCCAAAATAGGTTGGAAAAAGATGAGAAAGAGAGAAATAAAAATCAACGTTCCGTTCCAACCCGATGCGTAATAGAAAATTCCAAACAAATAACAAACAAATTCAAAAAATTAAAAAAATACCATTATCAATTAATTTCAAGCCAAAATAGATTGGAAAATGATGAGAAAGAGAGAGATAAAAATTATCGTTCCATTCCGTTCCGACCCGATGCGTAATAGAAAATTCCAAACAAATTCAAAAAAAATTAAAAAAATACCATTTTGGCTTCATTTCAAGCCAAAAAAGGCAGGAAAAAGATGAGAAAGAGAGAAATAAAAATTATCGTTCCGTTCCGTTCCTACCCGATGCGTAATTGAAAATTCCAAACAAATTCAAAAAAATTAAAAAATACCGTTATGAATTCATTTGAAACCAAAAATAGGTTGGAAAAAGATGAGAAAGAGAGAAATAAAAATTATTATTCCGTTTAGTTCCGTTCCGTTCCTACCCGATGCGTAATAGAAAATTCCAAACAAATAACAAACAAATTAAAAAAATTAAAAAATACCATTATGAATTAATTTCAAGCCAAAATAGGTTGGAAAAAGATGAGAAAGAGAGAAATAAAAATTATCGTTCCGTTCCAACCCGATGCGTAATAGAAAATTCCAAACAAATAACAAACAAATTCAAAAAATTAAAAAAATACCATTATCAATTAATTTCAAGCGAAAATAGATTGGAAAATGATGAGAAAGAGAGAGATAAAAATTATCGTTCCATTCCGTTCCTACCCGATGCGTAATAGAAAATTCCAAACAAATTCAAAAAAAATTAAAAAATACCATTTTGGCTTCATTTCAAGCCAAAATAGGCAGGAAAAAGATGAGAAAGAGAGAAATAAAAATTATCGTTCCGTTCCGTTCCTACCCGATGCGTAATAGAAAATTCCAAACCAATTCAAAAAAATTAAAAAATACCATTATGAATTCATTTCAAGCCAAAATAGGTTGGAAAAAGATGAGAAAGAGAGAAATAAAAATGATAATTTCGTTTCGTTCCGTTCCGTTTCTACCCGATGCGTAATAGAAAATTCCAAAGAAATAACAAACAAATTCAAAAAATTAAAAAATACCATTATCAATTCATTTCAAGCCAAAATAGGTTGGAAAAAGATGAGAAAGGGAGGAATAAAAATTATCGTTCCGTTCCGTTCCTACCCGATGCGTAATAGAAAATTCGAAACAAATAGCTAAAAAATTCAAAAAATTCAAAAATACCATTGTGGCATCATTTCAAGCTAAAATAGGCAGGAAAAGGCTGCGAAAGAGAGAAAATAAAAATTATCCTTCCGTTCCACTCTTACCCGAGGCATGATAGAAAATTCCAAAAAAATGGCAAAAAAATTCAAAAAATTAAAAAATACCATTATGAATTAATTTCAAGCCAAAATAGGTTGGAAAAAGATGAGAAAGAGAGAAATAAAAATCAACGTTCCGTTCCAACCCGATGCGTAATAGAAAATTCCAAACAAATAACAAACAAATTCAAAAAATTAAAAAAATACCATTATCAATTAATTTCAAGCCAAAATAGATTGGAAAATGATGAGAAAGAGAGAGATAAAAATTATCGTTCCATTCCGTTCCGACCCGATGCGTAATAGAAAATTCCAAACAAATTCAAAAAAAATTAAAAAAATACCATTTTGGCTTCATTTCAAGCCAAAATAGGTAGGAAAAAGATGAGAAAGAGAGAAATAAAAATTATCGTTCCGTTCCGTTCCTACCCGATGCGTAATAGAAAATTCCAAACCAATTCAAAAAAATTAAAAAATACCATTATGAATTCATTTCAAGCCAAAATAGGTTGGAAAAAGATGAGAAAGAGAGAAATAAAAATGATAATTTCGTTTCGTTCCGTTCCGTTTCTACCCGATGCGTAATAGAAAATTCCAAAGAAATAACAAACAAATTCAAAAAATTAAAAAATACCATTATCAATTCATTTCAAGCCAAAATAGGTTGGAAAAAGATGAGAATGGGAGGAATAAAAATTATCGTTCCGTTCCGTTCCTACCCGATGCGTAATAGAAAATTCGAAACAAATAGCTAAAAAATTCAAAAAATTCAAAAATACCATTGTGGCATCATTTCAAGCTAAAATAGGCAGGAAAAGGCTGCGAAAGAGAGAAAATAAAAATTATCCTTCCGTTCCACTCTTACCCGAGGCATGATAGAAAATTCCAAAAAAATGGCCAAAAAATTAAAAAATACCATTATGAATTAATTTCAAGCCAAAATAGGTTGGAAAAAGATGAGAAAGAGAGAAATAAAAATCAACGTTCCGTTCCAACCCGATGCGTAATAGAAAATTCCAAACAAATAACAAACAAATTCAAAAAATTAAAAAAATACCATTATCAATTAATTTCAAGCCAAAATAGATTGGAAAATGATGAGAAAGAGAGAGATAAAAATTATCGTTCCATTCCGTTCCGACCCGATGCGTAATAGAAAATTCCAAACAAATTCAAAAAAAATTAAAAAAATACCATTTTGGCTTCATTTCAAGCCAAAAAAGGCAGGAAAAAGATGAGAAATAGAGAAATAAAAATTATCGTTCCGTTCCGTTCCTACCCGATGCGTAATTGAAAATTCCAAACAAATTCAAAAAAATTAAAAAATACCGTTATGAATTCATTTGAAACCAAAAATAGGTTGGATAAAGATGAGAAAGAGAGAAATAAAAATTATCCTTCCGTTTAGTTCCGTTCCGTTCCTACCCGATGCGTAATAGAAAATTCCAAACAAATAACAAACAAATTAAAAAAATTAAAAAATACCATTATGAATTAATTTCAAGCCAAAATAGGTTGGAAAAAGATGAGAAAGAGAGAAATAAAAATTATCGTTCCGTTCCAACCCGATGCGTAATAGAAAATTCCAAACAAATAACAAACAAATTCAAAAAATTAAAAAAATACCATTATCAATTAATTTCAAGCGAAAATAGATTGGAAAATGATGAGAAAGAGAGAGATAAAAATTATCGTTCCATTCCGTTCCTACCCGATGCGTAATAGAAAATTCCAAACAAATTCAAAAAAAATTAAAAAATACCATTTTGGCTTCATTTCAAGCCAAAATAGGCAGGAAAAAGATGAGAAAGAGAGAAATAAAAATTATCGTTCCGTTCCGTTCCTACCCGATGCGTAATAGAAAATTCCAAACCAATTCAAAAAAATTAAAAAAATACCATTATGAATTCATTTCAAGCCAAAATAGGTTGGAAAAAGATGAGAAAGAGAGAAATAAAAATGATAATTTCGTTTCGTTCCGTTCCGTTTCTACCCGATGCGTAATAGAAAATTCCAAAGAAATAACAAACAAATTCAAAAAATTAAAAAATACCATTATCAATTCATTTCAAGCCAAAATAGGTTGGAAAAAGATGAGAATGGGAGGAATAAAAATTATCGTTCCGTTCCGTTCCTACCCGATGCGTAATAGAAAATTCGAAACAAATAGCTAAAAAATTCAAAAAATTCAAAAATACCGTTGTGGCATCATTTCAAGCTAAAATAGGCAGGAAAAGGCTGCGAAAGAGAGAAAATAAAAATTATCCTTCCGTTCCACTCTTACCCGAGGCATGATAGAAAATTCCAAAAAAATGGCAAAAAAATTCAAAAAATTAAAAAATACCATTATGAATTAATTTCAAGCCAAAATAGGTTGGAAAAAGATGAGAAAGAGAGAAATAAAAATCATCGTTCCGTTCCAACCCGATGCGTAATAGAAAATTCCAAACAAATAACAAACAAATTCAAAAAATTAAAAAAATACCATTATCAATTAATTTCAAGCCAAAATAGATTGGAAAATGATAAGAAAGAGAGAGATAAAAATTATCGTTCCATTCCGTTCCGACCCGATGCGTAATAGAAAATTCCAAACAAATTCAAAAAAAATTAAAAAAATACCATTTTGGCTTCATTTCAAGCCAAAAAAGGCAGGAAAAAGATGAGAAAGAGAGAAATAAAAATTATCGTTCCGTTCCGTTCCTACCCGATGCGTAATTGAAAATTCCAAACAAATTCAAAAAAATTAAAAAATACCGTTATGAATTCATTTGAAGCCAAAAATAGGTTGGAAAAAGATGAGAAAGAGAGAAATAAAAATTATCATTCCGTTTAGTTCCGTTCCGTTCCTACCCGATGCGTAATAGAAAATTCCAAACAAATAACAAACAATTTAAAAAAATTAAAAAATACCATTATGAATTAATTTCAAGCCAAAATAGGTTGGAAAAAGATGAGAAAGAGAGAAATAAAAATTATCGTTCCGTTCCAACCCGATGCGTAATAGAAAATTCCAAACAAATAACAAACAAATTCAAAAAATTAAAAAAATACCATTATCAATTAATTTCAAGCCAAAATAGATTGGAAAATGATGAGAAAGAGAGAGATAAAAATTATCGTTCCATTCCGTTCCTACCCGATGCGTAATAGAAAATTCCAAACAAATTCAAAAAAAATTAAAAAATACCATTTTGGCTTCATTTCAAGCCAAAATAGGCAGGAAAAAGATGAGAAAGAGAGAAATAAAAATTATCGTTCCGTTCCGTTCCTACCCGATGCGTAATAGAAAATTCCAAACCAATTCAAAAAAAATTAAAAAATACCATTATGAATTCATTTCAAGCCAAAATAGGTTGGAAAAAGATGAGAAAGAGAGAAATAAAAATGATAATTTCGTTTCGTTCCGTTCCGTTTCTACCCGATGCGTAATAGAAAATTCCAAAGAAATAACAAACAAATTCAAAAAATTAAAAAATACCATTATCAATTCATTTCAAGCCAAAATAGGTTGGAAAAAGATGAGAAAGGGAGGAATAAAAATTATCGTTCCATTCCGTTCCGTTCCGTTCCTACCCGATGCGTAATAGAAAATTCGAAACAAATAGCTAAAAAATTCAAAAAATTCAAAAATACCATTGTCGCATCATTTCAAGCTAAAATAGGCAGGAAAAGGCTGCGAAAGAGAGAAAATAAAAATTATCCTTCCGTTCCACTCTTACCCGAGGCATGATAGAAAATTCCAAAAAAATGGCAAAAAAATTAAAAAAATTAAAAAATACCATTATGAATTAATTTCAAGCCAAAATAGGTTGGAAAAAGATGAGAAAGAGAGAAATAAAAATCACCGTTCCGTTCCAACCCGATGCGTAATAGAAAATTCCAAACAAATAACAAACAAATTCAAAAAATTAAAAAAATACCATTATCAATTAATTTCAAGCCAAAATAGATTGGAAAATGATGAGAAAGAGAGAGATAAAAATTATCGTTCCATTCCGTTCCGACCCGATGCGTAATAGAAAATTCAAAAAAAATTAAAAAAATACCGTTTTGGCTTCATTTCAAGCCAAAAAAGGCAGGAAAAAGATGAGAAAGAGAGAAATAAAAATTATCGTTCCGTTCCGTTCCTACCCGATGCGTAATAGAAAATTCCAAACAAATTCAAAAAAAATTAAAAAATACCGTTATGAATTCATTTCAAGCCAAAATAGGTTGGAAAAAGATGAGAAAGAGAGAAATAGAAATTATCATTTCGTTTCGTTCCGTTCTGTTTCTACCCGATGCGTAATAGAAAATTCAAAAGAAATAAATAACAAACAAATTCAAAAAATTAAAAAAATACCATTATCAATTCATTTCAAGCCAAAATAGGTTGGAAAAAGATGAGAAAGGGAGGAATAAAAATTATCGTTCCGTTCCGTTCCGTTCCGTTCCTACCCGATGCGTAATAGAAAATTCGAAACAAATAGCTAAAAAATTCAAAAATACCATTGTGGCTTCATTTCAAGCTAAAATAGGCGGGAAAAGGCTGCGAAAAAGAGAAAATAAAATTTATCCTTCCGTTCCACTCTTACCCGAGGCATGATAGAAAATTCCAAAAAAATGGCAAAAAATTAAAAAAATTAAAAAAATACCATTATTAATTCATTTCAAGCCAAAATTGGTTGGAAAAGGATGAGAAAGAGAGAAATAAAAATTATCGTTCCGTTCCTACCCGATGCGTAATAGAAAATTCCAAAGAAATAAATAACAAACAAATTCAAAAAATTAAAAAGTACCATTATCAATTCAATTCAAGCCAAAATAGGTTGGAAAAAGATGAGAAAGAGAGGAATAAAAATTATCGTTCCATTCCGTTCCGTTCCGTTCCTACCCGATGCGTAATAGAAAATTCGAAACAAATAGCTAAAAAATTCAAAAAATTCAAAAATACCATTGTGGCATCATTTCAAGCTAAAATAGGCAGGAAAAGGCTGCGAAAGAGAGAAAATAAAAATTATCCTTCCGTTCCACTCTTACTTGAGGCATGATAGAAAATTCCAAAAAAGTGGCAAAAAAATTCAAAAAATTAAAAAATACCATTATGAATTAATTTCAAGCCAAAATAGGTTGGAAAAAGATGAGAAAGAGAGAAATAAAAATTATCGTTCCGTTCCAACCCGATGCGTAATAGAAAATTCCAAACAAATAACAAAAAATTCAAAAAATGAAAAAAATACCATTATCAATTAATTTCAAGCCAAAATAGATTGGAAAATGATGAGAAAGAGAGAGATAAAAATTATCGTTCCATTCCGTTCCTACCCGATGCGTAATAGAAAATTCCAAACAAATTCAAAAAAAATTAAAAAATACCATTTTGGCTTCATTTCAAGCCAAAATAGGCAGGAAAAAGATGAGAAAGAGAGAAATAAAAATTATCGTTCCGTTCCGTTCCTACCCGATGCGTAATAGAAAATTCCAAACCAATTCAAAAAAAATTAAAAAATACCTTTATGAATTCATTTCAAGCCAAAATAGGTTGGAAAAAGATGAGAAAGAGAGAAATAAAAATGATAATTTCGTTTCGTTCCGTTCCGTTTCTACCCGATGCGTAATAGAAAATTCCAAAGAAATAACAAACAAATTCAAAAAATTAAAAAATACCATTATCAATTCATTTCAAGCCAAAATAGGTTGGAAAAAGATGAGAAAGGGAGGAATAAAAATTATCGTTCCATTCCGTTCCGTTCCGTTCCTACCCGATGCGTAATAGAAAATTCGAAACAAATAGCTAAAAAATTCAAAAAATTCAAAAATACCATTGTCGCATCATTTCAAGCTAAAATAGGCAGGAAAAGGCTGCGAAAGAGAGAAAATAAAAATTATCCTTCCGTTCCACTCTTACCCGAGGCATGATAGAAAATTCCAAAAAAATGGCAAAAAAATTAAAAAAATTAAAAAATACCATTATGAATTAATTTCAAGCCAAAATAGGTTGGAAAAAGATGAGAAAGAGAGAAATAAAAATCACCGTTCCGTTCCAACCCGATGCGTAATAGAAAATTCCAAACAAATAACAAACAAATTCAAAAAATTAAAAAAATACCATTATCAATTAATTTCAAGCCAAAATAGATTGGAAAATGATGAGAAAGAGAGAGATAAAAATTATCGTTCCATTCCGTTCCGACCCGATGCGTAATAGAAAATTCAAAAAAAATTAAAAAAATACCGTTTTGGCTTCATTTCAAGCCAAAAAAGGCAGGAAAAAGATGAGAAAGAGAGAAATAAAAATTATCGTTCCGTTCCGTTCCTACCCGATGCGTAATAGAAAATTCCAAACAAATTCAAAAAAAATTAAAAAATACCGTTATGAATTCATTTCAAGCCAAAATAGGTTGGAAAAAGATGAGAAAGAGAGAAATAGAAATTATCATTTCGTTTCGTTCCGTTCTGTTTCTACCCGATGCGTAATAGAAAATTCAAAAGAAATAAATAACAAACAAATTCAAAAAATTAAAAAAATACCATTATCAATTCATTTCAAGCCAAAATAGGTTGGAAAAAGATGAGAAAGGGAGGAATAAAAATTATCGTTCCGTTCCGTTCCGTTCCGTTCCTACCCGATGCGTAATAGAAAATTCGAAACAAATAGCTAAAAAATTCAAAAATACCATTGTGGCTTCATTTCAAGCTAAAATAGGCGGGAAAAGGCTGCGAAAAAGAGAAAATAAAATTTATCCTTCCGTTCCACTCTTACCCGAGGCATGATAGAAAATTCCAAAAAAATGGCAAAAAATTAAAAAAATTAAAAAATACCATTATTAATTCATTTCAAGCCAAAATTGGTTGGAAAAGGATGAGAAAGAGAGAAATAAAAATTATCGTTCCGTTCCTACCCGATGCGTAATAGAAAATTCCAAAGAAATAAATAACAAACAAATTCAAAAAATTAAAAAGTACCATTATCAATTAATTTCAAGCCAAAATAGGTTGGAAAAAGATGAGAAAGAGAGGAATAAAAATTATCGTTCCATTCCGTTCCGTTCCGTTCCTACCCGATGCGTAATAGAAAATTCGAAACAAATAGCTAAAAAATTCAAAAAATTCAAAAATACCATTGTGGCATCATTTCAAGCTAAAATAGGCAGGAAAAGGCTGCGAAAGAGAGAAAATAAAAATTATCCTTCCGTTCCACTCTTACCCGAGGCATGATAGAAAATTCCAAAAAAGTGGCAAAAAAATTCAAAAAATTAAAAAATACCATTATGAATTAATTTCAAGCCAAAATAGGTTGGAAAAAGATGAGAAAGAGAGAAATAAAAATTATCGTTCCGTTCCAACCCGATGCGTAATAGAAAATTCCAAACTAATAACAAACAAATTAAAAAAATTAAAAAAATACCATTATCAATTAATTTCAAGCCAAAATAGTTTGCAAAATGATGAGAAAGAGAGAGATAAAAATTATCGTTCCATTCCGTTCCTACCCGATGCGTAATAGAAAATTCCAAACAAATTCAAAAAAAATTAAAAAATACCATTTTGGCTTCATTTCAAGCCAAAATAGGCAGGAAAAAGATGAGAAAGAGAGAAATAAAAATTATCGTTCCGTTCCGTTCCTACCCGATGCGTAATAAAAAATTCCAAACCAATTCAAAAAAATTAAAAAATACCATTATGAATTCATTTCAAGCCAAAATAGGTTGGAAAAAGATGAGAAAGAGAGAAATAAAAATCACCGTTCCGTTCCAACCCGATGCGTAATAGAAAATTCCAAACAAATAACAAACAAATTCAAAAAATTAAAAAAATACCATTATCAATTAATTTCAAGCCAAAATAGATTGGAAAATGATGAGAAAGAGAGAGATAAAAATTATCGTTCCATTCCGTTCCGACCCGATGCGTAATAGAAAATTAAAAAAAAATTAAAAAAATACCGTTTTGGCTTCATTTCAAGCCAAAAAAGGCAGGAAAAAGATGAGAAAGAGAGAAATAAAAATTATCGTTCCGTTCCGTTCCTACCCGATGCGTAATAGAAAATTCCAAACAAATTCAAAAAAAATTAAAAAATACCGTTATGAATTCATTTCAAGCCAAAATAGGTTGGAAAAAGATGAGAAAGAGAGAAATAGAAATTATCATTTCGTTTCGTTCCGTTCTGTTTCTACCCGATGCGTAATAGAAAATTCAAAAGAAATGAATAACAAACAAATTCAAAAAATTAAAAAAATACCATTATCAATTCATTTCAAGCCAAAATAGGTTGGAAAAAGATGAGAAAGGGAGGAATAAAAATTATCGTTCCGTTCCTACCCGATGCGTAATAGAAAATTCAAAACAAATAGCTAAAAAATTCAAAAATACCATTGTGGCTTCATTTCAAGCTAAAATAGGCGGGAAAAGGCTGCGAAAAAGAGAAAATAAAATTTATCCTTCCGTTCCACTCTTACCCGAGGCATGATAGAAAATTCCAAAAAAATGGCAAAAAATTAAAAAAATTAAAAAATACCATTATGAATTCATTTCAAGCCAAAATTGGTTGGAAAAGGATGAGAAAGAGAGAAATAAAAATTATCGTTCCGTTCCGTTCCTACCCGATGCGTAATTGAAAATTCCAAACAAATTCAAAAAAATTAAAAAATACCGTTATGAATTCATTTGAAGCCAAAAATAGGTTGGAAAAAGATGAGAAAGAGAGAAATAAAAATTATCATTCCGTTTAGTTCCGTTCCGTTCCTACCCGATGCGTAATAGAAAATTCCAAACAAATAACAAACAAATTAAAAAAATTAAAAAATACCATTATGAATTAATTTCAAGCCAAAATAGGTTGGAAAAAGATGAGAAAGAGAGAAATAAAAATTATCGTTCCGTTCCAACCCGATGCGTAATAGAAAATTCCAAACAAATAACAAACAAATTCAAAAAATTAAAAAAATACCATTATCAATTAATTTCAAGCGAAAATAGATTGGAAAATGATGAGAAAGAGAGAGATAAAAATTATCGTTCCATTCCGTTCCTACCCGATGCGTAATAGAAAATTCCAAACAAATTAAAAAAAAATTAAAAAATACCATTTTGGCTTCATTTCAAGCCAAAATAGGCAGGAAAAAGATGAGAAAGAGAGAAATAAAAATTATCGTTCCGTTCCGTTCCTACCCGATGCGTAATAGAAAATTCCAAACCAATTCAAAAAAATTAAAAAACACCATTATGAATTCATTTCAAGCCAAAATAGGTTGGAAAAAGATGAGAAAGAGAGAAATAAAAATGATAATTTCGTTTCGTTCCGTTCCGTTTCTACCCGATGCGTAATAGAAAATTCCAAAGAAATAACAAACAAATTCAAAAAATTAAAAAATACCATTATCAATTCATTTCAAGCCAAAATAGGTTGGAAAAAGATGAGAAAGGGAGGAATAAAAATTATCGTTCCGTTCCGTTCCGTTCCGTTCCTACCCGATGCGTAATAGAAAATTCGAAACAAATAGCTAAAAAATTCAAAAATACCATTGTGGCTTCATTTCAAGCTAAAATAGGCGGGAAAAGGCTGCGAAAAAGAGAAAATAAAATTTATCCTTCCGTTCCACTCTTCCCCGAGGCATGATAGAAAATTCCAAAAAAATGGCAAAAAATTAAAAAAATTAAAAAATACCGTTATGAATTCATTTCAAGCCAAAATTGGTTGGAAAATGATGAGAAAGAGAGAAATAAAAATTATCGTTCCGTTCCAACCCGATGCGTAATAGAAAATTCCAAACAAATAACAAACAAATTCAAAAAATTAAAAAAATACCATTATCAATTAATTTCAAGCCAAAATAGATTGGAAAATGATGAGAAAGAGAGAGACAAAAATTATCGTTCCATTCCGTTCCTACCCGATGCGTAATAGAAAATTCAAAACAAATTCAAAAAAAATTAAAAAATACCATTTTGGCTTCATTTCAAGCCAAAATAGGCAGGAAAAAGATGAGAAAGAGAGAAATAAAAATTATCGTTCCGTTCCGTTCCTACCCGATGCGTAATTGAAAATTCCAAACAAATTCAAAAAAATTAAAAAATACCGTTATGAATTCATTTGAAGCCAAAAATAGGTTGGAAAAAGATGAGAAAGAGAGAAATAAAAATTATCATTCCGTTTATTTCCGTTCCGTTCCTACCCGATGCGTAATAGAAAATTTCAAACAAATAACAAACAAATTAAAAAAATTAAAAAATACCATTATGAATTAATTTCAAGCCAAAATAGGTTGGAAAAAGATGAGAAAGAGAGAAATAAAAATTATCGTTCCGTTCCAACCCGATGCGTAATAGAAAATTCCAAACAAATAACAAACAAATTCAAAAAATTAAAAAAATACCATTATCAATTAATTTCAAGCGAAAATAGATTGGAAAATGATGAGAAAGAGAGAGATAAAAATTATCGTTCCATTCCGTTCCTACCCGATGCGTAATAGAAAATTCCAAACAAATTCAAAAAAAATTAAAAAATACCATTTTGGCTTCATTTCAAGCCAAAATAGGTAGGAAAAAGATGAGAAAGAGAGAAATAAAAATTATCGTTCCGTTCCGTTCCTACCCGATGCGTAATAGAAAATTCCAAACCAATTCAAAAAAATTAAAAAATACCATTATGAATTCATTTCAAGCCAAAATAGGTTGGAAAAAGATGAGAAAGAGAGAAATAAAAATGATAATTTCGTTTCGTTCCGTTCCGTTTCTACCCGATGCGTAATAGAAAATTCCAAAGAAATAACAAACAAATTCAAAAAATTAAAAAATACCATTATCAATTAATTTCAAGCCAAAATAGGTTGGAAAAAGATGAGAATGGGAGGAATAAAAATTATCGTTCCGTTCCGTTCCTACCCGATGCGTAATAGAAAATTCGAAACAAATAGCTAAAAAATTCAAAAAATTCAAAAATACCATTGTGGCATCATTTCAAGCTAAAATAGGCAGGAAAAGGCTGCGAAAGAGAGAAAATAAAAATTATCCTTCCGTTCCACTCTTACCCGAGGCATGATAGAAAATTCCAAAAAAATGGCCAAAAAATTAAAAAATACCATTATGAATTAATTTCAAGCCAAAATAGGTTGGAAAAAGATGAGAAAGAGAGAAATAAAAATCAACGTTCCGTTCCAACCCGATGCGTAATAGAAAATTCCAAACAAATAACAAACAAATTCAAAAAATTAAAAAAATATCATTATCAATTAATTTCAAGCCAAAATAGATTGGAAAATGATGAGAAAGGGAGAGATAAAAATTATCGTTCCATTCCGTTCCGACCCGATGCGTAATAGAAAATTCCAAACAAATTCAAAAAAAATTAAAAAAATACCATTTTGGCTTCATTTCAAGCCAAAAAAGGCAGGAAAAAGATGAGAAAGAGAGAAATAAAAATTATCGTTCCGTTCCGTTCCTACCCGATGCGTAATTGAAAATTCCAAACAAATTCAAAAAAATTAAAAAATACCGTTATGAATTCATTTGAAACCAAAAATAGGTTGGAAAAAGATGAGAAAGAGAGAAATAAAAATTATCATTCCGTTTAGTTCCGTTCCGTTCCTACCCGATGCGTAATAGAAAATTCCAAACAAATAACAAACAAATTAAAAAAATTAAAAAATACCATTATGAATTAATTTCAAGCCAAAATAGGTTGGAAAAAGATGAGAAAGAGAGAAATAAAAATTATCGTTCCGTTCCAACCCGATGCGTAATAGAAAATTCCAAACAAATAACAAACAAATTCAAAAAATTAAAAAAATACCATTATCAATTAATTTCAAGCGAAAATAGATTGGAAAATGATGAGAAAGAGAGAGATAAAAATTATCGTTCCATTCCGTTCCTACCCGATGCGTAATAGAAAATTCCAAACAAATTAAAAAAAAATTAAAAAATACCATTTTGGCTTCATTTCAAGCCAAAATAGGCAGGAAAAAGATGAGAAAGAGAGAAATAAAAATTATCGTTCCGTTCCGTTCCTACCCGATGCGTAATAGAAAATTCCAAACCAATTCAAAAAAATTAAAAAACACCATTATGAATTCATTTCAAGCCAAAATAGGTTGGAAAAAGATGAGAAAGAGAGAAATAAAAATGATAATTTCGTTTCGTTCCGTTCCGTTTCTACCCGATGCGTAATAGAAAATTCCAAAGAAATAACAAACAAATTCAAAAAATTAAAAAATACCATTATCAATTCATTTCAAGCCAAAATAGGTTGGAAAAAGATGAGAAAGGGAGGAATAAAAATTATCGTTCCGTTCCGTTCCGTTCCGTTCCTACCCGATGCGTAATAGAAAATTCGAAACAAATAGCTAAAAAATTCAAAAATACCATTGTGGCTTCATTTCAAGCTAAAATAGGCGGGAAAAGGCTGCGAAAAAGAGAAAATAAAATTTATCCTTCCGTTCCACTCTTCCCCGAGGCATGATAGAAAATTCCAAAAAAATGGCAAAAAATTAAAAAAATTAAAAAATACCGTTATGAATTCATTTCAAGCCAAAATTGGTTGGAAAAGGATGAGAAAGAGAGAAATAAAAATTATCGTTCCGTTCCAACCCGATGCGTAATAGAAAATTCCAAACAAATAACAAACAAATTCAAAAAATTAAAAAAATACCATTATGAATTAATTTCAAGCCAAAATAGATTGGAAAATGATGAGAAAGAGAGAGACAAAAATTATCGTTCCATTCCGTTCCTACCCGATGCGTAATAGAAAATTCAAAACAAATTCAAAAAAAATTAAAAAATACCATTTTGGCTTCATTTCAAGCCAAAATAGGCAGGAAAAAGATGAGAAAGAGAGAAATAAAAATTATCGTTCCGTTCCGTTCCTACCCGATGCGTAATTGAAAATTCCAAACAAATTCAAAAAAATTAAAAAATACCGTTATGAATTCATTTGAAGCCAAAAATAGGTTGGAAAAAGATGAGAAAGAGAGAAATAAAAATTATCATTCCGTTTAGTTCCGTTCCGTTCCTACCCGATGCGTAATAGAAAATTTCAAACAAATAACAAACAAATTAAAAAAATTAAAAAATACCATTATGAATTAATTTCAAGCCAAAATAGGTTGGAAAAAGATGAGAAAGAGAGAAATAAAAATTATCGTTCCGTTCCAACCCGATGCGTAATAGAAAATTCCAAACAAATAACAAACAAATTCAAAAAATTAAAAAAATACCATTATCAATTAATTTCAAGCCAAAATAGATTGGAAAATGATGAGAAAGAGAGAGATAAAAATTATCGTTCCATTCCGTTCCTACCCGATGCGTAATAGAAAATTCCAAACAAATTCAAAAAAAATTAAAAAATACCATTTTGGCTTCATTTCAAGCCAAAATAGGTAGGAAAAAGATGAGAAAGAGAGAAATAAAAATTATCGTTCCGTTCCGTTCCTACCCGATGCGTAATAGAAAATTCCAAACCAATTCAAAAAAATTAAAAAATACCATTATGAATTCATTTCAAGCCAAAATAGGTTGGAAAAAGATGAGAAAGAGAGAAATAAAAATGATAATTTCGTTTCGTTCCGTTCCGTTTCTACCCGATGCGTAATAGAAAATTCCAAAGAAATAACAAACAAATTCAAAAAATTAAAAAATACCATTATCAATTCATTTCAAGCCAAAATAGGTTGGAAAAAGATGAGAATGGGAGGAATAAAAATTATCGTTCCGTTCCGTTCCTACCCGATGCGTAATTGAAAATTCCAAACAAATTCAAAAAAATTAAAAAATACCGTTATGAATTCATTTGAAACCAAAAATAGGTTGGAAAAAGATGAGAAAGAGAGAAATAAAAATTATCATTCCGTTTAGTTCCGTTCCGTTCCTACCCGATGCGTAATAGAAAATTCCAAACAAATAACAAACAAATTAAAAAAATTAAAAAATACCATTATGAATTAATTTCAAGCCAAAATAGGTTGGAAAAAGATGAGAAAGAGAGAAATAAAAATTATCGTTCCGTTCCAACCCGATGCGTAATAGAAAATTCCAAACAAATAACAAACAAATTCAAAAATTAAAAAAATACCATTATCAATTAATTTCAAGCGAAAATAGATTGGAAAATGATGAGAAAGAGAGAGATAAAAATTATCGTTCCATTCCGTTCCTACCCGATGCGTAATAGAAAATTCCAAACAAATTCAAAAAAAATTAAAAAATACCATTTTGGCTTCATTTCAAGCCAAAATAGGCAGGAAAAAGATGAGAAAGAGAGAAATAAAAATTATCGTTCCGTTCCGTTCCTACCCGATGCGTAATAGAAAATTCCAAACCAATTCAAAAAAATTAAAAAAATACCATTATGAATTCATTTCAAGCCAAAATAGGTTGGAAAAAGATGAGAAAGAGAGAAATAAAAATGATAATTTCGTTTCGTTCCGTTCCGTTTCTACCCGATGCGTAATAGAAAATTCCAAAGAAATAACAAACAAATTCAAAAAATTAAAAAATACCATTATCAATTCATTTCAAGCCAAAATAGGTTGGAAAAAGATGAGAAAGGGAGGAATAAAAATTATCGTTCCGTTCCGTTCCTACCCGATGCGTAATAGAAAATTCGAAACAAATAGCTAAAAAATTCAAAAAATTCAAAAATACCATTGTGGCATCATTTCAAGCTAAAATAGGCAGGAAAAGGCTGCGAAAGAGAGAAAATAAAAATTATCCTTCCGTTCCACTCTTACCCGAGGCATGATAGAAAATTCCAAAAAAATGGCCAAAAAATTAAAAAATACCATTATGAATTAATTTCAAGCCAAAATAGGTTGGAAAAAGATGAGAAAGAGAGAAATAAAAATCAACGTTCCGTTCCAACCCGATGCGTAATAGAAAATTCCAAACAAATAACAAACAAATTCAAAAAATTAAAAAAATATCATTATCAATTAATTTCAAGCCAAAATAGATTGGAAAATGATGAGAAAGGGAGAGATAAAAATTATCGTTCCATTCCGTTCCGACCCGATGCGTAATAGAAAATTCCAAACAAATTCAAAAAAAATTAAAAAAATACCATTTTGGCTTCATTTCAAGCCAAAAAAGGCAGGAAAAAGATGAGAAAGAGAGAAATAAAAATTATCGTTCCGTTCCGTTCCTACCCGATGCGTAATTGAAAATTCCAAACAAATTCAAAAAAATTAAAAAATACCGTTATGAATTCATTTGAAACCAAAAATAGGTTGGAAAAAGATGAGAAAGAGAGAAATAAAAATTATCATTCCGTTTAGTTCCGTTCCGTTCCTACCCGATGCGTAATAGAAAATTCCAAACAAATAACAAACAAATTAAAAAAATTAAAAAATACCATTATGAATTAATTTCAAGCCAAAATAGGTTGGAAAAAGATGAGAAAGAGAGAAATAAAAATTATCGTTCCGTTCCAACCCGATGCGTAATAGAAAATTCCAAACAAATAACAAACAAATTCAAAAAATTAAAAAAATACCATTATCAATTAATTTCAAGCGAAAATAGATTGGAAAATGATGAGAAAGAGAGAGATAAAAATTATCGTTCCATTCCGTTCCTACCCGATGCGTAATAGAAAATTCCAAACAAATTCAAAAAAAATTAAAAAATACCATTTTGGCTTCATTTCAAGCCAAAATAGGCAGGAAAAAGATGAGAAAGAGAGAAATAAAAATTATCGTTCCGTTCCGTTCCTACCCGATGCGTAATAGAAAATTCCAAACCAATTCAAAAAAATTAAAAAAATACCATTATGAATTCATTTCAAGCCAAAATAGGTTGGAAAAAGATGAGAAAGAGAGAAATAAAAATGATAATTTCGTTTCGTTCCGTTCCGTTTCTACCCGATGCGTAATAGAAAATTCCAAAGAAATAACAAACAAATTCAAAAAATTAAAAAATACCATTATCAATTCATTTCAAGCCAAAATAGGTTGGAAAAAGATGAGAAAGGGAGGAATAAAAATTATCGTTCCGTTCCGTTCCTACCCGATGCGTAATAGAAAATTCGAAACAAATAGCTAAAAAATTCAAAAAATTCAAAAATACCATTGTGGCATCATTTCAAGCTAAAATAGGCAGGAAAAGGCTGCGAAAGAGAGAAAATAAAAATTATCCTTCCGTTCCACTCTTACCCGAGGCATGATAGAAAATTCCAAAAAAATGGCCAAAAAATTAAAAAATACCATTATGAATTAATTTCAAGCCAAAATAGGTTGGAAAAAGATGAGAAAGAGAGAAATAAAAATCAACGTTCCGTTCCAACCCGATGCGTAATAGAAAATTCCAAACAAATAACAAACAAATTCAAAAAATTAAAAAAATATCATTATCAATTAATTTCAAGCCAAAATAGATTGGAAAATGATGAGAAAGGGAGAGATAAAAATTATCGTTCCATTCCGTTCCGACCCGATGCGTAATAGAAAATTCCAAACAAATTCAAAAAAAATTAAAAAAATACCATTTTGGCTTCATTTCAAGCCAAAAAAGGCAGGAAAAAGATGAGAAAGAGAGAAATAAAAATTATCGTTCCGTTCCGTTCCTACCCGATGCGTAATTGAAAATTCCAAACAAATTCAAAAAAATTAAAAAATACCGTTATGAATTCATTTGAAACCAAAAATAGGTTGGAAAAAGATGAGAAAGAGAGAAATAAAAATTATCATTCCGTTTAGTTCCGTTCCGTTCCTACCCGATGCGTAATAGAAAATTCCAAACAAATAACAAACAAATTAAAAAAATTAAAAAATACCATTATGAATTAATTTCAAGCCAAAATAGGTTGGAAAAAGATGAGAAAGAGAGAAATAAAAATTATCGTTCCGTTCCAACCCGATGCGTAATAGAAAATTCCAAACAAATAACAAACAAATTCAAAAAATTAAAAAAATACCATTATCAATTAATTTCAAGCGAAAATAGATTGGAAAATGATGAGAAAGAGAGAGATAAAAATTATCGTTCCATTCCGTTCCTACCCGATGCGTAATAGAAAATTCCAAACAAATTCAAAAAAAATTAAAAAATACCATTTTGGCTTCATTTCAAGCCAAAATAGGCAGGAAAAAGATGAGAAAGAGAGAAATAAAAATTATCGTTCCGTTCCGTTCCTACCCGATGCGTAATAGAAAATTCCAAACCAATTCAAAAAAATTAAAAAAATACCATTATGAATTCATTTCAAGCCAAAATAGGTTGGAAAAAGATGAGAAAGAGAGAAATAAAAATGATAATTTCGTTTCGTTCCGTTCCGTTTCTACCCGATGCGTAATAGAAAATTCCAAAGAAATAACAAACAAATTCAAAAAATTAAAAAATACCATTATCAATTCATTTCAAGCCAAAATAGGTTGGAAAAAGATGAGAAAGGGAGGACTAAAAATTATCGTTCCGTTCCGTTCCTACCCGATGCGTAATAGAAAATTCGAAACAAATAGCTAAAAAATTCAAAAAATTCAAAAATACCATTGTGGCATCATTTCAAGCTAAAATAGGCAGGAAAAGGCTGCGAAAGAGAGAAAATAAAAATTATCCTTCCGTTCCACTCTTACCCGAGGCATGATAGAAAATTCCAAAAAAATGGCAAAAAAATTCAAAAAATTAAAAAATACCATTATGAATTAATTTCAAGCCAAAATAGGTTGGAAAAAGATGAGAAAGAGAGAAATAAAAATCATCGTTCCGTTCCAACCCGATGCGTAATAGAAAATTCCAAACAAATAACAAACAAATTCAAAAAATTAAAAAAATACCATTATCAATTAATTTCAAGCCAAAATAGATTGGAAAATGATAAGAAAGAGAGAGATAAAAATTATCGTTCCATTCCGTTCCGACCCGATGCGTAATAGAAAATTCCAAACAAATTCAAAAAAAATTAAAAAAATACCATTTTGGCTTCATTTCAAGCCAAAAAAGGCAGGAAAAAGATGAGAAAGAGAGAAATAAAAATTATCGTTCCGTTCCGTTCCTACCCGATGCGTAATTGAAAATTCCAAACAAATTCAAAAAAATTAAAAAATACCGTAATGAATTCATTTGAAGCCAAAAATAGGTTGGAAAAAGATGAGAAAGAGAGAAATAAAAATTATCATTCCGTTTAGTTCCGTTCCGTTCCTACCCGATGCGTAATAGAAAATTTCAAACAAATAACAAACAAATTAAAAAAATTAAAAAATACCATTATGAATTAATTTCAAGCCAAAATAGGTTGGAAAAAGATGAGAAAGAGAGAAATAAAAATTATCGTTCCGTTCCAACCCGATGCGTAATAGAAAATTCCAAACAAATAACAAACAAATTCAAAAAATTAAAAAAATACCATTATCAATTAATTTCAAGCCAAAATAGATTGGAAAATGATGAGAAAGAGAGAGATTAAAATTATCGTTCCATTCCGTTCCTACCCGATGCGTAATAGAAAATTCCAAACAAATTCAAAAAAAATTAAAAAATACCATTTTGGCTTCATTTCAAGCCAAAATAGGTAGGAAAAAGATGAGAAAGAGAGAAATAAAAATTATCGTTCCGTTCCGTTCCTACCCGATGCGTAATAGAAAATTCCAAACCAATTCAAAAAAATTAAAAAATACCATTATGAATTCATTTCAAGCCAAAATAGGTTGGAAAAAGATGAGAAAGAGAGAAATAAAAATGATAATTTCGTTTCGTTCCGTTCCGTTTCTACCCGATGCGTAATAGAAAATTCCAAAGAAATAACAAACAAATTCAAAAAATTAAAAAATACCATTATCAATTCATTTCAAGCCAAAATAGGTTGGAAAAAGATGAGAATGGGAGGAATAAAAATTATCGTTCCGTTCCGTTCCTACCCGATGCGTAATAGAAAATTCGAAACAAATAGCTAAAAAATTCAAAAAATTCAAAAATACCATTGTGGCATCATTTCAAGCTAAAATAGGCAGGAAAAGGCTGCGAAAGAGAGAAAATAAAAATTATCCTTCCGTTCCACTCTTACCCGAGGCATGATAGAAAATTCCAAAAAAATGGCCAAAAAATTAAAAAATACCATTATGAATTAATTTCAAGCCAAAATAGGTTGGAAAAAGATGAGAAAGAGAGAAATAAAAATCAACGTTCCGTTCCAACCCGATGCGTAATAGAAAATTCCAAACAAATAACAAACAAATTCAAAAAATTAAAAAAATATCATTATCAATTAATTTCAAGCCAAAATAGATTGGAAAATGATGAGAAAGGGAGAGATAAAAATTATCGTTCCATTCCGTTCCGACCCGATGCGTAATAGAAAATTCCAAACAAATTCAAAAAAAATTAAAAAAATACCATTTTGGCTTCATTTCAAGCCAAAAAAGGCAGGAAAAAGATGAGAAAGAGAGAAATAAAAATTATCGTTCCGTTCCGTTCCTACCCGATGCGTAATTGAAAATTCCAAACAAATTCAAAAAAATTAAAAAATACCGTTATGAATTCATTTGAAACCAAAAATAGGTTGGAAAAAGATGAGAAAGAGAGAAATAAAAATTATCATTCCGTTTAGTTCCGTTCCGTTCCTACCCGATGCGTAATAGAAAATTCCAAACAAATAACAAACAAATTAAAAAAATTAAAAAATACCATTATGAATTAATTTCAAGCCAAAATAGGTTGGAAAAAGATGAGAAAGAGAGAAATAAAAATTATCGTTCCGTTCCAACCCGATGCGTAATAGAAAATTCCAAACAAATAACAAACAAATTCAAAAAATTAAAAAAATACCATTATCAATTAATTTCAAGCGAAAATAGATTGGAAAATGATGAGAAAGAGAGAGATAAAAATTATCGTTCCATTCCGTTCCTACCCGATGCGTAATAGAAAATTCCAAACAAATTCAAAAAAAATTAAAAAATACCATTTTGGCTTCATTTCAAGCCAAAATAGGCAGGAAAAAGATGAGAAAGAGAGAAATAAAAATTATCGTTCCGTTCCGTTCCTACCCGATGCGTAATAGAAAATTCCAAACCAATTCAAAAAAATTAAAAAAATACCATTATGAATTCATTTCAAGCCAAAATAGGTTGGAAAAAGATGAGAAAGAGAGAAATAAAAATGATAATTTCGTTTCGTTCCGTTCCGTTTCTACCCGATGCGTAATAGAAAATTCCAAAGAAATAACAAACAAATTCAAAAAATTAAAAAATACCATTATCAATTCATTTCAAGCCAAAATAGGTTGGAAAAAGATGAGAAAGGGAGGAATAAAAATTATCGTTCCGTTCCGTTCCTACCCGATGCGTAATAGAAAATTCGAAACAAATAGCTAAAAAATTCAAAAAATTCAAAAATACCATTGTGGCATCATTTCAAGCTAAAATAGGCAGGAAAAGGCTGCGAAAGAGAGAAAATAAAAATTATCCTTCCGTTCCACTCTTACCCGAGGCATGATAGAAAATTCCAAAAAAATGGCCAAAAAATTAAAAAATACCATTATGAATTAATTTCAAGCCAAAATAGGTTGGAAAAAGATGAGAAAGAGAGAAATAAAAATCAACGTTCCGTTCCAACCCGATGCGTAATAGAAAATTCCAAACAAATAACAAACAAATTCAAAAAATTAAAAAAATATCATTATCAATTAATTTCAAGCCAAAATAGATTGGAAAATGATGAGAAAGGGAGAGATAAAAATTATCGTTCCATTCCGTTCCGACCCGATGCGTAATAGAAAATTCCAAACAAATTCAAAAAAAATTAAAAAAATACCATTTTGGCTTCATTTCAAGCCAAAAAAGGCAGGAAAAAGATGAGAAAGAGAGAAATAAAAATTATCGTTCCGTTCCGTTCCTACCCGATGCGTAATTGAAAATTCCAAACAAATTCAAAAAAATTAAAAAATACCGTTATGAATTCATTTGAAACCAAAAATAGGTTGGAAAAAGATGAGAAAGAGAGAAATAAAAATTATCATTCCGTTTAGTTCCGTTCCGTTCCTACCCGATGCGTAATAGAAAATTCCAAACAAATAACAAACAAATTAAAAAAATTAAAAAATACCATTATGAATTAATTTCAAGCCAAAATAGGTTGGAAAAAGATGAGAAAGAGAGAAATAAAAATTATCGTTCCGTTCCAACCCGATGCGTAATAGAAAATTCCAAACAAATAACAAACAAATTCAAAAAATTAAAAAAATACCATTATCAATTAATTTCAAGCGAAAATAGATTGGAAAATGATGAGAAAGAGAGAGATAAAAATTATCGTTCCATTCCGTTCCTACCCGATGCGTAATAGAAAATTCCAAACAAATTCAAAAAAAATTAAAAAATACCATTTTGGCTTCATTTCAAGCCAAAATAGGCAGGAAAAAGATGAGAAAGAGAGAAATAAAAATTATCGTTCCGTTCCGTTCCTACCCGATGCGTAATAGAAAATTCCAAACCAATTCAAAAAAATTAAAAAAATACCATTATGAATTCATTTCAAGCCAAAATAGGTTGGAAAAAGATGAGAAAGAGAGAAATAAAAATGATAATTTCGTTTCGTTCCGTTCCGTTTCTACCCGATGCGTAATAGAAAATTCCAAAGAAATAACAAACAAATTCAAAAAATTAAAAAATACCATTATCAATTCATTTCAAGCCAAAATAGGTTGGAAAAAGATGAGAAAGGGAGGAATAAAAATTATCGTTCCGTTCCGTTCCTACCCGATGCGTAATAGAAAATTCGAAACAAATAGCTAAAAAATTCAAAAAATTCAAAAATACCATTGTGGCATCATTTCAAGCTAAAATAGGCAGGAAAAGGCTGCGAAAGAGAGAAAATAAAAATTATCCTTCCGTTCCACTCTTACCCGAGGCATGATAGAAAATTCCAAAAAAATGGCCAAAAAATTAAAAAATACCATTATGAATTAATTTCAAGCCAAAATAGGTTGGAAAAAGATGAGAAAGAGAGAAATAAAAATCAACGTTCCGTTCCAACCCGATGCGTAATAGAAAATTCCAAACAAATAACAAACAAATTCAAAAAATTAAAAAAATATCATTATCAATTAATTTCAAGCCAAAATAGATTGGAAAATGATGAGAAAGGGAGAGATAAAAATTATCGTTCCATTCCGTTCCGACCCGATGCGTAATAGAAAATTCCAAACAAATTCAAAAAAAATTAAAAAAATACCATTTTGGCTTCATTTCAAGCCAAAAAAGGCAGGAAAAAGATGAGAAAGAGAGAAATAAAAATTATCGTTCCGTTCCGTTCCTACCCGATGCGTAATTGAAAATTCCAAACAAATTCAAAAAAATTAAAAAATACCGTTATGAATTCATTTGAAACCAAAAATAGGTTGGAAAAAGATGAGAAAGAGAGAAATAAAAATTATCATTCCGTTTAGTTCCGTTCCGTTCCTACCCGATGCGTAATAGAAAATTCCAAACAAATAACAAACAAATTAAAAAAATTAAAAAATACCATTATGAATTAATTTCAAGCCAAAATAGGTTGGAAAAAGATGAGAAAGAGAGAAATAAAAATTATCGTTCCGTTCCAACCCGATGCGTAATAGAAAATTCCAAACAAATAACAAACAAATTCAAAAAATTAAAAAAATACCATTATCAATTAATTTCAAGCGAAAATAGATTGGAAAATGATGAGAAAGAGAGAGATAAAAATTATCGTTCCATTCCGTTCCTACCCGATGCGTAATAGAAAATTCCAAACAAATTCAAAAAAAATTAAAAAATACCATTTTGGCTTCATTTCAAGCCAAAATAGGCAGGAAAAAGATGAGAAAGAGAGAAATAAAAATTATCGTTCCGTTCCGTTCCTACCCGATGCGTAATAGAAAATTCCAAACCAATTCAAAAAAATTAAAAAAATACCATTATGAATTCATTTCAAGCCAAAATAGGTTGGAAAAAGATGAGAAAGAGAGAAATAAAAATGATAATTTCGTTTCGTTCCGTTCCGTTTCTACCCGATGCGTAATAGAAAATTCCAAAGAAATAACAAACAAATTCAAAAAATTAAAAAATACCATTATCAATTCATTTCAAGCCAAAATAGGTTCGAAAAAGATGAGAAAGGGAGGAATAAAAATTATCGTTCCGTTCCGTTCCTACCCGATGCGTAATAGAAAATTCGAAACAAATAGCTAAAAAATTCAAAAAATTCAAAAATACCATTGTGGCATCATTTCAAGCTAAAATAGGCAGGAAAAGGCTGCGAAAGAGAGAAAATAAAAATTATCCTTCCGTTCCACTCTTACCCGAGGCATGATAGAAAATTCCAAAAAAATGGCAAAAAAATTCAAAAAATTAAAAAATACCATTATGAATTAATTTCAAGCCAAAATAGGTTGGAAAAAGATGAGAAAGAGAGAAATAAAAATCATCGTTCCGTTCCAACCCGATGCGTAATAGAAAATTCCAAACAAATAACAAACAAATTCAAAAAATTAAAAAAATACCATTATCAATTAATTTCAAGCCAAAATAGATTGGAAAATGATAAGAAAGAGAGAGATAAAAATTATCGTTCCATTCCGTTCCGACCCGATGCGTAATTGAAAATTCCAAACAAATTCAAAAAAAATTAAAAAAATACCATTTTGGCTTCATTTCAAGCCAAAAAAGGCAGGAAAAAGATGAGAAAGAGAGAAATAAAAATTATCGTTCCGTTCCGTTCCTACCCGATGCGTAATTGAAAATTCCAAACAAATTCAAAAAAATTAAAAAATACCGTTATGAATTCATTTGAAGCCAAAAATAGGTTGGAAAAAGATGAGAAAGAGAGAAATAAAAATTATCATTCCGTTTAGTTCCGTTCCGTTCCTACCCGATGCGTAATAGAAAATTCCAAACAAATAACAAACAATTTAAAAAAATTAAAAAATACCATTATGAATTAATTTCAAGCCAAAATAGGTTGGAAAAAGATGAGAAAGAGAGAAATAAAAATTATCGTTCCGTTCCAACCCGATGCGTAATAGAAAATTCCAAACAAATAACAAACAAATTCAAAAAATGAAAAAAATACCATTATCAATTAATTTCAAGCCAAAATAGATTGGAAAATGATGAGAAAGAGAGAGATAAAAATTATCGTTCCATTCCGTTCCTACCCGATGCGTAATAGAAAATTCCAAACAAATTCAAAAAAAATTAAAAAATACCATTTTGGCTTCATTTCAAGCCAAAATAGGCAGGAAAAAGATGAGAAAGAGAGAAATAAAAATTATCGTTCCGTTCCGTTCCTACCCGATGCGTAATAGAAAATTCCAAACCAATTCAAAAAAAATTAAAAAATACCATTATGAATTCATTTCAAGCCAAAATAGGTTGGAAAAAGATGAGAAAGAGAGAAATAAAAATGATAATTTCGTTTCGTTCCGTTCCGTTTCTACCCGATGCGTAATAGAAAATTCCAAAGAAATAACAAACAAATTCAAAAAATTAAAAAATACCATTATCAATTCATTTCAAGCCAAAATAGGTTGGAAAAAGATGAGAAAGGGAGGAATAAAAATTATCGTTCCATTCCGTTCCGTTCCGTTCCTACCCGATGCGTAATAGAAAATTCGAAACAAATAGCTAAAAAATTCAAAAAATTCAAAAATACCATTGTCGCATCATTTCAAGCTAAAATAGGCAGGAAAAGGCTGCGAAAGAGAGAAAATAAAAATTATCCTTCCGTTCCACTCTTACCCGAGGCATGATAGAAAATTCCAAAAAAATGGCAAAAAAATTAAAAAAATTAAAAAATACCATTATGAATTAATTTCAAGCCAAAATAGGTTGGAAAAAGATGAGAAAGAGAGAAATAAAAATCACCGTTCCGTTTCAACCCGATGCATAATAGAAAATTCCAAACAAATAACAAACAAATTCAAAAAATTAAAAAAATACCATTATCAATTAATTTCAAGCCAAAATAGATTGGAAAATGATGAGAAAGAGAGAGATAAAAATTATCGTTCCATTCCGTTCCGACCCGATGCGTAATAGAAAATTCAAAAAAAATTAAAAAAATACCGTTTTGGCTTCATTTCAAGCCAAAAAAGGCAGGAAAAAGATGAGAAAGAGAGAAATAAAAATTATCGTTCCGTTCCGTTCCTACCCGATGCGTAATAGAAAATTCCAAACAAATTCAAAAAAAATTAAAAAATACCGTTATGAATTCATTTCAAGCCAAAATAGGTTGGAAAAAGATGAGAAAGAGAGAAATAGAAATTATCATTTCGTTTCGTTCCGTTCTGTTTCTACCCGATGCGTAATAGAAAATTCAAAAGAAATAAATAACAAACAAATTAAAAAAATTAAAAAAATACCATTATCAATTCATTTCAAGCCAAAATAGGTTGGAAAAAGATGAGAAAGGGAGGAATAAAAATTATCGTTCCGTTCCGTTCCTACCCGATGCGTAATAGAAAATTCGAAACAAATAGCTAAAAAATTCAAAAATACCATTGTGGCTTCATTTCAAGCTAAAATAGGCGGGAAAAGGCTACGAAAAAGAGAAAATAAAATTTATCCTTCCGTTCCACTCTTACCCGAGGCATGATAGAAAATTCCAAAAAAATGGCAAAAAATTAAAAAAATTAAAAAATACCATTATTAATTCATTTCAAGCCAAAATTGGTTGGAAAAGGATGAGAAAGAGAGAAATAAAAATTATCGTTCCGTTCCTACCCGATGCGTAATAGAAAATTCCAAAGAAATAAATAACAAACAAATTCAAAAAATTAAAAAGTACCATTATCAATTCATTTCAAGCCAAAATAGGTTGGAAAAAGATGAGAAAGAGAGAAATAAAAATTATCGTTCCGTTCCAACCCGATGCGTAATAGAAAATTCCAAACAAATAACAAACAAATTCAAAAAATTAAAAAAATACCATTATCAATTAATTTCAAGCCAAAATAGATTGGAAAATGATGAGAAAGAGAGAGATAAAAATTATCGTTCCATTCCGTTCCGACCCGATGCGTAATAGAAAATTCCAAACAAATTCAAAAAAAATTAAAAAAATACCATTTTGGCTTCATTTCAAGCCAAAATAGGTAGGAAAAAGATGAGAAAGAGAGAAATAAAAATTATCGTTCCGTTCCGTTCCTACCCGATGCGTAATAGAAAATTCCAAACCAATTCAAAAAAATTAAAAAATACCATTATGAATTCATTTCAAGCCAAAATAGGTTGGAAAAAGATGAGAAAGAGAGAAATAAAAATGATAATTTCGTTTCGTTCCGTTCCGTTTCTACCCGATGCGTAATAGAAAATTCCAAACAAATAACAAACAAATTAAAAAAATTAAAAAATACCATTATGAATTAATTTCAAGCCAAAATAGGTTGGAAAAAGATGAGAAAGAGAGAAATAAAAATTATCGTTCCGTTCCAACCCGATGCGTAATAGAAAATTCCAAACAAATAACAAACAAATTCAAAAAATTAAAAAAATACCATTATCAATTAATTTCAAGCCAAAATAGATTGGAAAATGATGAGAAAGAGAGAGATAAAAATTATCGTTCCATTCCGTTCCGACCCGATGCGTAATAGAAAATTCCAAACAAATTCAAAAAAAATTAAAAAAATACCATTTTGGCTTCATTTCAAGCCAAAATAGGTAGGAAAAAGATGAGAAAGAGAGAAATAAAAATTATCGTTCCGTTCCGTTCCTACCCGATGCGTAATAGAAAATTCCAAACCAATTCAAAAAAATTAAAAAATACCATTATGAATTCATTTCAAGCCAAAATAGGTTGGAAAAAGATGAGAAAGAGAGAAATAAAAATGATAATTTCGTTTCGTTCCGTTCCGTTTCTACCCGATGCGTAATAGAAAATTCCAAAGAAATAACAAACAAATTCAAAAAATTAAAAAATACCATTATCAATTCATTTCAAGCCAAAATAGGTTGGAAAAAGATGAGAATGGGAGGAATAAAAATTATCGTTCCGTTCCGTTCCTACCCGATGCGTAATAGAAAATTCGAAACAAATAGCTAAAAAATTCAAAAAATTCAAAAATACCATTGTGGCATCATTTCAAGCTAAAATAGGCAGGAAAAGGCTGCGAAAGAGAGAAAATAAAAATTATCCTTCCGTTCCACTCTTACCCGAGGCATGATAGAAAATTCCAAAAAAATGGCCAAAAAATTAAAAAATACCATTATGAATTAATTTCAAGCCAAAATAGGTTGGAAAAAGATGAGAAAGAGAGAAATAAAAATCAACGTTCCGTTCCAACCCGATGCGTAATAGAAAATTCCAAACAAATAACAAACAAATTCAAAAAATTAAAAAAATACCATTATCAATTAATTTCAAGCCAAAATAGATTGGAAAATGATGAGAAAGAGAGAGATAAAAATTATCGTTCCATTCCGTTCCGACCCGATGCGTAATAGAAAATTCCAAACAAATTCAAAAAAAATTAAAAAAATACCATTTTGGCTTCATTTCAAGCCAAAAAAGGCAGGAAAAAGATGAGAAAGAGAGAAATAAAAATTATCGTTCCGTTCCGTTCCTACCCGATGCGTAATTGAAAATTCCAAACAAATTCAAAAAAATTAAAAAATACCGTTATGAATTCATTTGAAACCAAAAATAGGTTGGAAAAAGATGAGAAAGAGAGAAATAAAAATTATCATTCCGTTTAGTTCCGTTCCGTTCCTACCCGATGCGTAATAGAAAATTCCAAACAAATAACAAACAAATTAAAAAAATTAAAAAATACCATTATGAATTAATTTCAAGCCAAAATAGGTTGGAAAAAGATGAGAAAGAGAGAAATAAAAATTATCGTTCCGTTCCAACCCGATGCGTAATAGAAAATTCCAAACAAATAACAAACAAATTCAAAAAATTAAAAAAATACCATTATCAATTAATTTCAAGCGAAAATAGATTGGAAAATGATGAGAAAGAGAGAGATAAAAATTATCGTTCCATTCCGTTCCGACCCGATGCGTAATAGAAAATTCCAAACAAATTCAAAAAAAATTAAAAAAATACCATTTTGGCTTCATTTCAAGCCAAAATAGGTAGGAAAAAGATGAGAAAGAGAGAAATAAAAATTATCGTTCCGTTCCGTTCCTACCCGATGCGTAATAGAAAATTCCAAACCAATTCAAAAAAATTAAAAAATACCATTATGAATTCATTTCAAGCCAAAATAGGTTGGAAAAAGATGAGAAAGAGAGAAATAAAAATGATAATTTCGTTTCGTTCCGTTCCGTTTCTACCCGATGCGTAATAGAAAATTCCAAAGAAATAACAAACAAATTCAAAAAATTAAAAAATACCATTATCAATTCATTTCAAGCCAAAATAGGTTGGAAAAAGATGAGAATGGGAGGAATAAAAATTATCGTTCCGTTCCGTTCCTACCCGATGCGTAATAGAAAATTCGAAACAAATAGCTAAAAAATTCAAAAAATTCAAAAATACCATTGTGGCATCATTTCAAGCTAAAATAGGCAGGAAAAGGCTGCGAAAGAGAGAAAATAAAAATTATCCTTCCGTTCCACTCTTACCCGAGGCATGATAGAAAATTCCAAAAAAATGGCCAAAAAATTAAAAAATACCATTATGAATTAATTTCAAGCCAAAATAGGTTGGAAAAAGATGAGAAAGAGAGAAATAAAAATCAACGTTCCGTTCCAACCCGATGCGTAATAGAAAATTCCAAACAAATAACAAACAAATTCAAAAAATTAAAAAAATACCATTATCAATTAATTTCAAGCCAAAATAGATTGGAAAATGATGAGAAAGAGAGAGATAAAAATTATCGTTCCATTCCGTTCCGACCCGATGCGTAATAGAAAATTCCAAACAAATTCAAAAAAAATTAAAAAAATACCATTTTGGCTTCATTTCAAGCCAAAAAAGGCAGGAAAAAGATGAGAAAGAGAGAAATAAAAATTATCGTTCCGTTCCGTTCCTACCCGATGCGTAATTGAAAATTCCAAACAAATTCAAAAAAATTAAAAAATACCGTTATGAATTCATTTGAAACCAAAAATAGGTTGGAAAAAGATGAGAAAGAGAGAAATAAAAATTATCATTCCGTTTAGTTCCGTTCCGTTCCTACCCGATGCGTAATAGAAAATTCCAAACAAATAACAAACAAATTAAAAAAATTAAAAAATACCATTATGAATTAATTTCAAGCCAAAATAGGTTGGAAAAAGATGAGAAAGAGAGAAATAAAAATTATCGTTCCGTTCCAACCCGATGCGTAATAGAAAATTCCAAACAAATAACAAACAAATTCAAAAAACTAAAAAAATACCATTATCAATTAATTTCAAGCCAAAATAGATTGGAAAATGATGAGAAAGAGAGAGATAAAAATTATCGTTCCATTCCGTTCCTACCCGATGCGTAATAGAAAATTCCAAACAAATTCAAAAAAAATTAAAAAATACCATTTTGGCTTCATTTCAAGCCAAAATAGGTAGGAAAAAGATGAGAAAGAGAGAAATAAAAATTATCGTTCCGTTCCGTTCCTACCCGATGCGTAATAGAAAATTCCAAACCAATTCAAAAAAATTAAAAAATACCATTATGAATTCATTTCAAGCCAAAATAGGTTGGAAAAAGATGAGAAAGAGAGAAATAAAAATGATAATTTCGTTTCGTTCCGTTCCGTTTCTACCCGATGCGTAATAGAAAATTCCAAAGAAATAACAAACAAATTCAAAAAATTAAAAAATACCATTATCAATTCATTTCAAGCCAAAATAGGTTGGAAAAAGATGAGAATGGGAGGAATAAAAATTATCGTTCCGTTCCGTTCCTACCCGATGCGTAATAGAAAATTCGAAACAAATAGCTAAAAAATTCAAAAAATTCAAAAATACCATTGTGGCATCATTTCAAGCTAAAATAGGCAGGAAAAGGCTGCGAAAGAGAGAAAATAAAAATTATCCTTCCGTTCCACTCTTACCCGAGGCATGATAGAAAATTCCAAAAAAATGGCCAAAAAATTAAAAAATACCATTATGAATTAATTTCAAGCCAAAATAGGTTGGAAAAAGATGAGAAAGAGAGAAATAAAAATCAACGTTCCGTTCCAACCCGATGCGTAATAGAAAATTCCAAACAAATAACAAACAAATTCAAAAAATTAAAAAAATACCATTATCAATTAATTTCAAGCCAAAATAGATTGGAAAATGATGAGAAAGAGAGAGATAAAAATTATCGTTCCATTCCGTTCCGACCCGATGCGTAATAGAAAATTCCAAACAAATTCAAAAAAAATTAAAAAAATACCATTTTGGCTTCATTTCAAGCCAAAAAAGGCAGGAAAAAGATGAGAAAGAGAGAAATAAAAATTATCGTTCCGTTCCGTTCCTACCCGATGCGTAATTGAAAATTCCAAACAAATTCAAAAAAATTAAAAAATACCGTTATGAATTCATTTGAAACCAAAAATAGGTTGGAAAAAGATGAGAAAGAGGGAAATAAAAATTATCATTCCGTTTAGTTCCGTTCCGTTCCTACCCGATGCGTAATAGAAAATTCCAAACAAATAACAAACAAATTAAAAAAATTAAAAAATACCATTATGAATTAATTTCAAGCCAAAATAGGTTGGAAAAAGATGAGAAAGAGAGAAATAAAAATTATCGTTCCGTTCCAACCCGATGCGTAATAGAAAATTCCAAACAAATAACAAACAAATTCAAAAAATTAAAAAAATACCATTATCAATTAATTTCAAGCGAAAATAGATTGGAAAATGATGAGAAAGAGAGAGATAAAAATTATCGTTCCATTCCGTTCCTACCCGATGCGTAATAGAAAATTCCAAACAAATTCAAAAAAAATTAAAAAATACCATTTTGGCTTCATTTCAAGCCAAAATAGGCAGGAAAAAGATGAGAAAGAGAGAAATAAAAATTATCGTTCCGTTCCGTTCCTACCCGATGCGTAATAGAAAATTCCAAACCAATTCAAAAAAATTAAAAAAATACCATTATGAATTCATTTCAAGCCAAAATAGGTTGGAAAAAGATGAGAAAGAGAGAAATAAAAATGATAATTTCGTTTCGTTCCGTTCCGTTTCTACCCGATGCGTAATAGAAAATTCCAAAGAAATAACAAACAAATTCAAAAAATTAAAAAATACCATTATCAATTCATTTCAAGCCAAAATAGGTTGGAAAAAGATGAGAAAGGGAGGAATAAAAATTATCGTTCCGTTCCGTTCCTACCCGATGCGTAATAGAAAATTCGAAACAAATAGCTAAAAAATTCAAAAAATTCAAAAATACCATTGTGGCATCATTTCAAGCTAAAATAGGCAGGAAAAGGCTGCGAAAGAGAGAAAATAAAAATTATCCTTCCGTTCCACTCTTACCCGAGGCATGATAGAAAATTCCAAAAAAATGGCCAAAAAATTCAAAAAATTAAAAAATACCATTATGAATTAATTTCAAGCCAAAATAGGTTGGAAAAAGATGAGAAAGAGAGAAATAAAAATCATCGTTCCGTTCCAACCCGATGCGTAATAGAAAATTCCAAACAAATAACAAACAAATTCAAAAAATTAAAAAAATACCATTATCAATTAATTTCAAGCCAAAATAGATTGGAAAATGATAAGAAAGAGAGAGATAAAAATTATCGTTCCATTCCGTTCCGACCCGATGCGTAATAGAAAATTCCAAACAAATTCAAAAAAAATTAAAAAAATACCATTTTGGCTTCATTTCAAGCCAAAAAAGGCAGGAAAAAGATGAGAAAGAGAGAAATAAAAATTATCGTTCCGTTCCGTTCCTACCCGATGCGTAATTGAAAATTCCAAACAAATTCAAAAAAATTAAAAAATACCGTTATGAATTCATTTGAAGCCAAAAATAGGTTGGAAAAAGATGAGAAAGAGAGAAATAAAAATTATCATTCCGTTTAGTTCCGTTCCGTTCCTACCCGATGCGTAATAGAAAATTCCAAACAAATAACAAACAATTTAAAAAAATTAAAAAATACCATTATCAATTAATTTCAAGCCAAAATAGGTTGGAAAAAGATGAGAAAGAGAGAAATAAAAATTATCGTTCCGTTCCAACCCGATGCGTAATAGAAAATTCCAAACAAATAACAAACAAATTCAAAAAATGAAAAAAATACCATTATCAATTAATTTCAAGCCAAAATAGATTGGAAAATGATGAGAAAGAGAGAGATAAAAATTATCGTTCCATTCCGTTCCTACCCGATGCGTAATAGAAAATTCCAAACAAATTCAAAAAAAATTAAAAAATACCATTTTGGCTTCATTTCAAGCCAAAATAGGCAGGAAAAAGATGAGAAAGAGAGAAATAAAAATTATCGTTCCGTTCCGTTCCTACCCGATGCGTAATAGAAAATTCCAAACCAATTCAAAAAAAATTAAAAAATACCATTATGAATTCATTTCAAGCCAAAATAGGTTGGAAAAAGATGAGAAAGAGAGAAATAAAAATGATAATTTCGTTTCGTTCCGTTCCGTTTCTACCCGATGCGTAATAGAAAATTCCAAAGAAATAACAAACAAATTCAAAAAATTAAAAAATACCATTATCAATTCATTTCAAGCCAAAATAGGTTGGAAAAAGATGAGAAAGGGAGGAATAAAAATTATCGTTCCATTCCGTTCCGTTCCGTTCCTACCCGATGCGTAATAGAAAATTCGAAACAAATAGCTAAAAAATTCAAAAAATTCAAAAATACCATTGTCGCATCATTTCAAGCTAAAATAGGCAGGAAAAGGCTGCGAAAGAGAGAAAATAAAAATTATCCTTCCGTTCCACTCTTACCCGAGGCATGATAGAAAATTCCAAAAAAATGGCAAAAAAATTAAAAAAATTAAAAAATACCATTATGAATTAATTTCAAGCCAAAATAGGTTGGAAAAAGATGAGAAAGAGAGAAATAAAAATCACCGTTCCGTTTCAACCCGATGCATAATAGAAAATTCCAAACAAATAACAAACAAATTCAAAAAATTAAAAAAATACCATTATCAATTAATTTCAAGCCAAAATAGATTGGAAAATGATGAGAAAGAGAGAGATAAAAATTATCGTTCCATTCCGTTCCGACCCGATGCGTAATAGAAAATTCAAAAAAAATTAAAAAAATACCGTTTTGGCTTCATTTCAAGCCAAAAAAGGCAGGAAAAAGATGAGAAAGAGAGAAATAAAAATTATCGTTCCGTTCCGTTCCTACCCGATGCGTAATAGAAAATTCCAAACAAATTCAAAAAAAATTAAAAAATACCGTTATGAATTCATTTCAAGCCAAAATAGGTTGGAAAAAGATGAGAAAGAGAGAAATAGAAATTATCATTTCGTTTCGTTCCGTTCTGTTTCTACCCGATGCGTAATAGAAAATTCAAAAGAAATAAATAACAAACAAATTAAAAAAATTAAAAAAATACCATTATCAATTCATTTCAAGCCAAAATAGGTTGGAAAAAGATGAGAAAGGGAGGAATAAAAATTATCGTTCCGTTCCGTTCCTACCCGATGCGTAATAGAAAATTCGAAACAAATAGCTAAAAAATTCAAAAATACCATTGTGGCTTCATTTCAAGCTAAAATAGGCGGGAAAAGGCTACGAAAAAGAGAAAATAAAATTTATCCTTCCGTTCCACTCTTACCCGAGGCATGATAGAAAATTCCAAAAAAATGGCAAAAAATTAAAAAAATTAAAAAATACCATTATTAATTCATTTCAAGCCAAAATTGGTTGGAAAAGGATGAGAAAGAGAGAAATAAAAATTATCGTTCCGTTCCTACCCGATGCGTAATAGAAAATTCCAAAGAAATAAATAACAAACAAATTCAAAAAATTAAAAAG
Source organism: Quercus parvula (assembly GCA_030820535.1). Taxonomy (NCBI): domain Eukaryota; kingdom Viridiplantae; phylum Streptophyta; class Magnoliopsida; order Fagales; family Fagaceae; genus Quercus; species Quercus parvula. The sequence goes on from JAUAME010000008.1 coordinate 18,595,935, forward strand.
TACCATTATCAATTCATTTCAAGCCAAAATAGGTTGGAAAAAGATGAGAAAGAGAGAAATAAAAATTATCGTTCCGTTCCAACCCGATGCGTAATAGAAAATTCCAAACAAATAACAAACAAATTCAAAAAATTAAAAAAATACCATTATCAATTAATTTCAAGCCAAAATAGATTGGAAAATGATGAGAAAGAGAGAGATAAAAATTATCGTTCCATTCCGTTCCGACCCGATGCGTAATAGAAAATTCCAAACAAATTCAAAAAAAATTAAAAAAATACCATTTTGGCTTCATTTCAAGCCAAAATAGGTAGGAAAAAGATGAGAAAGAGAGAAATAAAAATTATCGTTCCGTTCCGTTCCTACCCGATGCGTAATAGAAAATTCCAAACCAATTCAAAAAAATTAAAAAATACCATTATGAATTCATTTCAAGCCAAAATAGGTTGGAAAAAGATGAGAAAGAGAGAAATAAAAATGATAATTTCGTTTCGTTCCGTTCCGTTTCTACCCGATGCGTAATAGAAAATTCCAAACAAATAACAAACAAATTAAAAAAATTAAAAAATACCATTATGAATTAATTTCAAGCCAAAATAGGTTGGAAAAAGATGAGAAAGAGAGAAATAAAAATTATCGTTCCGTTCCAACCCGATGCGTAATAGAAAATTCCAAACAAATAACAAACAAATTCAAAAAATTAAAAAAATACCATTATCAATTAATTTCAAGCCAAAATAGATTGGAAAATGATGAGAAAGAGAGAGATAAAAATTATCGTTCCATTCCGTTCCGACCCGATGCGTAATAGAAAATTCCAAACAAATTCAAAAAAAATTAAAAAAATACCATTTTGGCTTCATTTCAAGCCAAAATAGGTAGGAAAAAGATGAGAAAGAGAGAAATAAAAATTATCGTTCCGTTCCGTTCCTACCCGATGCGTAATAGAAAATTCCAAACCAATTCAAAAAAATTAAAAAATACCATTATGAATTCATTTCAAGCCAAAATAGGTTGGAAAAAGATGAGAAAGAGAGAAATAAAAATGATAATTTCGTTTCGTTCCGTTCCGTTTCTACCCGATGCGTAATAGAAAATTCCAAAGAAATAACAAACAAATTCAAAAAATTAAAAAATACCATTATCAATTCATTTCAAGCCAAAATAGGTTGGAAAAAGATGAGAATGGGAGGAATAAAAATTATCGTTCCGTTCCGTTCCTACCCGATGCGTAATAGAAAATTCGAAACAAATAGCTAAAAAATTCAAAAAATTCAAAAATACCATTGTGGCATCATTTCAAGCTAAAATAGGCAGGAAAAGGCTGCGAAAGAGAGAAAATAAAAATTATCCTTCCGTTCCACTCTTACCCGAGGCATGATAGAAAATTCCAAAAAAATGGCCAAAAAATTAAAAAATACCATTATGAATTAATTTCAAGCCAAAATAGGTTGGAAAAAGATGAGAAAGAGAGAAATAAAAATCAACGTTCCGTTCCAACCCGATGCGTAATAGAAAATTCCAAACAAATAACAAACAAATTCAAAAAATTAAAAAAATACCATTATCAATTAATTTCAAGCCAAAATAGATTGGAAAATGATGAGAAAGAGAGAGATAAAAATTATCGTTCCATTCCGTTCCGACCCGATGCGTAATAGAAAATTCCAAACAAATTCAAAAAAAATTAAAAAAATACCATTTTGGCTTCATTTCAAGCCAAAAAAGGCAGGAAAAAGATGAGAAAGAGAGAAATAAAAATTATCGTTCCGTTCCGTTCCTACCCGATGCGTAATTGAAAATTCCAAACAAATTCAAAAAAATTAAAAAATACCGTTATGAATTCATTTGAAACCAAAAATAGGTTGGAAAAAGATGAGAAAGAGAGAAATAAAAATTATCATTCCGTTTAGTTCCGTTCCGTTCCTACCCGATGCGTAATAGAAAATTCCAAACAAATAACAAACAAATTAAAAAAATTAAAAAATACCATTATGAATTAATTTCAAGCCAAAATAGGTTGGAAAAAGATGAGAAAGAGAGAAATAAAAATTATCGTTCCGTTCCAACCCGATGCGTAATAGAAAATTCCAAACAAATAACAAACAAATTCAAAAAATTAAAAAAATACCATTATCAATTAATTTCAAGCGAAAATAGATTGGAAAATGATGAGAAAGAGAGAGATAAAAATTATCGTTCCATTCCGTTCCGACCCGATGCGTAATAGAAAATTCCAAACAAATTCAAAAAAAATTAAAAAAATACCATTTTGGCTTCATTTCAAGCCAAAATAGGTAGGAAAAAGATGAGAAAGAGAGAAATAAAAATTATCGTTCCGTTCCGTTCCTACCCGATGCGTAATAGAAAATTCCAAACCAATTCAAAAAAATTAAAAAATACCATTATGAATTCATTTCAAGCCAAAATAGGTTGGAAAAAGATGAGAAAGAGAGAAATAAAAATGATAATTTCGTTTCGTTCCGTTCCGTTTCTACCCGATGCGTAATAGAAAATTCCAAAGAAATAACAAACAAATTCAAAAAATTAAAAAATACCATTATCAATTCATTTCAAGCCAAAATAGGTTGGAAAAAGATGAGAATGGGAGGAATAAAAATTATCGTTCCGTTCCGTTCCTACCCGATGCGTAATAGAAAATTCGAAACAAATAGCTAAAAAATTCAAAAAATTCAAAAATACCATTGTGGCATCATTTCAAGCTAAAATAGGCAGGAAAAGGCTGCGAAAGAGAGAAAATAAAAATTATCCTTCCGTTCCACTCTTACCCGAGGCATGATAGAAAATTCCAAAAAAATGGCCAAAAAATTAAAAAATACCATTATGAATTAATTTCAAGCCAAAATAGGTTGGAAAAAGATGAGAAAGAGAGAAATAAAAATCAACGTTCCGTTCCAACCCGATGCGTAATAGAAAATTCCAAACAAATAACAAACAAATTCAAAAAATTAAAAAAATACCATTATCAATTAATTTCAAGCCAAAATAGATTGGAAAATGATGAGAAAGAGAGAGATAAAAATTATCGTTCCATTCCGTTCCGACCCGATGCGTAATAGAAAATTCCAAACAAATTCAAAAAAAATTAAAAAAATACCATTTTGGCTTCATTTCAAGCCAAAAAAGGCAGGAAAAAGATGAGAAAGAGAGAAATAAAAATTATCGTTCCGTTCCGTTCCTACCCGATGCGTAATTGAAAATTCCAAACAAATTCAAAAAAATTAAAAAATACCGTTATGAATTCATTTGAAACCAAAAATAGGTTGGAAAAAGATGAGAAAGAGAGAAATAAAAATTATCATTCCGTTTAGTTCCGTTCCGTTCCTACCCGATGCGTAATAGAAAATTCCAAACAAATAACAAACAAATTAAAAAAATTAAAAAATACCATTATGAATTAATTTCAAGCCAAAATAGGTTGGAAAAAGATGAGAAAGAGAGAAATAAAAATTATCGTTCCGTTCCAACCCGATGCGTAATAGAAAATTCCAAACAAATAACAAACAAATTCAAAAAACTAAAAAAATACCATTATCAATTAATTTCAAGCCAAAATAGATTGGAAAATGATGAGAAAGAGAGAGATAAAAATTATCTTTCCATTCCGTTCCTACCCGATGCGTAATAGAAAATTCCAAACAAATTCAAAAAAAATTAAAAAATACCATTTTGGCTTCATTTCAAGCCAAAATAGGTAGGAAAAAGATGAGAAAGAGAGAAATAAAAATTATCGTTCCGTTCCGTTCCTACCCGATGCGTAATAGAAAATTCCAAACCAATTCAAAAAAATTAAAAAATACCATTATGAATTCATTTCAAGCCAAAATAGGTTGGAAAAAGATGAGAAAGAGAGAAATAAAAATGATAATTTCGTTTCGTTCCGTTCCGTTTCTACCCGATGCGTAATAGAAAATTCCAAAGAAATAACAAACAAATTCAAAAAATTAAAAAATACCATTATCAATTCATTTCAAGCCAAAATAGGTTGGAAAAAGATGAGAATGGGAGGAATAAAAATTATCGTTCCGTTCCGTTCCTACCCGATGCGTAATAGAAAATTCGAAACAAATAGCTAAAAAATTCAAAAAATTCAAAAATACCATTGTGGCATCATTTCAAGCTAAAATAGGCAGGAAAAGGCTGCGAAAGAGAGAAAATAAAAATTATCCTTCCGTTCCACTCTTACCCGAGGCATGATAGAAAATTCCAAAAAAATGGCCAAAAAATTAAAAAATACCATTATGAATTAATTTCAAGCCAAAATAGGTTGGAAAAAGATGAGAAAGAGAGAAATAAAAATCAACGTTCCGTTCCAACCCGATGCGTAATAGAAAATTCCAAACAAATAACAAACAAATTCAAAAAATTAAAAAAATACCATTATCAATTAATTTCAAGCCAAAATAGATTGGAAAATGATGAGAAAGAGAGAGATAAAAATTATCGTTCCATTCCGTTCCGACCCGATGCGTAATAGAAAATTCCAAACAAATTCAAAAAAAATTAAAAAAATACCATTTTGGCTTCATTTCAAGCCAAAAAAGGCAGGAAAAAGATGAGAAAGAGAGAAATAAAAATTATCGTTCCGTTCCGTTCCTACCCGATGCGTAATTGAAAATTCCAAACAAATTCAAAAAAATTAAAAAATACCGTTATGAATTCATTTGAAACCAAAAATAGGTTGGAAAAAGATGAGAAAGAGGGAAATAAAAATTATCATTCCGTTTAGTTCCGTTCCGTTCCTACCCGATGCGTAATAGAAAATTCCAAACAAATAACAAACAAATTAAAAAAATTAAAAAATACCATTATGAATTAATTTCAAGCCAAAATAGGTTGGAAAAAGATGAGAAAGAGAGAAATAAAAATTATCGTTCCGTTCCAACCCGATGCGTAATAGAAAATTCCAAACAAATAACAAACAAATTCAAAAAATTAAAAAAATACCATTATCAATTAATTTCAAGCGAAAATAGATTGGAAAATGATGAGAAAGAGAGAGATAAAAATTATCGTTCCATTCCGTTCCTACCCGATGCGTAATAGAAAATTCCAAACAAATTCAAAAAAAATTAAAAAATACCATTTTGGCTTCATTTCAAGCCAAAATAGGCAGGAAAAAGATGAGAAAGAGAGAAATAAAAATTATCGTTCCGTTCCGTTCCTACCCGATGCGTAATAGAAAATTCCAAACCAATTCAAAAAAATTAAAAAAATACCATTATGAATTCATTTCAAGCCAAAATAGGTTGGAAAAAGATGAGAAAGAGAGAAATAAAAATGATAATTTCGTTTCGTTCCGTTCCGTTTCTACCCGATGCGTAATAGAAAATTCCAAAGAAATAACAAACAAATTCAAAAAATTAAAAAATACCATTATCAATTCATTTCAAGCCAAAATAGGTTGGAAAAAGATGAGAAAGGGAGGAATAAAAATTATCGTTCCGTTCCGTTCCTACCCGATGCGTAATAGAAAATTCGAAACAAATAGCTAAAAAATTCAAAAAATTCAAAAATACCATTGTGGCATCATTTCAAGCTAAAATAGGCAGGAAAAGGCTGCGAAAGAGAGAAAATAAAAATTATCCTTCCGTTCCACTCTTACCCGAGGCATGATAGAAAATTCCAAAAAAATGGCCAAAAAATTCAAAAAATTAAAAAATACCATTATGAATTAATTTCAAGCCAAAATAGGTTGGAAAAAGATGAGAAAGAGAGAAATAAAAATCATCGTTCCGTTCCAACCCGATGCGTAATAGAAAATTCCAAACAAATAACAAACAAATTCAAAAAATTAAAAAAATACCATTATCAATTAATTTCAAGCCAAAATAGATTGGAAAATGATAAGAAAGAGAGAGATAAAAATTATCGTTCCATTCCGTTCCGACCCGATGCGTAATAGAAAATTCCAAACAAATTCAAAAAAAATTAAAAAAATACCATTTTGGCTTCATTTCAAGCCAAAAAAGGCAGGAAAAAGATGAGAAAGAGAGAAATAAAAATTATCGTTCCGTTCCGTTCCTACCCGATGCGTAATTGAAAATTCCAAACAAATTCAAAAAAATTAAAAAATACCGTTATGAATTCATTTGAAGCCAAAAATAGGTTGGAAAAAGATGAGAAAGAGAGAAATAAAAATTATCATTCCGTTTAGTTCCGTTCCGTTCCTACCCGATGCGTAATAGAAAATTCCAAACAAATAACAAACAATTTAAAAAAATTAAAAAATACCATTATCAATTAATTTCAAGCCAAAATAGGTTGGAAAAAGATGAGAAAGAGAGAAATAAAAATTATCGTTCCGTTCCAACCCGATGCGTAATAGAAAATTCCAAACAAATAACAAACAAATTCAAAAAATGAAAAAAATACCATTATCAATTAATTTCAAGCCAAAATAGATTGGAAAATGATGAGAAAGAGAGAGATAAAAATTATCGTTCCATTCCGTTCCTACCCGATGCGTAATAGAAAATTCCAAACAAATTCAAAAAAAATTAAAAAATACCATTTTGGCTTCATTTCAAGCCAAAATAGGCAGGAAAAAGATGAGAAAGAGAGAAATAAAAATTATCGTTCCGTTCCGTTCCTACCCGATGCGTAATAGAAAATTCCAAACCAATTCAAAAAAAATTAAAAAATACCATTATGAATTCATTTCAAGCCAAAATAGGTTGGAAAAAGATGAGAAAGAGAGAAATAAAAATGATAATTTCGTTTCGTTCCGTTCCGTTTCTACCCGATGCGTAATAGAAAATTCCAAAGAAATAACAAACAAATTCAAAAAATTAAAAAATACCATTATCAATTCATTTCAAGCCAAAATAGGTTGGAAAAAGATGAGAAAGGGAGGAATAAAAATTATCGTTCCATTCCGTTCCGTTCCGTTCCTACCCGATGCGTAATAGAAAATTCGAAACAAATAGCTAAAAAATTCAAAAAATTCAAAAATACCATTGTCGCATCATTTCAAGCTAAAATAGGCAGGAAAAGGCTGCGAAAGAGAGAAAATAAAAATTATCCTTCCGTTCCACTCTTACCCGAGGCATGATAGAAAATTCCAAAAAAATGGCAAAAAAATTAAAAAAATTAAAAAATACCATTATGAATTAATTTCAAGCCAAAATAGGTTGGAAAAAGATGAGAAAGAGAGAAATAAAAATCACCGTTCCGTTCCAACCCGATGCGTAATAGAAAATTCCAAACAAATAACAAACAAATTCAAAAAATTAAAAAAATACCATTATCAATTAATTTCAAGCCAAAATAGATTGGAAAATGATGAGAAAGAGAGAGATAAAAATTATCGTTCCATTCCGTTCCGACCCGATGCGTAATAGAAAATTCCAAACAAATTCAAAAAAAATTAAAAAAATACCATTTTGGCTTCATTTCAAGCCAAAAAAGGCAGGAAAAAGATGAGAAAGAGAGAAATAAAAATTATCGTTCCGTTCCGTTCCTACCCGATGCGTAATAGAAAATTCAAAAAAAATTCAAAAAAAATTAAAAAATACCGTTATGAATTCATTTCAAGCCAAAATAGGTTGGAAAAAGATGAGAAAGAGAGAAATAGAAATTATCATTTCGTTTCGTTCCGTTCTGTTTCTACCCGATGCGTAATAGAAAATTCAAAAGAAATAAATAACAAACAAATTAAAAAAATACCATTATCAATTCATTTCAAGCCAAAATAGGTTGGAAAAAGATGAGAAAGGGAGGAATAAAAATTATCGTTCCGTTCCGTTCCTACCCGATGCGTAATAGAAAATTCGAAACAAATAGCTAAAAAATTCAAAAATACCATTGTGGCTTCATTTCAAGCTAAAATAGGCGGGAAAAGGCTGCGAAAAAGAGAAAATAAAATTTATCCTTCCGTTCCACTCTTACCCGAGGCATGATAGAAAATTCCAAAAAAATGGCAAAAAATTAAAAAAATTAAAAAATACCATTATTAATTCATTTCAAGCCAAAATTGGTTGGAAAAGGATGAGAAAGAGAGAAATAAAAATTATCGTTCCGTTCCTACCCGATGCGTAATAGAAAATTCCAAAGAAATAAATAACAAACAAATTCAAAAAATTAAAAAGTACCATTATCAATTCATTTCAAGCCAAAATAGGTTGGAAAAAGATGAGAAAGAGAGGAATAAAAATTATCGTTCCATTCCGTTCCGTTCCGTTCCTACCCGATGCGTAATAGAAAATTCGAAACAAATAGCTAAAAAATTCAAAAAATTCAAAAATACCATTGTGGCATCATTTCAAGCTAAAATAGGCAGGAAAAGGCTGCGAAAGAGAGAAAATAAAAATTATCCTTCCGTTCCACTCTTACCCGAGGCATGATAGAAAATTCCAAAAAAGTGGCAAAAAAATTCAAAAAATTAAAAAATACCATTATGAATTAATTTCAAGCCAAAATAGGTTGGAAAAAGATGAGAAAGAGAGAAATAAAAATTATCGTTCCGTTCCAACCCGATGCGTAATAGAAAATTCCAAACTAATAACAAACAATTTAAAAAAATTAAAAAAATACCATTATCAATTAATTTCAAGCCAAAATAGTTTGCAAAATGATGAGAAAGAGAGAGATAAAAATTATCGTTCCATTCCGTTCCTACCCGATGCGTAATAGAAAATTCCAAACAAATTCAAAAAAAATTAAAAAATACCATTTTTGCTTCATTTCAAGCCAAAATAGGCAGGAAAAAGATGAGAAAGAGAGAAATAAAAATTATCGTTCCGTTCCGTTCCTACCCAATGCGTAATAGAAAATTCCAAACCAATTCAAAAAAATTAAAAAATACCATTATGAATTCATTTCAAGCCAAAATAGGTTGGAAAAAGATGAGAAAGAGAGAAATAAAAATCACCGTTCCGTTCCAACCCGATGCGTAATAGAAAATTCCAAACAAATAACAAACAAATTCAAAAAATTAAAAAAATACCATTATCAATTAATTTCAAGCCAAAATAGATTGGAAAATGATGAGAAAGAGAGATAAAAATTATCGTTCCATTCCGTTCCGACCCGATGCGTAATAGAAAATTCCAAACAAATTCAAAAAAAATTAAAAAAATACCATTTTGGCTTCATTTCAAGCCAAAAAAGGCAGGAAAAAGATGAGAAAGAGAGAAATAAAAATTATCGTTCCGTTCCGTTCCTACCCGATGCGTAATTGAAAATTCCAAACAAATTCAAAAAAATTAAAAAATACCGTTATGAATTCATTTGAAACCAAAAATAGGTTGGAAAAAGATGAGAAAGAGAGAAATAAAAATTATCATTCCGTTTAGTTCCGTTCCGTTCCTACCCGATGCGTAATAGAAAATTCCAAACAAATAACAAACAATTTAAAAAAATTAAAAAATACCATTATGAATTAATTTCAAGCCAAAATAGGTTGGAAAAAGATGAGAAAGAGAGAAATAAAAATTATCGTTCCGTTCCAACCCGATGCGTAATAGAAAATTCCAAACAAATAACAAACAAATTCAAAAAATTAAAAAAATACCATTATCAATTAATTTCAAGCGAAAATAGATTGGAAAATGATGAGAAAGAGAGAGATAAAAATTATCGTTCCATTCCGTTCCTACCCGATGCGTAATAGAAAATTCCAAACAAATTCAAAAAAAATTAAAAAATACCATTTTGGCTTCATTTCAAGCCAAAATAGGCAGGAAAAAGATGAGAAAGAGAGAAATAAAAATTATCGTTCCGTTCCGTTCCTACCCGATGCGTAATAGAAAATTCCAAACCAATTCAAAAAAATTAAAAAATACCATTATGAATTCATTTCAAGCCAAAATAAGTTGGAAAAAGATGAGAAAGAGAGAAATAAAAATGATAATTTCGTTTCGTTCCGTTCCGTTTCTACCCGATGCGTAATAGAAAATTCCAAAGAAATAACAAACAAATTAAAAAAATTAAAAAATACCATTATCAATTCATTTCAAGCCAAAATAGGTTGGAAAAAGATGAGAAAGGGAGGAATAAAAATTATCGTTCCGTTCCGTTCCTACCCGATGCGTAATAGAAAATTCGAAACAAATAGCTAAAAAATTCAAAAAATTCAAAAATACCATTGTGGCATCATTTCAAGCTAAAATAGGCAGGAAAAAGCTGCGAAAGAGAGAAAATAAAAATTATCCTTCCGTTCCACTCTTACCCGAGGCATGATAGAAAATTCCAAAAAAATGGCAAAAAAATTCAAAAAATTAAAAAATACCATTATGAATTAATTTCAAGCCAAAATAGGTTGGAAAAAGATGAGAAAGAGAGAAATAAAAATCAACGTTCCGTTCCAACCCGATGCGTAATAGAAAATTCCAAACAAATAACAAACAAATTCAAAAAATTAAAAAAATACCATTATCAATTAATTTCAAGCCAAAATAGATTGGAAAATGATGAGAAAGAGAGAGATAAAAATTATCGTTCCATTCCGTTCCGACCCGATGCGTAATAGAAAATTCCAAACAAATTCAAAAAAAATTAAAAAAATACCATTTTGGCTTCATTTCAAGCCAAAATAGGTAGGAAAAAGATGAGAAAGAGAGAAATAAAAATTATCGTTCCGTTCCGTTCCTACCCGATGCGTAATAGAAAATTCCAAACCAATTCAAAAAAATTAAAAAATACCATTATGAATTCATTTCAAGCCAAAATAGGTTGGAAAAAGATGAGAAAGAGAGAAATAAAAATGATAATTTCGTTTCGTTCCGTTCCGTTTCTACCCGATGCGTAATAGAAAATTCCAAAGAAATAACAAACAAATTCAAAAAATTAAAAAATACCATTATCAATTCATTTCAAGCCAAAATAGGTTGGAAAAAGATGAGAATGGGAGGAATAAAAATTATCGTTCCGTTCCGTTCCTACCCGATGCGTAATAGAAAATTCGAAACAAATAGCTAAAAAATTCAAAAAATTCAAAAATACCATTGTGGCATCATTTCAAGCTAAAATAGGCAGGAAAAGGCTGCGAAAGAGAGAAAATAAAAATTATCCTTCCGTTCCACTCTTACCCGAGGCATGATAGAAAATTCCAAAAAAATGGCCAAAAAATTAAAAAATACCATTATGAATTAATTTCAAGCCAAAATAGGTTGGAAAAAGATGAGAAAGAGAGAAATAAAAATCAACGTTCCGTTCCAACCCGATGCGTAATAGAAAATTCCAAACAAATAACAAACAAATTAAAAAAATTAAAAAAATACCATTATCAATTAATTTCAAGCCAAAATAGATTGGAAAATGATGAGAAAGAGAGAGATAAAAATTATCGTTCCATTCCGTTCCGACCCGATGCGTAATAGAAAATTCCAAACAAATTCAAAAAAAATTAAAAAAATACCATTTTGGCTTCATTTCAAGCCAAAAAAGGCAGGAAAAAGATGAGAAAGAGAGAAATAAAAATTATCGTTCCGTTCCGTTCCTACCCGATGCGTAATTGAAAATTCCAAACAAATTCAAAAAAATTAAAAAATACCGTTATGAATTCATTTGAAACCAAAAATAGGTTGGAAAAAGATGAGAAAGAGAGAAATAAAAATTATCATTCCGTTTAGTTCCGTTCCGTTCCTACCCGATGCGTAATAGAAAATTCCAAACAAATAACAAACAAATTAAAAAAATTAAAAAATACCATTATGAATTAATTTCAAGCCAAAATAGGTTGGAAAAAGATGAGAAAGAGAGAAATAAAAATTATCGTTCCGTTCCAACCCGATGCGTAATAGAAAATTCCAAACAAATAACAAACAAATTCAAAAAATTAAAAAAATACCATTATCAATTAATTTCAAGCCAAAATAGATTGGAAAATGATGAGAAAGAGAGAGATAAAAATTATCGTTCCATTCCGTTCCGACCCGATGCGTAATAGAAAATTCAAAAAAAATTAAAAAAATACCGTTTTGGCTTCATTTCAAGCCAAAAAAGGCAGGAAAAAGATGAGAAAGAGAGAAATAAAAATTATCGTTCCGTTCCGTTCCTACCCGATGCGTAATAGAAAATTCCAAACAAATTCAAAAAAAATTAAAAAATACCGTTATGAATTCATTTCAAGCCAAAATAGGTTGGAAAAAGATGAGAAAGAGAGAAATAGAAATTATCATTTCGTTTCGTTCCGTTCTGTTTCTACCCGATGCGTAATAGAAAATTCAAAAGAAATAAATAACAAACAAATTAAAAAAATACCATTATCAATTCATTTCAAGCCAAAATAGGTTGGAAAAAGATGAGAAAGGGAGGAATAAAAATTATCGTTCCGTTCCGTTCCTACCCGATGCGTAATAGAAAATTCGAAACAAATAGCTAAAAAATTCAAAAATACCATTGTGGCTTCATTTCAAGCTAAAATAGGCGGGAAAAGGCTGCGAAAAAGAGAAAATAAAATTTATCCTTCCGTTCCACTCTTACCCGAGGCATGATAGAAAATTCCAAAAAAATGGCAAAAAATTAAAAAAATTAAAAAATACCATTATTAATTCATTTCAAGCCAAAATTGGTTGGAAAAGGATGAGAAAGAGAGAAATAAAAATTATCGTTCCGTTCCTACCCGATGCGTAATAGAAAATTCCAAAGAAATAAATAACAAACAAATTCAAAAAATTAAAAAGTACCATTATCAATTCATTTCAAGCCAAAATAGGTTGGAAAAAGATGAGAAAGAGAGGAATAAAAATTATCGTTCCATTCCGTTCCGTTCCGTTCCTACCCGATGCGTAATAGAAAATTCGAAACAAATAGCTAAAAAATTCAAAAAATTCAAAAATACCATTGTGGCATCATTTCAAGCTAAAATAGGCAGGAAAAGGCTGCGAAAGAGAGAAAATAAAAATTATCCTTCCGTTCCACTCTTACCCGAGGCATGATAGAAAATTCCAAAAAAGTGGCAAAAAAATTCAAAAAATTAAAAAATACCATTATGAATTAATTTCAAGCCAAAATAGGTTGGAAAAAGATGAGAAAGAGAGAAATAAAAATTATCGTTCCGTTCCAACCCGATGCGTAATAGAAAATTCCAAACTAATAACAAACAATTTAAAAAAATTAAAAAAATACCATTATCAATTAATTTCAAGCCAAAATAGTTTGCAAAATGATGAGAAAGAGAGAGATAAAAATTATCGTTCCATTCCGTTCCTACCCGATGCGTAATAGAAAATTCCAAACAAATTCAAAAAAAATTAAAAAATACCATTTTTGCTTCATTTCAAGCCAAAATAGGCAGGAAAAAGATGAGAAAGAGAGAAATAAAAATTATCGTTCCGTTCCGTTCCTACCCAATGCGTAATAGAAAATTCCAAACCAATTCAAAAAAATTAAAAAATACCATTATGAATTCATTTCAAGCCAAAATAGGTTGGAAAAAGATGAGAAAGAGAGAAATAAAAATCACCGTTCCGTTCCAACCCGATGCGTAATAGAAAATTCCAAACAAATAACAAACAAATTCAAAAAATTAAAAAAATACCATTATCAATTAATTTCAAGCCAAAATAGATTGGAAAATGATGAGAAAGAGAGATAAAAATTATCGTTCCATTCCGTTCCGACCCGATGCGTAATAGAAAATTCCAAACAAATTCAAAAAAAATTAAAAAAATACCATTTTGGCTTCATTTCAAGCCAAAAAAGGCAGGAAAAAGATGAGAAAGAGAGAAATAAAAATTATCGTTCCGTTCCGTTCCTACCCGATGCGTAATTGAAAATTCCAAACAAATTCAAAAAAATTAAAAAATACCGTTATGAATTCATTTGAAACCAAAAATAGGTTGGAAAAAGATGAGAAAGAGAGAAATAAAAATTATCATTCCGTTTAGTTCCGTTCCGTTCCTACCCGATGCGTAATAGAAAATTCCAAACAAATAACAAACAATTTAAAAAAATTAAAAAATACCATTATGAATTAATTTCAAGCCAAAATAGGTTGGAAAAAGATGAGAAAGAGAGAAATAAAAATTATCGTTCCGTTCCAACCCGATGCGTAATAGAAAATTCCAAACAAATAACAAACAAATTCAAAAAATTAAAAAAATACCATTATCAATTAATTTCAAGCGAAAATAGATTGGAAAATGATGAGAAAGAGAGAGATAAAAATTATCGTTCCATTCCGTTCCTACCCGATGCGTAATAGAAAATTCCAAACAAATTCAAAAAAAATTAAAAAATACCATTTTGGCTTCATTTCAAGCCAAAATAGGCAGGAAAAAGATGAGAAAGAGAGAAATAAAAATTATCGTTCCGTTCCGTTCCTACCCGATGCGTAATAGAAAATTCCAAACCAATTCAAAAAAATTAAAAAATACCATTATGAATTCATTTCAAGCCAAAATAAGTTGGAAAAAGATGAGAAAGAGAGAAATAAAAATGATAATTTCGTTTCGTTCCGTTCCGTTTCTACCCGATGCGTAATAGAAAATTCCAAAGAAATAACAAACAAATTAAAAAAATTAAAAAATACCATTATCAATTCATTTCAAGCCAAAATAGGTTGGAAAAAGATGAGAAAGGGAGGAATAAAAATTATCGTTCCGTTCCGTTCCTACCCGATGCGTAATAGAAAATTCGAAACAAATAGCTAAAAAATTCAAAAAATTCAAAAATACCATTGTGGCATCATTTCAAGCTAAAATAGGCAGGAAAAGGCTGCGAAAGAGAGAAAATAAAAATTATCCTTCCGTTCCACTCTTACCCGAGGCATGATAGAAAATTCCAAAAAAATGGCAAAAAAATTCAAAAAATTAAAAAATACCATTATGAATTAATTTCAAGCCAAAATAGGTTGGAAAAAGATGAGAAAGAGAGAAATAAAAATCAACGTTCCGTTCCAACCCGATGCGTAATAGAAAATTCCAAACAAATAACAAACAAATTCAAAAAATTAAAAAAATACCATTATCAATTAATTTCAAGCCAAAATAGATTGGAAAATGATGAGAAAGAGAGAGATAAAAATTATCGTTCCATTCCGTTCCGACCCGATGCGTAATAGAAAATTCCAAACAAATTCAAAAAAAATTAAAAAAATACCATTTTGGCTTCATTTCAAGCCAAAATAGGTAGGAAAAAGATGAGAAAGAGAGAAATAAAAATTATCGTTCCGTTCCGTTCCTACCCGATGCGTAATAGAAAATTCCAAACCAATTCAAAAAAATTAAAAAATACCATTATGAATTCATTTCAAGCCAAAATAGGTTGGAAAAAGATGAGAAAGAGAGAAATAAAAATGATAATTTCGTTTCGTTCCGTTCCGTTTCTACCCGATGCGTAATAGAAAATTCCAAAGAAATAACAAACAAATTCAAAAAATTAAAAAATACCATTATCAATTCATTTCAAGCCAAAATAGGTTGGAAAAAGATGAGAATGGGAGGAATAAAAATTATCGTTCCGTTCCGTTCCTACCCGATGCGTAATAGAAAATTCGAAACAAATAGCTAAAAAATTCAAAAAATTCAAAAATACCATTGTGGCATCATTTCAAGCTAAAATAGGCAGGAAAAGGCTGCGAAAGAGAGAAAATAAAAATTATCCTTCCGTTCCACTCTTACCCGAGGCATGATAGAAAATTCCAAAAAAATGGCCAAAAAATTAAAAAATACCATTATGAATTAATTTCAAGCCAAAATAGGTTGGAAAAAGATGAGAAAGAGAGAAATAAAAATCAACGTTCCGTTCCAACCCGATGCGTAATAGAAAATTCCAAACAAATAACAAACAAATTAAAAAAATTAAAAAAATACCATTATCAATTAATTTCAAGCCAAAATAGATTGGAAAATGATGAGAAAGAGAGAGATAAAAATTATCGTTCCATTCCGTTCCGACCCGATGCGTAATAGAAAATTCCAAACAAATTCAAAAAAAATTAAAAAAATACCATTTTGGCTTCATTTCAAGCCAAAAAAGGCAGGAAAAAGATGAGAAAGAGAGAAATAAAAATTATCGTTCCGTTCCGTTCCTACCCGATGCGTAATTGAAAATTCCAAACAAATTCAAAAAAATTAAAAAATACCGTTATGAATTCATTTGAAACCAAAAATAGGTTGGAAAAAGATGAGAAAGAGAGAAATAAAAATTATCATTCCGTTTAGTTCCGTTCCGTTCCTACCCGATGCGTAATAGAAAATTCCAAACAAATAACAAACAAATTAAAAAAATTAAAAAATACCATTATGAATTAATTTCAAGCCAAAATAGGTTGGAAAAAGATGAGAAAGAGAGAAATAAAAATTATCGTTCCGTTCCAACCCGATGCGTAATAGAAAATTCCAAACAAATAACAAACAAATTCAAAAAATTAAAAAAATACCATTATCAATTAATTTCAAGCCAAAATAGATTGGAAAATGATGAGAAAGAGAGAGATAAAAATTATCGTTCCATTCCGTTCCTACCCGATGCGTAATAGAAAATTCCAAACAAATTCAAAAAAAATTAAAAAATACCATTTTGGCTTCATTTCAAGCCAAAATAGGTAGGAAAAAGATGAGAAAGAGAGAAATAAAAATTATCGTTCCGTTCCGTTCCTACCCGATGCGTAATAGAAAATTCCAAACCAATTCAAAAAAATTAAAAAATACCATTATGAATTCATTTCAAGCCAAAATAGGTTGGAAAAAGATGAGAAAGAGAGAAATAAAAATGATAATTTCGTTTCGTTCCGTTCCGTTTCTACCCGATGCGTAATAGAAAATTCCAAAGAAATAACAAACAAATTCAAAAAATTAAAAAATACCATTATCAATTCATTTCAAGCCAAAATAGGTTGGAAAAAGATGAGAATGGGAGGAATAAAAATTATCGTTCCGTTCCGTTCCTACCCGATGCGTAATAGAAAATTCGAAACAAATAGCTAAAAAATTCAAAAAATTCAAAAATACCATTGTGGCATCATTTCAAGCTAAAATAGGCAGGAAAAGGCTGCGAAAGAGAGAAAATAAAAATTATCCTTCCGTTCCACTCTTACCCGAGGCATGATAGAAAATTCCAAAAAAATGGCCAAAAAATTAAAAAATACCATTGTGGCATCATTTCAAGCTAAAATAGGCAGGAAAAGGCTGCGAAAGAGAGAAAATAAAAATTATCCTTCCGTTCCACTCTTACCCGAGGCATGATAGAAAATTCCAAACAAATAACAAACAAATTCAAAAAATTAAAAAAATACCATTATCAATTAATTTCAAGCCAAAATAGATTGGAAAATGATGAGAAAGAGAGAGATAAAAATTATCGTTCCATTCCGTTCCGACCCGATGCGTAATAGAAAATTCCAAACAAATTCAAAAAAAATTAAAAAAATACCATTTTGGCTTCATTTCAAGCCAAAAAAGGCAGGAAAAAGATGAGAAAGAGAGAAATAAAAATTATCGTTCCGTTCCGTTCCTACCCGATGCGTAATTGAAAATTCCAAACAAATTCAAAAAAATTAAAAAATACCGTTATGAATTCATTTGAAACCAAAAATAGGTTGGAAAAAGATGAGAAAGAGAGAAATAAAAATTATCATTCCGTTTAGTTCCGTTCCGTTCCTACCCGATGCGTAATAGAAAATTCCAAACAAATAACAAACAAATTAAAAAAATTAAAAAATACCATTATGAATTAATTTCAAGCCAAAATAGGTTGGAAAAAGATGAGAAAGAGAGAAATAAAAATTATCGTTCCGTTCCAACCCGATGCCTAATAGAAAATTCCAAACAAATAACAAACAAATTCAAAAAATTAAAAAAATACCTTTATCAATTAATTTCAAGCGAAAATAGATTGGAAAATGATGAGAAAGAGAGAGATAAAAATTATCGTTCCATTCCGTTCCTACCCGATGCGTAATAGAAAATTCCAAACAAATTCAAAAAAAATTAAAAAATACCATTTTGGCTTCATTTCAAGCCAAAATAGGCAGGAAAAAGATGAGAAAGAGAGAAATAAAAATTATCGTTCCGTTCCGTTCCTACCCGATGCGTAATAGAAAATTCCAAACCAATTCAAAAAAATTAAAAAAATACCATTATGAATTCATTTCAAGCCAAAATAGGTTGGAAAAAGATGAGAAAGAGAGAAATAAAAATGATAATTTCGTTTCGTTCCGTTCCGTTTCTACCCGATGCGTAATAGAAAATTCCAAAGAAATAACAAACAAATTCAAAAAATTAAAAAATACCATTATCAATTCATTTCAAGCCAAAATAGGTTGGAAAAAGATGAGAAAGGGAGGAATAAAAATTATCGTTCCGTTCCGTTCCTACCCGATGCGTAATAGAAAATTCGAAACAAATAGCTAAAAAATTCAAAAAATTCAAAAATACCATTGTGGCATCATTTCAAGCTAAAATAGGCAGGAAAAGGCTGCGAAAGAGAGAAAATAAAAATTACCCTTCCGTTCCACTCTTACCCGAGGCATGATAGAAAATTCCAAAAAAATGGCAAAAAAATTCAAAAAATTAAAAAATACCATTATGAATTAATTTCAAGCCAAAATAGGTTGGAAAAAGATGAGAAAGAGAGAAATACAAATCATCGTTCCGTTCCAACCCGATGCGTAATAGAAAATTCCAAACAAATAACAAACAAATTCAAAAAATTAAAAAAATACCATTATCAATTAATTTCAAGCCAAAATAGATTGGAAAATGATAAGAAAGAGAGAGATAAAAATTATCGTTCCATTCCGTTCCGACCCGATGCGTAATAGAAAATTCCAAACAAATTCAAAAAAAATTAAAAAAATACCATTTTGGCTTCATTTCAAGCCAAAAAAGGCAGGAAAAAGATGAGAAAGAGAGAAATAAAAATTATCGTTCCGTTCCGTTCCTACCCGATGCGTAATTGAAAATTCCAAACAAATTCAAAAAAATTAAAAAATACCGTTATGAATTCATTTGAAGCCAAAAATAGGTTGGAAAAAGATGAGAAAGAGAGAAATAAAAATTATCATTCCGTTTAGTTCCGTTCCGTTCCTACCCGATGCGTAATAGAAAATTCCAAACAAATAACAAACAATTTAAAAAAATTAAAAAATACCATTATGAATTAATTTCAAGCCAAAATAGGTTGGAAAAAGATGAGAAAGAGAGAAATAAAAATTATCGTTCCGTTCCAACCCGATGCGTAATAGAAAATTCCAAACAAATAACAAACAAATTCAAAAAATGAAAAAAATACCATTATCAATTAATTTCAAGCCAAAATAGATTGGAAAATGATGAGAAAGAGAGAGATAAAAATTATCGTTCCATTCCGTTCCTACCCGATGCGTAATAGAAAATTCCAAACAAATTCAAAAAAAATTAAAAAATACCATTGTGGCTTCATTTCAAGCCAAAATAGGCAGGAAAAAGATGAGAAAGAGAGAAATAAAAATTATCGTTCCGTTCCGTTCCTACCCGATGCGTAATAGAAAATTCCAAACCAATTCAAAAAAAATTAAAAAATACCATTATGAATTCATTTCAAGCCAAAATAGGTTGGAAAAAGATGAGAAAGAGAGAAATAAAAATGATAATTTCGTTTCGTTCCGTTCCGTTTCTACCCGATGCGTAATAGAAAATTCCAAAGAAATAACAAACAAATTCAAAAAATTAAAAAATACCATTATCAATTCATTTCAAGCCAAAATAGGTTGGAAAAAGATGAGAAAGGGAGGAATAAAAATTATCGTTCCATTCCGTTCCTACCCGATGCGTAATAGAAAATTCGAAACAAATAGCTAAAAAATTCAAAAAATTCAAAAATACCATTGTGGCATCATTTCAAGCTAAAATAGGCAGGAAAAGGCTGCGAAAGAGAGAAAATAAAAATTATCCTTCCGTTCCACTCTTACCCGAGGCATGATAGAAAATTCCAAAAAAATGGCAAAAAAATTCAAAAAATTAAAAAATACCATTATGAATTAATTTCAAGCCAAAATAGGTTGGAAAAAGATGAGAAAGAGAGAAATAAAAATTATCATTCCGTTTAGTTCCGTTCCGTTCCTACCCGATGCGTAATAGAAAATTCCAAACAAATAACAAACAAATTAAAAAAATTAAAAAATACCATTATGAATTAATTTCAAGCCAAAATAGGTTGGAAAAAGATGAGAAAGAGAGAAATACAAATCATCGTTCCGTTCCAACCCGATGCGTAATAGAAAATTCCAAACAAATAACAAACAAATTCAAAAAATTAAAAAAATACCATTATCAATTAATTTCAAGCCAAAATAGATTGGAAAATGATAAGAAAGAGAGAGATAAAAATTATCGTTCCATTCCGTTCCGACCCGATGCGTAATAGAAAATTCCAAACAAATTCAAAAAAAATTAAAAAAATACCATTTTGGCTTCATTTCAAGCCAAAAAAGGCAGGAAAAAGATGAGAAAGAGAGAAATAAAAATTATCGTTCCGTTCCGTTCCTACCCGATGCGTAATTGAAAATTCCAAACAAATTCAAAAAAATTAAAAAATACCGTTATGAATTCATTTGAAGCCAAAAATAGGTTGGAAAAAGATGAGAAAGAGAGAAATAAAAATTATCATTCCGTTTAGTTCCGTTCCGTTCCTACCCGATGCGTAATAGAAAATTCCAAACAAATAACAAACAATTTAAAAAAATTAAAAAATACCATTATGAATTAATTTCAAGCCAAAATAGGTTGGAAAAAGATGAGAAAGAGAGAAATAAAAATTATCGTTCCGTTCCAACCCGATGCGTAATAGAAAATTCCAAACAAATAACAAACAAATTCAAAAAATGAAAAAAATACCATTATCAATTAATTTCAAGCCAAAATAGATTGGAAAATGATGAGAAAGAGAGAGATAAAAATTATCGTTCCATTCCGTTCCTACCCGATGCGTAATAGAAAATTCCAAACAAATTCAAAAAAAATTAAAAAATACCATTGTGGCTTCATTTCAAGCCAAAATAGGCAGGAAAAAGATGAGAAAGAGAGAAATAAAAATTATCGTTCCGTTCCGTTCCTACCCGATGCGTAATAGAAAATTCCAAACCAATTCAAAAAAAATTAAAAAATACCATTATGAATTCATTTCAAGCCAAAATAGGTTGGAAAAAGATGAGAAAGAGAGAAATAAAAATGATAATTTCGTTTCGTTCCGTTCCGTTTCTACCCGATGCGTAATAGAAAATTCCAAAGAAATAACAAACAAATTCAAAAAATTAAAAAATACCATTATCAATTCATTTCAAGCCAAAATAGGTTGGAAAAAGATGAGAAAGGGAGGAATAAAAATTATCGTTCCATTCCGTTCCTACCCGATGCGTAATAGAAAATTCGAAACAAATAGCTAAAAAATTCAAAAAATTCAAAAATACCATTGTGGCATCATTTCAAGCTAAAATAGGCAGGAAAAGGCTGCGAAAGAGAGAAAATAAAAATTATCCTTCCGTTCCACTCTTACCCGAGGCATGATAGAAAATTCCAAAAAAATGGCAAAAAAATTCAAAAAATTAAAAAATACCATTATGAATTAATTTCAAGCCAAAATAGGTTGGAAAAAGATGAGAAAGAGAGAAATAAAAATTATCATTCCGTTTAGTTCCGTTCCGTTCCTACCCGATGCGTAATAGAAAATTCCAAACAAATAACAAACAAATTAAAAAAATTAAAAAATACCATTATGAATTAATTTCAAGCCAAAATAGGTTGGAAAAAGATGAGAAAGAGAGAAATAAAAATTATCGTTCCGTTCCAACCCGATGCGTAATAGAAAATTCCAAACAAATAACAAACAAATTCAAAAAATTAAAAAAATACCATTATCAATTAATTTCAAGCGAAAATAGATTGGAAAATGATGAGAAAGAGAGAGATAAAAATTATCGTTCCATTCCGTTCCTACCCGATGCGTAATAGAAAATTCCAAACAAATTCAAAAAAAATTAAAAAATACCATTTTGGCTTCATTTCAAGCCAAAATAGGCAGGAAAAAGATGAGAAAGAGAGAAATAAAAATTATCGTTCCGTTCCGTTCCTACCCGATGCGTAATAGAAAATTCCAAACCAATTCAAAAAAATTAAAAAAATACCATTATGAATTCATTTCAAGCCAAAATAGGTTGGAAAAAGATGAGAAAGAGAGAAATAAAAATGATAATTTCGTTTCGTTCCGTTCCGTTTCTACCCGATGCGTAATAGAAAATTCCAAAGAAATAACAAACAAATTCAAAAAATTAAAAAATACCATTATCAATTCATTTCAAGCCAAAATAGGTTGGAAAAAGATGAGAAATGGAGGAATAAAAATTATCGTTCCGTTCCGTTCCTACCCGATGCGTAATAGAAAATTCGAAACAAATAGCTAAAAAATTCAAAAAATTCAAAAATACCATTGTGGCATCATTTCAAGCTAAAATAGGCAGGAAAAGGCTGCGAAAGAGAGAAAATAAAAATTATCCTTCCGTTCCACTCTTACCCGAGGCATGATAGAAAATTCCAAAAAAATGGCAAAAAAATTCAAAAAATTAAAAAATACCATTATGAATTAATTTCAAGCCAAAATAGGTTGGAAAAAGATGAGAAAGAGAGAAATAAAAATCATCGTTCCGTTCCAACCCGATGCGTAATAGAAAATTCCAAACAAATAACAAACAAATTCAAAAAATTAAAAAAATACCATTATCAATTAATTTCAAGCCAAAATAGATTGGAAAATGATAAGAAAGAGAGAGATAAAAATTATCGTTCCATTCCGTTCCGACCCGATGCGTAATAGAAAATTCCAAACAAATTCAAAAAAAATTAAAAAAATACCATTTTCGCTTCATTTCAAGCCAAAAAAGGCAGGAAAAAGATGAGAAAGAGAGAAATAAAAATTATCGTTCCGTTCCGTTCCTACCCGATGCGTAATTGAAAATTCCAAACAAATTCAAAAAAATTAAAAAATACCGTTATGAATTCATTTGAAGCCAAAAATAGGTTGGAAAAAGATGAGAAAGAGAGAAATAAAAATTATCATTCCGTTTAGTTCCGTTCCGTTCCTACCCGATGCGTAATAGAAAATTCCAAACAAATAACAAACAATTTAAAAAAATTAAAAAATACCATTATGAATTAATTTCAAGCCAAAATAGGTTGGAAAAAGATGAGAAAGAGAGAAATAAAAATTATCGTTCCGTTCCAACCCGATGCGTAATAGAAAATTCCAAACAAATAACAAACAAATTCAAAAAATGAAAAAAATACCATTATCAATTAATTTCAAGCCAAAATAGATTGGAAAATGATGAGAAAGAGAGAGATAAAAATTATCGTTCCATTCCGTTCCTACCCGATGCGTAATAGAAAATTCCAAACAAATTCAAAAAAAATTAAAAAATACCATTTTGGCTTCATTTCAAGCCAAAATAGGCAGGAAAAAGATGAGAAAGAGAGAAATAAAAATTATCGTTCCGTTCCGTTCCTACCCGATGCGTAATAGAAAATTCCAAACCAATTCAAAAAAAATTAAAAAATACCATTAAGAATTCATTTCAAGCCAAAATAGGTTGGAAAAAGATGAGAAAGAGAGAAATAAAAATTATCGTTCCGTTCCAACCCGATGCGTAATAGAAAATTCCAAACTAATAACAAACAAATTAAAAAAATTAAAAAAATACCATTATCAATTAATTTCAAGCCAAAATAGTTTGCAAAATGATGAGAAAGAGAGAGATAAAAATTATCGTTCCATTCCGTTCCTACCCGATGCGTAATAGAAAATTCCAAACAAATTCAAAAAAAATTAAAAAATACCATTTTGGCTTCATTTCAAGCCAAAATAGGCAGGAAAAAGATGAGAAAGAGAGAAATAAAAATTATCGTTCCGTTCCGTTCCTACCCGATGCGTAATAAAAAATTCCAAACCAATTCAAAAAAATTAAAAAATACCATTATGAATTCATTTCAAGCCAAAATAGGTTGGAAAAAGATGAGAAAGAGAGAAATAAAAATCACCGTTCCGTTCCAACCCGATGCGTAATAGAAAATTCCAAACAAATAACAAACAAATTCAAAAAATTAAAAAA
The DNA here is from genome assembly GCA_030820535.1 of Quercus parvula. Classification (NCBI taxonomy): domain Eukaryota; kingdom Viridiplantae; phylum Streptophyta; class Magnoliopsida; order Fagales; family Fagaceae; genus Quercus; species Quercus parvula. Next base: position 18,619,981 of record JAUAME010000008.1, read on the forward strand.
ATTCCATTATCAATTAATTTCAAGCCAAAATAGATTGGAAAATGATGAGAAAGAGAGAGATAAAAATTATCGTTCCATTCCGTTCCGACCCGATGCGTAATAGAAAATTCAAAAAAAATTAAAAAAATACCGTTTTGGCTTCATTTCAAGCCAAAAAAGGCAGGAAAAAGATGAGAAAGAGAGAAATAAAAATTATCGTTCCGTTCCGTTCCTACCCGATGCGTAATAGAAAATTCCAAACAAATTCAAAAAAAATTAAAAAATACCGTTATGAATTCATTTCAAGCCAAAATAGGTTGGAAAAAGATGAGAAAGAGAGAAATAGAAATTATCATTTCGTTTCGTTCCGTTCTGTTTCTACCCGATGCGTAATAGAAAATTCAAAAGAAATAAATAACAAACAAATTCAAAAAATTAAAAAAATACCATTATCAATTCATTTCAAGCCAAAATAGGTTGGAAAAAGATGAGAAAGGGAGGAATAAAATTATCGTTCCGTTCCTACCCGATGCGTAATAGAAAATTCGAAACAAATAGCTAAAAAATTCAAAAATACCATTGTGGCTTCATTTCAAGCTAAAATAGGCGGGAAAAGGCTGCGAAAAAGAGAAAATAAAATTTATCCTTCCGTTCCACTCTTACCCGAGGCATGATAGAAAATTCCAAAAAAATGGCAAAAAATTAAAAAAATTAAAAAATACCATTATGAATTCATTTCAAGCCAAAATTGGTTGGAAAAGGATGAGAAAGAGAGAAATAAAAATTATCGTTCCGTTCCGTTCCTACCCGATGCGTAATTGAAAATTCCAAACAAATTCAAAAAAATTAAAAAATACCGTTATGAATTCATTTGAAGCCAAAAATAGGTTGGAAAAAGATGAGAAAGAGAGAAATAAAAATTATCATTCCGTTTAGTTCCGTTCCGTTCCTACCCGATGCGTAATAGAAAATTCCAAACAAATAACAAACAAATTAAAAAAATTAAAAAATACCATTATGAATTAATTTCAAGCCAAAATAGGTTGGAAAAAGATGAGAAAGAGAGAAATAAAAATTATCGTTCCGTTCCAACCCGATGCGTAATAGAAAATTCCAAACAAATAACAAACAAATTCAAAAAATTAAAAAAATACCATTATCAATTAATTTCAAGCGAAAATAGATTGGAAAATGATGAGAAAGAGAGAGATAAAAATTATCGTTCCATTCCGTTCCTACCCGATGCGTAATAGAAAATTCCAAACAAATTCAAAAAAAATTAAAAAATACCATTTTGGCTTCATTTCAAGCCAAAATAGGCAGGAAAAAGATGAGAAAGAGAGAAATAAAAATTATCGTTCCGTTCCGTTCCTACCCGATTCGTAATAGAAAATTCCAAACCAATTCAAAAAAATTAAAAAATACCATTATGAATTCATTTCAAGCCAAAATAGGTTGGAAAAAGATGAGAAAGAGAGAAATAAAAATGATAATTTCGTTTCGTTCCGTTCCGTTTCTACCCGATGCGTAATAGAAAATTCCAAAGAAATAACAAACAAATTCAAAAAATTAAAAAATACCATTATCAATTCATTTCAAGCCAAAATAGGTTGGAAAAAGATGAGAAAGGGAGGAATAAAAATTATCGTTCCGTTCCGTTCCGTTCCGTTCCTACCCGATGCGTAATAGAAAATTCGAAACAAATAGCTAAAAAATTCAAAAATACCATTGTGGCTTCATTTCAAGCTAAAATAGGCGGGAAAAGGCTGCGAAAAAGAGAAAATAAAATTTATCCTTCCGTTCCACTCTTACCCGAGGCATGATAGAAAATTCCAAAAAAATGGCAAAAAATTAAAAAAATTAAAAAATACCATTATGAATTCATTTCAAGCCAAAATTGGTTGGAAAAGGATGAGAAAGAGAGAAATAAAAATTATCGTTCCGTTCCGTTCCGTTCCGTTCCTACCCGATGCGTAATAGAAAATTCGAAACAAATAGCTAAAAAATTCAAAAAATTCAAAAATACCATTGTGGCATCATTTCAAGCTAAAATAGGCAGGAAAAGGCTGCGAAAGAGAGAAAATAAAAATTATCCTTCCGTTCCACTCTTACCCGAGGCATGATAGAAAATTCCAAAAAAATGGCAAAAAAATTCAAAAAATTAAAAAATACCATTATGAATTAATTTCAAGCCAAAATAGGTTGGAAAAAGATGAGAAAGAGAGAAATAAAAATCAACGTTCCGTTCCAACCCGATACGTAATAGAAAATTCCAAACAAATAACAAACAAATTCAAAAAATTAAAAAAATACCATTATCAATTAATTTCAAGCCAAAATAGATTGGAAAATGATGAGAAAGAGAGAGATAAAAATTATCGTTCCATTCCGTTCCGACCCGATGCGTAATAGAAAATTCCAAACAAATTCAAAAAAAATTAAAAAAATACCATTTTGGCTTCATTTCAAGCCAGAAAAGGCATGAAAAAGATGAGAAAGAGAGAAATAAAAATTATCGTTCCGTTCCGTTCCAACCCGATGCGTAATTGAAAATTCCAAACAAATTCAAAAAAATTAAAAAATACCGTTATGAATTCATTTGAAGCCAAAAATAGGTTGGAAAAAGATGAGAAAGAGAGAAATAAAAATTATCATTCCGTTTAGTTCCGTTCCGTTCCTACCCGATGCGTAATAGAAAATTCCAAACAAATAACAAACAATTTAAAAAAATTAAAAAATACCATTATGAATTAATTTCAAGCCAAAATAGGTTGGAAAAAGATGAGAAAGAGAGAAATAAAAATTATCGTTCCGTTCCAACCCGAAGCGTAATAGAAAATTCCAAACAAATAACAAACAAATTCAAAAAATTAAAAAAATACCATTATCAATTAATTTCAAGCCAAAATAGATTGGAAAATGATGAGAAAGAGAGAGATAAAAATTATTATTCCATTCCGTTCCTACCCGATGCGTAATAGAAAATTCCAAACAAATTCAAAAAAAATTAAAAAATACCATTTTGGCTTCATTTCAAGCCAAAATAGGCAGGAAAAAGATGAGAAAGAGAGAAATAAAAATTATCGTTCCGTTCCGTTCCTACCCGATGCGTAATAGAAAATTCCAAACCAATTCAAAAAAATTAAAAAATACCATTATGAATTCATTCCAAGCCAAAATAGGTTGGAAAAAGATGAGAAAGAGAGAAATAAAAATGATAATTTCGTTTCGTTCCGTTCCGTTTCTACCCGACGCGTAATAGAAAATTCCAAAGAAATAACAAACAAATTCAAAAAATTAAAAAATACCATTATCAATTCATTTCAAGCCAAAATAGGTTGGAAAAAGATGAGAAAGGGAGGAATAAAAATTATCGTTCCGCTCCGTTCCTACCCGATACGTAATAGAAAATTCGAAACAAATAGCTAAAAAATTCAAAAAATTCAAAAATACCATTGTGGCATCATTTCAAGCTAAAATAGGCAGGAAAAGGCTGCGAAAGAGAGAAAATAAAAATTATCCTTCCGTTCCACTCTTACCCGAGGCATGATAGAAAATTCCAAAAAAATGGCAAAAAAATTAAAAAAATTAAAAAATACCATTATGAATTAATTTCAAGCCAAAATAGGTTGGAAAAAGATGAGAAAGAGAGAAATAAAAATCATCGTTCCGTTCCAACCCGATGCGTAATAGAAAATTCCAAACAAATAACAAACAAATTCAAAAAATTAAAAAAATACCATTATCAATTAATTTCAAGCCAAAATAGATTGGAAAATGATGAGAAAGAGAGAGATAAAAATTATCGTTCCATTCCGTTCCGACCCGATGCGTAATAGAAAATTCCAAACAAATTCAAAAAAAATTAAAAAAATACCATTTTGGCTTCATTTCAAGCCAAAATAGGCAGGAAAAAGATGAGAAAGAGAGAAATAAAAATTATCGTTCCGTTCCGTTCCTACCCGATGCGTAATAGAAAATTCCAAACAAATTCAAAAAAATTTAAAAATACTGTTATGAATTCATTTGAAGCCAAAAATAGGTTGGAAAAAGATGAGAAAGAGAGAAATAAAAATTATCATTCCGTTTAGTTCCGTTCCGTTCCTACCCGATGCGTAATAGAAAATTCCAAACAAATAACAAACAAATTCAAAAAATTAAAAAATACCATTATGAATTCATTTCAAGCCAAAATAGGTTGGAAAAAGATGAGAAAGAGAGAAATAAAAATTATCATTTCGTTTCGTTCCGTTCTGTTTCTACCCGATGCGTAATAGAAAATTCCAAAGAAATAAATAACAAACAAATTCAAAAAATTAAAAAAATACCATTATCAATTCATTTCAAGCCAAAATAGGTTGGAAAAAGATGAGAAAGGGAGGAATAAAGATTATCGTTCCATTCCGTTCCGTTCCGTTCCTACCCGATGCGTAATAGAAAATTCGAAACAAGTAGCTAAAAAATTCAAAAATACCATTGTGGCTTCATTTCAAGCTAAAATAGGCGGGAAAAGGCTGCGAAAAAGAGAAAATAAAAATTATCCTTCCGTTCCACTCTTACCCGAGGCATGATAGAAAATTCCAAAAAAATGGCAAAAAAATTAAAAAATACCATTATGAATTCATTTCAAGCCAAAATTGGTTGGAAAAGGATGAGAAAGAGAGAAATAAAAATTATCGTTCCGTTCCTACCCGATGCGTAATAGAAAATTCCAAAGAAATAAATAACAAACAAACTCAAAAAATTAAAAAGTACCATTATCAATTCATTTCAAGCCAAAATGGGTTGGAAAAAGATGAGAAAGAGAGGAATAAAAATTATCGTTCCATTCCGTTCCGTTCCGTTCCTACCCGATGCGTAATAGAAAATTCGAAACAAATAGCTAAAAAATTCAAAAAATTCAAAAATACCATTGTGGCATCATTTCAAGCTAAAATAGGCAGGAAAAGGCTGCGAAAGAGAGAAAATAAAAATTATCCTTCCGTTCCACTCTTACCCGAGGCATGATAGAAAATTCCAAAAAAGTGGCAAAAAAATTCAAAAAATTAAAAAATACCATTATGAATTAATTTCAAGCCAAAATAGGTTGGAAAAAGATGAGAAAGAGAGAAATAAAAATTATCGTTCCGTTCCAACCCGATGCGTAATAGAAAATTCCAAACAAATAACAAACAAATTAAAAAAATTAAAAAAATACCATTATCAATTAATTTCAAGCCAAAATTGATTGGAAAATGATGAGAAAGAGAGAGATAAAAATTATCGTTCCATTCCGTTCCTACCCGATGCGTAATAGAAAATTCCAAACAAATTCAAAAAAAATTAAAAAATACCATTTTGGCTTCATTTCAAGCCAAAATAGGCAGGAAAAAGATGAGAAAGAGAGAAATAAAAATTATCGTTCCGTTCCGTTCCTACCCGATGCGTAATAGAAAATTCCAAACCAATTCAAAAAAATTAAAAAATACCATTACGAACTCATTTCAAGCCAAAATAGGTTGGAAAAAGATGAGAAAGAGAGAAATAAAAATGATAATTTCGTTTCGTTCCGTTCCATTTCTACCCGATGCGTAATAGAAAATTCCAAAGAAATAACAAACAAATTCAAAAAATTAAAAAATACCATTATCAATTCATTTCAAGCCAAAATAGGTTGTAAAAAGATGAGAAAGGGAGGAATAAAAATTATCGTTCCATTACGTTCCGTTCTGTTTCGTTCCTACCCGATGCGTAATAGAAAATTCGAAACAAATAGCTAAAAAATTCAAAAAATTCAAAAATACCATTGTGGCATCATTTCAAGCTAAAATAGGCAGGAAAAGGCTGCGAAAGAGAGAAAATAAAAATTATCCTTCCGTTCCACTCTTACCCGAGGCATGATAGAAAATTCCAAAAAAATGGCAAAAAAATTCAAAAAATTAAAAAATACCATTATGAATTAATTTCGAGCCAAAATAGGTTGGAAAAAGATGAGAAAGAGAGAAATAAAAATTATCGTTCCGTTCCGTTCCTACCCGATGCGTAATAGAAAATTCCAAACAAATTCAATAAAAATTAAAAAATACCGTTATGAATTCATTTCAAGCCAAAAATAGGTTGGAAAAAGACGAGAAAGAGAGAAATAAAAATTATTATTTCGTTTCGTTCCGTTCTGTTTCTACCCGATGCGTAATAGAAAATTCCAAAGAAATAAATAACAAACAAATTCAAAAAATTAAAAAAATACCATTATCAATTCATTTCAAACCAAAATAGATTGGAAAATGATGAGAAAGAGAGATTTAAAAATTATCTTTCCGTTCCGTTCCGTTCCTACCCGATGCGAAATAGAAAATTCCAAACAAATTCAAAAAAAATTAAAAAATACCATTATGAATTCATTTCAAGCCAAAATAGGCAGGAAAAAGATGAGAAAGAGAGAAATAAAAATGATAATTTCGTTTCGTTCCGTTCCGTTTCTACCCGATGCGTAATAGAAAATTCCAAAGAAATAACAAACAAATTCAAAAAATTAAAAAATACCATTATCAATTCATTTCAAGCCAAAATAGGTTGGAAAAAGATGAGAAAGGGAGGAATAAAAATTATCGTTCCATTCCGTTCCGTTCCGTTCCTACCCGATGCGTAATAGAAAATTCGAAACAAATAGCTAAAAAATTCAAAAATACCATTGTGGCTTCATTTCAAGCTAAAATAGGCGGGAAAAGGCTGCGAAAGAGAGAAAATAAAAATTATCCTTCCGTTCCACTCTTACCCGAGGCATGATAGAAAATTCCAAGAAAATGGCAAAAAAATTCAAAAAATTAAAAAATACCATTATGAATTAATTTCAAGCCAAAATAGGTTGGAAAAAGATGAGAAAGAGAGAAATAAAAATCACCGTTCCGTTCCAACCCGATGCGTAATAGAAAATTCCAAACAAATAACAAACAAATTCAAAAAATTAAAAAAATACCATTATCAATTAATTTCAAGCCAAAATAGATTGGAAAATGATGAGAAAGAGAGAGATAAAAATTATCGTTCTGTTCCGTTCCGACCCGATGCGTAATAGAAAATTCCAAACAAATTCAAAAAAAATTAAAAAAAATACCATTTTGGCTTCATTTCAAGCCAAAATAGGCAGGAAAAAGATGAGAAAGAGAGAAATAAAAATTATCGTTCCGTTCCGTTCCTACCCGATGCGTAATAGAAAATTCCAAACAAATTCAAAAAAAATTAAAAAATACCGTTATGAATTCATTTCAAGCAGAAAATAGGTTGGAAAAAGATGAGAAAGAGAGAAATAAAAATTATCATTTCGTTTAGTTCCGTTCCGTTCCTACCCGATGCGTAATAGAAAATTCCAAACAAATAACAAACAAATTCAAAAAATTAAAAAATACCATTATGAATTCATTTCAAGCCAAAATAGGTTGGAAAAAGATGAGAAAGAGAGAAATAAAAATTATCATTTCGTTTCGTTCCGTACTGTTTCTACCCGATGCGTAATAGAAAATTCCAAAGAAATAAATAACAAACAAATTCAAAGAATTAAAAAAATACCATTATCAATTCATTTCAAGCCAAAATAGGTTGGAAAAAGATGAGAAAGGGAGGAATAAAAATTATCGTTCCGTTCCGTTCCTACCCGATGCGTAATAGAAAATTTGAAACAAATAGCTAAAAAATTCGAAAATACCATTGTGGCTTCATTTCAAGCTAAAATAGGAGGGAAAAGGCTGCGAAAAAGAGAAAATAAAAATTATCCTTCCGTTCCACTCTTACCCGAGGCATGATAGAAAATTCCAAAAAAATGGCAAAAAAATTAAAAAATACCATTATGAATTCATTTCAGGCCAAAATTGGTTGGAAAAGGATGAGAAAGAGAGAAATAAAAATTATAGTTCCGTTCCTACCCGATGCGTAATAGAAAATTCCAAAGAAATAAATAACAAACAAATTCAAAAAATTAAAAAGTACCATTATCAATTCATTTCAAGCCAAAATAGGTTGGAAAAAGATGAGAAAGAGAGGAATAAAAATTATCGTTCCATTCCGTTCCGTTCCGTTCCTACCCGATGCGTAATAGAAAATTCGAAACAAATAGCTAAAAAATTCAAAAAATTCAAAAATACCATTGTGGCATCATTTCAAGCTAAAATAGGCAGGAAAAGGCTGCGAAAGAGAGAAAATAAAAATTATCCTTCCGTTCCACTCTTACCCGAGGCATGATAGAAAATTCCAAAAAAGTGGCAAAAAAATTCAAAAAATTAAAAAATACCATTATGAATTAATTTCAAGCCAAAATAGGTTGGAAAAAGATGAGAAAGAGAGAAATAAAAATTATCGTTCCGTTCCAACCCGATGCGTAATAGAAAATTCCAAACAAATAACAAACAAATTAAAAAAATTAAAAAAATACCATTATCAATTAATTTCAAGCCAAAATTGATTGGAAAATGATGAGAAAGAGAGAGATAAAAATTATCGTTCCATTCCGTTCCTACCCGATGCGTAATAGAAAATTCCAAACAAATTCAAAAAAAATTAAAAAATACCATTTTGGCTTCATTTCAAGCCAAAATAGGCAGGAAAAAGATGAGAAAGAGAGAAATAAAAATTATCGTTCCGTTCCGTTCCTACCCGATGCGTAATAGAAAATTCCAAACCAATTCAAAAAAATTAAAAAATACCATTACGAACTCATTTCAAGCCAAAATAGGTTGGAAAAAGATGAGAAAGAGAGAAATAAAAATGATAATTTCGTTTCGTTCCGTTCCATTTCTACCCGATGCGTAATAGAAAATTCCAAAGAAATAACAAACAAATTCAAAAAATTAAAAAAATACCATTATCAATTCATTTCAAGCCAAAATAGGTTGTAAAAAGATGAGAAAGGGAGGAATAAAAATTATCGTTCCATTACGTTCCGTTCTGTTTCGTTCCTACCCGATGCGTAATAGAAAATTCGAAACAAATAGCTAAAAAATTCAAAAAATTCAAAAATACCATTGTGGCATCATTTCAAGCTAAAATAGGCAGGAAAAGGCTGCGAAAGAGAGAAAATAAAAATTATCCTTCCGTTCCACTCTTACCCGAGGCATGATAGAAAATTCCAAAAAAATGGCAAAAAAATTCAAAAAATTAAAAAATACCATTATGAATTAATTTCGAGCCAAAATAGGTTGGAAAAAGATGAGAAAGAGAGAAATAAAAATTATCGTTCCGTTCCGTTCCTACCCGATGCGTAATAGAAAATTCCAAACAAATTCAATAAAAATTAAAAAATACCGTTATGAATTCATTTCAAGCCAAAAATAGGTTGGAAAAAGACGAGAAAGAGAGAAATAAAAATTATTATTTCGTTTCGTTCCGTTCTGTTTCTACCCGATGCGTAATAGAAAATTCCAAAGAAATAAATAACAAACAAATTCAAAAAATTAAAAAAATACCATTATCAATTCATTTCAAACCAAAATAGATTGGAAAATGATGAGAAAGAGAGATTTAAAAATTATCTTTCCGTTCCGTTCCGTTCCTACCCGATGCGAAATAGAAAATTCCAAACAAATTCAAAAAAAATTAAAAAATACCATTATGAATTCATTTCAAGCCAAAATAGGCAGGAAAAAGATGAGAAAGAGAGAAATAAAAATGATAATTTCGTTTCGTTCCGTTCCGTTTCTACCCGATGCGTAATAGAAAATTCCAAAGAAATAACAAACAAATTCAAAAAATTAAAAAATACCATTATCAATTCATTTCAAGCCAAAATAGGTTGGAAAAAGATGAGAAAGGGAGGAATAAAAATTATCGTTCCATTCCGTTCCGTTCCGTTCCTACCCGATGCGTAATAGAAAATTCGAAACAAATAGCTAAAAAATTCAAAAATACCATTGTGGCTTCATTTCAAGCTAAAATAGGCGGGAAAAGGCTGCGAAAGAGAGAAAATAAAAATTATCCTTCCGTTCCACTCTTACCCGAGGCATGATAGAAAATTCCAAGAAAATGGCAAAAAAATTCAAAAAATTAAAAAATACCATTATGAATTAATTTCAAGCCAAAATAGGTTGGAAAAAGATGAGAAAGAGAGAAATAAAAATCACCGTTCCGTTCCAACCCGATGCGTAATAGAAAATTCCAAACAAATAACAAACAAATTCAAAAAATTAAAAAAATACCATTATCAATTAATTTCAAGCCAAAATAGATTGGAAAATGATGAGAAAGAGAGAGATAAAAATTATCGTTCTGTTCCGTTCCGACCCGATGCGTAATAGAAAATTCCAAACAAATTCAAAAAAAATTAAAAAAATACCATTTTGGCTTCATTTCAAGCCAAAATAGGCAGGAAAAAGATGAGAAAGAGAGAAATAAAAATTATCGTTCCGTTCCGTTCCTACCCGATGCGTAATAGAAAATTCCAAACAAATTCAAAAAAAATTAAAAAATACCGTTATGAATTCATTTCAAGCAGAAAATAGGTTGGAAAAAGATGAGAAAGAGAGAAATAAAAATTATCATTTCGTTTAGTTCCGTTCCGTTCCTACCCGATGCGTAATAGAAAATTCCAAACAAATAACAAACAAATTCAAAAAATTAAAAAATACCATTATGAATTCATTTCAAGCCAAAATAGGTTGGAAAAAGATGAGAAAGAGAGAAATAAAAATTATCATTTCGTTTCGTTCCGTACTGTTTCTACCCGATGCGTAATAGAAAATTCCAAAGAAATAAATAACAAACAAATTCAAAGAATTAAAAAAATACCATTATCAATTCATTTCAAGCCAAAATAGGTTGGAAAAAGATGAGAAAGGGAGGAATAAAAATTATCGTTCCGTTCCGTTCCTACCCGATGCGTAATAGAAAATTTGAAACAAATAGCTAAAAAATTCGAAAATACCATTGTGGCTTCATTTCAAGCTAAAATAGGAGGGAAAAGGCTGCGAAAAAGAGAAAATAAAAATTATCCTTCCGTTCCACTCTTACCCGAGGCATGATAGAAAATTCCAAAAAAATGGCAAAAAAATTAAAAAAATTAAAAAATACCATTATGAATTCATTTCAGGCCAAAATTGGTTGGAAAAGGATGAGAAAGAGAGAAATAAAAATTATAGTTCCGTTCCTACCCGATGCGTAATAGAAAATTCCAAAGAAATAAATAACAAACAAATTCAAAAAATTAAAAAGTACCATTATCAATTCATTTCAAGCCAAAATAGGTTGGAAAAAGATGAGAAAGAGAGGAATAAAAATTATCGTTCCATTCCGTTCCGTTCCGTTCCTACCCGATGCGTAATAGAAAATTCGAAACAAATAGCTAAAAAATTCAAAAAATTCAAAAATACCATTGTGGCATCATTTCAAGCTAAAATAGGCAGGAAAAGGCTGCGAAAGAGAGAAAATAAAAATTATCCTTCCGTTCCACTCTTACCCGAGGCATGATAGAAAATTCCAAAAAAGTGGCAAAAAAATTCAAAAAATTAAAAAATACCATTATGAATTAATTTCAAGCCAAAATAGGTTGGAAAAAGATGAGAAAGAGAGAAATAAAAATTATCGTTCCGTTCCAACCCGATGCGTAATAGAAAATTCCAAACAAATAACAAACAAATTAAAAAAATTAAAAAAATTCCATTATCAATTAATTTCAAGCCAAAATAGATTGGAAAATGATGAGAAAGAGAGAGATAAAAATTATCGTTCCATTCCGTTCCTACCCGATGCGTAATAGAAAATTCCAAACAAATTCAAAAAAAATTAAAAAATACCATTTTGGCTTCATTTCAAGCCAAAATAGGCAGGAAAAAGATGAGAAAGAGAGAAATAAAAATTATCGTTCCGTTCCGTTCCTACCCGATGCGTAATAGAAAATTCCAAACCAATTCAAAAAAATTAAAAAATACCATTACGAACTCATTTCAAGCCAAAATAGGTTGGAAAAAGATGAGAAAGAGAGAAATAAAAATGATAATTTCGTTTCGTTCCGTTCCATTTCTACCCGATGCGTAATAGAAAATTCCAAAGAAATAACAAACAAATTCAAAAAATTAAAAAATACCATTATCAATTCATTTCAAGCCAAAATAGGTTGTAAAAAGATGAGAAAGGGAGGAATAAAAATTATCGTTCCATTACGTTCCGTTCCGTTTCGTTCCTACCCGATGCGTAATAGAAAATTCGAAACAAATAGCTAAAAAATTCAAAAAATTCAAAAATACCATTGTGGCATCATTTCAAGCTAAAATAGGCAGGAAAAGGCTGCGAAAGAGAGAAAATAAAAATTATCCTTCCGTTCCACTCTTACCCGAGGCATGATAGAAAATTCCAAAAAAATGGCAAAAAAATTCAAAAAATTAAAAAATACCATTATGAATTAATTTCGAGCCAAAATAGGTTGGAAAAAGATGAGAAAGAGAGAAATAAAAATTATCGTTCCGTTCCGTTCCTACCCGATGCGTAATAGAAAATTCCAAACAAATTCAATAAAAATTAAAAAATACCGTTATGAATTCATTTCAAGCCAAAAATAGGTTGGAAAAAGACGAGAAAGAGAGAAATAAAAATTATTATTTCGTTTCGTTCCGTTCTGTTTCTACCCGATGCGTAATAGAAAATTCCAAAGAAATAAATAACAAACAAATTCAAAAAATTAAAAAAATACCATTATCAATTCATTTCAAACCAAAATAGATTGGAAAATGATGAGAAAGAGAGATTTAAAAATTATCTTTCCGTTCCGTTCCGTTCCTACCCGATGCGAAATAGAAAATTCCAAACAAATTCAAAAAAAATTAAAAAATACCATTATGAATTCATTTCAAGCCAAAATAGGCAGGAAAAAGATGAGAAAGAGAGAAATAAAAATGATAATTTCGTTTCGTTCCGTTCCGTTTCTACCCGATGCGTAATAGAAAATTCCAAAGAAATAACAAACAAATTCAAAAAATTAAAAAATACCATTATCAATTCATTTCAAGCCAAAATAGGTTGGAAAAAGATGAGAAAGGGAGGAATAAAAATTATCGTTCCATTCCGTTCCGTTCCGTTCCTACCCGATGCGTAATAGAAAATTCGAAACAAATAGCTAAAAAATTCAAAAATACCATTGTGGCTTCATTTCAAGCTAAAATAGGCGGGAAAAGGCTGCGAAAGAGAGAAAATAAAAATTATCCTTCCGTTCCACTCTTACCCGAGGCATGATAGAAAATTCCAAGAAAATGGCAAAAAAATTCAAAAAATTAAAAAATACCATTATGAATTAATTTCAAGCCAAAATAGGTTGGAAAAAGATGAGAAAGAGAGAAATAAAAATCACCGTTCCGTTCCAACCCGATGCGTAATAGAAAATTCCAAACAAATAACAAACAAATTCAAAAAATTAAAAAAATACCATTATCAATTAATTTCAAGCCAAAATAGATTGGAAAATGATGAGAAAGAGAGAGATAAAAATTATCGTTCTGTTCCGTTCCGACCCGATGCGTAATAGAAAATTCCAAACAAATTCAAAAAAAATTAAAAAAATACCATTTTGGCTTCATTTCAAGCCAAAATAGGCAGGAAAAAGATGAGAAAGAGAGAAATAAAAATTATCGTTCCGTTCCGTTCCTACCCGATGCGTAATAGAAAATTCCAAACAAATTCAAAAAAAATTAAAAAATACCGTTATGAATTCATTTCAAGCAGAAAATAGGTTGGAAAAAGATGAGAAAGAGAGAAATAAAAATTATCATTTCGTTTAGTTCCGTTCCGTTCCTACCCGATGCGTAATAGAAAATTCCAAACAAATAACAAACAAATTCAAAAAATTAAAAAATACCATTATGAATTCATTTCAAGCCAAAATAGGTTGGAAAAAGATGAGAAAGAGAGAAATAAAAATTATCATTTCGTTTCGTTCCGTACTGTTTCTACCCGATGCGTAATAGAAAATTCCAAAGAAATAAATAACAAACAAATTCAAAGAATTAAAAAAATACCATTATCAATTCATTTCAAGCCAAAATAGGTTGGAAAAAGATGAGAAAGGGAGGAATAAAAATTATCGTTCCGTTCCGTTCCTACCCGATGCGTAATAGAAAATTTGAAACAAATAGCTAAAAAATTCGAAAATACCATTGTGGCTTCATTTCAAGCTAAAATAGGAGGGAAAAGGCTGCGAAAAAGAGAAAATAAAAATTATCCTTCCGTTCCACTCTTACCCGAGGCATGATAGAAAATTCCAAAAAAATGGCAAAAAAATTAAAAAAATTAAAAAATACCATTATGAATTCATTTCAGGCCAAAATTGGTTGGAAAAGGATGAGAAAGAGAGAAATAAAAATTATAGTTCCGTTCCTACCCGATGCGTAATAGAAAATTCCAAAGAAATAAATAACAAACAAATTCAAAAAATTAAAAAGTACCATTATCAATTCATTTCAAGCCAAAATAGGTTGGAAAAAGATGAGAAAGAGAGGAATAAAAATTATCGTTCCATTCCGTTCCGTTCCGTTCCTACCCGATGCGTAATAGAAAATTCGAAACAAATAGCTAAAAAATTCAAAAAATTCAAAAATACCATTGTGGCATCATTTCAAGCTAAAATAGGCAGGAAAAGGCTGCGAAAGAGAGAAAATAAAAATTATCCTTCCGTTCCACTCTTACCCGAGGCATGATAGAAAATTCCAAAAAAGTGGCAAAAAAATTCAAAAAATTAAAAAATACCATTATGAATTAATTTCAAGCCAAAATAGGTTGGAAAAAGATGAGAAAGAGAGAAATAAAAATTATCGTTCCGTTCCAACCCGATGCGTAATAGAAAATTCCAAACAAATAACAAACAAATTAAAAAAATTAAAAAAATTCCATTATCAATTAATTTCAAGCCAAAATAGATTGGAAAATGATGAGAAAGAGAGAGATAAAAATTATCGTTCCATTCCGTTCCTACCCGATGCGTAATAGAAAATTCCAAACAAATTGAAAAAAAATTAAAAAATACCATTTTGGCTTCATTTCAAGCCAAAATAGGCAGGAAAAAGATGAGAAAGAGAGAAATAAAAATTATCGTTCCGTTCCGTTCCTACCCGATGCGTAATAGAAAATTCCAAACCAATTCAAAAAAATTAAAAAATACCATTACGAACTCATTTCAAGCCAAAATAGGTTGGAAAAAGATGAGAAAGAGAGAAATAAAAATGATAATTTCGTTTCGTTCCGTTCCATTTCTACCCGATGCGTAATAGAAAATTCCAAAGAAATAACAAACAAATTCAAAAAATTAAAAAATACCATTATCAATTCATTTCAAGCCAAAATAGGTTGTAAAAAGATGAGAAAGGGAGGAATAAAAATTATCGTTCCATTACGTTCCGTTCCGTTTCGTTCCTACCCGATGCGTAATAGAAAATTCGAAACAAATAGCTAAAAAATTCAAAAAATTCAAAAATACCATTGTGGCATCATTTCAAGCTAAAATAGGCAGGAAAAGGCTGCGAAAGAGAGAAAATAAAAATTATCCTTCCGTTCCACTCTTACCCGAGGCATGATAGAAAATTCCAAAAAAATGGCAAAAAAATTCAAAAAATTAAAAAATACCATTATGAATTCATTTCAAGCCAAAATAGGTTGGAAAAAGATGAGAAAGAGAGAAATAAAAATCACCGTTCCGTTCCAACCCGATGCGTAATAGAAAATTCCAAACAAATAACAAACAAATTCAAAAAATTAAAAAAATACCATTATCAATTAATTTCAAGCCAAAATAGATTGGAAAATGATGAGAAAGAGAGAGATAAAAATTATCGTTCCATTCCGTTCCTACCCGATGCGTAATAGAAAATTCCAAACAAATTTAAAAAAAATTAAAAAAATACCATTTTGGCTTCATTTCAAGCCAAAATAGGCAGGAAAAAGATGAGAAAGAGAGAGATAAAAATTATCGTTCCATTCCGTTCCTACCCGATGCGTAATAGAAAATTCCAAACAAATTCAAAAAAAATTAAAAAAATACCATTTTGGCTTCATTTCAAGCCAAAATAGGCGGGAAAAAGATGAGAAAGAGAGAAATAAAAATTATCGTTCCGTTCCGTTCCTACCCGATGCGTAATAGAAAATTCCAAACAAATTCAAAAAAAATTAAAAAATACCATTACGAACTCATTTCAAGCCAAAATAGGTTGGAAAAAGATGAGAAAGAGAGAAATAAAAATGATAATTTCGTTTCGTTCCGTTCCATTTCTACCCGATGCGTAATAGAAAATTCCAAAGAAATAACAAACAAATTCAAAAAATTAAAAAATACCATTATCAATTCATTTCAAGCCAAAATAGGTTGGAAAAAGATGAGAAAGGGAGGAATAAAAATTATCGTTCCATTCCGTTCCGTTCCGTTCCTACCCGATGCGTAATAGAAAATTCGAAACAAATAGCTAAAAAATTCAAAAATACCATTGTGGCTTCATTTCAATCTAAAATAGGCGGGAAAAGGCTGCGAAAGAGAGAAAATAAAAATTATCCTTCCGTTCCACTCTTACCCGAGGCATGATAGAAAATTCCAAAAAAATGGCAAAAAAATTCAAAAAATTAAAAAATACCATTATGAATTCATTTCAAGCCAAAATTGGTTGGAAAAGGATGAGAAAGAGAGAAATAAAAATTATCGTTCCGTTCCAACCCGATGCGTAATAGAAAATTCCAAAAAAATAACAAACAAATTAAAAAAATTAAAAAAATACCATTATCAACTCATTTCAAGCCAAAATAGATTGGAAAATGATGAGAAAGAGAGATTTAAAAATTATCGTTCCGTTCCGTTCCGTTCCTACCCGATGCGTAATTGAAAATTCCAAACAAATTCAAAAAAAATTAAAAAATACCATTATGAATTCATTTCAAGCCAAAATAGGCAGGAAAAAGATGAGAAAGAGAGAAATAAAAATCATAATTTCGTTTCGTTCCGTTCCGTTTCTACCCGATGCGTAATAGAAAATTCCAAAGAAATAACAAACAAATTCAAAAAATTAAAAAATACCATTATCAATTCATTTCAAGCCAAAATAGGTTGGAAAAAGATGAGAAAGGGAGGAATAAAAATTATCGTTCCATTCCGTTCCTACCCGATGCGTAATAGAAAATTCGAAACAAATAGCTAAAAAATTCAAAAATACCATTGTGGCTTCATTTCAAGCTAAAATAGGCGGGAAAAGGCTGCGAAAGAGAGAAAATAAAAATTATCCTTCCGTTCCACTCTTACCCGAGGCATGATAGAAAATTCCAAAAAAATGGCAAAAAAATTCAAAAAATTAAAAAATACCATTATGAATTAATTTCAAGCCAAAATAGGTTGGAAAAAGATGAGAAAGAGAGAAATAAAAATCACCGTTCCGTTCCAACCCGATGCGTAATAGAAAATTCCAAACAAATAACAAACAAATTCAGAAAATTAAAAAAATACCATTATCAATTAATTTCAAGCCAAAATAGATTGGAAAATGATGAGAAAGAGAGAGATAAAAATTATCGTTCCATTCCGTTCCGACCCGATGCGTAATAGAAAATTCCAAACAAATTCAAAAAAAATTAAAAAAATACCATTTTGGCTTCATTTCAAGCCAAAATAGGCAGGAAAAAGATGAGAAAGAGAGGAATAAAAATTATCGTTCCATTCCGTTCCGTTCCGTTCCTACCCGATGCGTAATAGAAAATTCGAAACAAATAGCTAAAAAATTCAAAAAATTCAAAAATACCATTGTGGCATCATTTCAAGCTAAAATAGGCAGGAAAAGGCTGCGAAAGAGAGAAAATAAAAATTATCCTTCCGTTCCACTCTTACCCGAGGCATGATAGAAAATTCCAAAAAAGTGGCAAAAAAATTCAAAAAATTAAAAAATACCATTATGAATTAATTTCAAGCCAAAATAGGTTGGAAAAAGATGAGAAAGAGAGAAATAAAAATTATCGTTCCGTTCCAACCCGATGCGTAATAGAAAATTCCAAACAAATAACAAACAAATTAAAAAAATTAAAAAAATTCCATTATCAATTAATTTCAAGCCAAAATAGATTGGAAAATGATGAGAAAGAGAGAGATAAAAATTATCGTTCCATTCCGTTCCTACCCGATGCGTAATAGAAAATTCCAAACAAATTCAAAAAAAATTAAAAAATACCATTTTGGCTTCATTTCAAGCCAAAATAGGCAGGAAAAAGATGAGAAAGAGAGAAATAAAAATTATCGTTCCGTTCCGTTCCTACCCGATGCGTAATAGAAAATTCCAAACCAATTCAAAAAAATTAAAAAATACCATTACGAACTCATTTCAAGCCAAAATAGGTTGGAAAAAGATGAGAAAGAGAGAAATAAAAATGATAATTTCGTTTCGTTCCGTTCCATTTCTACCCGATGCGTAATAGAAAATTCCAAAGAAATAACAAACAAATTCAAAAAATTAAAAAATACCATTATCAATTCATTTCAAGCCAAAATAGGTTGTAAAAAGATGAGAAAGGGAGGAATAAAAATTATCGTTCCATTACGTTCCGTTCCGTTTCGTTCCTACCCGATGCGTAATAGAAAATTCGAAACAAATAGCTAAAAAATTCAAAAAATTCAAAAATACCATTGTGGCATCATTTCAAGCTAAAATAGGCAGGAAAAGGCTGCGAAAGAGAGAAAATAAAAATTATCCTTCCGTTCCACTCTTACCCGAGGCATGATAGAAAATTCCAAAAAAATGGCAAAAAAATTCAAAAAATTAAAAAATACCATTATGAATTCATTTCAAGCCAAAATAGGTTGGAAAAAGATGAGAAAGAGAGAAATAAAAATCACCGTTCCGTTCCAACCCGATGCGTAATAGAAAATTCCAAACAAATAACAAACAAATTCAAAAAATTAAAAAAATACCATTATCAATTAATTTCAAGCCAAAATAGATTGGAAAATGATGAGAAAGAGAGAGATAAAAATTATCGTTCCATTCCGTTCCTACCCGATGCGTAATTGAAAATTCCAAACAAATTTAAAAAAAATTAAAAAAATACCATTTTGGCTTCATTTCAAGCCAAAATAGGCAGGAAAAAGATGAGAAAGAGAGAGATAAAAATTATCGTTCCATTCCGTTCCTACCCGATGCGTAATAGAAAATTCCAAACAAATTCAAAAAAAATTAAAAAAATACCATTTTGGCTTCATTTCAAGCCAAAATAGGCGGGAAAAAGATGAGAAAGAGAGAAATAAAAATTATCGTTCCGTTCCGTTCCTACCCGATGCGTAATAGAAAATTCCAAACAAATTCAAAAAAAATTAAAAATACCGTTATGAATTCATTTCAAGCCAAAAATAGGTTGGAAAAAGATGAGAAAGAGAGAAATAAAAATTATCATTTCGTTTCATTCCGTTCTGTTTCTACCCGATGCGTAATAGAAAATTCCAAAGAAATAAATAACAAACAAATTCAAAAAATTAAAAAAATACCATTATCAATTCATTTCAAGCCAAAATAGGTTGGAAAAAGATGAGAAAGGGAGGAATAAAAATTATCGTTCCATTCCGTTCCGTTCCGTTCCTACCCGATGCGTAATAGAAAATTCGAAACAAATAGCTAAAAAATTCAAAAATACCATTGTGGCTTCATTTCAAGCTAAAATAGGCGGGAAAAGGCTGCGAAAGAGAGAAAATAAAAATTATCCTTCCGTTCCACTCTTACCCGAGGCATGATAGAAAATTCCAAAAAAATGGCAAAAAAATTCAAAAAATTAAAAAATACCATTATGAATTCATTTCAAGTCAAAATTGGTTGGAAAAGGATGAGAAAGAGAGAAATAAAAATTATCGTTCCGTTCCAACCCGATGCGTAATAGAAAATTCCAAAAAAATAACAAACAAATTAAAAAAATTAAAAAAATACCATTATCAACTCATTTCAAGCCAAAATAGATTGGAAAATGATGAGAAAGAGAGATTTAAAAATTATCGTTCCGTTCCGTTCCGTTCCTACCCGATGCGTAATAGAAAATTCCAAACAAATTCAAAAAAAATTAAAAAATACCATTATGAATTCATTTCAAGCCAAAATAGGCAGGAAAAAGATGAGAAAGAGAGAAATAAAAATGATAATTTCGTTTCGTTCCGTTCCGTTTCTACCCGATGCGTAATAGAAAATTCCAAAGAAATAACAAACAAATTAAAAAAATTAAAAAATACCATTATCAATTCATTTCAAGCCAAAATAGGTTGGAAAAAGATGAGAAAGGGAGGAATAAAAATTATCGTTCCATTCCGTTCCTACCCGATGCGTAATAGAAAATTCGAAACAAATAGCTAAAAAATTCAAAAATACCATTGTGGCTTCATTTCAAGCTAAAATAGGCGGGAAAAGGCTGCGAAAGAGAGAAAATAAAAATTATCCTTCCGTTCCACTCTTACCCGAGGCATGATAGAAAATTCCAAAAAAATGGCAAAAAAATTCAAAAAATTAAAAAATACCATTATGAATTAATTTCAAGCCAAAATAGGTTGGAAAAAGATGAGAAAGAGAGAAATAAAAATCACCGTTCCGTTCCAACCCGATGCGTAATAGAAAATTCCAAACAAATAACAAACAAATTCAGAAAATTAAAAAAATACCATTATCAATTAATTTCAAGCCAAAATAGATTGGAAAATGATGAGAAAGAGAGAGATAAAAATTATCGTTCCATTCCGTTCCGACCCGATGCGTAATAGAAAATTCCAAACAAATTCAAAAAAAATTAAAAAAATACCATTTTGGCTTCATTTCAAGCCAAAATAGGCAGGAAAAATATGAGAAAGAGAGAAATAAAAATTATCGTTCCGTTCCGTTCCTACCCGATGCGTAATAGAAAATTCCAAACAAATTCAAAAAAAATTAAAAAATACCGTTATGAATTCATTTCAAGCAGAAAATAGGTTGGAAAAAGATGAGAAAGAGAGAAATAAAAATTATCATTCCGTTTAGTTCCTACCCGGTGCGTAATCGAAAATTCCATAAAAATAACCAAAAAATTTTAAAAATACCATTACGGATTTATTACAAGCCAAAATAGGTTGGAGAAAGCCGAAAAAGAGAGAAAATAAATATTCTCGTTCGGTTCCATTCCTACACGAAGCGTAATAGAAAATACCATAAAAATAGTTAAAAAATTCAAAAAATTAAAAAATACCATTATGGCATCATTTTAAGCCAAAATAGGTTGGAAAATGAAGAGAAAGATAGAAAATAAAAATTATCGTTCCGTTTCGTTCCTACCAAAAACATAATGGAAAATTCCAAAGAAATAGCAAAAATATTAAAAAAAAATCATTATGGCGTCGTTTCAAGCCAACATAGGTTAGAAAATGCTGAAAAAGAGAGAAAATAAAAATTATCGTTCCGACCCGATGCGTAATAGAAAATTCAAAAAAAATAACATAAAAATTAAAAAAATATCATTATGAATTCATTTCAAGCCAAAATAGGTTGGAAAAGGATGGGAATGAGAGAAAATAAAAATTATCATTCCGTTTCGTTCCTACCCGATGCGTAATAGAAAATGCCGAAAAAATAACGAAAAAATTAAAAAAATTAAACAATACCAATATGAATACATTTCTAGCCAAAATAGGTTGGAAACGTATGAGAAAGAGAGAAATAAAAATTATCGTTTCGTTCCTTTCCTACACGACGTGTAACAGAAAATTCCAAAAAAATAGAAAAAAAATTCAAAAAATTAAAAAATACCATTGTGGCTTCATTACAAGCCAAAATAGGTTGGAAACGTATGAGAAAGAGAGAAATAAAAATTCTCGTTCCGTTCCGTTCCGTTCCTACCCGAAGCGTAATAGAAAATACCATAAAAATAGTAAAAAAAGTCAAAAAATTAAAAAATACCATTATGGCTTCATTTTAAGCCGAAATAGGTCGGAAAATGATGAGAAAGATAGAAAATAAAAATTATCGTTCCGTTTCGTTCCTACCAGACGAGTAGAAGAAAATTCCAAAAAAATTAAAAAAATTTAAAAATACCATTGTGGCTTCATTACAAGCAAAAATAGGTTGGAGAAAGCTAAGAAAGAGAGAAAATAAAAATTCTCGTTCCGTTCCGTTCCAACCCGAAGCGTAATAGAAAATACCATAAAAATAGTTAAAAAATTCAAAAAATGAAAAAATACCATTATGGCTTCATTTTAAGCCAAAATAGGTTGGAGAATGATGAGAAAGATAGAAAATAAAAATTATCGTTCCGTTTCGTTCCTACCAGACGAGTAGTAGAAAATTCCAAAAAAATTAAAAAAATTAAAAAATACCATTACTGATTCATTTCAAGCCACAATTTGTCGGAGAAGGATGAGAAAGAGAGAAAGTAAAAATTATAGTTCCGTTTCGTTCCTATCCAACGCGTAACAGAAAATTCCAAAAAAAATATCAAAAAAATTCAAAAAATTAAAAAATACCATTACTGCCTCATTTCAAGCCAAAATAGGTTAGAAGAGGCTGAGAAAGAGAGAAAATAAAAATTATTGTTCCGTTTCGTTCCTGCCCGATGCATAATAGAAAATTCCAAGAAAATAACAAAAAAATTAAAAAATACCATTATGAATTCATTTCAAGCCAAAATAGGTCAGAAAAAGATGGAAAAGAGAGAAATAAAAATTATCGTTCCGTTCCTACCTGATGCGTAATAGAAAATTCCAAACAAATAGCTAAAAAATTCAAAAAATTATAAAATACCATTGTGGTTTCATTTCAAGCCAAAATAGGCAGGAAAACGCTGCGAAAGAGAGAAAATAAAAATTATCCTTCCGTTCCATTCTTACCCGAGGGTTGATAGAAAATTCCAAAAAAATGACAAAAAAATTCAAAAAAATAAAAAATACCATTGTGGCTTCATTATAAGCCAAAATAGGTTTGAAAAGGCTGGGAAAGAGAGAAAATAAAAATTATCGTTTCGTCTCGTTCCTACCCGAAGCGTAATAGAAAATTCCATAAAAATTGTAAAAAATTTGAAAAAAATAAAAGAAATAATATTATGGTTCATTTCAAGCCAAAATAGGTCGGAAAATGATGAGAAATATAGAAAATAAAAATTATCGTTTCGTTTCGTTCCAACCAAATGGGTGGTTGAATATTCGAAAAAAAATTAAAAAAACGAAAAAATACCATTGTGGATTCATTTCAAGCCAAAATTGATTGGAGAAGCATGAGAAAGAGAGAAAATAAAAATTATAGTTCCGTTATGTTCCTATCCAACGCGTAAAAGAAAATTCCCAAAAAAATAGTAAAATAATTTAAAAAATTAAAACATACCATTATGGCTTCATTTCAAGCCAAAATAGGTTGGAAACGAATGAGAAAGAGAGAAAATAAAAATTATCCTTCCGTTCCATTCTTACTCGAGGTGTGATAGAAAATTCCAAAAAAATGGTAAAAAAATTAAAAAAATTAAAAAATATCATTGTGGCTTCATTTTAAGCCAAAATAGGCTTGAAAAGGCGGGGAAAGAGAGAAAATAAAAATTATCGTTCCGCTTCGTTCCTACCCGATGCGTAATAGAAAATTCCAAAAAAATAACAAAAAAACTAAAAAAATTAAAAAAATACCGTTGTGGCGTCATTTCAAGCCAAAATACGTTGCAAAAAGGCCGTGAAAGAGAGAAAATGAAAATTATACTTCCGTTCCATTCCTACCCGACGCGTGATAGAAAATTCGAAAAAAATAGTAAAAATATTCAAAAAATTAATAGATACCATTATGGCTTCATTTCAAGCTTTTTGGTTGGTAAAGTCCGAGAAAGAGCGAAAATAAAAATTGTCGTTCCGTTCCGTTCCTACCCGATGCATAAAGGAAAATTCCGAAAAAATAGCAAAAACATTGAAAATATTAGAAAAATACCATTATCGCTTCATTTCAATCCAAAATAAGTTGGAAAAGGCGGAGAAAGAGAGAAAATAACAATTATCGTTCCGTTTCGTTCCTACCCGATGCGTAATCGAAAATTCTATAAAAATAACAAAAAGATTAAAAAAATACCATTACAGATTCATTTCAAGCCAAAATAGGTTGGAAAATGATGAGAAAGGGAGAAAATAAAAATTATCGTTCCGTTCCGTTACTACCTGATGCATAATGGAAAATTCCAAAGAAATAGCAAAAAAATTAAAAATATTAAAAAAAATCATTATGGCGTCATTTCAAGACAAAATAGGTTTAAAAATGCTGAGAAAGAGAGAAAATAAAAATTCTCATTCCGTTTCGTTCCTACCCGATGCGTAATAGAAAATTACAAAAAAATAACAAAAAAATTTAAAAAATACCATTATGAATTCATTTCAAGCCAAAATAGGTTGGAAAAGGATGGGAATGAGAGAAAATAAAAATTATCGTTCCGTTTCGTTCCAACCAAACGCGTAGTAGAAAATTCCAAAAAAATTTAAAAAATTAAAAAATATCATTGTGGATTCATTTCAAGCCAAAATTGATTGGAGAAGGATGAGAAAGAGAGAAAATAAAAATTATAGTTCCGTTACGTTCCTATCCGACGCGTAACAGAAAATTCCCAAAAAAATAGCAAAAGAATTCAAAAAATTAAAACATACCATTATAGCTTCATTTCAGGCCAAAATAGGTTGGAAAAGACTGAGAAAGAGAGAAAATAAAAATTATCGTTCCGCTTCGTTCCAACCCGATGCGTAATAGAAAATTCCAAAAAACTTAAAAAAATTAAAAAAAACCGTTGTGGCTTCATTTCAAGCCAAAATACGTTGCAAAAAGGCTGTGAAAGTGAGAAAATAAAAATTATTGTTCCGCTTCGTTCCTATCCGATGCGTAATAGAAAATTCAAAAAAAATAAAAAAAAAATAAAAAAAATTAAAACATACCATTGTGGCTTCATTTCAAGCAAAAATACGTTGCAAAAAGACTGTGAAAGAGAGAAAATAAAAATTATCCTTCCGTTCCATTCCTACCCGACGCTTGATAGAAAATTCAAAAAAATTAGCAAAAAAATTTAATAAATTAAAAGATACCGTTGTGGCTTCATTTCAAACCAAAATACGTTGCAAAAAGGCTGTGAAAGAGAGAAAATAAAAATTATCCTTTCGTTTCATTCCTACCCGATGCGTGACAGAAAATTCCAAAAAAATAGCAAAAAAATTCAAAAATTAAAAGATACCATTATAGCTTCATTTCAGGCCAAAATAGGTTGGAAAAGACTGAGAAAGAGAGAAAATAAAAATTATCGTTCCGCTTCGTTCCAACCCGATGCGTAATAGAAAATTCCAAAAAACTTAAAAAAATTAAAAAATACCGTTGTGGCTTCATTTCAAGCCAAAATACGTTGCAAAAAGGCTGTGAAAGTGAGAAAATAAAAATTATTGTTCCGCTTCGTTCCTATCCGATGCGTAATAGAAAATTCAAAAAAAATAAAAATAAAAATAAAAAAAATTAAAACATACCATTGTGGCTTCATTTCAAGCAAAAATACGTTGCAAAAAGACTGTGAAAGAGAGAAAATAAAAATTATCCTTCCGTTCCATTCCTACCCGACTCTTGATAGAAAATTCAAAAAAATTAGCAAAAAAATTTAATAAATTAAAAGATACCGTTGTGGCTTCATTTCAAGCCAAAATACGTTGCAAAAAGGCTGTGAAAGAGAGAAAATAAAAATTATCCTTTCGTTTCATTCCTACCCGATGCGTGACAGAAAATTCCAAAAAAATAGCAAAAAAATTCAAAAAATTAAAAGATACCATTACGGCTTCATTTCAAGCTTTTTGGTTGGTAAAGTCCGAGAAAGAGCGAAGATAAAAATTATCGTACCGTTCTGTTCCTACCCGATGCATAATGGAAAATTCCAAAAAAATAGCAAAAATATTTAAAAAATTAAAAAAATACCATAAAGGCGTCATTTCAAGCCAAAATAGGTTGGAAAAGACTGAGAAAGAGAGAAAATAAAAATTATCCTTCCGTTCCATTCTTACTCGAGGCGTGATGGAAAATTCCAAAAAAATAGTAAAAAATTCAAAAAATTAAAAAATATCATTGTGGCTTCATTTTAATCCAAAATAGGCCTGAAAAGGAGGGGAAATGGAGAAAATAAAAATTATCGTTCCGCTTCGTTCCTACCCGATGCGTAATAGAAAATTCCAAAAAAATAACAAAAAAACAAAAAAAATTAAAAAAATACCGTTGTGGCTTCATTTCAAGCCAAAATACGTTGCAAAAAGGCTGTGAAAGAGAGAAAATAAAAATTATCCTTCCGTTCCATTCCTACCCGACGCTTGATAGAAAATTCCAAAAAAATAGCAAAAAAATTCAATAAATTAAAAGATACCGTTGTGGCTTCATTTCAAGCCAAAATATATTGCAAAAAGGCTGTGAAAGAGAGAAAATAACAATTATCGTTCCGTTCCATTCCTACCCGACGCTTGATAGAAAATTCCAAAAAAATAGCAAAAAATTTCAATAAATTAAAAGATGCCGTTGTGGCTTCATTTCAAGCCAAAATACGTTGCAAAAAGGCTGTGAAAGAGAGAAAATAAAAATTATCCTTCCGTTCCATTCCTACCCGACGCTTGATATAAAATTCCAAAAAAATAGCAAAAAAATTTAATAAATTAAAAGATACCGTTGTGGCTTCATTTCAAGCCAAAATACGTTGCAAAAAGGCTGTGAAAGAGAGAAAATAAAAATTATCCTTTCGTTTCATTCCTACCCGACGCGTGATAGAAAATTCCAAAAAAATAGCAAAAAAATTCAAAAAATTAAAAGATACCATTACGGCTTCATTTCAAGCTTTTTGGTTGGTAAAGTCCGAGAAAGAGCGAAAATAAAAATTATCGTTCCGTTCTGTTCCAACCCGATGCGTAAAGGAAAATTCCAAAAAAATAGTAAAAAAATTAAAAAAATACTATTATGGCTTCATTTCAATCCAAAATAGGTTGGAAAAGGCTGGGAAAGAGAGAAAATAACAATTATCGTTTCGTTTCGTTCCTACCCGATGCGTAATCGATAATTTCATAAAAATAACAAAAAAATTAAAAAAATACCATTATGGATTCATTTCAAGCCAAAATAGGTTGGAAAATGATGAGAAATATAGAAAATAAAAATTATCGTTCCGTTCCGTTCCGTTCCTACCCGATGCATAATTGAAAATTCCAAAGAAATAGCAAAAAAATTAAAAATATTAAAAAAAATCATTATGGCGTTATTTCAAGCCAAAATAGGTTGGAAAATGCTGAGAAATAGAGAAAATAAAAATTATCGTTCCGTTTCATTCCTACCCGATGCGCAATAGAAAATTCCATAAAAATAAAAAAAAAAATTTTAAAAATACCATTATGAAATTCATTTCAAGCCAAAATAGGTTGGAAAAGGATGGGAATGAGTGAAAATAAAAATTATCGTTCCGCTTCGTTCCTACCCAATGCGTAATAGAAAATTCCAAAAAAATAACAAAAAAACTAAAAAAATTAAAAAAATACCGCTGTAGCTTCATTCCAAGCCAAAATATGTTGCAAAAAGGCTGTGAAAGAGAGAAAATGAAAATTATGCTTCCGTTCCATTCTTACCCGACGTGTGATAGAAAATTCCAAAAAAATAGTAAAAAAATTCAAAAAATTAATAGATACCATTATGGCTTCATTTCAAGCTTTTTGGATGGTAAAGTCCGAGAAATAGCGAAAATAAAAATTATCGTTCCGTTCCGTTCCTACCCGATGCATAAAGGAAAATTCCAAAAAAATAGCAAAAAAATTAAAAAAATTAAAAAAATGCCATTATGGCTTCATTTCAATCCAAAATAGGTTGGAAAATGCTGGGAAAGAGAGAAAATAACAATTATCGTTCCGTTTCGTTCCTACCCGATGCGTAATCGAAAATTCCAATGAAAATAACAAAAAAAATTAAAAAAATACCATTACGGATTCATTTCAAGCCAAAATAGGTTGGAAAATGATGAGAAAGAGAGAAAATAAAAATTATCGTTCCGTTCCGTTCCTACCCGATACATAATGGAAAATTCCAAAGAAATAGCAAAAATATTAAAAAAAATCATTATGGCGTCATTTCAAGACAAAGTAGGTTTGAAAATGCTGAGAAAGAGAGAAAATAAAAATTATTGTTCCGTTTCGTTCCTACCCGATGCGTAATAGAAAATTCCAAAAAAATAACAAGAAAATTTAAAAAATACCATTATGAATTCATTTCAAGCCAAAATAGGTTGGAAACGTATGACAAAGAGAGAAATAAAAATTATCGTTTAGTTCCTTTCCTACCCGTCGCGTAATAGAAAATTCCAAAAAAGTAGAAAAAAATTAAAAAAATTAAAAAATACCATTGTGTCTTCATTACAAGCCAAAATAGGTTGGAGAAAACCAAGAAAGAGAGGAAATAAAAATTCTAGTTTCGTTCCGTTCCTACCCGAAGCGTAATAGAAAATACCATAAAAATAGTAAAGAAATTCAAAAAATTAAAAAATACCATTATGCCTTCATTTTAAGCCAAAATAGGTAGGAAAATGATGAGAAAGATAGAAAATAAAAATTATTGTTCCGTTTCGTTCCTACGTCTGCGTAGTAGAAAATTCCAAAAAAATTTAAAAAATTAAAAAATACCATTACTGATTCATTTCAAGCCAAAATTGGTTGGAGAAGGATGAGAAAGAGAGAAAATAAAAATTATAGTTCCGATTCGTTCCTATCCAACACGTAACAGAAAATTCCAAAAAAAATAGCAAAAAATTTCAAAAAAATTAAAAAATAGCATTACTGCCTCATTTCAAGCCAAAATAGGTTTGAAAAGGCTGGGGAAGAGAGAAAATAAAAATTATCTTTTCGTTTCGTTCTTACCCGAAGCGTAATAGAAAATTCCATAAAAATAGTAAAAAAATTCAAAAAATAAAAGAAATACCATTATGGTTAATTTCTAGCCAAAATAGGATGGAAAAGGATGAGAAATATAGAAAATAAAAATTATAGTTTCGTTTCATTCCAACCAAACGCGTAGTAGAAAATTCCAAAAAAATTAAAAAATACCATTGTGGATTCATTTCAAGCCAAAATTGATTGGAGAAGGATGAGGAAGAGAGAAAATAAAAATTATAGTTCCGTTACGTTCCTATCCGACGCGTACCAGAAAATTCCCAAAAAAATAGCAAAATAATTCAAAAAATTAAAACATACCATTATGGCTTCATTTCAAGCCAAAATAGGTTGGAAAAGACTGAGAAAGAGAGAAAATAAAAATTATCGTTCCGCTTCGTTCCTACCCGATACATAATAGAAAATTCCAAAAAAATTAAAAAAATTAAAAAAATACCGTTGTGGCTTCATTTCAAGCCAAAATACGTTGCAAAAAGGCTGTGAAAGAGAGAAAATAAAAATTATCCTTCCGTTCCATTCCTACCCGACGCGTGATAGAAAATTCCAAAAAAAAGCAGAAAAATTCAAAAATATAAAAGATACCATTATGGCTTCATTTCAAGCTTTTTGGTTGGTAAAGTCCGAGAAAGAGCGAAAATAAAAATTATGTTTCCGTTCCGTTCCTACCCGATGCATAATGGAAAATTCCAAAAAAATGGCAAAAAAATCAAAAATATTAAAAAAAATACCATTTTAGCTTCATTTCAATCCAAAATAGGTTGGAAAAGGCTGAGAAAGAGAGAAAATAAAAATTATCGTTCCGTTTCGTTCCTACCAGACGCGTAGTAGAAAATTCCAAAAAAATTAAAAAAATTAAAAACTACCACTACTGATTCATTTCAAGCCAAAATTGGTTGGAGAAAGATGAGAAAGAGAGAAAATAAAAATTTTAGTTCCGTTACGTTCCTATCCGACGAGTAACAGAAAATTCCCAAAAAAATTGCAAAATAATTCAAAAAATTAAAAAATACCATTATGGCTTCATTTCAAGCCAAAATACGTTGCAAAAAGGCTGTGAAAGTGAGAAAATAAAAATTATTGTTCCGCTTCGTTCCTATCCGATGCGTAATAGAAAATTCAAAAAAAATAAAAATAAAAAAAAAAAAAATTAAAACATACCATTGTGGCTTCATTTCAAGCAAAAATACGTTGCAAAAAGACTGTGAAAGAGAGAAAATAAAAATTATCCTTCCGTTCCATTCCTACCCGACGCTTGATAGAAAATTCAAAAAAATTAGCAAAAAAATTTAATAAATTAAAAGATACCGTTGTGGCTTCATTTCAAGCCAAAATACGTTGCAAAAAGGCTGTGAAAGAGAGAAAATAAAAATTATCCTTTCGTTTCATTCCTACCCGATGCGTGACAGAAAATTCCAAAAAAATAGCAAAAAAATTCAAAAAATTAAAAGATACCATTACGGCTTCATTTCAAGCTTTTTGGTTGGTAAAGTCCGAGAAAGAGCGAAGATAAAAATTATCGTACCGTTCTGTTCCTACCCGATGCATAATGGAAAATTCCAAAAAAATAGCAAAAATATTTAAAAAATTAAAAAAATACCATAAAGGCGTCATTTCAAGCCAAAATAGGTTGGAAAAGACTGAGAAAGAGAGAAAATAAAAATTATCCTTCCGTTCCATTCTTACTCGAGGCGTGATGGAAAATTCCAAAAAAATAGTAAAAAATTCAAAAAATTAAAAAATATCATTGTGGCTTCATTTTAATCCAAAATAGGCCTGAAAAGGAGGGGAAATGGAGAAAATAAAAATTATCGTTCCGCTTCGTTCCTACCCGATGCGTAATAGAAAATTCCAAAAAAATAACAAAAAAACAAAAAAAATTAAAAAAATACCGTTGTGGCTTCATTTCAAGCCAAAATACGTTGCAAAAAGGCTGTGAAAGAGAGAAAATAAAAATTATCCTTCCGTTCCATTCCTACCCGACGCTTGATAGAAAATTCCAAAAAAATAGCAAAAAAATTCAATAAATTAAAAGATACCGTTGTGGCTTCATTTCAAGCCAAAATATATTGCAAAAAGGCTGTGAAAGAGAGAAAATAACAATTATCGTTCCGTTCCATTCCTACCCGACGCTTGATAGAAAATTCCAAAAAAATAGCAAAAAATTTCAATAAATTAAAAGATGCCGTTGTGGCTTCATTTCAAGCCAAAATACGTTGCAAAAAGGCTGTGAAAGAGAGAAAATAAAAATTATCCTTCCGTTCCATTCCTACCCGACGCTTGATATAAAATTCCAAAAAAATAGCAAAAAAATTTAATAAATTAAAAGATACCGTTGTGGCTTCATTTCAAGCCAAAATACGTTGCAAAAAGGCTGTGAAAGAGAGAAAATAAAAATTATCCTTTCGTTTCATTCCTACCCGACGCGTGATAGAAAATTCCAAAAAAATAGCAAAAAAATTCAAAAAATTAAAAGATACCATTACGGCTTCATTTCAAGCTTTTTGGTTGGTAAAGTCCGAGAAAGAGCGAAAATAAAAATTATCGTTCCGTTCTGTTCCAACCCGATGCGTAAAGGAAAATTCCAAAAAAATAGTAAAAAAATTAAAAAAATACTATTATGGCTTCATTTCAATCCAAAATAGGTTGGAAAAGGCTGGGAAAGAGAGAAAATAACAATTATCGTTTCGTTTCGTTCCTACCCGATGCGTAATCGATAATTTCATAAAAATAACAAAAAAATTAAAAAAATACCATTATGGATTCATTTCAAGCCAAAATAGGTTGGAAAATGATGAGAAATATAGAAAATAAAAATTATCGTTCCGTTCCGTTCCGTTCCTACCCG
The DNA here is from genome assembly GCA_030820535.1 of Quercus parvula. Taxonomy (NCBI): domain Eukaryota; kingdom Viridiplantae; phylum Streptophyta; class Magnoliopsida; order Fagales; family Fagaceae; genus Quercus; species Quercus parvula. Next base: position 18,651,660 of record JAUAME010000008.1, read on the forward strand.
ATGCATAATTGAAAATTCCAAAGAAATAGCAAAAAAATTAAAAATATTAAAAAAAATCATTATGGCGTTATTTCAAGCCAAAATAGGTTGGAAAATGCTGAGAAATAGAGAAAATAAAAATTATCGTTCCGTTTCATTCCTACCCGATGCGCAATAGAAAATTCCATAAAAATAAAAACAAAAATTTTAAAAATACCATTATGAAATTCATTTCAAGCCAAAATAGGTTGGAAAAGGATGGGAATGAGTGAAAATAAAAATTATCGTTCCGCTTCGTTCCTACCCAATGCGTAATAGAAAATTCCAAAAAAATAACAAAAAAACTAAAAAAATTAAAAAAATACCGCTGTAGCTTCATTCCAAGCCAAAATATGTTGCAAAAAGGCTGTGAAAGAGAGAAAATGAAAATTATGCTTCCGTTCCATTCTTACCCGACGTGTGATAGAAAATTCCAAAAAAATAGTAAAAAAATTCAAAAAATTAATAGATACCATTATGGCTTCATTTCAAGCTTTTTGGATGGTAAAGTCCGAGAAATAGCGAAAATAAAAATTATCGTTCCGTTCCGTTCCTACCCGATGCATAAAGGAAAATTCCAAAAAAATAGCAAAAAAATTAAAAAAATTAAAAAAATGCCATTATGGCTTCATTTCAATCCAAAATAGGTTGGAAAATGCTGGGAAAGAGAGAAAATAACAATTATCGTTCCGTTTCGTTCCTACCCGATGCGTAATCGAAAATTCCAATGAAAATAACAAAAAAAATTAAAAAAATACCATTACGGATTCATTTCAAGCCAAAATAGGTTGGAAAATGATGAGAAAGAGAGAAAATAAAAATTATCGTTCCGTTCCGTTCCTACCCGATACATAATGGAAAATTCCAAAGAAATAGCAAAAATATTAAAAAAAATCATTATGGCGTCATTTCAAGACAAAGTAGGTTTGAAAATGCTGAGAAAGAGAGAAAATAAAAATTATTGTTCCGTTTCGTTCCTACCCGATGCGTAATAGAAAATTCCAAAAAAATAACAAGAAAATTTAAAAAATACCATTATGAATTCATTTCAAGCCAAAATAGGTTGGAAACGTATGACAAAGAGAGAAATAAAAATTATCGTTTAGTTCCTTTCCTACCCGTCGCGTAATAGAAAATTCCAAAAAAGTAGAAAAAAATTAAAAAAATTAAAAAATACCATTGTGTCTTCATTACAAGCCAAAATAGGTTGGAGAAAACCAAGAAAGAGAGGAAATAAAAATTCTAGTTTCGTTCCGTTCCTACCCGAAGCGTAATAGAAAATACCATAAAAATAGTAAAGAAATTCAAAAAATTAAAAAATACCATTATGCCTTCATTTTAAGCCAAAATAGGTAGGAAAATGATGAGAAAGATAGAAAATAAAAATTATTGTTCCGTTTCGTTCCTACGTCTGCGTAGTAGAAAATTCCAAAAAAATTTAAAAAATTAAAAAATACCATTACTGATTCATTTCAAGCCAAAATTGGTTGGAGAAGGATGAGAAAGAGAGAAAATAAAAATTATAGTTCCGATTCGTTCCTATCCAACACGTAACAGAAAATTCCAAAAAAAATAGCAAAAAATTTCAAAAAAATTAAAAAATAGCATTACTGCCTCATTTCAAGCCAAAATAGGTTTGAAAAGGCTGGGGAAGAGAGAAAATAAAAATTATCTTTTCGTTTCGTTCTTACCCGAAGCGTAATAGAAAATTCCATAAAAATAGTAAAAAAATTCAAAAAATAAAAGAAATACCATTATGGTTAATTTCTAGCCAAAATAGGATGGAAAAGGATGAGAAATATAGAAAATAAAAATTATAGTTTCGTTTCATTCCAACCAAACGCGTAGTAGAAAATTCCAAAAAAATTAAAAAATACCATTGTGGATTCATTTCAAGCCAAAATTGATTGGAGAAGGATGAGGAAGAGAGAAAATAAAAATTATAGTTCCGTTACGTTCCTATCCGACGCGTACCAGAAAATTCCCAAAAAAATAGCAAAATAATTCAAAAAATTAAAACATACCATTATGGCTTCATTTCAAGCCAAAATAGGTTGGAAAAGACTGAGAAAGAGAGAAAATAAAAATTATCGTTCCGCTTCGTTCCTACCCGATACATAATAGAAAATTCCAAAAAAATTAAAAAAATTAAAAAAATACCGTTGTGGCTTCATTTCAAGCCAAAATACGTTGCAAAAAGGCTGTGAAAGAGAGAAAATAAAAATTAATCTTCCGTTCCATTCCTACCCGACGCGTGATAGAAAATTCCAAAAAAAAGCAGAAAAATTCAAAAATATAAAAGATACCATTATGGCTTCATTTCAAGCTTTTTGGTTGGTAAAGTCCGAGAAAGAGCGAAAATAAAAATTATGTTTCCGTTCCGTTCCTACCCGATGCATAATGGAAAATTCCAAAAAAATGGCAAAAAAATCAAAAATATTAAAAAAATACCATTTTAGCTTCATTTCAATCCAAAATAGGTTGGAAAAGGCTGAGAAAGAGAGAAAATAAAAATTATCGTTCCGTTTCGTTCCTACCAGACGCGTAGTAGAAAATTCCAAAAAAATTAAAAAAATTAAAAACTACCACTACTGATTCATTTCAAGCCAAAATTGGTTGGAGAAAGATGAGAAAGAGAGAAAATAAAAATTTTAGTTCCGTTACGTTCCTATCCGACGAGTAACAGAAAATTCCCAAAAAAATTGCAAAATAATTCAAAAAATTAAAAAATACCATTATGGCTTCATTTCAAGCCAAAATAGGTTGGAAAAGACGGAGAAAGAGAGAAAATAAAAATTATCCTTCCGTTCCATTCTTACTCGAGGCGTGATAGAAAATTCCAAAAAAATAGCAAAAAAATTCAAAAAACTAAAAAAAATATCATTGTGGCTTCATATTCAGCCAAAATAGGCTTGAAAAGGCTGGGAAAGAGAGAAAATAAAAATTATCGTTCCGCTTCGTTCCTACCCGATGCGTAATAGAAAATTCCAAAAAAATAACAAAAAAACTAAAAAAATTGAAAAATACCATTGTGGCTTCATTTCAAGCCAAAATATGTTACAAAAAGGCTGTGAAAGAGAGACAATGAAAAGTATCCGTCCATTCCATTCCTACCCGACGCGTGATAGAAAATTCAAAAAAAATTGCAAAAAAATTCAAAAAATTAAAAGATACCATTATGGCTTCATTTCACACTTTTTGGTTGGTAAAGTTCGAGAAAGAGCGAAAATAAAAATTATCGTTCCGTTCCGTTCCTACCCGATGCATGAGGGAAAATTCCCAAAAAATAGAAAAAAAGTTAAAAAAATTAAAAAAATACCATTATGACTTCATTTCAATCCAAAATAGGTTGGAAAAGGCTGAGAAAGAGAGAAAATAAAAATTATCGTTCCAGTTCGTTCCTACCCGATGCGTAATCGAAAATTCCATAAAAATAACAAAAAATTTAAAAAAATACCATTACGGATTCACTTCAAGCCAAAATAGGTTGGAAAATGCTGAGAAAGAGAGAAAATAAAAATTATCGTTCCATTTCGTTCCTTCCAGACGCCTAGTAGAAAATTCCAAAAAAAATTTTAAAAATTAAAAACTACCATTACTGATTCATTTCAAGCAAAAATTGGTTGGAGAAGGCTGGGAAATAGAGAAAATAAAAATTATCGTTACGTTCCGTTACGTTCCTATCCGACACGTAACAGAAAATTTCCAAAAAAATAGCAAAATAATTCAAAAAATTAAAAAATACCATTATGGCATCATTTCAAGCCAAAATAGGTTGGAAAAGGCTGGGAAATAGAGAAAATAACAATTATCGTTCCGTTTCGTTCCTACCCGATGCGTAATCGAAAATTCCATAAAAATAACAAAAAAATTAAAAAAATACCATTACGGATTCATTTCAAGCCAAAATTGGTTGGAAAATGATGAGAAATATAGAAAATAAAAATTATCGTTCCGTTCCGTGCCTACCCGATGCATAATGGAAAATTCCAAAGAAATAGCAAAAAAATTAAAAATATTAAAAAAAATCATTATGGCGCTATTTCAAGCCAAAATAGGTTGGAAAAGGATGGGAATGAGAGAAAATAAAAATTATCGTTCCGCTTCGTTCCTACCCAATGCGTAATAGAAAATTCCAAAAAAATAACAAAAAAACTAAAAAAATTAAAAAATACCGCTGTAGCTTCATTCCAAGCCAAAATACGTTGCAAAAAGGCTGTGAAAGAGAGAAAATGAAAATTATCCTTCTGTTCCATTCCTACCCGACGCGTGATAGAAAATTCCAAAAAAATAGTAAAAAAATTCAATAAATTAAAAGATACCGTTGTGGCTTCATTTCAAGCCAAAATACGTCGCAAAAAGGCTGTGAAAGAGAGAAAATAAAAATTATCCATTCGTTTCATTCCTACTCGACGCGTGATAGAAAATTCCAAAAAAATAGCAAAAAAATTCAGAAAATTAAAAGATACCATTATGGCTTCATTTCAAGCTTTTTGGTTGGTAAAGTCCGAGAAAGAGCGAAAATAAAAATTATCGTTCCGTTCTGTTCCAACCCGATGCGTAAATGAAAATTCCAAAAAAATAGCAAAAAAATTAAAAATATTAAAAAAATACCATTTTGGCTTCATTTCAATCCAAAATAGGATGGAAAAGGCTGGGAAATAGACAAAATAACAATTATCGTTCCGTTTCGTTCCTACCCGATGCGTAATCGAAAATTCCATAAAAATAACAAAAAAATTAAAAAAATACCATTACGGATTCATTTCAAGCCAAAATAGGTTGGAAAATGATGAGAAATATAGAAAATAAAAATTATCGTTCCGTTCCGTTCCTACCCGATGCATAATGGAAAATTCCAAAGAAATAGCAAAAAAATTAAAAATATTAAAAAAAATCATTATGGCGTTATTTCAAGCCAAAATAGGTTGGAAAAGGATGGGAATGAGAGAAAATAAAAATTATCGTTCCGCTTCGTTCCTACCCAATGCGTAATAGAAAATTCCAAAAAAATAACAAAAAAACTAAAAAAATTAAAAAAATACCGCTGTGGCTTCAGTCCAAGCCAAAATACGTTGCAAAAAGGCTGTGAAAGAGAGAAAATGAAAATTATCCTTCCGTTCCATTCCTACCCGACGCGTGATAGAAAATTCCAAAAAAATAGTAAAAAAATTCAAAAAATTAATAGATACCATTATGGTTTCATTTCAAGCTTTTTGGTTGGTAAAGTCCGAGAAAGAGCGAAAATAAAAATTATCGTTCCGTTCCGTTCCTACCTGATGCATAAAGGAAAATTCCAAAAAAATAGCAAAAAAATTAAAAATATTAAAAAAATACCATTATGGCTTCATTTCAATCCAAAATAGGTTGGAAAATGATGAGAAAGAGAGAAAATAAAAATTATCGTTCCGATCCGTTCCTACCTAATACATAATGCAAAATTCCAAAGAAATAGCAAAAATATTAAAAAAAATCATTATGGCGTCATTTCAAGAGAAAATAGGTTTGAAAATGCTGAGAAAGAGAGAAAATAAAAATTATCGTTCCGTTTCGTTCCTACCCGATGCGTAATAGAAAATTCCAAAAAAATGGCAAAAAAATTTAAAAAATTAAAAAATACCATTATGAATTCATTTCAATCCAAAATAGGTTGGAAAATGCTGAGAATGAGAGAAAATAAAAATTATCGTTCAGTTTCGTTCCTACCCGATGCGTAATAGAAAATGCCAAAAAAATAACGAAAAAATTCAAAAAATTAAAAAATACCAATATGAATACATTTCTAGCCAAAATAGATTGGAAACGTATGAGAAAGAGAGAAATATAAATTATCGTTTCGTTCCTTTCCTTCCCGTCGCTTAAAAGAAAATTCCAAAAAAATAGAAAAAAATTCAAAAAATTAAAAAATACTATTGTGGCTTCATTACAAGCCAAAATTGGTTGGAGAAAGCCAAGAAAGAGTGAAAATAAAAATTCTCGTTCCGTTCCGTTCCTACCCGAAGCGTAATAGAAAATACCATAAAAATAGCAAAAAAATTCAAAAAATTAAAACATACCATTACGGCTTCATTTTAAGCCAAAATAGGTTAGAAAATAATGAGAAAGATAGAAAATAAAAATTATCGTTCCGTTTCGTTCCTACCCGATGCGTAATAGAAAATTCCAAAAAAATGGCAAAAAAATTTAAAAAATTAAAAAATACCATTATGAATTCATTTCAATCCAAAATAGGTTGGAAAATGCTGAGAATGAGAGAAAATAAAAATTATCGTTCCGTTTCGTTCCTACCCGATGCGTAATAGAAAATGCCAAAAAAATAACGAAAAAATTCAAAAAATTAAAAAATACCAATATGAATACATTTCTAGCCAAAATAGGTTGGAAACGTATGAGAAAGAGAGAAATATAAATTATCGTTTCGTTCCTTTCCTTCCCGTCGCTTAAAAGAAAATTCCAAAAAAATATAAAAAAATTCAAAAAATTAAAAAATACTATTGTGGCTTCATTACAAGCCAAAATTGGTTGGAGAAAGCCAAGAAAGAGTGAAAATAAAAATTCTCGTTCCGTTCCGTTCCTACCCGAAGCGTAATAGAAAATACCATAAAAATAGCAAAAAAATTCAAAAAATTAAAACATACCATTACGGCTTCATTTTAAGCCAAAATAGGTTAGAAAATAATGAGAAAGATAGAAAATAAAAATTATCGTTCCGTTTCGTTCCTACCAGACGCGTAGTAGAAAATTCCAAAAAAATTTAAAAAATTTAAAAATACCATTACTGATTCATTTCAAGCCAAAATTGGTTGGAGAAGGATGAAAAGAGATAAAATAAAAATTATAATTCCGTTATGTTCCTATCCGATGTGAAACAGAAAATTCCCAAAAAAATAGCAAAAAAATTAAAAAAATTAAAAAATACCACTGTGGCTTCATTATAAGCCAAAATAAGGTTGAAAAGGCTGGGAAAGAGAGAAAATAAAAATTATCGTTTCGTTTCATTCCAACCCGAAGCGTAATAGAAAATTCCATAAAATTAGTAAAAAAATTCAACAAATAAAAGAAATACCATTATGGTTCATTTCAAGCCAAAATAGGTCAGAAAAGGATGAGAAATATAGAAAATAAAAATTATCGTTTCGTTTCATTCCTACCAAACGCGTTGTAGAAAATTCCAAAAAAATTAAAAAATACCATTGTGGATTCATTTCAAGCCAAAATTGATTGGAGAAGGATAAGAAAGAGAGAAAAGAAAAATTATAGTTCCGTTACGTTCCTATCCGACGCGTAACAGAAAATTCCCAAAAAAATATAAAAATAATTCAAAAAATTAAAAAAATACCATTATGGCTTCATTTCAAGCCTAAATAGGTTGGAAGAGACTGAGAAAGAGAGAAAATAAAAATTTTCCTTTCGTTCTATTCTTACTCGAGGCGTGATAGAAAATTCCAAAAAAATGGCAAAAAAATTCAAAAAATACCATTATGGCTTCATTTCAAGCCAAAATAGGTTGGAAAAAGATGAGAAAGAGAGAAATAAAAATTATCGTTCCGTTTCATTTCGTTCCTATCCGATGCGTAATAGAAAATTCCAAACAAATAGCTAGAAAATTCAAAAAATTAAAAAAATACCATTGTGGCATCATTTTAAGCCAAAATAGGCAGGGAAAGGCTGCGAAAGAGAGAAAATAAAAATTATCCATCCGCCCCATTCTTACCCGAGGCGTGATAGAAAATTCCAAAAAAATGTAAAAAAATTAAAAAATACCATTGTGGCTTCATTTTAAGCCAAAATAGGCTTGAAAAGGATGGAAAAGTGAGAAAATAAAAATTATCGTTCTGCTTCGTTCCTACCCGATGCGTAATAGATAATTCCAAAAAAATTTAAAAAAAATTAAAAATATTAAAAAAATACCATTTTGGCTTCATTTCAATCCAAAATAGGATGGAAAAGGCTGGGAAATAGACAAAATAACAATTATCGTTCCGTTTCGTTCCTACCCGATGCGTAATCGAAAATTCCATAAAAATAACAAAAAAATTAAAAAAATACCATTACGGATTCATTTCAAGCCAAAATAGGTTGGAAAATGATGAGAAATATAGAAAATAAAAATTATCGTTCCGTTCCGTTCCTACCCGATGCATAATGGAAAATTCCAAAGAAATAGCAAAAAAATTAAAAATATTAAAAAAAATCATTATGGCGTTATTTCAAGCCAAAATAGGTTGGAAAAGGATGGGAATGAGAGAAAATAAAAATTATCGTTCCGCTTCGTTCCTACCCAATGCGTAATAGAAAATTCCAAAAAAATAACAAAAAAACTAAAAAAATTAAAAAAATACCGCTGTGGCTTCAGTCCAAGCCAAAATACGTTGCAAAAAGGCTGTGAAAGAGAGAAAATGAAAATTATCCTTCCGTTCCATTCCTACCCGACGCGTGATAGAAAATTCCAAAAAAATAGTAAAAAAATTCAAAAAATTAATAGATACCATTATGGTTTCATTTCAAGCTTTTTGGTTGGTAAAGTCCGAGAAAGAGCGAAAATAAAAATTATCGTTCCGTTCCGTTCCTACCTGATGCATAAAGGAAAATTCCAAAAAAATAGCAAAAAAATTAAAAATATTAAAAAAATACCATTATGGCTTCATTTCAATCCAAAATAGGTTGGAAAATGATGAGAAAGAGAGAAAATAAAAATTATCGTTCCGATCCGTTCCTACCTAATACATAATGCAAAATTCCAAAGAAATAGCAAAAATATTAAAAAAAATCATTATGGCGTCATTTCAAGAGAAAATAGGTTTGAAAATGCTGAGAAAGAGAGAAAATAAAAATTATCGTTCCGTTTCGTTCCTACCCGATGCGTAATAGAAAATTCCAAAAAAATGGCAAAAAAATTTAAAAAATTAAAAAATACCATTATGAATTCATTTCAATCCAAAATAGGTTGGAAAATGCTGAGAATGAGAGAAAATAAAAATTATCGTTCAGTTTCGTTCCTACCCGATGCGTAATAGAAAATGCCAAAAAAATAACGAAAAAATTCAAAAAATTAAAAAATACCAATATGAATACATTTCTAGCCAAAATAGATTGGAAACGTATGAGAAAGAGAGAAATATAAATTATCGTTTCGTTCCTTTCCTTCCCGTCGCTTAAAAGAAAATTCCAAAAAAATAGAAAAAAATTCAAAAAATTAAAAAATACTATTGTGGCTTCATTACAAGCCAAAATTGGTTGGAGAAAGCCAAGAAAGAGTGAAAATAAAAATTCTCGTTCCGTTCCGTTCCTACCCGAAGCGTAATAGAAAATACCATAAAAATAGCAAAAAAATTCAAAAAATTAAAACATACCATTACGGCTTCATTTTAAGCCAAAATAGGTTAGAAAATAATGAGAAAGATAGAAAATAAAAATTATCGTTCCGTTTCGTTCCTACCCGATGCGTAATAGAAAATTCCAAAAAAATGGCAAAAAAATTTAAAAAATTAAAAAATACCATTATGAATTCATTTCAATCCAAAATAGGTTGGAAAATGCTGAGAATGAGAGAAAATAAAAATTATCGTTCCGTTTCGTTCCTACCCGATGCGTAATAGAAAATGCCAAAAAAATAACGAAAAAATTCAAAAAATTAAAAAATACCAATATGAATACATTTCTAGCCAAAATAGGTTGGAAACGTATGAGAAAGAGAGAAATATAAATTATCGTTTCGTTCCTTTCCTTCCCGTCGCTTAAAAGAAAATTCCAAAAAAATATAAAAAAATTCAAAAAATTAAAAAATACTATTGTGGCTTCATTACAAGCCAAAATTGGTTGGAGAAAGCCAAGAAAGAGTGAAAATAAAAATTCTCGTTCCGTTCCGTTCCTACCCGAAGCGTAATAGAAAATACCATAAAAATAGCAAAAAAATTCAAAAAATTAAAACATACCATTACGGCTTCATTTTAAGCCAAAATAGGTTAGAAAATAATGAGAAAGATAGAAAATAAAAATTATCGTTCCGTTTCGTTCCTACCAGACGCGTAGTAGAAAATTCCAAAAAAATTTAAAAAATTTAAAAATACCATTACTGATTCATTTCAAGCCAAAATTGGTTGGAGAAGGATGAAAAGAGATAAAATAAAAATTATAATTCCGTTATGTTCCTATCCGATGTGAAACAGAAAATTCCCAAAAAAATAGCAAAAAAATTAAAAAAATTAAAAAATACCACTGTGGCTTCATTATAAGCCAAAATAAGGTTGAAAAGGCTGGGAAAGAGAGAAAATAAAAATTATCGTTTCGTTTCATTCCAACCCGAAGCGTAATAGAAAATTCCATAAAATTAGTAAAAAAATTCAACAAATAAAAGAAATACCATTATGGTTCATTTCAAGCCAAAATAGGTCAGAAAAGGATGAGAAATATAGAAAATAAAAATTATCGTTTCGTTTCATTCCTACCAAACGCGTTGTAGAAAATTCCAAAAAAATTAAAAAAATTAAAAAATACCATTGTGGATTCATTTCAAGCCAAAATTGATTGGAGAAGGATAAGAAAGAGAGAAAAGAAAAATTATAGTTCCGTTACGTTCCTATCCGACGCGTAACAGAAAATTCCCAAAAAAATATAAAAATAATTCAAAAAATTAAAAAAATACCATTATGGCTTCATTTCAAGCCTAAATAGGTTGGAAGAGACTGAGAAAGAGAGAAAATAAAAATTTTCCTTTCGTTCTATTCTTACTCGAGGCGTGATAGAAAATTCCAAAAAAATGGCAAAAAAATTCAAAAAATACCATTATGGCTTCATTTCAAGCCAAAATAGGTTGGAAAAAGATGAGAAAGAGAGAAATAAAAATTATCGTTCCGTTTCATTTCGTTCCTATCCGATGCGTAATAGAAAATTCCAAACAAATAGCTAGAAAATTCAAAAAATTAAAAAAATACCATTGTGGCATCATTTTAAGCCAAAATAGGCAGGGAAAGGCTGCGAAAGAGAGAAAATAAAAATTATCCATCCGCCCCATTCTTACCCGAGGCGTGATAGAAAATTCCAAAAAAATGTAAAAAAATTAAAAAATACCATTGTGGCTTCATTTTAAGCCAAAATAGGCTTGAAAAGGATGGAAAAGTGAGAAAATAAAAATTATCGTTCTGCTTCGTTCCTACCCGATGCGTAATAGATAATTCCAAAAAAATTTAAAAAAAATTAAAAATATTAAAAAAATACCATTTTGGCTTCATTTCAATCCAAAATAGGATGGAAAAGGCTGGGAAATAGACAAAATAACAATTATCGTTCCGTTTCGTTCCTACCCGATGCGTAATCGAAAATTCCATAAAAATAACAAAAAAATTAAAAAAATACCATTACGGATTCATTTCAAGCCAAAATAGGTTGGAAAATGATGAGAAATATAGAAAATAAAAATTATCGTTCCGTTCCGTTCCTACCCGATGCATAATGGAAAATTCCAAAGAAATAGCAAAAAAATTAAAAATATTAAAAAAAATCATTATGGCGTTATTTCAAGCCAAAATAGGTTGGAAAAGGATGGGAATGAGAGAAAATAAAAATTATCGTTCCGCTTCGTTCCTACCCAATGCGTAATAGAAAATTCCAAAAAAATAACAAAAAAACTAAAAAAATTAAAAAAATACCGCTGTGGCTTCAGTCCAAGCCAAAATACGTTGCAAAAAGGCTGTGAAAGAGAGAAAATGAAAATTATCCTTCCGTTCCATTCCTACCCGACGCGTGATAGAAAATTCCAAAAAAATAGTAAAAAAATTCAAAAAATTAATAGATACCATTATGGTTTCATTTCAAGCTTTTTGGTTGGTAAAGTCCGAGAAAGAGCGAAAATAAAAATTATCGTTCCGTTCCGTTCCTACCTGATGCATAAAGGAAAATTCCAAAAAAATAGCAAAAAAATTAAAAATATTAAAAAAATACCATTATGGCTTCATTTCAATCCAAAATAGGTTGGAAAATGATGAGAAAGAGAGAAAATAAAAATTATCGTTCCGATCCGTTCCTACCTAATACATAATGCAAAATTCCAAAGAAATAGCAAAAATATTAAAAAAAATCATTATGGCGTCATTTCAAGAGAAAATAGGTTTGAAAATGCTGAGAAAGAGAGAAAATAAAAATTATCGTTCCGTTTCGTTCCTACCCGATGCGTAATAGAAAATTCCAAAAAAATGGCAAAAAAATTTAAAAAATTAAAAAATACCATTATGAATTCATTTCAATCCAAAATAGGTTGGAAAATGCTGAGAATGAGAGAAAATAAAAATTATCGTTCCGTTTCGTTCCTACCCGATGCGTAATAGAAAATGCCAAAAAAATAACGAAAAAATTCAAAAAATTAAAAAATACCAATATGAATACATTTCTAGCCAAAATAGGTTGGAAACGTATGAGAAAGAGAGAAATATAAATTATCGTTTCGTTCCTTTCCTTCCCGTCGCTTAAAAGAAAATTCCAAAAAAATAGAAAAAAATTCAAAAAATTAAAAAATACTATTGTGGCTTCATTACAAGCCAAAATTGGTTGGAGAAAGCCAAGAAAGAGAGAAAATAAAAATTCTCGTTCCGTTCCGTTCCTACCCGAAGCGTAATAGAAAATACCATAAAAATAGCAAAAAAATTCAAAAAATTAAAACGTACCATTACGGCTTCATTTTAAGCCAAAATAGGTTAGAAAATAATGAGAAAGATAGAGAATAAAAATTATCGTTCCGTTTCGTTCCTACCAGACGCGTAGTAGAAAATTCCAAAAAAATTTAAAAAATTTAAAAATACCATTACTGATTCATTTCAAGCCAAAATTGGTTGGAGAAGGATGAAAAGAGATAAAATAAAAATTATAATTCCGTTACGTTCCTATCCGACGTGAAACAGAAAATTCCCAAAAAAATAGCAAAATAATTCAAAAAATTAAAAAATACCACTGTGACTTCATTATAAGCCAAAATAGGTTTGAAAACACTGGGAAAAAAGAAAATAAAAATTATCGTTTCGTTTCATTCCTACCCAAAGCGTAACAGAAAATTCCAAAAAATTAGTAAAAAAATTCAACAAATAAAAGAAATAGCATTATGGTTCATTTCAAGCCAAAATAGGTCGGAAAAGGATGAGAAATATAGAAAATAAAAATTATCGTTTCGTTTCACTTCTATCAAACGCGTTGTAGAAAATTCCAAAAAAATTTAAAAAATTAAAAAATACCATTGTGGATTCATTTCAAGCCAAAATTAATTGGAGAAGGATGAGAAAGAGAGAAAAGAAAAATTATAGTTCCGTTACGTTCCTATCCGACGCGTAACAGAAAATTCCCAAAAAAAAATTGCAAAATAATTCAAAAAATTAAAAAAATACTATTATGGCTTCATTTCAAGCCAAAATAGGTCAGAAAAGGATGAGAAATATAGAAAATAAAAATTATCGTTTCGTTTCAATAAGGCTGTGAAAGAGAGAAAATGAAAATTATCCTTCCGTTCCATTCCTACCCGACGCGTGATAGAAAATTCCAACAAAATAGTAAAAAAATTCAAAAAATTAATAGATAACATTATGGTTTCATTTCAAGCTTTTTGGTTGGTAAAGTCCGAGAAAGAGCGAAAATAAAAATTATCGTTCCGTTCCGCTTCGTTCCTATCCGATGCGTAACAGAAAATTTCAAAAAAAATAGCAAAAAAATTAAAAAAATTAAAAAAAATACCATTATGGCTTCATTTTAAACCAAGATAGGTTGAAAAATGATGAGAAATATAGAAAATAAAAATTATCGTTCCGTTTCGTTCCTACCAGACGCGTAGTAGAAAATTCCAAAAAAATTTAAAAATACCATTACTGCCTCATTTCAAGCCAAAATAGGTTGGAAGAGGCTGAGAAAGAGAGAAAATAAAAATTATTGTTCCATTTCGTTCCTGCCCGATGCGTAATAGAAAATTCCAAAAAAATAACAAAAAAATTCAAAAAATACCATTGTGGCTTCATTTCAAGCAAAAATAGGCAGGAAAAGGCTGCGACAGAGAGAAAATAAAAATTGTCGTTCCGACCCGATGCGTAATCGAAAATTCCATAAAAATAACAAAAAAATTAAAAAAATACCATTACAGATTCATTTCAAGCCAAAATAGGTTGGAAAATGATGAGAAATATAGAAAATAAAAATTATCGTTCCGTTCCGTTCCTACCCGATGCATAATGGAAAATTCCAAAGAAATAGCAAAAATATTAAAAATATTAAAAAAAGTCATTATGGCGTTATTTCAAGCCAAAATAGGTTGGAAAAGGATGGGAATGAGGTAAAATAAAAATTATCGTTCTGCTTCGTTCCTACCCAATGCGTAATAGAAAATTCCAAAAAAATAACAAAAAAACTAAAAAAATTAAAAAAATACCGCTGTAGCTTCATTCCAAGCCAAAATACGTTGCAAAAAGGCTGTGAAAGAGAGAAAATGAAAATTATCCTTCTGTTCCATTCCTACCCGACGCGTGATAGAAAATTCCAAAAAAATAGTAAAAAAATTCAATAAATTAAAAGATACCGTTGTGGCTTCATTTCAAGCCAAAATACGTCGCAAAAAGGCTGTGAAAGAGAGAAAATAAAAATTATCCATTCGTTTCATTCCTACTCGACGCGTGATAGAAAATTCCAAAAAAATAGCAAAAAAATTCAGAAAATTAAAAGATACCATTATGGCTTCATTTCAAGCTTTTTGGTTGGTAAAGTCCGAGAAAGTGCGAAAATAAAAATTATCGTTCCTTTCCGTTCCTACCTGATGCATAAAGGAAAATTCCAAAAAAATAGCAAAAAAATTAAAAATATTAAAAAAAATACCATTATGGCTTCATTTCAATCCAAAATAGGTTGGAAAAGGCTGGGAAAGAGAGAAAATAACAATTATCGTTCCGTTTCGTTCCTACTCGATGCGTAATCAAATATTCCATAAAAATAACAAAAAAATTTTAAAAAATACCATTACGGATTCATTTCAAGCCAAAATAGGTTGGAAAATGAATAAGAAAGAGAGAAAATAAAAATTATCGTTCCGTTTCGTTCCTACCCGATACATAATGGAAAATTCCAAAGAAATAGCAAAAATATTAAAAAAAATAATTATGGCGTCAGTTCAAGACAAAATAGGTTTGAAAATGCTGAGAAAGAGAGAAAATAAAAATTATCGTTCCGTTTCGTACCTACCCGATGCGTAATAGAAAATTCCAAAAAAATAACAAGAAAATTTAAAAAATACCATTATGAATTCATTTCAAGCCAAAATAGGTTGGAAAAGGATGGGAATGAGAGAGAATAAAAATTATCGTTCCGTTTCGTTCCTACCCGATGCGTAATAGAAAATGCCAAAAAAATAACGAAAAAATTCAAAAAATTAAAAAATACCAGTATGAATACATTCTAGCCAAAATAGGTTGGAAACGTATGAGAAAGAGAGAAATAAAAATTATCGTTTCGTTCCTTTCCTAGCCATCGCGTAATAGAAAATTCCAAAAAAGTAGAAAAAAATTAAAAACATTAAAAAATATCATTGTTGCTTCATTACAAGCCAAAATAGGTTGGAGAAAACCAAGAAAGAGAGGAAATAAAAATTCTCGTTTCGTTCCGTTCCGACCCGAAGCGTAATAGAAAATACCATAAAAATAATAAAAAAATTCAAAAAATTAAAAAAATAGCATTATGGCTTCATTTTAAGCCAAAATAGGTTGGAAAATGATGAGAAAGATAGAAAATAAAAATTATCGTTCCGTTTCGTTCCTACATCTG
This sequence comes from Quercus parvula, assembly GCA_030820535.1. NCBI lineage: Eukaryota > Viridiplantae > Streptophyta > Magnoliopsida > Fagales > Fagaceae > Quercus > Quercus parvula. Next base: position 18,667,458 of record JAUAME010000008.1, read on the forward strand.
CGTAGTAGAAAATTCCAAAAAAATTAAAAAAAATTGAAAAATACCATTACTTATTCATTTCAAGCCAAAATTGGTTGGAGAAGGATGAGAAAGAGAGAAAATAAAAATTATAGTTCCGATTCGTTCCTATCCGACACGTAACAGAAAATTCCAAAAAAAATTGCAAAAAAATTCAAAAAATTAAAAAATGGCATTACTGCCTCATTTCAAGCCAAAATAGGTTTGAAAAGGCTGGGAAAGAGAGAAAATAAAAATTATCGTTTCGTTTCATTCTTACCCGAAGCGTAATAGAAAATTCCATAAAAATAGTAAAAAATTTCAAAAAATAAAAGAAATACCATTATGGTTCATTTCTAGCCATAATAGGACGGAAAAGGATGAGAAATATAGAAAATAAAAATTATAGTTCCGTTACGTTCCTATCCGACGAGTAACAGAAAATTCCCAAAAAAATTGCAAAATAATTCAAAAAATTAAAAAATACCATTATGGCTTCATTTCAAGCCAAAATAGGTTGGAAAAGACGGAGAAAGAGAGAAAATAAAAATTATCCTTCCGTTCCATTCTTACTCGAGGCGTGATAGAAAATTCCAAAAAAATGGCAAAAAAATTCAAAAAACTAAAAAATATCATTGTGGCTTCATTTTTAGCCAAAATAGGCTTGAAAAGGCTGGGAAAGAGAGAAAATAAAAATTATCGTTCCGCTTCGTTCCTACCCGATGTGTAATAGAAAATTCCAAAAAAATAACAAAAAAACTAAAAAAATTGAAAAATACCATTGTGGCTTTATTTCAAGCCAAAATATGTTACAAAAAGGCTGTGAAAGAGAGAAAATGAAAAGTATCCGTCCGTTCCATTCCTACTCGACGCGTGATAGAAAATTCAAAAAAAAATTGCAAAAAAAATTCAAAAAATTAAAAGATACCATTATGGCTTCATTTCACACTTTTTGGTTGGTAAAGTTCGAGAAAGAGCGAAAATGAAAATTATCATTCCGTTCCGTTCCCACCCGATGCATGAGGGAAAATTCCAAAAAAATAGAAAAAAAATTAAAAAAATACCATTATTATGACTTCATTTCAATCCAAAATAGGTTGGAAAAGGCTGAGAAAGAGAGAAAATAAAAATTATCGTTCCATTTCGTTCCTACCCGATGTGTAATCGAAAATTCCATAAAAATAACAAAAAATTTAAAAAAATACCATTACGGATTCATTTCAAGCCAAAATAGGTTGGAAAATGCTGAGAAAGAGAGAAAATAAAAATTATCGTTCCATTTCGTTCCTTCCAGACGCATAGTAGAAAATTCCAAAAAAAATTTAAAAAATTAAAAACTACCATTACTGATTCATTTCAAGCCAAAATTGGATGGAGAAGGATGAGAAAGAGAGAAAATAAAAATTATAGTTCCGTTACATTCCTATCCGACGCGTAGCAGAAAATTCCCAAAAAAATAGCAAAATAATTCAAAAAATTAAAAAATACCATTATGGCATCATTTCAAGCCAAACTAGGTTGGAAAAGAAGGAGAAAGAGAGAAAATAAAAATTATCCTTCCGCTTCGTTCTTACCCGATGCGTAATAGAAAATTTCAAAAAAATAACAAAAAAACTAAAAAAATTGAAAAATACCATTGTGGCTTCATTTCAAGCCAAAATACGTTACAAAAAGGCTGTGAAAGTGAGAAAATGAAAATTATCCGAACGTTCCATTCCTACCCGACGCGAAATAGAAAATTCTAAAAAAATTGCAAAAAAATTCAAAAAATTAAAAGATACCATTATGGCTTCATTTCACGCTGTTTCGTTGGTAAAGTCCGAGAAAGAGCGAAAATAAAAATTATCGTTCCGTTCCGTTTCTACCCGATGCATAAGGGAAAATTCCAAAAAAAAAGCAAAAAAATTAAAAAAAAATACCATTATGACTTCATTTCAATCCAAAATGGGTTGGAAAATGATGAGAAAGAGAGAAAATAAAAATTATCGATCCGTTTCGTTCCTACCCGATGCATAATCGAAAATTCCATAAAAATAACAAAAAATTTTAAAAAATACCATTACAGATTCATTTCAAGCCAAAATAGGTTGGAAAATGCAGAGAAAGAGAGAAAATAAAAATTACCGTTCCGTTTCGTTCCAACCCGATGCGTAGTAGAAAATTCCAAAAAAAATTTAAAAATTAAAAAATACCATTACTTATTCATTTCAAGCCAAAGTTGGTTGGAGAAGGATGAGAAAGAGAGAAAGTAAAAATTATAGTTCCGTTTCGTTCCTATCCGATGCATCACATAAAATTCCAAAAAAAAATAGCAAAAAAATTTAAAAAATTTAAAAAAAATACCATTATGACTTCATTTCAATCCAAAATAGGTTGGAAAAGGCTGAGAAAGAGAGAAAATAAAAATTATCGTTCCATTTCGTTCCTACCCGATGCGTAATCGAAAATTCCATAAAAATAACAAAAATTTTAAAAAAATACCATTACGGATTCATTTCAAGCCAAAATAGGTTGGAAAATGCTGAGAAAGAGAGAAAATAAAAATTATCGTTCCATTTCGTTCCTTCCAGACGCGTAGTAGAAAATTCCAAAAAAAATTTAAAAAATTAAAAACTACCATTACTGTTTCATTTCAAGCCAAAATTGGTTGGAGAAGGATGAGAAAGAGAGAAAATAAAAATTATAGTTCCGTTACGATCCTATCCGACGCGTAACAGAAAATTCCCAAAAAATTAGCAAAATAATTAAAAAAAATTAAAAAATACCATTATGGCATCATTTCATGCCAAAATAGGTTGGAAAAGACGGAGAAAGAGAGAAAATAAAAATTATCCTTCTGCTTCGTTCCTACCCGATGCGTAATAGAAAATTCCAAAAAAATAACAAAAAAACTAAAAAAATTGAAAAATACCATTGTGGCTTCATTTCAAGCCAAAATACGTTACAAAAAGGCTGTGAAAGTGAGAAAATGAAAATTATCCGATCGTTCCATTCCTACCTGACGCGAAATAGAAAATTCTAAAAAAATTGCAAAAAAATTCAAAAAATTAAAAGATACCATTATGGCTTCATTTCACGCTTTTTCGTTGGTAAAGTCCGAGAAAAAGCGAAAATAAAAATTATCGTTCCGTTCCGTTCCTACCCGATGCATAAGGGAAAATTCCAAAAAAATAGCAAAAAAATTAAAAAAATACCATTATGACTTCATTTCAATCCAAAATAGGTTGGAAAAGGCTGAGAAAGAGCGAAAATAAAAATTATCGTTCCGTTCCGTTCCGACACGATGCATAATGGAAAATTCCAAAAAAATTGCTAAAAAATTAAAAATATTAAAAAAAAATACCATTACGGCTTCATTTTAAGCCAAAATAGGTTGGAAAATAATGAGAAAGATAGAAAGTAAAAATTATCGTTCCGTTTCATTCCTACCAGACGCGTAGTAGAAAATTCCAAAAAAATTTAAAAAATTTAAAAATACCATTACTAATTCATTTCAAGCCAAAATTGGTTGGAGAAGGATGAAAAGAGATAAAATAAAAATTATAATTCCGTTACGTTCCTATCCGACGTGAAACAGAAAATTCTCAAAAAAATAGCAAAATAATTCAAAAAATTAAAAAATACCACTGTGGCTTCATTATAAGCCAAAATAGGTTTGAAAAGGCTGGGAAAGAGAGAAAATAAAAATTATCGTTTCGTTTCATTCCTACCCGAAGCGTAATAGAAAATTCCATAAAATTAGTAAAAAAATTCAACAAATAAAAGAAATACCATTATGGTTCATTTCTGGACAAAATAGGTCGGAAAATGATGAGAAATATAGAAAATAAAAATTATCGTTTCGTTTCATTCCTACCAAACGCGTTGTAGAAAATTCCAAAAAAATTTTAAAAATTAAAAAATACCATTGTGGATTCATTTCAAGCCAAAATTGATTGGAGAAGGATGAGAAAGAGAGAAAAGAAAAATTATAGTTTGGTTACGTTCCTATCCGAAGCGTAACAGAAAATTCCCAAAAAAAATAGCAAAATAATTCAAAAAATTAAAAAAAATACCATTATGGCTTCATTTCAAGCCTAAATAGATTGGAAAAAACAGAGAAAGAGAGAAAATAAAAATTTTCCTTTCGTTCCATTCTTACTCGAGACGTGATATAAAATTCCAAAAAAATGGCAAAAAAATTCAAAAAATTGAAAAATACCATTATGGCTTCATTTTAAGCCAAGATAGGTTGGAAAATGATGAGAAAGATAGAAAATAAAAATTATCGTTCCGTTTCGTTCCTACCAGACGCGTAGTAGAAAATTCTAAAAAAATGTAAAAAATTTAAAAATACCATTACTGATTCATTTCAAACCAAAATTGGTTGGAGAAGGATGAAAAAGAGATAAAATAAAAATTATAGTTCCGTTTCGTTCCTATCCGACTTGTAATAGAAAATTTCAAAAAAATAGAAAATACCATTATGCCTTCATTTTAAGCCAAGATAGGTTGGAAAATGATGAGATGAGAAAGATAGAAAATAAAAATTATCGTTCCGTTTCGTTCCTACCAGACGCGTAGTAGAAAATTCCATAAAATTAGTAAAAAAATTCAACAAATAAAAGAAATACCATTATGGTTCATTTCAGGACAAAATAGGTCGGAAAATGATGAGAAATATAGAAAATAAAAATTATCGTTTCGTTTCATTCCTACCAAACGCGTAGTAGAAAATTCCAAAAAAATTAAAAAAATTAAAAAATACCGTTGTGGATTCATTTCAAGCCAAAATTGATTGCAGAAGGATGAGAAAGAGAGAAAAGAAAAATTATAGTTCCGTTACATTCCTATCCGACGCGTAACAGAAAATTCCCAAAAAAATAGCAAAATAATTCAAAAAATTAAAAAATACCATTATAGCTTCATTTCAAGGCAAAATAGGTTGGAAAAGACTTAGAAAGAGAGAAAATAAAAATTATCCTTCCGTTCCATTCTTACTCGAGGCGTGATAGAAAATTCCAAAAAAATGGCAAAAAAATTTAAAAAATTAAAAAATACCATTATGAATTCATTTCAATCCAAAATAGGTTGGAAAATGCTGAGAATGAGAGAAAATAAGAATTATCGTTCCGTTTCGTTCCTACCCGATGCGTAATAGAAAATGCCAAAAAAATAACGAAAAAATTCAAAAAATTAAAAAATACCAATATGAATACATTTCTAGCCAAAATAGGTTGGAAACGTATGAGAAAGAGAGAAATAAAAATTAACGTTTCGTTCCTTTCCTACCCGTCGCGTAAAAGAAAATTCCAAAAAAATAGAAAAAAATTAAAAAATACCATTGTGGCTTCATTACAAGCCAAAATTGGTTGGAGAAAGCCAAGAAAGAGAGAAAATAAAAATTCTCGTTCCGTTCCGTTCCTACTCGAAGCGTAATAGAAAATACCATAAAAATAGCAAAAAAATTCAAAAAATTAAAACATACCATTACGGCTTCATTTTAAGCCAAAATAGGTTGGAAAATAATGAGAAAGATAGAAAATAAAAATTATCGTTCCGTTTCGTTCCTACCAGACGCGTAGTAGAAAATTCCAAAAAAATATAAAAAATTTAAAAATACCATTACTGATTCATTTCAAGCCAAAATTGGTTGGAGAAGGATGAAAAGAGATAAAATAAAAATTATAGTTTCGTTACGTTCCTATCCGACGCGTCACAGAAAATTCCCAAAAAATTAGCAAAATAATTCAAAAAATTAAAAAAATACCATTATGGCATCAGTTCATGCCAAAATAGGTTGGAAAAGACGGAGAAAGAGAGAAAATAAAAATTATCCTTCCGCTTCGTTTCTACCCGATGCGTAATAGAAAATTCCAAAAAAATAACAAAAAAACTAAAAAAATTGAAAAATACCATTGTGGCTTCATTTCAAGCCAAAATACGTTACAAAAAGGCTGTGAAAGTGAGAAAATGAAAATTATCCGAACGTTCCATTCCTACCCGACGCGAAATAGAAAATTCTAAAAAAATTCAAAAAATTAAAAGATACCATTATGGCTTCATTTCACGCTTTTTCGTTGGTAAAGTCCGAGAAAGAGCGAAAATAAAAATTATCGTTCCGTTCCGTTCCTACCCGATGCATAAGGGAAAATTCCAAAAAAAAATCAAAAAAATTAAAAAAAATACCATTATGACTTCATTTCAATCCAAAATAGGTTGGAAAAGGCTGAGAAAGAGAGAAAATAAAAATTATCGTTCCGTTTCGTTCCTACCCGATGCGTAATCGAAAATTCCATAAAAATAACAAAAAATTTAAAAAAATACCATTACGGATTCATTTCAAGCCAAAATAGGTTGGAAAATGCAGAGAAAGAGAGAAAATAAAAATTATCGTTCCGTTTCGTTCCAACCCGATGCGTAGTAGAAAATTCCAAAAAAATTTAAAAAATTAAAAAATACCATTACTTATTCATTTCAAGCCAAAGTTGGTTGGAGAAGGATGAGAAAGAGAGAAAGTAAAATTATCGTTCCGTTTCGTTCCTACCCGATGCGTAATAGAAAATGCCAAAAAAATAACGAAAAAAATTAAAAAAATTAAAAAATACCAATATGAATACATTTCTAACCAAAATAGGTTGGAAACGTATGAGAAAGAGAGAAATAAAAATTATCGTTTCGTTCCCTTCCTACCCGTCGCATAAAAGAAAATTCCAAAAAAATAGAAAAAAATTAAAAAATACCATTGTGGCTTCATTACAAGCCAAAATTGGTTGGAGAAAGCCAAGAAAGAGAGAAAATAAAAATTCTCGTTCCGTTCCGTTCCTACCCGAAGCGTAATAGAAAATACCATAAAAATAGCAAAAAAATTCAAAAAATTAAAACATACCATTACGGCTTCATTTTAAGCCAAAATAGTTGGAAAATAATGAGAAAGATATAAAATAAAAATTATCGTTCCGTTTCGTTCCTACCAGACGCGTAGTAGAAAATTCCAAAAAAATTTAAAAAATTTAAAAATACCATTACTGATTCATTTCAAGCCAAAATTGGTTGGAGAAGGATGAAAAGAGATAAAATAAAAATTATAATTCCGTTATGTTCCTATCCGACGTGAAACAGAAAATTCCCAAAAAAATAGCAAAAAAATTAAAAAATACCACTGTGCCTTCATTATAAGCCAAAATAGGTTTGAAAAGGCTGGGAAAGAGAGAAAATAAAAATTATCGTTTCGTTTCATTCCAACCTGAAGCGTAATAGAAAATTCCATAAGATTAGTAAAAAAATTCAACAAATAAAAGAAATACCATTATGGTTCATTTCAAGCCAAAATAGGACAGAAAAGGATGAGAAATATAGAAAATAAAAATTATCGTTTCGTTTCATTCCTACCAAACGCGTTGTAGAAAATTACAAAAAAATTTAAAAAATTAAAAAATACCATTGTGGATTCATTTCAAGCCAAAATTGATTGGAGAAGGATGAGAAAGAGAGAAAAGAAAAATTATAGTTCCGTTACGTTCCTATCCGACGCGTAACAGAAAATTCCCAAAAAAATATAAAAATAATTCAAAAAATTAAAAAAATACCATTATGGCTTCATTTCAAGCCTAAATAGGTTGGAAAAGACTGAGAAAGAGAGAAAATAAAAATTTTCCTTTCGTTCCATTCTTACTCGAGTCGTGATAGAAAATGGCAAAAAAATTCAAAAAATTAAAAAATACCATTATGGCTTCATTTTAAGCCAAAATAGATTGGAAAATGATGAGAAAGATAGAAAATAAAAATTATCGTTCCGTTTCGTTCCTACCAGACGCGTAGTAGAAAATTCCAAAAAAATTTAAAAAATTTAAAAATACCATTACTGATTCATTTCAAGCCAAAATTGGTTGGAGAAGGATGAAAAGAGATAAAATAAAAATTATAATTCCGTTATGTTCCTATCCGACGTGAAACAGAAAATTCCCAAAAAAATAGCAAAAAAATTAAAAAATACCACTGTGCCTTCATTATAAGCCAAAATAGGTTTGAAAAGGCTGGGAAAGAGAGAAAATAAAAATTATCGTTTCGTTTCATTCCAACCTGAAGCGTAATAGAAAATTCCATAAAATTAGTAAAAAAATTCAACAAATAAAAGAAATACCATTATGGTTCATTTCAAGCCAAAATAGGACAGAAAAGGATGAGAAATATAGAAAATAAAAATTATCGTTTCGTTTCATTCCTACCAAACGCGTTGTAGAAAATTACAAAAAAATTTAAAAAATTAAAAAATACCATTGTGGATTCATTTCAAGCCAAAATTGATTGGAGAAGGATGAGAAAGAGAGAAAAGAAAAATTATAGTTCCGTTACGTTCCTATCCGACGCGTAACAGAAAATTCCCAAAAAAATATAAAAATAATTCAAAAAATTAAAAAAATACCATTATGGCTTCATTTCAAGCCTAAATAGGTTGGAAAAGACTGAGAAAGAGAGAAAATAAAAATTTTCCTTTCGTTCCATTCTTACTCGAGTCGTGATAGAAAATGGCAAAAAAATTCAAAAAATTAAAAAATACCATTATGGCTTCATTTTAAGCCAAAATAGATTGGAAAATGATGAGAAAGATAGAAAATAAAAATTATCGTTCCGTTTCGTTCCTACCAGACGCGTAGTAGAAAATTCCAAAAAAATTTAAAAAATTTAAAAATACCATTACTGATTCATTTCAAGCCAAAATTGGTTGGATAAGGATGAGAAAGAGATAAAACAAAAATTATAGTTCCCTTTCGTTCCTATCCTACGCGTAACAGAAAATTTCAAAAAAAATAGGAAAAAAATTCAAAAAATTAAAAAATACCATTACTGCCTCATTTCAAGTCAAAATAGGTTGGAAGAGGCTGAGAAAGAGAGAAAATAAAAATTATTATTCTGTTTCGTTCCTGCCCGATGCGTAACAGAAAATTCCAAAAAAATAACAAAAAAATTCAAAAAATTAAAAAAATACCATTATGAATTCATTTCAAGCCAAAATAGGTTGGAAAAAGATGAGAAAGAGAGGAATAAAAATTATCGTTCCGTTTCATTTCGTTCCTACCCGATGCGTAATAGAAAATTCCAAACAAATAGCTAAAAAATTCAAAAAATTAAAAAAATACCATTGTGGCTTCATTTCAAGCCAAAATAGGCAGGAAAAGGCTGCGAAAGAGAGAAAATAAAAATTATCCATCCGTTCCATTCTTACTCGAGGCGTGATAGAAAATTCCAAAAAAATGGAAAAAAAATAAAAAAATACCATTGTGGCTTCATTTTAAGCCAAAATAGGCTTGAAAAGGATGGGAAAGAGAGAAAATAAAAATTATCGTTCCGCTTCGTTCCTACCCGATGCGTAATAGATAATTCCAAAAAAATAACCAAAAAAATAAAAAAAATTAAAAAAATACCGTTGTGGCTTCTTTTCAAGCCAAAATACGTTGCAAAAAGGCTGTGAAAGAGAGAAAATAAAAATTATCCTTCCGTTCCATTCCTACCCGACGCGTGATAGAAAATTCCAAAAAAATAGCAAAAAAATTCAAAAAATTAAATGATACCATTATGGCTTCATTTCAAGCTTTTTGGTTGGTAAAGTCCGAGAAAGAGAGAAAATAAAAATTATCGTTCCGTTCCGTTCCGTTCCTACCCGAAGCATAATAGAAAATACCATAAAAATAGTAAAAAAAAATTAAAAAATACCATTATGGCTACATTTTAAGCCAAAATAGGTTGGAAAATGATGAGAAAGATAGAAAATAAAAATTATCGTTACGTTTCGTTCCTACCAGATGCGTAGTAGAAAATTCCAAAAAAATTTAAAATATTAAAAAATACCATTACTGATTTATTTCAAGCCAAAATTGGTTGGAGAAGGATGAGAAAGAGATAAAATAAAAATTATAGTTCCGTTTCGTTCCTATCCTACACGTAACAGAAAATTTCAAAAAAAATAGCAAAAAAATTCAAAAAATTAAAAAATACCATTACTGCCTCATTTCAAGCCAACATAGGTTGGAAGAGGCTGAGAAAGAGGGAAAATAAAAATTATTATTCCGTTTCATTCCTGCCCGATGCGTAATAGAAAATTCCAAAAAAATAACAAAAAAGTTAAAAAATACCATTATGAATTCATTTCAAGCCAAAATAGGTTGGAAGAGGCTGAGAAAGAGGGAAAATAAAAATTATTATTCTGTTTCATTCCTGCCCGATGCGTAATAGAAAATTCCAAAAAAATAACAAAAAAGTTAAAAAATACCATTATGAATTCATTTCAAGCCAAAATAGGTTGGAAGAAGATGAGAAAAAGAGAAATAAAAATTATCGTTCCGTTTCGTTTCGTTCCTACCCGATGCGTAATAGAAAATTCCAAACAAATAGCTAAAAAATTCAACAAATTAAAAAAATACCATTGTGGCTAAATTTCAAGCCAAAATAGGCAGGAAAAAGATGAGAAAGAGAGAAATAAAAATTATCGTTCCGTTTCGTTTCGTTCCAACCCGATGCGTAATAGAAAATTCCAAAAAAATAGCAAAAATTTCAACAAATTAAAAAAATACCATTGTGGCTTCATTTCAAGCCAAAATAGGCAGGAAAAGGCTGCGAAAGAGAGAAAATAAAAATTATCTATCCGTTCCATTCTTACCCGAGGCGTGATAGAAAATTCCAAAAAAATGGAATAAAAATTCAAAAAATTAAAAAATACCACTGTGGCTTCATTATAAGCCAAAATAGGTTTGAAAAGGCTGGGAAAGAGAGAAAATAAAAATTATCGTTTCGTTTCGTTCCTACCCGAAGCGTAAAGAAATTGAAAAATAGGACCGAAAAGGATGAGAAATATAGAAAATACCAATATGGTTCATTTTAAACCAAAATAGGACCGAAAAGGATGAGAAATATAGAAAATAAAAATTATCGTTTCGTTCCGCTCCAACCAAACGCGTAGTAAAAAATTCCAAAAAAATTTAAAAAATTAAAAAATACCATTGTGGATTCATTTCAAGCCAAAATTGATTGCAGAAGGATGAGAAAGAGAGAAAAGAAAAATTATAGTTCCGTTACATTCCTATCCAACGCGTAACAGAAAATTCCAAAAAAAATAGCAAAATAATTCAAAAAATTAAAAAATACCATTATGGCTTCATTTCAAGCCAAAATAGGTTGGAAAAGACTGAGAAAGAGAGAAAATAAAAATTATCCTTCCGTTCCATTCTTACTCTAGGCGTGATAGAAAATTCCAAAAAAATGGCAAAAAAATTTAAAAAATTAAAAAATACCATTATGAATTCATTTCAATCCAAAATAGGTTGGAAAATGCTGAGAAAGAGAGAAAATAAAAATTATCGTTCCGTTTCGTTCCTACCAGACGCGTAGTAGAAAATTCCAAAAAAATTTTAAAAATTAAAAAATACCATTACTGATTCATTTCAAGCCAAAATTGGTTGGAGAAGGATGAGAAAGAGATAAAATAAAAATTATAGTTCCGTTTCGTTCCTATCCAACGCGTAACAGAAAATTCCAAAAAAAATAGCAAAAAAATTCAAAAAATTAAAAAATACCATTACTGCCTCATTTAAAGCCAAAATAAGTTGGAAGTGGCTGAGAAAGAGAGAAAATATAAATTATTGTTCCGTTTCATTCCTGCCCGATGCTTAATAGAAAATTTCAAAAAAATAAAAAAAAAATAAAAAAAATAAAAAAATACCATTATGAATTCATTTCAATCCAAAATAGGTAGGAAAAGGTTGAGAAAGAGGGAAAATAAAAATTATCGTTCCGTTTCGTTCCTACCCGATGCGTAGCAGAAAATTTCAAAAAAAATAGCAAAAAAATTCAAAAAATTAAAAGATACCATTATGGCTTCATTTCAAGCTTTTTGGTTGGTAAAGTCCGAGAAAGAGCGAAAATAAAAATTATCGTTCCGTTCCGTTCCTACCCGAAGCATATTAGAAAATACCATAAAAATAGTAAAAAAATTAAAAAAATACCATTATGGCTTCATTTCAATCCAAAATAGGTTGGAAAAGGCTGAGAAATAGAGAAAATAAAAATTATCGTTCCGCTTCGTTCCTACCAGACGCGTAGTAGAAAATTCAAAAAAAAATTAATGAATTAAAAACTACCATTACTGATTCATTTCAAGCCAAAATTGGTTGGAGAAGGATGAGAAAAAGAGAAAATAAAAATTATAGTTCCGTTTCGTTCCTATCCGACGCGTAACAGAAAATTCCAAAAAAAAAATAACAAAAAAATTCAAAAAATTAAAAAATACCATTACTGCCTCATTTAAAGCCAAAATATGTGGGAAAATGATGAGAAAGACAGAAAATAAAAATTATCGATCTGTTCCGTTCCTACCCGATGCCTAATGGAAAATTCCAAAGAAATAGCAAAAAAATTAAAAAAATTAAAAAAAACCATTATGGCGTCATTTCAAGTCAAAATAGGTTGGAAAATGCTGAGAAAGAGAGAAAATAAAAATTATCGTTCCGTTCCGTTCCTACCCGATGCATAATGGAAAATTCCAACAAATAGCAAAAAAATTAAAAATATTAAAAAAAACCATTATGGCGTCATTTCAAGTCAAAATAGGTTGGAAAATGCTGAGAAATAGAGAAAATAAAAATTATCGTTTCGTTCCGTTCCTACCCGATGCATAATGGAAAATTCCAACAAATAGCAAAAAAATTAAAAATATTTTAAAAAATCATTATGGCATCATTTCAAGCCAAAATACGTTGGAAAATGCTGAGAAAGAGAAAATAAAAGTTATCGTTCTGTTTCGTTCCTACCCGATGCGTAATAGAAAATTCCAAAAAAATAACAAAAAAATTTAAAAAATACCATTACGAATTCATTTCAAGCCAAAATAGGTTGGAAAATGATGGGAATGAGAGAAAATAAAAATGATCGTTCCGTTTCGTTCCTACTCGATGCGTAATAGAAAATGCCAAAAACATAACGAAAAAATTCAAAAAATTAAAAACTACCAATATGAATACATTTCTAGCCAAAATTGGTTGGAAACGTATGAGAAAGAGAGAAATAAAAATTATCATTTCGTTCCTTTCCTACCCGACGCGTAATAGAAAATTGCAAAAAAATTCAAAAAATTAAAAAATACCATTGTGGCTTCATTACAAGCCAAAATTGGTTGGAGAAAGCTAAGAAAGAGAGAAAATAAAAATTCTCCTTCCATTCCGTTTCTACCCGAAGCGTAATAGAAAATACCATAAAAATTGTATAAAAATTCAAAAATACCATTATGGCTTCATTTTAAGCCAAAATATGATGGAAAATGATGAGAAAGATAGAAAATAAAAATTATCGTTCCGTTTCGTCCCTACCAGACGGGTAGTAGAAAATTCCTAAAAAATTCAAAAAATACCGTTACTGATTTATTTCAAGCGAAAATTGGTTTGAGAGGGATGAGAAAGAGAGAAAATGAAAATTATAGTTCCGTTTTGTTCCAACCCGACGCGTAACAGAAAATTCCAAAAAAAATTGCAAAAAAATTCAAAAAATTAAAAGATACCGTTATTCCTTCATTTCAAGCTTTTTTGTTGGTAAAGTCCGAGAAAGAGAGAAAATAAAAATTATCGTTCCGTTCCGTTCCTACCCGTTGCATAATGGAAAATTCCAAAAAATAGGAAAAAAATTAAAAATATTTAAAAAAATCATTATGGCGTCATTTCAAGCTAAAATAGGCTGGAAAATGCTGAGAAAGAGAGAAAATAAAAATTATCGTTCCGTTTCGTTCCTACCCGATGTGTAATAGAAAATGACAAAAAAATTACGAAAAAATTAAAAAAATTAAAAATACCAATATGAATACATTTCTAGCCAAAATAGGTTGGAAACGTATGAGAAAGAGAGAAATAAAAATTATCGTTCCGTTCCGTTCCTACCCGAAGCGTAATAGAAAATACCATAAAAATAGTAAAAAAATTCAAAAAATTAAAAAATACCATTATGGCTTCATTTTAAACCAAAATAGGTTGGAAAACGATGCGAAAGAGAGAAAATAAAAATTATAGTTCCGTTTCGTTCCTATCCGACGCGTATCAGAAAATTCCAAAAAAAATAGCAAAAAAAATCAAAAAATTAAAAGATACCATTATGGCTTCATTTCAAGCTTTTTGGTTCGTAAAGTCCAAGAAAGAGCGAAAATAAAAATTATCGTTCCGTTCCGTTCCTACCCGATGCATAATGGAAAATTCCAAAAAAAATGGCAACAAAAATTAAAAATATTAAAAAAATACCATTATGGCTTCATTTCAATCCAAAATAGGTTGGAAAAGGCTGAGAAATAGAGAAAATAAAAATTATTGTTCCGTTTCGTTCCTACCAGACGCGTAGTAGAAAATTCCAAAAAAAATTAAAGAATTAAAAACTACCATTACAGATTCATTTCAAGCCAAAATTGGTTGGTGAAGGATGAGAAAGAGAGAAAACAAAAATTATAGTTCCGCTTCGTTCCTATCCGACGCATAACAGAAAATTTCAAAAAAAAATAGCAAAAAAATTCAAAAAACTAAAAAATACCATTACAGCTTCATTTCAAGCCAAAATAGGTGGGAAAATGATGAGAAAGAGAGAAAATAAAAATTATCGATCGGTTCGGTTCCTACCCGATGCATAATCGAAAATTCCAAAGAAATAGCAAAAAAATTAAAAATATTAAAAAAAATCATTATGGCGTCATTTCAAGCCAAAATAGGTTGGAAAATGCTGAGAAAGAGAGAAAATAAAAATTATCGTTCCGTTTCGTTCCTACCCCAACGCGTAATAGAAAATTCCAAAAAAATAACAAAAAAATTTTAAAAAATACCATTACGAATTCATTTCAAGCCAAAATAGGTTGGAAAAGGATGGGAATGAGAGAAAATAAAAATTATCGTCCCGTTTCGTTCCTACCCGATGCGTAATAGAAAATGCCAAAAAAATAACGAAAAAATTCAAAAAATTAAAAAATACCAATATGAATACATTTCTAGCCAAAATAGGTTGGAAACGTATGAGAAAGAGAGAAATAAAAATTATCGATTCGTTCCTTTCCTACCCGACGCATAATAGAAAATTCCAAAAAAATAGAAAAAAATTCAAAAAATTAGAAAATACCATTGTGGCTTCATTACAAGCCAAAATAGGTTGGAGAAAGAGAGAAAATAAAAATTTTCGTTCCGTTCTGTACCTACCCGAAGCGTAATAGAAAATACCATAAAAATAGTAAAAAAATTAAAAAAATTAAAAAAAACCATTACGGCTTCATTTTAAGCCAAAATAGGTTGAAAATGATGAGAAAGATAGAAAATAAAAATTATCTTTCCGTTTCGTTCATACCAGACGAGTAGATGAAAATTCCAAAAAAATTTAAAAAATTTAGAAATACCATTACTGATTCATTTCAAGCCAAAATTGGTTGGAGAGGGATGAGAAAGAGAGAAAATGAAAATTATAGTTCCGTTTCGTTCCTACCTGACGCGTAATAGAAAATTCAAAAAAAAATAGCAAAAAAGTTCAAAAAATTAAAAGACACCATTATGGCTTCATTTCAAGCTTTTTGGTTGCTAAATTCCGAGAAAGAGAGAAAATAAAAATTATCGTTCCGTTCCGTTTCTACCCGATGCATAATGGAAAATTCCAAAAAATAGCAAAAAAATTAAAAATATTTAAAAAAATCATTATGGTACCATTTCAAGCCAAAATAGGATGGAAAATGCTCAGAAAGAGAGAAAATAAAAATTATCATTCCGTTTCGTTCCTACCCGATGCGTAATAGAAAATGCCAAAAAAATTACGAAAAAATTACGAAAAAATTAAAACATACCAATATGAATACATTTCTAGCCAAAATAGGTTGGAAACGTATGAGAAAGAAAAAAATAAAAATTATCGTTTCGTTCCTTTCCTACCCGACACGTAATAGAAAATTCCAAAAAAAATCAAAAAATTAAAAAAATACCATTGTGGCTTCATTACAAGCCAAAATAGTTTGGAGAAAGCCAAGAAAGAGAGAAAATAAAAATTCTCGTTCCGTTCCGTTCCTACCCGAAGCGTAATAGAAAATACCATAAAAATAGTAAAAAAATTAAAAAATTAAAAAATACCATTATGGCTTCATTTTAAGCCAAAATAGGTTGGAAAATGATGAGAAAGATAGAAAATAAAAATTATCATTCCGTTTCATTACTACCAGACGCGTAGTAGAAAATTCCAAAAAAAATTAGAGAATTAAAAACTACCATTACTGATTCATTTCAAGCCAAAATTGGTTGGAGAAGAATGAGAAAGAAAGAAAATAAAAATTATAGTTCCGCTTCGTTCCAATCCGACGTGTAACAGAAAATTCAAAAAAAAATAGCAAAAAAATTCAAAAAATTTAAAAATAACATTACTGCCTCATTTCAAGCCAAAATAGGTGGGAAAATGATGAGAAAGAGAGAAAATAAAAATTATAGTTCCGTTTCGTTCCTATCCGACGCGTATCAGAAAATTCCAAAAAAAATAGCAAAAAAAATCAAAAAATTAAAAGATACCATTATGGCTTCATTTCAAGCTTTTTGGTTCGTAAAGTCCGAGAAAGAGCGAAAATAAAAATTATCGTTCCGTTCCGTTCCTACCCGATGCATAATGGAAAATTCCAAAAAAAATGGCAACAAAAATTAAAAATATTAAAAAAATACCATTATGGCTTCATTTCAATCCAAAATAGGTTGGAAAAGGCTGAGAAATAGAGAAAATAAAAATTATTGTTCCGTTTCGTTCCTACCAGACGCGTAGTAGAAAATTCCAAAAAAAATTAAAGAATTAAAAACTACCATTACAGATTCATTTCAAGCCAAAATTGGTTGGTGAAGGATGAGAAAGAGAGAAAACAAAAATTATAGTTCCGCTTCGTTCTTATCCGACGCATAACAGAAAATTCCAAAAAAAAATAGCAAAAAAATTCAAAAAACTAAAAAATACCATTACAGCTTCATTTCAAGCCAAAATAGGTGGGAAAATGATGAGAAAGAGAGAAAATAAAAATTATCGATCGGTTCGGTTCCTACCCGATGCATAATCGAAAATTCCAAAGAAATAGCAAAAAAATTAAAAATATTAAAAAAAATCATTATGGCGTCATTTCAAGCCAAAATAGGTTGGAAAATGCTGAGAAAGAGAGAAAATAAAAATTATCGTTCCGTTTCGTTCCTACCCCAACGCGTAATAGAAAATTCCAAAAAAATAACAAAAAAATTTAAAAAAATACCATTACGAATTCATTTCAAGCCAAAATAGGTTGGAAAAGGATGGGAATGAGAGAAAATAAAAATTATCGTTCCGTTTCGTTCCTACCCGATGCGTAATAGAAAATGCCAAAAAAATAACGAAAAAATTCAAAAAATTAAAAAATACCAATATGAATACATTTCTAGCCAAAATAGGTTGGAAACGTATGAGAAAGAGAGAAATAAAAATTATCGATTCGTTCCTTTCCTACCCGACGCATAATAGAAAATTCCAAAAAAATAGAAAAAAATTCAAAAAATTAGAAAATACCATTGTGGCTTCATTACAAGCCAAAATAGGTTGGAGAAAGAGAGAAAATAAAAATTTTCGTTCCGTTCTGTACCTACCCGAAGCGTAATAGAAAATACCATAAAAATAGTAAAAAAATTAAAAAAATTAAAAAAAACCATTACGGCATCATTTTAAGCCAAAATAGGTTGGAAAATGATGAGAAAGATAGAAAATAAAAATTATCTTTCCGTTTCGTTCATACCAGACGAGTAGATGAAAATTCCAAAAAAATTTAAAAAATTTAGAAATACCATTACTGATTCATTTCAAGCCAAAATTGGTTGGAGAGGGATGAGAAAGAGAGAAAATGAAAATTATAGTTCCGTTTCGTTCCTACCTGACACGTAATAGAAAATTCCAAAAAAAATAGCAAAAAAGTTCAAAAAATTAAAAGACACCATTATGGCTTCATTTCAAGCTTTTTGGTTGCTAAATTCCGAGAAAGAGAGAGAATAAAAATTATCGTTCCGTTCCGTTTCTACCCGATGCATAATGGAAAATTCCAAAAAATAGCAAAAAAATTAAAAATATTTGAAAAAATCATTATGGCACCATTTCAAGCCAAAATAGGTTGGAAAATGCTCAGAAAGAGAGAAAATAAAAATTATCGATCTGTTCCGTTCCTACCTGATGCATAATGGAAAATTCAAAAGAAATAGCAAAAAAATAAAAAAAAAATCATTATGGCGTCATTTCAAGCCAAAGTAGGTTGGAAAATGCAGAGAAAGAGAGAAAATAAAAATTATCGTTCTGTTTCGTTCCTACCCGATGCGTAATAGAAAATTCCGAAAAAATAACAAAAAAATTTAAAAAATACCATTATGAATTCATTTCAAGCCAAAATAGGTTGGAAAAGGATGGGAATGAGAGAAAATAAAAATTATCGTTCCGTTTCGTTCCTATCCGACGCATAACAGAAAATTCCAAAAAAAAATAGCAAAAAAAATCAAAAAACTAAAAAATACCATTACAGCTTCATTTCAAGCCAAAATAGGTGGGAAAATGATGAGAAAGAGAGAAAAAAAAAAATTATCGATCGGTTCCGTTCCTACCCGATGCATAATCGAAAATTCCAAAGAAATAACAAAAAAATTTAAAAAATACCATTATGAATTCATTTCCAGCCAAAATAGGTTTGAAAAGGATGGGAATGAGAGAAAATAAAAATTATCGTTCTGTTTCGTTCCTACCCGATGCGTAATAGAAAATGACAAAAAAATTAAGAAAAAATTTAAAAAATTAAAAATACAACTATGAATACATTTCTAGCCAAAATAGGTTGGAAACGTATGAGAAAGAGGGAAATAAAAATTATCGTTCCGTTCCATTCCTACCCGAAGCGTAATAGAAAATACCATAAAAATAGTAAAAAAATTCAAAAAATTAAAAAATACCATTATGGCTTCATTTTAAACCAAAATAGGTTGGAAAACGATGCGAAAGATAGAGAATAAAAATTATCGTTCCATTTCGTTCCTACCAGACGCGTACTAGAAAATTCCAAAAAAATTTAAAAAATTTAAAAATACCATTACTGATTCATTTCAAGCCAAAATTGGTTGGAAAAGGATGAGAAAGAGAGAAAATAAAAATTATAGTTCCGTTTCGTTCCTACCCGATGCATAATGGAAAATTCCAAAAAAAATGGCAAAAAAAATTAAAAATATTAAAAAAATACCATTATGGCTTCATTTCGATCCAAAATAGGTTGGAAAAGGCTGAGAAATAGAGAAAATAAAAATTATTGTTCCGTTTCGTTCCTACCAGACGCGTAGTAGAAAATTCCAAAAAAAATTAAAGAATTAAAAATTACCATTACTGATTCATTTCAAGGCAAAATTGGTTGGTGAAGGATGAGAAAGAGAGAAACTAAAAATTATAGTTCCGTTTTGTTCCTATCCGACGCGCTACAGAAAATTCCAAAAAAAATAGCAAAAAAATTCAAAAAATTAAAAAAAAAAAAAACCATTACTACCTCATTTCATGCCAAAATAGGTTGGAAAATGCTGAGAAAGAGAGAAAATAAAAATTATCGATCCGTTTCGTTCCTACCCGATGCGTAATAGAAAATTCTAAAAAAAATAACAGAAAAATTTAAAAAATTCCATTATGAATTCATTTCAAGCCAAAATAGGTTGGAAACGTATGAGAAAGAGAGAAATAAAAGTTATCGTTTCGTTCCTTTCCTACCCGACGCATAATAGAAAATTCCAAAAAAATAAAAAAAAATAAAAAAATACCATTGTGCCTTCATTACAAGCCAAAACAGGTTGGAGAAAGAGAGAAAACAAAAATTTTCGTTCCGTTCCGTACCTACCCGAAGCGTAATAGAAAATACCATAAAAATAGAAAAAAAATTCAAAAAATTAAAAAATACCATTATGTCTTCATTTTAAGGCAAAATAGGTTGAAAAAAGATGAGAAAGATAGAAAATAAAAATTATCGTTCCGTTTCGTTCCTACCAGACGAGTAGATGAAAATTCCAAAAAAATTGAAAAAATTTAAAAATACCATTACTGATTCATTTCAAGCCAAAATTGGTTGGAGAAGGATGCGAAAGAGAGAAAATGAAAATTATAGTTCCGTTTCGTTCCTACCTAACGCGTAACAGAAAATTCCAAAAAAAAATAGCAAAAAAATTCAAAAAAATTAAAAGCTACCATTATGGTCTCATTTCAAGCTTTTTGGTTGGTAAATTCCGAGAAAGAGAGAAAATAAAAATTATCGTTCCGTTCCGTTCCTACCCGATGCATAATGGAAAATTCCAAAAAATAGCAAAAAAATTAAAAATATTTAAAAAAATCATTATGGCATCATCTCAATCCAAAATAGGTTGGAAAATGCTGAGAAAGAGAGAAAATAAAAATTATCGTTTCGTTTCGTTCCTACCCGATGCGTAATAGAAAATTCCAAAAAAAAACAAAAAAATTTAAAAAATACCGTTATGAATTCATTTCAAGCCAAAATAGGTTTGAATAGGATTGGAATGAGAGAAAATAAAAATTATCGTTCCGTTTCGTTCCTAGCCGATGCGTAATAGAAAATTCCAAAAAAAAACAAAAAAATTTAAAAAATACCGTTATGAATTCATTTCAAGCCAAAATAGGTTTGAATAGGATTGGAATGAGAGAAAATAAAAATTATCGTTCCGTTTCGTTCCTACCCGATGCGTAATAGAAAATGCCAAAAAAAATAACAAAAAAATTCAAAAAATTAAAAAATACCAATATGAATACATTTCTTGCCAAAATAGGTTGGAAACGTATGAGAAAGAGAGAAATAAAAATTATCGTTTCGTTCCTTTCTTATCCGACGCGTAATAGAAAATTCCAAAAAAAATCAAAAAATTAAAAAATACCATTGTGGCTTCATTAAGCGCCAAAATAAGTTGGAGAAAGCCAAGAAAGAGAGAAAATAAAAATTCTCGTTCCATTCCGTTCCTACCCGAAGCGTAATAGAAAATACCATAAAAATAGTAAAAAAATCCAAAAATTAAAAAATACCATTATGGCTTAATTTTAAGCCAAAATAGGTTGGAAAATGATGAGAAAGATAGAAAATAAAAATTATCGTTCCGTTTCGATCCTACCAGACGCGAAGTAGAAAATTCCAAAAAAATTAAAAAAGTTAAAACAATACCATTATGGCTTCATTTCAATCCAAAATAGGTTGGAAAAGGCTGAGAAATAGAGAAAATAAAAATTATCGTTCCAATTCGTTCCTAGCAGACGCGTAGTAGAAAATTGCAAAAAAATTTAAAAAATTAAAAACTACCATTACTGGTTCATTTCAAGCCAAAATTGGTTGGAGAGGGGTGAGAAAGAGAGAAAATAAAAATTATAGTTCCGTTTCGTTCCTATCCGACGCGAAACAGAAAATTCCAAAAAAAATAGCAAAAAAAATTCAAAAAACTAAAAAAAAACCATTACTACCTCATTTCATGACAAAATAGGTTGGAAAATGATGAGAAAGAGGGAAAATAAAAATTATCGATCCGTTCCGTTCCAACCCGATGCATAAGGGAAAATTCCAAAGAAATAGCAAAAAAATTAAAAATATTAAAAAAAATCATTATGGCGTCATTTCAAGCCAAAATAGGTTGGAAAATGCTGAGAAAGAGAGAAAATAAAAATTATCGTTCTGTTTCGTTCCTACCGGATGCGTAATAGAAAATTCCAAAAAAACAACAAAAAAATCTAAAAAATACCATTACGAATTCATTTCAAGCCAAAATAGGTTGGAAAAGGATGGGAATGAGAGAAAATAAAAATGATCGTTCCGTTTCGTTCCTACCCGATGCGTAATAGAAAATGCCAAAAAAATAACGAAAAAATTCAAAAAATTCAAAAATACCAATATGAATACATTTCTTGCCAAAATAGGTTGGAAACGTATGAGAAAGAGAGAAATAAAAATTATCGTTCCGTTCCGTTCCTACCCGAAGCGTAATAGAAAATACCATAAAAATAGTAAAAAAATTCAAAAAATTAAAAAATACCATTATGGCTTCATTTTAAGCCAAAATAGATTGGAAAATGATGAGAAAGATAGAAAATAAAAATTATTGTTCCGTTTCGTTCCTACTAGACGCGTAGTAGAAAATTCCAAAAAAAATTTAAAAATTTAAAAATACCATTACTGACTCATTTCAAGCCAAAATTGGTTGGAAAAGGATGAGAAAGAGAGAAAATAAAAATTATAGTTCCGTTTCGTTCCTATCCGACGCGTATCAGAAAATTCCAAAAAAAATAGCAAAAAAAATCAAAAAATTAAAAGATACCATTATGGCTTCATTTCAAGCTTTTTGGTTCGTAAAGTCCGAGAAAGAGCGAAAATAAAAATTATCGTTCCGTTCCGTTCCTACCCGATGCATAATGGAAAATTCCAAAAAAAATGGCAAAAAAAATTAAAAATATTTAAAAAATACCATTATGGCTTCATTTCGATCCAAAATAGGTTGGAAAAGGCTGAGAAATAGAGAAAATAAAAATTATTGTTCCGTTTCGTTCCTACCAGACGCGTAGTAGAAAATTCCAAAAAAAATTAAAAAATTAAAAATTACCATTACTGATTCATTTCAAGGCAAAATTGGTTGGTGAAGGATGAGAAAGAGAGAAACTAAAAATTATAGTTCCGTTTTGTTCCTATCCGACGCATAACAGAAAATTCCAAAAAAAATAGCAAAAAAATTCAAAAAATTAAAAAAAACCATTACAACCTCGTTTCATGCCAAAAAAGGTTGGAAAATGCTGAGAAAGAGAGAAAATAAAAATTATCGTTCCGTTTCATTCCTACCCGATGCGTAATAGAAAATTCTAAAAAAAATAACAGAAAAATTTAAAAAATACCATTATGAATTCATTTCAATCCAAAATAGGTTTGAAAAGGATGAGAATGAGAGAAAATAAAAATTATCGTTCCGTTTCGTTCCTACCCGATGCGTAATAGAAAATGCCAAAAAAATAACGAGAAAATTCAAAAAATTAAAAAATACCAATATGAATACATTTACAACCAAAATAGGTTGGAAACGTATGAGAAAGTGAGAAATAAAAGTTATCGTTTCGTTCCTTTCCTACCCAACGCATAATAGAAAATTCCAAAAAAATAAAAAAAAAAATAAAAAAAATAAAAAAATACCATTGTGCCTTCATTACAAGCCAAAACAGGTTGGAGAAAGAGAGAAAACAAAAATTTTCGTTCCGTTCCGTAACTACCCGAAGCGTAATAGAAAATACCATAAAAGTAGAAAAAAAATTAAAAAATACCATTATGTCTTCATTTTAAGGCAAAATAGGTTGAAAAATGATGAGAAAGATAGAAAATAAAAATTATCGTTCCGTTTCGTTCCTACCAGACGAGTAGATGAAAATTCCAAAAAAATTTAAAAAATTTAAAAATACCATTACTGATTCATTTCAAGCCAAAATTGGTAGGAGAAGGATGCGAAAGAGAGAAAATGAAAATTATAGTTCCGTTTCGTTCCAACCTGACGCGTAACAGAAAATTCCAAAAAAAATAGCAAAAAAATTCAAAAAAATTAAAAGATACCATTATGGCCTCATTTCAAGCTTTTTGGTTGGTAAATTCTGAGAAAGAGAGAAAATAAAAATTATCGTTCCGTTCCGTTCCTACCCGATGCATAATGGAAAATTCCAAAAAATAGCAAAAAAATTAAAAATATTTAAAAAAATCATTATGGCATCATCACAATCCAAAATAGGTTGGAAAATGCTGAGAAAGAGAGAAAATAAAAATTATCGTTCCGTTTCGTTCCTGCCCGATGCGTAATAGAAAATTCCAATAAAAAACAAAAAAATTTAAAAAATACCGTTATGAATTCATTTCAAGCCAAAATAGGTTTGAATAGGATTGGAATGAGAGAAAATAAAAATTATTGTTCCGTTTCGTTCCTACCCGATGCGTAATAGAAAATGCCAAAAAAATAACGATAAAATTCAAAAAATTAAAAAATACCAATATGAATACATTTACAGCCAAAATAGGTTGGAAACGTATGAGAAAGAGAGAAATAAAAGTTATCGTTTCGTTCATTTCCTACCCGACGCATAATAGAAAATTCCAAAAAAATAAAAAAAATACCAGTGTGCCTTCATTACAAGCCAAAACGGGTTGGAGAAAGAGAGAAAAAAAAAATTTTCGTTCCGTTCCGTACCTACCCGAAGCGTAATAGAAAATACCATAAAACTAGAAAAAAAATTCAAAAAATTAAAAAATTCCATTATGTCTTCATTTTAAGGCAAAATAGGTTGAAAAATGATGAGAAAGATAGAAAATAAAAATTATCGTTCCGTTTCGTTCCTACCAGACGAGTAGATGAAAATTCCAAAAAAATTGAAAAAATTTAAAAATACCATTACTGATTCATTTCAAGCCAAAATTGGTTGGAGAAGGATGCGAAAGAGAGAAAATGAAAATTATAGTTCCGTTTCGTTCCTACCTAACGCGTAACAGAAAATTCTAAAAAAAATAGCAAAAAAATTCAAAAAAATTAAAAGATACCATTATGGCCTCATTTCAAGCTTTTTGGTTGGTAAATTCCGAGAAAGAGAGAATATAAAAATTATCGTTCCGTTCCGTTTCTACCCGACGCATAATGGAAAATTCCAAAAAAAAGCAAAAAAATAGTAAAATATTAAAAAAATCATTATGGCATCATTTCAAGCTAAAATAGGTTGGAAAATGCTGAGAAAGTGAGAAAATAAAAATTATCGTTCCGTTTCGTTCCTACCCGATGCGTAATAGAAAATTATAAAAAAAAAAATGAAAAATTTTAAAAATACCATTATGAATTCATTTCAAGCCAAAATAGGTTTGAAAAGGATGGGAATGAGAGAAAATAAAAATTATCGTTCCGTTTCGTTCCTACCCGATGCGTAATAGAAAATGCCAAGAAAATAACGAGAAAATTTAAAAAAATTAAAAAATACCAATATGAATCCATTTACAGCCAAAATAGGTTGGAAACGTATGAGAAAGAGAGAAATAAAAGTTATCGTTTCGTTCCTTTCCTACCCGACGCATAATAGAAAATTCCAAAAAAAAAAAAAAAAAAAAATACCATTGTGCCTTCATTACAAGCCAAAACAGGTTGGAGAAAGAGAGAAAACAAAAATTTTCGTTCCATTCCGTACCTACCCGAAGCGTAATAGAAAATACCATAAAAATAGAAAAAATATTCAAAAAATTAAAAAATACCATTATGTCTTCATTTTAAGGCAAAATAGGTTGAAAAATGATGAGAAAGATAGAAAATAAAAATTATCGTTCCGTTTCGTTCCTACCAGACGAGTAGATGAAAATTCCAAAAAAATTTAAAAATACCATTACTTATTCATTTCAAGCCAAAATTGGTAGGAGAAGGATGCGAAAGAGAGAAAATGAAAATTATAGTTCCGTTTCGTTCTTACCTGACGCGTAACAGAAAATTCCAAAAAAAATAGCAAAAAAATTCAAAAAAATCAAAAGATACCATTATGGCCTCATTTCAAGCTTTTTGGTTGGTAAATTCCGAGAAAGAAAGAAAATAAAAATTATCGTTCCGTTCCGTTCCTACCCGATGTATAATGGAAAATTCCAAAAAATAGCAAAAAAATTAAAAATATTTAAAAAAATCATTATGGCATCATCACAATCCAAAATAGGTTGGAAAATGCTGAGAAAGAGAGAAAATAAAAATTATCGTTCCGTTTCGTTCCTACCCGATGCGTAATAGAAAATTCCAATAAAAAACAAAAAAATTTAAAAAATACCATTATGAATTCATTTCAAGCCAAAATAGGTTTGAATAGGATTGGAATGAGAGAAAATAAAAATTATCGTTCCGTTTCGTTCCTACCCGATGCGTAATAGAAAATGCCAAAAAAATAACGAAAAAATTCAAAAAATTAAAAAATACCAATATGAATACATTTACAGCCAAAATAGGTTGGAAACGTATGAGAAAGAGAGAAATAAAAGTTATCGTTTCGTTCCTTTCCTACCCGACGCATAATAGAAAATTCCAAAAAAATTAAAAAAAATTAAAAAAATTAAAAAATACCATTGTGCCTTCATTACAAGCCAAAACAGGTTGGAGAAAGAGAGAAAATAAAAATTTTCGTTCCGTTCCGTTCCGTACCTACCCGAAGCGTAATAGAAAATACCATAAAAATAGAAAAAAAATTCAAAAAATTAAAAAATACCATTATGTCTTCATTTTATGGCAAAATAGGTTGAAAAATGATGAGAAAGATAGAAAATAAAAATTATCGTTCCTTTTCGTTCCTACCAGACGAGTAGATGAAAATTCCAAAAAAATTTTAAAAATTTAAAAATACCATTACTGATTCATTTCAAGCCAAAATTGGTTGGAGAAGGATGCGAAAGAGAGAAAATGAAAATTATAGTTTCGTTTCGTTCCTACCTGACGCGTAACAGAAAATTCCAAAAAAAATAGCAAAAAAATTCAAAAAAATTAAAAGATACCATTATGGCCTCATTTCAAGCTTTTTGGTTGGTAAATTCCGAGAAAGAGAGAAAATAAAAATTATCGTTCCGTTCCGTTCCTACCCGATGCATAATGGAAAATTCCAAAAAATAGCAAAAAAATTAAAAATATTTAAAAAAATCATAATGGCATCATCACAATCCAAAATAGGTTGGAAAATGCTGAGAAAGAGAGAAAATAAAAATTATCGTTCCGTTTCGTTCCTGCCCGATGCGTAATAGAAAATTCCAATAAAAAACAAAAAAATTTAAAAAATACCGTTATGAATTCATTTCAAGACAAAATAGGTTTGAATAGGATTGGAATGAGAGAGAATAAAAATTATCGTTCCGTTTCGTTCCTACCCGATGCGTAATAGAAAATGCCAAAAAAATAACGATAAAATTCAAAAAATTAAAAAATACCAATATGAATACATTTACAGCCAAAATAGGTTGGAAACGTATGAGAAAGAGAGAAATAAAAGTTATCGTTTCGTTCCTTTCCTACCCGACGCATAATAGAAAATTCCAAAAAAATAAAAAAAATACCATTGTGCCTTCATTACAAGCCAAAACGGGTTGGAGAAAGAGAGAAAACAAAAATATTTGTTCCGTTCCGTACCTACCCGAAGCGTAATAGAAAATACCATAAAACTAGAAAAAAAATTCAAAAAATTAAAAAATACCATTATGTCTTCATTTTAAGGCAAAATAGGTTGAAAAATGATGAGAAAGATAGAAAATAAAAATTATCGTTCCGTTTCGTTCCTACCAGACGAGTAGATGAAAATTCCAAAAAAATTGAAAAAATTTAAAAATACCATTACTGATTCATTTCAAGCCAAAATTGGTTGGAGAAGGATGCGAAAGAGAGAAAATGAAAATTATAGTTCCGTTTCGTTCCTACCTAACGCGTAACAGAAAATTCCAAAGAAAATAGCAAAAAAATTCAAAAAAATTAAAAGATACCATTATGGCCTCATTTCAAGCTTTTTGGTTGGTAAATTCCAAGAAAGAGAGAAAATAAAAATTATCGTTCCGTTCCGTTTCTACCCGATGCATAATGGAAAATTCCAAAAAAAAGCAAAAAAATAGCAAAAAATTAAAAAAATCATTATGGCATCATTTCAAGCCAAAATAGGTTGGAAAATGCTGAGAAAGTGAGAAAATAAAAATTATCGTTCCGTTTCGTTCCTACCCGATGCGTAATAGAAAATTCTAAAAAAAAAAATGAAAAATTTAAAAAATACCATTATGAATTCATTTCAAGCCAAAATAGGTTTGAAAAGGATGGGAATGAGTGAAAATAAAAATTATCGTTCCGTTTCGTTCCTACCCGATGCGTAATAGAAAATGCCAAAAAAATAACGAGAAAATTTAAAAAATTAAAAAATACCAATATGAATACATTTACAGCCAAAATAGGTTGGAAACGTATGAGAAAGAGAGAAATAAAAGTTATCGTTTCGTTCCTTTCCTACCCGACGCATAATAGAAAATTCCAAAAAAATAAAAAAAATAAAAAAAATAAAAAAATACCATTGTGCCTTCATTACAAGTCAAAACAGGTTGGAGAAAGAGAGAAAACAAAAATTTTCGTTCCATTCCGTTCCTACCCGAAGCGTAATAGAAAATACCATAAAAATAGTAAAAAAATCCAAAAATTAAAAAATACCATTATGGCTTAATTTTAAGCCAAAATAGGTTGGAAAATGATGAGAAAGATAGAAAATAAAAATTATCGTTCCGTTCGATCCTACCAGACGCGTAGTAGAAAATTCCAAAAAAATTAAAAAAGTTAAAAAAATACCATTATGGCTTTATTTTTATCCAAAATAGGTTGGAAAAGGCTGAGAAATAGAGAAAATAAAAATTATCGTTCCGTTTCGTTCCTACCCGATGCGTAATAGAAAATGCCAAAAAAATAACGAAAAAATTCAAAAAATTAAAAAATACCAATATGAATACATTTACAGCCAAAATAGGTTGGAAACGTATGAGAAAGAGAGAAATAAAAGTTATCGTTTCGTTCCTTTCCTACCCGACGCATAATAGAAAATTCCAAAAAAATTAAAAAAAATTAAAAAAATTAAAAAATACCATTGTGCCTTCATTACAAGCCAAAACAGGTTGGAGAAAGAGAGAAAATAAAAATTTTCGTTCCGTTCCGTTCCGTACCTACCCGAAGCGTAATAGAAAATACCATAAAAATAGAAAAAAAATTCAAAAAATTAAAAAATACCATTATGTCTTCATTTTATGGCAAAATAGGTTGAAAAATGATGAGAAAGATAGAAAATAAAAATTATCGTTCCTTTTCGTTCCTACCAGACGAGTAGATGAAAATTCCAAAAAAATTTTAAAAATTTAAAAATACCATTACTGATTCATTTCAAGCCAAAATTGGTTGGAGAAGGATGCGAAAGAGAGAAAATGAAAATTATAGTTTCGTTTCGTTCCTACCTGACGCGTAACAGAAAATTCCAAAAAAAATAGCAAAAAAATTCAAAAAAATTAAAAGATACCATTATGGCCTCATTTCAAGCTTTTTGGTTGGTAAATTCCGAGAAAGAGAGAAAATAAAAATTATCGTTCCGTTCCGTTCCTACCCGATGCATAATGGAAAATTCCAAAAAATAGCAAAAAAATTAAAAATATTTAAAAAAATCATAATGGCATCATCACAATCCAAAATAGGTTGGAAAATGCTGAGAAAGAGAGAAAATAAAAATTATCGTTCCGTTTCGTTCCTGCCCGATGCGTAATAGAAAATTCCAATAAAAAACAAAAAAATTTAAAAAATACCGTTATGAATTCATTTCAAGACAAAATAGGTTTGAATAGGATTGGAATGAGAGAGAATAAAAATTATCGTTCCGTTTCGTTCCTACCCGATGCGTAATAGAAAATGCCAAAAAAATAACGATAAAATTCAAAAAATTAAAAAATACCAATATGAATACATTTACAGCCAAAATAGGTTGGAAACGTATGAGAAAGAGAGAAATAAAAGTTATCGTTTCGTTCCTTTCCTACCCGACGCATAATAGAAAATTCCAAAAAAATAAAAAAAATACCATTGTGCCTTCATTACAAGCCAAAACGGGTTGGAGAAAGAGAGAAAACAAAAATATTCGTTCCGTTCCGTACCTACCCGAAGCGTAATAGAAAATACCATAAAACTAGAAAAAAAATTCAAAAAATTAAAAAATACCATTATGTCTTCATTTTAAGGCAAAATAGGTTGAAAAATGATGAGAAAGATAGAAAATAAAAATTATCGTTCCGTTTCGTTCCTACCAGACGAGTAGATGAAAATTCCAAAAAAATTGAAAAAATTTAAAAATACCATTACTGATTCATTTCAAGCCAAAATTGGTTGGAGAAGGATGCGAAAGAGAGAAAATGAAAATTATAGTTCCGTTTCGTTCCTACCTAACGCGTAACAGAAAATTCCAAAGAAAATAGCAAAAAAATTCAAAAAAATTAAAAGATACCATTATGGCCTCATTTCAAGCTTTTTGGTTGGTAAATTCCGAGAAAGAGAGAAAATAAAAATTATCGTTCCGTTCCGTTTCTACCCGATGCATAATGGAAAATTCCAAAAAAAAGCAAAAAAATAGCAAAAAATTAAAAAA
This sequence comes from Quercus parvula, assembly GCA_030820535.1. NCBI lineage: Eukaryota > Viridiplantae > Streptophyta > Magnoliopsida > Fagales > Fagaceae > Quercus > Quercus parvula. The sequence continues at coordinate 18,697,641 of JAUAME010000008.1, forward strand.
ATCATTATGGCATCATTTCAAGCCAAAATAGGTTGGAAAATGCTGAGAAAGTGAGAAAATAAAAATTATCGTTCCGTTTCGTTCCTACCCGATGCGTAATAGAAAATTCTAAAAAAAAAAATGAAAAATTTAAAAAATACCATTATGAATTCATTTCAAGCCAAAATAGGTTTGAAAAGGATGGGAATGAGTGAAAATAAAAATTATCGTTCCGTTTCGTTCCTACCCGATGCGTAATAGAAAATGCCAAAAAAATAACGAGAAAATTTAAAAAATTAAAAAATACCAATATGAATACATTTACAGCCAAAATAGGTTGGAAACGTATGAGAAAGAGAGAAATAAAAGTTATCGTTTCGTTCCTTTCCAACCCGACGCATAATAGAAAATTCCAAAAAAATAAAAAAAATAAAAAAAATAAAAAAATACCATTGTGCCTTCATTACAAGTCAAAACAGGTTGGAGAAAGAGAGAAAACAAAAATTTTAGTTCCATTCCGTTCCTACCCGAAGCGTAATAGAAAATACCATAAAAATAGTAAAAAAATCCAAAAATTAAAAAATACCATTATGGCTTAATTTTAAGCCAAAATAGGTTGGAAAATGATGAGAAAGATAGAAAATAAAAATTATCGTTCCGTTCGATCCTACCAGACGCGTAGTAGAAAATTCCAAAAAAATTAAAAAAGTTAAAAAAATACCATTATGGCTTTATTTTTATCCAAAATAGGTTGGAAAAGGCTGAGAAATAGAGAAAATAAAAATTATCGTTCCGTTTCGTTCTTAGTAGACGCGTAGTAGAAAATGCCAAAAAAATTTAAAAAATTAAAAACTACCGTTACTGGTTCATTTCAAGCCAAAATTGGTTGGAGAGGGGTGAGAAAGAGAGAAAATAAAAATTATACTTCCGTTTCGTTCCTATCCGACGCGAAACAGAAAATTCCAAAAAAAATAGAAAAAAATTCAAAAAATTAAAAAATACCGTTACTACCTCATTTCATGCCAAAATAGGTTGGAAAATGATGAGAAAGAGGGAAAATAAAAATTATCGATCCGTTCCGTTCCAACCCGATGCATAGTGGAAAATTCCAAAGAAATAGCAAAAAAATTAAAAATATTAAAAGAAATCATTACGGCGTCATTTCAAGCCAAAATAGGTTGGAAAATGCTGAGAAGGAGAGCAAATAAAAATTCTCGTTCTGTTTCGTTCCTACCCGATGCGTAATAGAAAAATCCAAAAAAATAACAAAAAAATCTAAAAAATACCATTACGAATTCATTTCAAGCCAAAATAGGTTGGAAAAGGATGGGAATGAGCGAAAATAAAAATGATCGTTCCGTTTCGTTCCTACCTGATGCGTAATAGAAAATGCCAAAAAATTAACGAAAAAATTCAAAAAATTAAAAAATACCAATATGAATACATTTCTAGCCAAAATTTGTTGGAAACGTAAGAGAAAGAGGAAATAAAAATTATCGTTTCGTTCCTTTCCTACCCGACGCATAATAGAAAAATAGAAAAAAATTCAAAAAATTAAAAAATACCGTTACTGCCTCTTTTCAAGCCAAAATAAGTTGGAAGAGGCTAAGAAAGAGAGAAAATATAAATTATTGTTCCGTTTCGTTCCTGCCCGATGCTTAAGAGAAAATTTGAAGAAAATAACAAAAAAATTCAAAAAATTAAAAAATACCACTATGAATTCATTTCAATCCAAAATTTGTTGGAAAAGGCTGAGAAAGTGAGAAAATAAAAATTATTGTTCCATTTCGTTCCTACCCGGTGCGTAATCGAAAATTCCCTAAAAATAACAAAGAAATTAAAAAAATACCATTACAGATTCATTTCAAGCCAAAATAGGTTGGAAAATGATGAGAAAGAGAGAAAATAGAAATTATCGTTCCGCTCCGTTCCTACTCGATGCATAATGGAAAATTCCAAAGAAATAACCAAAAAATTAAAAATGATAAAAAAAATCATTATGGCATCATTTCAAGCCAAAATAGGTTGGAAAATGCCGAGAAAGAGAGAAAATAAAAATTATCGTTCCGTTTCGTTCCTGCCCGATGCGTAATAGAAAATTCCAATAAAAAACAAAAAAATTTAAAAAATACCGTTATGAATTCATTTCAAGCCAAAATAGGTTTGAATAGGATTGGAATGAGAGAGAATAAAAATTATCGTTCCGTTTCGTTCCTACCCGATGCGTAATAGAAAATGCCAAAAAAATAACGATAAAATTAAAAAAATTAAAAAATACCAATATGAATACATTTACAGCCAAAATAGGTCGGAAACGTATGAGAAAGAGAGAAATAAAAGTTATCGTTTCGTTCCTTTCCTACCCGACGCATAATAGAAAATTCCAAAAAAATTATAAAAAATTAAAAAAATTAAAAAATACCATTGTGCCTTCATTACAAGCCAAAACAGGTTGGAGAAAGAGAGAAAATAAAAATTTTCGTTCCGTTCCGTTCCGTACCTGCCCGAAGCGTAATAGAAAATACCATAAAAATAGAAAAAAAATTCAAAAAATTAAAAAATACCATTATGTCTTCATTTTATGGCAAAATAGGTTGAAAAATGATGAGAAAGATAGAAAATAAAAATTATCGTTCCTTTTCGTTCCTACCAGACGAGTAGATGAAAATTCCAAAAAAATTTTAAAAATTTAAAAATACCATTACTGATTCATTTCAAGCCAAAATTGGTTGGAGAAGGATGCGAAAGAGAGAAAATGAAAATTATAGTTTCGTTTCGTTCCTACCTGACGCGTAACAGAAAATTCCAAAAAAAATTGCAAAAAAATTCAAAAAAATTAAAAGATACCATTATGGCCTCATTTCAAGCTTTTTGGTTGGTAAATTCCGAGAAAGAGAGAAAATAAAAATTATCGTTCCGTTCCGTTCCTACCCGATGCATAATGGAAAATTCCAAAAAATAGCAAAAAAATTAAAAATATTTAAAAAAATCATAATGGCATCATCACAATCCAAAATATGTTGGAAAATGCTGAGAAAGAGAGAAAATAAAAATTATCGTTCCGTTTCGTTCCTGCCCGATGCGTAATAGAAAATTCCAATAAAAAACAAAAAAATTTAAAAAATACCGTTATGAATTCATTTCAAGCCAAAATAGGTTTGAATAGGATTGGAATGAGAGAGAATAAAAATTATCGTTCCGTTTCGTTCCTACCCGATGCGTAATAGAAAATGCCAAAAAACTAACGATAAAATTCAAAAAATTAAAAAATACCAATATGAATACATTTACAGCCAAAATAGGTTGGAAACGTATGAGAAAGAGAGAAATAAAAGTTATCGTTTCGTTCCTTTCCTACCCGACGCATAATAGAAAATTCCAAAAAAATAAAAAAAATACCATTGTGCCTTCATTACAAGCCAAAACGGGTTGGAGAAAGAGAGAAAACAAAAATATTCGTTCCGTTCCGTACCTACCCGAAGCGTAATAGAAAATACCATAAAACTAGAAAAAAAATTCAAAAAATTAAAAAATACCATTATGTCTTCATTTTAAGGCAAAATAGGTTGAAAAATGATGAGAAAGATAGAAAATAAAAATTATCGTTCCGTTTCGTTCCTACCAGACGAGTAGATGAAAATTCCAAAAAAATTGAAAAAATTTAAAAATACCATTACTGATTCATTTCAAGCCAAAATTGGTTGGAGAAGGATGCGAAAGAGAGAAAATGAAAATTATAGTTCCGTTTCGTTCCTACCTAACGCGTAACAGAAAATTCCAAAGAAAATAGCAAAAAAATTCAAAAAAATTAAAAGATACCATTATGGCCTCATTTCAAGCTTTTTGGTTGGTAAATTCCGAGAAAGAGAGAAAATAAAAATTATCGTTCCGTTCCGTTTCTACCCGATGCATAATGGAAAATTCCAAAAAAAAGCAAAAAAATAGCAAAAAATTAAAAAAATCATTATGGCATCATTTCAAGCCAAAATAGGTTGGAAAATGCTGAGAAAGTGAGAAAATAAAAATTATCGTTCCGTTTCGTTCCTACCCGATGCGTAATAGAAAATTCTAAAAAAAAAAATGAAAAATTTAAAAAATACCATTATGAATTCATTTCAAGCCAAAATAGGTTTGAAAAGGATGGGAATGAGTGAAAATAAAAATTATCGTTCCGTTTCGTTCCTACCCGATGCGTAATAGAAAATGCCAAAAAAATAACGAGAAAATTTAAAAAATTAAAAAATACCAATATGAATACATTTACAGCCAAAATAGGTTGGAAACGTATGAGAAAGAGAGAAATAAAAGTTATCGTTTCGTTCCTTTCCTACCCGACGCATAATAGAAAATTCCAAAAAAATAAAAAAAATAAAAAAAATAAAAAAATACCATTGTGCCTTCATTACAAGTCAAAACAGGTTGGAGAAAGAGAGAAAACAAAAATTTTCGTTCCATTCCGTTCCTACCCGAAGCGTAATAGAAAATACCATAAAAATAGTAAAAAAATCCAAAAATTAAAAAATACCATTATGGCTTAATTTTAAGCCAAAATAGGTTGGAAAATGATGAGAAAGATAGAAAATAAAAATTATCGTTCCGTTCGATCCTACCAGACGCGTAGTAGAAAATTCCAAAAAAATTAAAAAAGTTAAAAAAATACCATTATGGCTTTATTTTTATCCAAAATAGGTTGGAAAAGGCTGAGAAATAGAGAAAATAAAAATTATCGTTCCGTTTCGTTCCTACCCGATGCGTAATAGAAAATGCCAAAAAAATAACGAAAAAATTCAAAAAATTAAAAAATACCAATATGAATACATTTACAGCCAAAATAGGTTGGAAACGTATGAGAAAGAGAGAAATAAAAGTTATCGTTTCGTTCCTTTCCTACCCGACGCATAATAGAAAATTCCAAAAAAATTAAAAAAAATTAAAAAAATTAAAAAATACCATTGTGCCTTCATTACAAGCCAAAACAGGTTGGAGAAAGAGAGAAAATAAAAATTTTCGTTCCGTTCCGTTCCGTACCTACCCGAAGCGTAATAGAAAATACCATAAAAATAGAAAAAAAATTCAAAAAATTAAAAAATACCATTATGTCTTCATTTTATGGCAAAATAGGTTGAAAAATGATGAGAAAGATAGAAAATAAAAATTATCGTTCCTTTTCGTTCCTACCAGACGAGTAGATGAAAATTCCAAAAAAATTTTAAAAATTTAAAAATACCATTACTGATTCATTTCAAGCCAAAATTGGTTGGAGAAGGATGCGAAAGAGAGAAAATGAAAATTATAGTTTCGTTTCGTTCCTACCTGACGCGTAACAGAAAATTCCAAAAAAAATAGCAAAAAAATTCAAAAAAATTAAAAGATACCATTATGGCCTCATTTCAAGCTTTTTGGTTGGTAAATTCCGAGAAAGAGAGAAAATAAAAATTATCGTTCCGTTCCGTTCCTACCCGATGCATAATGGAAAATTCCAAAAAATAGCAAAAAAATTAAAAATATTTAAAAAAATCATAATGGCATCATCACAATCCAAAATAGGTTGGAAAATGCTGAGAAAGAGAGAAAATAAAAATTATCGTTCCGTTTCGTTCCTGCCCGATGCGTAATAGAAAATTCCAATAAAAAACAAAAAAATTTAAAAAATACCGTTATGAATTCATTTCAAGACAAAATAGGTTTGAATAGGATTGGAATGAGAGAGAATAAAAATTATCGTTCCGTTTCGTTCCTACCCGATGCGTAATAGAAAATGCCAAAAAAATAACGATAAAATTCAAAAAATTAAAAAATACCAATATGAATACATTTACAGCCAAAATAGGTTGGAAACGTATGAGAAAGAGAGAAATAAAAGTTATCGTTTCGTTCCTTTCCTACCCGACGCATAATAGAAAATTCCAAAAAAATAAAAAAAATACCATTGTGCCTTCATTACAAGCCAAAACGGGTTGGAGAAAGAGAGAATACAAAAATATTCGTTCCGTTCCGTACCTACCCGAAGCGTAATAGAAAATACCATAAAACTAGAAAAAAAATTCAAAAAATTAAAAAATACCATTATGTCTTCATTTTAAGGCAAAATAGGTTGAAAAATGATGAGAAAGATAGAAAATAAAAATTATCGTTCCGTTTCGTTCCTACCAGACGAGTAGATGAAAATTCCAAAAAAATTGAAAAAATTTAAAAATACCATTACTGATTCATTTCAAGCCAAAATTGGTTGGAGAAGGATGCGAAAGAGAGAAAATGAAAATTATAGTTCCGTTTCGTTCCTACCTAACGCGTAACAGAAAATTCCAAAGAAAATAGCAAAAAAATTCAAAAAAATTAAAAGATACCATTATGGCCTCATTTCAAGCTTTTTGGTTGGTAAATTCCGAGAAAGAGAGAAAATAAAAATTATCGTTCCGTTCCGTTTCTACCCGATGCATAATGGAAAATTCCAAAAAAAAGCAAAAAAATAGCAAAAAATTAAAAAAATCATTATGGCATCATTTCAAGCCAAAATAGGTTGGAAAATGCTGAGAAAGTGAGAAAATAAAAATTATCGTTCCGTTTCGTTCCTACCCGATGCGTAATAGAAAATTCTAAAAAAAAAAATGAAAAATTTAAAAAATACCATTATGAATTCATTTCAAGCCAAAATAGGTTTGAAAAGGATGGGAATGAGTGAAAATAAAAATTATCGTTCCGTTTCGTTCCTACCCGATGCGTAATAGAAAATGCCAAAAAAATAACGAGAAAATTTAAAAAATTAAAAAATACCAATATGAATACATTTACAGCCAAAATAGGTTGGAAACGTATGAGAAAGAGAGAAATAAAAGTTATCGTTTCGTTCCTTTCCTACCCGACGCATAATAGAAAATTCCAAAAAAATAAAAAAAATAAAAAAAATAAAAAAATACCATTGTGCCTTCATTACAAGTCAAAACAGGTTGGAGAAAGAGAGAAAACAAAAATTTTCGTTCCATTCCGTTCCTACCCGAAGCGTAATAGAAAATACCATAAAAATAGTAAAAAAATCCAAAAATTAAAAAATACCATTATGGCTTAATTTTAAGCCAAAATAGGTTGGAAAATGATGAGAAAGATAGAAAATAAAAATTATCGTTCCGTTCGATCCTACCAGACGCGTAGTAGAAAATTCCAAAAAAATTAAAAAAGTTAAAAAAATTCCATTATGGCTTTATTTTTATCCAAAATAGGTTGGAAAAGGCTGAGAAATAGAGAAAATAAAAATTATCGTTCCGTTTCGTTCCTACCCGATGCGTAATAGAAAATGCCAAAAAAATAACGAAAAAATTCAAAAAATTAAAAAATACCAATATGAATACATTTACAGCCAAAATAGGTTGGAAACGTATGAGAAAGAGAGAAATAAAAGTTATCGTTTCGTTCCTTTCCTACCCGACGCATAATAGAAAATTCCAAAAAAATTAAAAAAAATTAAAAAAATTAAAAAATACCATTGTGCCTTCATTACAAGCCAAAACAGGTTGGAGAAATAGAGAAAATAAAAATTATCGTTCCGTTTCGTTCCTACCCGATGCGTAATAGAAAATGCCAAAAAAATAACGAAAAAATTCAAAAAATTAAAAAATACCAATATGAATACATTTACAGCCAAAATAGGTTGGAAACGTATGAGAAAGAGAGAAATAAAAGTTATCGTTTCGTTCCTTTCCTACCCGACGCATAATAGAAAATTCCAAAAAAATAAAAAAAATAAAAAAAATAAAAAAATACCATTGTGCCTTCATTACAAGTCAAAACAGGTTGGAGAAAGAGAGAAAACAAAAATTTTAGTTCCATTCCGTTCCTACCCGAAGCGTAATAGAAAATACCATAAAAATAGTAAAAAAATCCAAAAATTAAAAAATACCATTATGGCTTAATTTTAAGCCAAAATAGGTTGGAAAATGATGAGAAAGATAGAAAATAAAAATTATCGTTCCGTTCGATCCTACCAGACGCGTAGTAGAAAATTCCAAAAAAATTAAAAAAGTTAAAAAAATACCATTATGGCTTTATTTTTATCCAAAATAGGTTGGAAAAGGCTGAGAAATAGAGAAAATAAAAATTATCGTTCCGTTTCGTTCTTAGTAGACGCGTAGTAGAAAATGCCAAAAAAATTTAAAAAATTAAAAACTACCGTTACTGGTTCATTTCAAGCCAAAATTGGTTGGAGAGGGGTGAGAAAGAGAGAAAATAAAAATTATACTTCCGTTTCGTTCCTATCCGACGCGAAACAGAAAATTCCAAAAAAAATAGAAAAAAATTCAAAAAATTAAAAAATACCGTTACTACCTCATTTCATGCCAAAATAGGTTGGAAAATGATGAGAAAGAGGGAAAATAAAAATTATCGATCCGTTCCGTTCCAACCCGATGCATAGTGGAAAATTCCAAAGAAATAGCAAAAAAATTAAAAATATTAAAAGAAATCATTACGGCGTCATTTCAAGCCAAAATAGGTTGGAAAATGCTGAGAAGGAGAGCAAATAAAAATTCTCGTTCTGTTTCGTTCCTACCCGATGCGTAATAGAAAAATCCAAAAAAATAACAAAAAAATCTAAAAAATACCATTACGAATTCATTTCAAGCCAAAATAGGTTGGAAAAGGATGGGAATGAGCGAAAATAAAAATGATCGTTCCGTTTCGTTCCTACCTGATGCGTAATAGAAAATGCCAAAAAATTAACGAAAAAATTCAAAAAATTAAAAAATACCAATATGAATACATTTCTAGCCAAAATTTGTTGGAAACGTAAGAGAAAGAGGAAATAAAAATTATCGTTTCGTTCCTTTCCTACCCGACGCATAATAGAAAATTCGAAAAAAATAGAAAAAAATTCAAAAAATTAAAAAATACCGTTACTGCCTCTTTTCAAGCCAAAATAAGTTGGAAGAGGCTAAGAAAGAGAGAAAATATAAATTATTGTTCCGTTTCGTTCCTGCCCGATGCTTAAGAGAAAATTTGAAGAAAATAACAAAAAAATTAAAAAAATTAAAAAATACCACTATGAATTCATTTCAATCCAAAATTTGTTGGAAAAGGCTGAGAAAGTGAGAAAATAAAAATTATTGTTCCATTTCGTTCCTACCCGGTGCGTAATCGAAAATTCCCTAAAAATAACAAAGAAATTAAAAAAATACCATTACAGATTCATTTCAAGCCAAAATAGGTTGGAAAATGATGAGAAAGAGAGAAAATAGAAATTATCGTTCCGCTCCGTTCCTACTCGATGCATAATGGAAAATTCCAAAGAAATAACCAAAAAATTAAAAATGATAAAAAAAATCATTATGGCATCATTTCAAGCCAAAATAGGTTGGAAAATGCCGAGAAATAGAGAAAATAAAAATTATCGTTCCGTTTCGTTCCTGCCCGATGCGTAATAGAAAATTCCAATAAAAAACAAAAAAATTTAAAAAATACCGTTATGAATTCATTTCAAGCCAAAATAGGTTTGAATAGGATTGGAATGAGAGAGAATAAAAATTATCGTTCCGTTTCGTTCCTACCCGATGCGTAATAGAAAATGCCAAAAAAATAACGATAAAATTCAAAAAATTAAAAAATACCAATATGAATACATTTACAGCCACAATAGGTCGGAAACGTATGAGAAAGAGAGAAATAAAAGTTATCGTTTCGTTCCTTTCCTACCCGACGCATAATAGAAAATTCCAAAAAAATTATAAAAAATTAAAAAAATTAAAAAATACCATTGTGCCTTCATTACAAGCCAAAACAGGTTGGAGAAAGAGAGAAAATAAAAATTTTCGTTCCGTTCCGTTCCGTACCTGCCCGAAGCGTAATAGAAAATACCATAAAAATAGAAAAAAAATTCAAAAAATTAAAAAATACCATTATGTCTTCATTTTATGGCAAAATAGGTTGAAAAATGATGAGAAAGATAGAAAATAAAAATTATCGTTCCTTTTCGTTCCTACCAGACGAGTAGATGAAAATTCCAAAAAAATTTTAAAAATTTAAAAATACCATTACTGATTCATTTCAAGCCAAAATTGGTTGGAGAAGGATGCGAAAGAGAGAAAATGAAAATTATAGTTTCGTTTCGTTCCTACCTGACGCGTAACAGAAAATTCCAAAAAAAATAGCAAAAAAATTCAAAAAAATTAAAAGATACCATTATGGCCTCATTTCAAGCTTTTTGGTTGGTAAATTCCGAGAAAGAGAGAAAATAAAAATTATCGTTCCGTTCCGTTCCTACCCGATGCATAATGGAAAATTCCAAAAAATAGCAAAAAAATTAAAAATATTTAAAAAAATCATAATGGCATCATCACAATCCAAAATATGTTGGAAAATGCTGAGAAAGATGATATGAACTTCACCAACAATTGTGATGAAACCCAATAACAATGATGGTTTGGAACCCCAAGATCGTGTAGACAAGATTTGTTGAACCTTGACCCGTCACCTAACCAGATGAAAACCAAGACTACGATAGAATTGAAACGCCACACCAAGAATTCCTAAGAATCTCTCAAGAATCAAAGGTGATAAGTTTGGTTGTTTGAACGCCACAAGCTTAACTTGATAAGTTCAAGAGTTCTTTTAAGAACCAAGAGGATCACAAGACTCACAAGGAGAATAATTTCTGAATACCAAACTATATTTTTCAAAATTCGTACTACCAAATATATACTTGGAACAACCCTCCAAGAATAGGTAAAAATCATAATTAAAACTTCAAAAACAACACCAAAGATTAATATAATCAAGTTCCCACGTTTTTTAGTTTTCTAGGACTTCAAAAATGGCTAAATGACTAGAATTAACATGCCCAGCCAATACCAAGGCATCTTCCCATTTAATATCCTTGGAACTTAACAAATTCACATTTAATATCCTTGGAACTTAACAAATTCACACCCTTTTATGGTCAGACCATGCTGGTTGCTAATTTGCATGCATTAGCCTCTTCAATTGCTTTGATGACATGGACTAGGCCTTGATTATTATTTGAGCCCATCTTGGTCTTTCTAGAATCTGCCCAAATCTCTTGGACAAGCCCATTTAGTGCTTCCTTGAAACGTTTGGCTCTAAGTCTTGTAATTGGGCCACTAGAAAATGACAAAGGGTCTTGTGCAAATTCAGCTCCATTTCCACTTGTATGATCAGCATGTCCAGCTCCTTGGTGTGCATCATTCTCCCCCTCTTGAGAAGGATTTGTCCTCAAATCATCACCTACATCAAAAGGAGACAAATCAGCAACATTAAAGCTTGCACTGACACCATACTCACCGGGTAAGTCTAGCTTGTAGGCATTATCATTGATGCGCTCTACTACTTGAAATGGTCCATCACCCCGAGGAAGGAGTTTTGAATGCCGTTTCTTTGGAAAACGTTCCTTCCTTAAGTGCAACCAAACCCAATCTCCTGGTTCAAACACTACCTTCTTGCGTCCCTTGTTGGCTTGATGGACATATTGTTGAGTCCTTCTTTCAATGTTCAGCCGTGCCTTTTCATGAATCATCTTTACAAATTCTGCTTTCTTTTTGCCATCTAAGTTCACACATTCACTCAAAGGTAAAGAAGTTAAATCCAAAGGTGACAATGGGTTAAAACCATAAACAATTTCAAATGGTGAAAACTTAGATGCAGAATGTATACTTCTATTGTAAGCAAATTCAACATGTGGCAAACAATCTTCCCAGGTTTTCAAGTTCTTTTTAATGATAGCACGCAACAAGGAAGACAAAGTTCTATTTACTACTTCAGTTTGACCATCCGTTTGTGGATGACAAGTAGTAGAAAACAACAACTTGGTTCCCAACTTTCCCCACAAAGTTTTCCAAAAGTAACTCAAAAACTTTGCATCCCTATCAGAAACAATGGTCCTAGGCATACCATGTAGCCTAACAATTTCTTTGAAGAATAAATCAGCTATATGTGATGCATCATTAGTTTTGTGACATGCAATGAAGTGTGCCATTTTGGAAAATCTATCTACCACCACAAAAACTGAATCTCTCCCCCTCTTAGTCCTAGGTAAACCTAAAACAAAATCCATAGAAATATCAGTCCAAGGTTCATTAGGTATTGGCAAAGGGGTGTACAAACCATGGGGTTTCAACTTAGACTTAGCCTGTTTACACGTGATACACGTCTCACAGATTCTTTCCACATCACGTTTCATATGAGGCCAAAAAAAATGATCATGCAAAATTCCTAAAGTCTTAGCTACACCAAAGTGACCCATCAAACCACCACCATGAGCTTCTCTCACAAGCAATTCACGCAAAGAACACATAGGCACACACAGTTTATTTTCTCGAAACAAAAATCCATCATGCCTATAGAACTTACCAAATGCTACTTTTTCACATGCATTGAACACATCACAAAAATCAGAATCTTGTGCATACAGATCCTTAATGTATTCAAAGCCAAGCATTTTTGTATCTAAAATGGAAAGTAAAGCATACCTTCGGGACAATGCATCAGCCACCACATTTTCCTTACCTTGCTTGTATCTGATCACATAAGGAAATGTTTCAATAAATTCCACCCACTTGGCATGGCGTTTGTTCAACCTTTGCTGTCCTTTCAAATGCTTCAAAGATTCATGATCTGTGTGAATCACAAATTCTTTTGGCCATAGATAGTGTTGCCAATTTTCCAAAGCCCTTACCAAGGCATACATCTCCTTATCATAAGTGGGATAATTTAGAGCTGCCCCACCCAACTTTTCACTGAAATAAGCAACTGGACGGCCTTCTTGCATCAAAACGGCTCCAATACCTATTCCTGAAGCATCACACTCAATTTCAAAAGTTTTAGCAAAGTTAGGTAAAACAAGCAAAGGTGCATTAGTTAACTTTTCTTTGAGCTGATTAAATGCCTTTTCTTGTTCTTTCCCCCACTTAAACGACACATTTTTCTTGATGACTTCAGTGAGAGGGGCGGCTAAGCTACTAAAATCACGCACAAACCGTCTATAGAAGCTAGCTAAGCCATGGAAACTTCTCACTTGGCTGATTGTTGTAGGCGTTGGCCACTCTTGGATTGCCTTCACCTTTTCCTCGTCCACTTCAATGCCTCCTTTACTAACAACAAAACCAAGAAACACAAGCTTATCCGTACAAAATGTGCACTTTTTGAGGTTAGCAAACAACCTTTCTTTCCTTAGAATTTCCAAAACAGATTTCAAATGCATTACATGCTCTTCCAAATTTTTGCTATAAATTAGGATATCATCAAAATACACAACTACAAATCTGCCAATAAATGCACGCAAAACATGGTTCATCAAACGCATAAATGTGCTCGGAGCATTAGTTAAACCGAAAGGCATTACTAACCACTCATACAAACCATATTTAGTCTTAAAAGCAGTTTTCCATTCATCACCTTCCTTCATCCTAATCTGGTGATATCCACTCTTAAGATCAATTTTTGTAAAGACACAAGAACCATGTAATTCATCTAACATATCATCTAATCTAGGAATGGGATGACGATATTTTACCGTTATGTTGTTGATGGCTCGGCAGTCGACACACATCCTCCATGTTCCATCCTTCTTAGGAACTAATAACACCGGAACCGCACAAGGACTCATGCTTTCTCGCACATACCCCTTTTCCAATAATTCACCTACTTGCCTCTGAAGTTCCTTGGTCTCCTCAGGATTGCTCCTATAAGCAGGTCGGTTTGGAATTGATGCACCAGGTATGAAATCAATTTGATGTTCAATCCCTCGAATTGGAGGTAAACCATGAGGTACCTCTTCGGGAAGGACATCTTCAAACTCCTGCAAAAGAGAAACAATATTGCTCGGCAATGCACCGGCAAGATCATTAGTACATAAAAGAGCCTCCTTGTATATGAGTACAATAAGGGGCTGGTGTGAAAATAATGCTCTCTTGATCTCACTTTTTTTTGCAATGTAATTGAATTTTTCCTCTCTTGCTCTTACTATGGCCGAATCCCTCTCTTCTTTTTCACTCTGATCACTGTTTTTCTCTCCTTTTTTTTTAAACTCTTTTTTTTCAATTTCGGCCTTCCTTTCTTTTTCCTTTTTTTTTTCATTTGATTTTTGTAACTTCAATTGGTCCTCCCTGACCTGTTTTGGAGTTAATGGCACAAGAGTAATAGGTTGCCCTTTAAGAGTGAAAGAATACTTATTTGTGAATCCATCATGCGAAACCTTCCGATCGTACTGCCATGGTCTTCCCAACAATAAATGGCATGCATGCATGGGAACCACATCACATAGCACCTCATCCTCATATTTGCCAATGGATAATGCCACCAACACTTGTCTTGTCACCTTGATTTCGCCACATTCATTCAGCCACTGAAGCCGGTAAGGTTGAGGATGTTTCAGGGTAGTTAAGGCCAATTTTTCCACCAAATAAGTGCTGGCTACGTTTGTGCAACTCCCTCCATCGATAATGACACTGCAAACTTTGTTATTTACAAAGCACCGAGTATGAAACAAGTTCTCCCTTTGATTACTTTCTTCCTCCTTAACCTGCACATTGAGAACTCGCCTTGCTACCAATAAATCTCCAACCACAGCATTTTGCTCATCATCGGCATCCTCCAAAGATGGCATGTCATCATCATCTACTTCTTCCTCATTCTCCGACTCAAGCTCTCCTTGAGCATTTATCACCATCACCCTTTTGTTTACACACTGGCTGGCTATGTGTCCCCGCCCTTGACATTTAAAACACTTAATATCACGTGTTTTAGAACTCGAAGCCTCGGTGTTACCTAAAGTGGTCTTTGAGTTGGCACTCTTAGATGGTTCAAATTTTGGCTTATTTTGTAGCTGCTCATCCCTTTTTGGAGCTGTCTTCCATGGACTAGTGGTAGCCATAGGTTGTCCCCTCCTAGCCAATCCCTTTCGTTTGAATTGTTCTTCCACCTTTATGGCTTGATGCACCATATCCGTCAATTCAACATAGTGCTGCATCTCAACTATATCCGCAATCTCACGATTTAAACCGTGCAAGAACCTAGCCATGGTGGCTTCCCGGTCCTCTTCTACATTAGCCCGGATCATAGCTACCTCCATCTCCTTGTAATACTCATCCACACTCTTGGAACCTTGAGTTAACCTCTGCAACTTTTGATACAATCCCCTATAATAGTGATTGGGTACAAAACGCCTCCTCATAATCATTTTCATCTCCTCCCAAGTATCCACGGGTGGTTCTCTATTCCTCCTCCTATTAATCAATAATTGATCCCACCAAACAATGGCATAATCAGTAAATTCAATTGCAGCCAATTTAACCTTCTTTATCTCCGAATAGTTGTGACAATCAAACACCATCTCCATTTTAGTTTCCCACTCCAAATAAACTTCAGGATCATTTTTGCCTTGAAAAGATGGGATTTTAATCTTTATGTTTCCTAAATCATTATCCCTCCTAGGCCTACCCATCCTTGCTTCTCTATTCCCATACCCACGCCCAAACCTGCCCTGGTTCACATATGGCCCATCAACCTCCTCCGACTCCGCTTCTTCCTCAACATTCCGCCATAGAACACGCCCACCTTGCTGCCTATTGGGGTTTTCATGTTGCTGGCCCCTAGGAGTTCCCGCTTCTACCCTATCCAACCTCTCATGAATAGGTTCTAATTCAGCCCTCAACATACGCCTCATCTCCCCTAGCATTGCTTGCATTTGGAGGGTCTGATCCGTTGGTGGTTGAAGTCCTTCGGTTCTGTCTTCTTCTTGATTATTGGACATACATAAAATCTGCAAAACAAAGTTAGAATCCTCACAAGCCCTCCCTTACGTGTTTCACTCAAGAATTGATACACTCACACTCGTGTTTTCACTCTAAACGGCTTTTACCCTCTTATGCTCTCACACACTCTCGCCTTTTTCCACTCTTTTGTGTCTTCTTTAGTTCTTAATCGAACTTCAAGAAACTAATTCAAAATAAACTAGCAGCAATTCAAAATGAGAAACAACCAAAACTCATCAACAAGGTCAAGAACTTGAATAAGGTGAGAAACAAGATTGAAATGAAGAAATTTTCTTACTGGAAATTATGTACTGAAAAATGATATGATTGAGAAATTTTCCTCTTCGTGTACTGAGAAATCTTCTTTTCTTTTTTTTTTCTTTCTTTTTTTTTTTTTTTTTTTGGAGCAAGAAACAGGAAATAGAACGAAAATAAAAGATAGTCAAACTTATCTTAGAACCAAAGCTCTGATACCAAAATGATATGAACTTCACCAACAATTGTGATGAAACCCAATAACAATGATGGTTTGGAACCCCAAGATCGTGTAGACAAGATTTGTTGAACCTTGACCCGTCACCTAACCAGATGAAAACCAAGACTACGATAGAATTGAAACGCCACACCAAGAATTCCTAAGAATCTCTCAAGAATCAAAGGTGATAAGATTGGTTGTTTGAACGCCACAAGCTTAACTTGATAAGTTCAAGAGTTCTTTTAAGAACCAAGAGGATCACAAGACTCACAAGGAGAATAATTTCTGAATACCAAACTATATTTTTCAAAATTCGTACTACCAAATATATACTTGGAACAACCCTCCAAGAATAGGTAAAAATCATAATTAAAACTTCAAAAACAACACCAAAGATTAATATAATCAAGTTCCCACGTTTTTTAGTTTTCTAGGACTTCAAAAATGGCTAAATGACTAGAATTAACATGCCTAGCCAATACCAAGGCATCTTCCCATTTAATATCCTTGGAACTTAACAAATTCACATTTAATATCCTTGGAACTTAACAAATTCACACCCTTTTATGGTCAGACCATGCTGGTTGCTAATTTGCATGCATTAGCCTCTTCAATTGCTTTGATGACATGGACTAGGCCTTGATTATTATTTGAGCCCATCTTGGTCTTTCTAGAATCTGCCCAAATCTCTTGGACAAGCCCATTTAGTGCTTCCTTGAAACGTTTGGCTCTAAGTCTTGTAATTGGGCCACTAGAAAATGACAAAGGGTCTTGTGCAAATTCAGCTCCATTTCCACTTGTATGATCAGCATGTCCAGCTCCTTGGTGTGCATCAAAAGAGAGAAAATAAAAATTATCGTTCCGTTTCGTTCCTGCCCGATGCGTAATAGAAAATTCCAATAAAAAACAAAAAAATTTAAAAAATACCGTTATGAATTCATTTCAAGCCAAAATAGGTTTGAATAGGATTGGAATGAGAGAGAATAAAAATTATCGTTCCGTTTCGTTCCTACCCGATGCGTAATAGAAAATGCCAAAAAACTAACGATAAAATTCAAAAAATTAAAAAATACCAATATGAATACATTTACAGCCAAAATAGGTTGGAAACGTATGAGAAAGAGAGAAATAAAAGTTATCGTTTCGTTCCTTTCCTACCCGACGCATAATAGAAAATTCCAAAAAAATAAAAAAAATACCATTGTGCCTTCATTACAAGCCAAAACGGGTTGGAGAAAGAGAGAAAACAAAAATATTCGTTCCGTTCCGTACCTACCCGAAGCGTAATAGAAAATACCATAAAACTAGAAAAAAAATTCAAAAAATTAAAAAATACCATTATGTCTTCATTTTAAGGCAAAATAGGTTGAAAAATGATGAGAAAGATAGAAAATAAAAATTATCGTTCCGTTTCGTTCCTACCAGACGAGTAGATGAAAATTCCAAAAAAATTGAAAAAATTTAAAAATACCATTACTGATTCATTTCAAGCCAAAATTGGTTGGAGAAGGATGCGAAAGAGAGAAAATGAAAATTATAGTTCCGTTTCGTTCCTACCTAACGCGTAACAGAAAATTCCAAAGAAAATAGCAAAAAAATTCAAAAAAATTAAAAGATACCATTATGGCCTCATTTCAAGCTTTTTGGTTGGTAAATTCCGAGAAAGAGAGAAAATAAAAATTATCGTTCCGTTCCGTTTCTACCCGATGCATAATGGAAAATTCCAAAAAAAAGCAAAAAAATAGCAAAAAATTAAAAAAATCATTATGGCATCATTTCAAGCCAAAATAGGTTGGAAAATGCTGAGAAAGTGAGAAAATAAAAATTATCGTTCCGTTTCGTTCCTACCCGATGCGTAATAGAAAATTCTAAAAAAAAAAATGAAAAATTTAAAAAATACCATTATGAATTCATTTCAAGCCAAAATAGGTTTGAAAAGGATGGGAATGAGTGAAAATAAAAATTATCGTTCCGTTTCGTTCCTACCCGATGCGTAATAGAAAATGCCAAAAAAATAACGAGAAAATTTAAAAAATTAAAAAATACCAATATGAATACATTTACAGCCAAAATAGGTTGGAAACGTATGAGAAAGAGAGAAATAAAAGTTATCGTTTCGTTCCTTTCCTACCCGACGCATAATAGAAAATTCCAAAAAAATAAAAAAAATAAAAAAAATAAAAAAATACCATTGTGCCTTCATTACAAGTCAAAACAGGTTGGAGAAAGAGAGAAAACAAAAATTTTCGTTCCATTCCGTTCCTACCCGAAGCGTAATAGAAAATACCATAAAAATAGTAAAAAAATCCAAAAATTAAAAAATACCATTATGGCTTAATTTTAAGCCAAAATAGGTTGGAAAATGATGAGAAAGATAGAAAATAAAAATTATCGTTCCGTTCGATCCTACCAGACGCGTAGTAGAAAATTCCAAAAAAATTAAAAAAGTTAAAAAAATACCATTATGGCTTTATTTTTATCCAAAATAGGTTGGAAAAGGCTGAGAAATAGAGAAAATAAAAATTATCGTTCCGTTTCGTTCCTACCCGATGCGTAATAGAAAATGCCAAAAAAATAACGAAAAAATTCAAAAAATTAAAAAATACCAATATGAATACATTTACAGCCAAAATAGGTTGGAAACGTATGAGAAAGAGAGAAATAAAAGTTATCGTTTCGTTCCTTTCCTACCCGACGCATAATAGAAAATTCCAAAAAAATTAAAAAAAATTAAAAAAATTAAAAAATACCATTGTGCCTTCATTACAAGCCAAAACAGGTTGGAGAAAGAGAGAAAATAAAAATTTTCGTTCCGTTCCGTTCCGTACCTACCCGAAGCGTAATAGAAAATACCATAAAAATAGAAAAAAAATTCAAAAAATTAAAAAATACCATTATGTCTTCATTTTATGGCAAAATAGGTTGAAAAATGATGAGAAAGATAGAAAATAAAAATTATCGTTCCTTTTCGTTCCTACCAGACGAGTAGATGAAAATTCCAAAAAAATTTTAAAAATTTAAAAATACCATTACTGATTCATTTCAAGCCAAAATTGGTTGGAGAAGGATGCGAAAGAGAGAAAATGAAAATTATAGTTTCGTTTCGTTCCTACCTGACGCGTAACAGAAAATTCCAAAAAAAATAGCAAAAAAATTCAAAAAAATTAAAAGATACCATTATGGCCTCATTTCAAGCTTTTTGGTTGGTAAATTCCGAGAAAGAGAGAAAATAAAAATTATCGTTCCGTTCCGTTCCTACCCGATGCATAATGGAAAATTCCAAAAAATAGCAAAAAAATTAAAAATATTTAAAAAAATCATAATGGCATCATCACAATCCAAAATAGGTTGGAAAATGCTGAGAAAGAGAGAAAATAAAAATTATCGTTCCGTTTCGTTCCTGCCCGATGCGTAATAGAAAATTCCAATAAAAAACAAAAAAATTTAAAAAATACCGTTATGAATTCATTTCAAGACAAAATAGGTTTGAATAGGATTGGAATGAGAGAGAATAAAAATTATCGTTCCGTTTCGTTCCTACCCGATGCGTAATAGAAAATGCCAAAAAAATAACGATAAAATTCAAAAAATTAAAAAATACCAATATGAATACATTTACAGCCAAAATAGGTTGGAAACGTATGAGAAAGAGAGAAATAAAAGTTATCGTTTCGTTCCTTTCCTACCCGACGCATAATAGAAAATTCCAAAAAAATAAAAAAAATACCATTGTGCCTTCATTACAAGCCAAAACGGGTTGGAGAAAGAGAGAAAACAAAAATATTCGTTCCGTTCCGTACCTACCCGAAGCGTAATAGAAAATACCATAAAACTAGAAAAAAAATTCAAAAAATTAAAAAATACCATTATGTCTTCATTTTAAGGCAAAATAGGTTGAAAAATGATGAGAAAGATAGAAAATAAAAATTATCGTTCCGTTTCGTTCCTACCAGACGAGTAGATGAAAATTCCAAAAAAATTGAAAAAATTTAAAAATACCATTACTGATTCATTTCAAGCCAAAATTGGTTGGAGAAGGATGCGAAAGAGAGAAAATGAAAATTATAGTTCCGTTTCGTTCCTACCTAACGCGTAACAGAAAATTCCAAAGAAAATAGCAAAAAAATTCAAAAAAATTAAAAGATACCATTATGGCCTCATTTCAAGCTTTTTGGTTGGTAAATTCCAAGAAAGAGAGAAAATAAAAATTATCGTTCCGTTCCGTTTCTACCCGATGCATAATGGAAAATTCCAAAAAAAAGCAAAAAAATAGCAAAAAATTAAAAAAATCATTATGGCATCATTTCAAGCCAAAATAGGTTGGAAAATGCTGAGAAAGTGAGAAAATAAAAATTATCGTTCCGTTTCGTTCCTACCCGATGCGTAATAGAAAATTCTAAAAAAAAAAATGAAAAATTTAAAAAATACCATTATGAATTCATTTCAAGCCAAAATAGGTTTGAAAAGGATGGGAATGAGTGAAAATAAAAATTATCGTTCCGTTTCGTTCCTACCCGATGCGTAATAGAAAATGCCAAAAAAATAACGAGAAAATTTAAAAAATTAAAAAATACCAATATGAATACATTTACAGCCAAAATAGGTTGGAAACGTATGAGAAAGAGAGAAATAAAAGTTATCGTTTCGTTCCTTTCCTACCCGACGCATAATAGAAAATTCCAAAAAAATAAAAAAAATAAAAAAAATAAAAAAATACCATTGTGCCTTCATTACAAGTCAAAACAGGTTGGAGAAAGAGAGAAAACAAAAATTTTCGTTCCATTCCGTTCCTACCCGAAGCGTAATAGAAAATACCATAAAAATAGTAAAAAAATCCAAAAATTAAAAAATACCATTATGGCTTAATTTTAAGCCAAAATATGTTGGAAAATGATGAGAAAGATAGAAAATAAAAATTATCGTTCCGTTCGATCCTACCAGACGCGTAGTAGAAAATTCCAAAAAAATTAAAAAAGTTAAAAAAATACCATTATGGCTTTATTTTTATCCAAAATAGGTTGGAAAAGGCTGAGAAATAGAGAAAATAAAAATTATCGTTCCGTTTCGTTCTTAGCAGACGCGTAGTAGAAAATGCCAAAAAAATTTAAAAAATTAAAAACTACCGTTACTGGTTCATTTCAAGCCAAAATTGGTTGGAGAGGGGTGAGAAAGAGAGAAAATAAAAATTATACTTCCGTTTCGTTCCTATCCGACGCGAAACAGAAAATTCCAAAAAAAATAGAAAAAAATTCAAAAAATTAAAAAATACCGTTACTACCTCATTTCATGCCAAAATAGGTTGGAAAATGATGAGAAAGAGGGAAAATAAAAATTATCGATCCGTTCCGTTCCAACCCGATGCATAGTGGAAAATTCCAAAGAAATAGCAAAAAAATTAAAAATATTAAAAGAAATCATTATGGCGTCATTTCAAGCCAAAATAGGTTGGAAAATGCTGAGAAGGAGAGCAAATAAAAATTCTCGTTCTGTTTCGTTCCTACCCGATGCGTAATAGAAAAATCCAAAAAAATAACAAAAAAATCTAAAAAATACCATTACGAATTCATTTCAAGCCAAAATAGGTTGGAAAAGGATGGGAATGAGAGAAAATAAAAATGATCGTTCCGTTTCGTTCCTACCTGATGCGTAATAGAAAATGCCAAAAAATTAACGAAAAAATTCAAAAAATTAAAAAATACCAATATGAATACATTTCTAGCCAAAATTTGTTGGAAACGTAAGAGAAAGAGGAAATAAAAATTATCGTTTCGTTCCTTTCCTACCCGACGCATAATAGAAAATTCTAAAAAAATAGAAAAAAATTCAAAAAATTAAAAAATACCGTTACTGCCTCTTTTCAAGCCAAAATAAGTTGGAAGAGGCTAAGAAAGAGAGAAAATATAAATTATTGTTCCGTTTCGTTCCTGCCCGATGCTTAAGAGAAAATTTGAAAAAAATAACAAAAAAATTCAAAAAATTAAAAAATACCACTATGAATTCATTTCAATCCAAAATTTGTTGGAAAAGGCTGAGAAAGTGAGAAAATAAAAATTATTGTTCCATTTCGTTCCTACCCGGTGCGTAATCGAAAATTCCCTAAAAATAACAAAGAAATTAAAAAAATACCATTACAGATTCATTTCAAGCCAAAATAGGTTGGAAAATGATGAGAAAGAGAGAAAATAGAAATTATCGTTCCGCTCCGTTCCTACTCGATGCATAATGGAAAATTCCAAAGAAATAACCAAAAAATTAAAAATGATAAAAAAAATCATTATGGCATCATTTCAAGCCAAAATAGGTTGGAAAATGCCGAGAAAGAGAGAAAATAAAAATTAACGATCTGTTCCGTTCCTACCCAATGCATAATGGAAAATTCCAAAGAAATAGCAAAAATATTAAAAAAAATCATTATGGCGTCATTTCAAGCCAAAATAGGTTGGAAAATGCTGAAAAAGAGAGAAAATAAAAATTATCGTTCCGTTTCGTTCCTACCCGATGCGTAATAGAAAATTCCAAAAAAATAACAAAAAAATTTTAAAAATACCATTATGAATTCATTTCAAGCCAAAATAGGTTGGAAAAGGATGGGAATGAGTGAAAATAAAAATTATCGTTCCGTTTCGTTCTTATCCGAAGCGTAATATAAAATGCCAAAAAAATAACGAAAAAATTCAAAAAATTAAAAAATACCAATATGAATACATTTCTAGCCAAAATAGGTTGGAAACGTATGTGAAAGGTAGAAATAAAAATTATCGTTTCGTTCCTTTCCTACCCGATGCGTAATAGAAAATTCCAAAAAATAGAAAAAAATTAAAAAATACCATTGTGGCTTCATTACAAGCCAAAACAGGTTGGAGAAAGAGAGAAAATAAAAATTTTCGTTCCGTTCCGTTCCGTACCTACCCGAAGCGTAATAGAAAATACCATAAAAATAGAAAAAAAATTCAAAAAATTAAAAAATACCATTATGGCTTCATTTTAAGCCAAAATAGGTTGGAAAATGATGAGAAAGATAGAAAATAAAAATTATCGTTTCGTCTCGTTCCTACCAAACGACTAGATGGAAATTCCAAAAAAATTTAAAAAATTTAAAAATACCATTACTGATTCATTTCAAGCCAAAATTGGTTGAGAAAGAGAGAAGATGAAAATTCTAGTTCTGTTTCGTTCCTACCTGACTCGTAACAGAAAATTCCAAAAAAAATAGCGAAAAAATTCGAAAAATTAAAAGATACAATTATGGCTTCATTTCAAGCTTTTTGGTTGGTAAATTCCGAGAAAGAGAGAATATAAAAATTATCGTTCCGTTCCGTTTCTACCCGATGCATAATGGAAAATTCCAAAAAATAGCAAAATATTAAAAAAATCATTATGGCATCATTTCAAGCCAAAACAGGTTGGAGAAAAAGAGAAAATAAAAATTATCGTTCCGTTCCGTTCCTACCCGATGCATAATGGAAAATTCCAAAAAAAAGCAAAAAAATTAAAAATATTTAAAAAAATCGTTATGGCATCATTTCAAGCCAAAATAGGTTGGAAAATGCTGAGAAAGAGAGAAAATAAAAATTATCGTTCCGTTTCGTTCCTACCCGATGCGTAATAGAAAATTCCAAAAAAATAACAAAAAAATTTTAAAAATACCATTATGAATTCATTTCAAGCCAAAATAGGTTGGAAAAGGATGGGAATGAGTGAAAATAAAAATTATCGTTCCGTTTCGTTCTTATCCGAAGCGTAATATAAAATGCCAAAAAAATAACGAAAAAATTCAAAAAATTAAAAAATACCAATATGAATACATTTCTAGCCAAAATAGGTTGGAAACGTATGAGAAAGAGAGAAATAAAAATTATCGTTTCGTTCCTTTCCTACCCGATGCATAATAGAAAATTCCAAAAAAATAGAAAAAAATTAAAAAATACCATTGTGGCTTCATTACAAGCCAAAACAGGTTGGAGAAAGAGAGAAAATAAAAATTTTCGTTCCGTTCCGTTCCGTACCTACCCGAAGCGTAATATAAAATACCATAAAAATAGAAAAAAAATTCAAAAAATTAAAAAATACCATTATGGCTTCATTTTAAGCCAAAATAGGTTGGAAAATGATGAGAAAGATAGAAAATAAAAATTATCGTTCCGTTTCGTTCCTACCAAACGACTAGATGAAAATTCCAAAAAAATTTAAAAAATTTAAAAATACCATTACCGATTCATTTCAAGCCAAAATTTGTTGAGAAAGAGAGAAAATGAAAATTCTAGTTCTGTTTCGTTCCTACCTGACGCGTAACAGAAAATTCCAAAAAAAATAGCAAAAAAATTCGAAAAATTAAAAGATACAATTATGGCTTCATTTCAAGCTTTTTGGTTGGTAAATTCCGAGAAAGAGAGAATATAAAAATTATCGTTCCGTTCCGTTTCTACCCGATGCATAATGGAAAATTCCAAAAAATAGCAAAA
The DNA here is from genome assembly GCA_030820535.1 of Quercus parvula. Taxonomy (NCBI): domain Eukaryota; kingdom Viridiplantae; phylum Streptophyta; class Magnoliopsida; order Fagales; family Fagaceae; genus Quercus; species Quercus parvula. Next base: position 18,722,309 of record JAUAME010000008.1, read on the forward strand.
AAATTAAAAATATTTAAAAAATCATTATGGCATCATTTCAAGCCAAAATAGGTTGGAAAATGCTGAGAAAGAGAGAAAACAAAAATTATCGTTCCGTTTCGTTCCTACCCGATGCGTAATAGAAAATTCCAAAAAAATAACAAAAAAATTTTAAAAATACCATTATGAATTCATTTCAAGCCAAAATAGGTTGGAAAAGGATGGGAATGAGTGAAAATAAAAATTATCGTTCCGTTTCGTCCCTACCCGAAGCGTAATATAAAATGCAAAAAAAATAACGAGAAAATTCAAAAAATTAAAAAATACCAATATGAATACATTTCTAGCCAAAATAGGTTGGAAACGTATGAGAAAGAGAGAAATAAAAATTATCGTTTCGTTCCTTTCCTACCCGATGCATAATAGAAAATTCCAAAAAAATAGAAAAAAATTAAAAAAATACCATTGTGGCTTCATTACAAGCCAAAACAGGTTGGAGAAAGAGAGAAAATAAAAATGTTCGTTCCGTTCCGTACCTACCCGAAGCGTAATAGAAAATACCATAAGAATAGAAAAAAAATTCAAAAAATTAAAAAATACCATTATGGCTTCATTTTAAGCCGAAATAGGTTGGAAAATGATGAGAAAGATAGAAAATAAAAATTATCGTTCCGTTTCGTTCCTACCAGACGACTAGATGAAAATTCCAAAAAAATTTAAAAAATTTAAAAATACCATTACTGATTCATTTCAAGCCAAAATTGGTTGGAGACGGATAAGAAAGAGAGAAAATGAAAATTATAGTTCTGTTTCGTTCCTACCTGACGCGTAACAGAAAATTCCAAAAAAAAATAGCACAAAAATTCGAAAAATTAAAAGATACAATTATGGCTTCATTTCAAGCTTTTTGGTTGGTAAATTTGGAGAAAGAGAGAAAATAAAAATTATCGTTCCGTTCCGTTTCTACCCGACGCATAATGGAAAATTCCAAAAAATAGCAAAATATTAAAAAAATCATTATGGCATCATTTCAAGCCAAAACAGGTTGGAGAAAAAGAGAAAATAAAAATTATCGTTCCGTTCCGTTCCTACCCGATGCATAATGGAAAATTCCAAAAAAAAGCAAAAAAATTAAAAATATTTAAAAAAATCATTATGGCATCATTTCAAGCCAAAATAGGTTGGAAAATGCTGAGAAAGAGAGAAAATAAAAATTATCGTTCCGTTTCGTTCCTACCCGATGCGTAATAGAAAATTCCAAAAAAATAACAAAAAAATTTTAAAAATACCATTATGAATTCATTTCAAGCCAAAATAGGTTGGAAAAGGATGGGAATGAGTGAAAATAAAAATTATCGTTCCGTTTCGTTCTTATCCGAAGCGTAATATAAAATGCCAAAAAAATAACGAAAAAATTCAAAAAATTAAAAAATACCAATATGAATACATTTCTAGCCAAAATAGGTTGGAAACGTATGAGAAAGAGAGAAATAAAAATTATCGTTTCTTTCCTTTCCTACCCGATGCATAATAGAAAATTCCAAAAAAATAGAAAAAAATTAAAAAATACCATTGTGGCTTCATTACAAGCCAAAACAGGTTGGAGAAAAAGAGAAAATAAAAATTTTCGTTCCGTTCCGTACCTACCCGAAGCGTAATAGAAAATACCATAAGAATAGAAAAAAAATTCAAAAAATTAAAAAATACCATTATGGCTTCATTTTAAGCCAAAATAGGTTGGAAAATGATGAGAAAGATAGAAAATAAAAATTATCGTTCTGTTTCGTTCCTACCAGACGACTAGATGAAAATTCCAAAAAAATTTAAAAAATTTAAAAATACCATTACTGATTCATTTCAAGCCAAAATTGGTTGGAGAAGGATGAGAAAGAGAGAAAATGAAAATTATAGTTCTGTTTCGTTCCTACCTGACGCGTAGCAGAAAATTCCAAAAAAAATAGCAAAAAAATTCGAAAAATTAAAAGATACAATTATGGCTTCATTTCAAGCTTTTTGGTTGGTAAATTCCGAGAAAGAGAGAATATAAAAATTATCGTTCCGTTCAGTTTCTACCCGATGCATAATGGAAAATTCCAAAAAATAGCAAAATGTGAAAAAAATCATTATGGCATCATTTGAAGCCAAAATAGGTTGGAAAATGCTGAGAAAGAGAGAAAATAAAAATTATCGTTCCGTTTCGTTCCTACCCGATGCGTAATAGAAAATTCCAAAAAAATAACAAAAAAATTTAAAAATACCATTATGAATTCATTTCAAGCCAAAATAGGTTGGAAAAGGATGGGAATGAGTGAAAATAAAAATTATCGTTCCGTTTCGTTCTTATCCGAAGCGTAATATAAAATGCCAAAAAAATAACGAAAAAATTCAAAAAATTAAAAAATACCAATATGAATACATTTCTAGCCAAAATAGGTTGGAAACGTATGAGAAAGAGAGAAATAAAAATTATCGTTTCGTTCCTTTCCTACCCGATGCATAATAGAAAATTCCAAAAAAATAGAAAAAAATTAAAAAATACCATTGTGGCTTCATTACAAGCCAAAACAGGTTGGAGAAAGAGAGAAAATAAAAATTTTCGTTCCGTTCCGTTCCGTACCTACCCGAAGCGTAATATAAAATACCATAAAAATAGAAAAAAAATTAAAAAAATTAAAAAATACCATTATGGCTTCATTTTAAGCCAAAATAGGTTGGAAAATGATGAGAAAGATAGAAAATAAAAATTATCGTTCCGTTTCGTTCCTACCAAACGACTAGATGAAAATTCCAAAAAAATTTAAAAAATTTAAAAATACCATTACCGATTCATTTCAAGCCAAAATTTGTTGAGAAAGAGAGAAAATGAAAATTCTAGTTCTGTTTCGTTCCTACCTGACGCGTAACAGAAAATTCCAAAAAAAATAGCAAAAAAATTCGAAAAATTAAAAGATACAATTATGGCTTCATTTCAAGCTTTTTGGTTGGTAAATTCCGAGAAAGAGAGAATATAAAAATTATCGTTCCGTTCCGTTTCTACCCGATGCATAATGGAAAATTCCAAAAAATAGCAAAAAAATTAAAAATATTTAAAAAATCATTATGGCATCATTTCAAGCCAAAATAGGTTGGAAAATGCTGAGAAAGAGAGAAAACAAAAATTATCGTTCCGTTTCGTTCCTACCCGATGCGTAATAGAAAATTCCAAAAAAATAACAAAAAAATTTTAAAAATACCATTATGAATTCATTTCAAGCCAAAATAGGTTGGAAAAGGATGGGAATGAGTGAAAATAAAAATTATCGTTCCGTTTCGTCCCTACCCGAAGCGTAATATAAAATGCAAAAAAAATAACGAGAAAATTCAAAAAATTAAAAAATACCAATATGAATACATTTCTAGCCAAAATAGGTTGGAAACGTATGAGAAAGAGAGAAATAAAAATTATCGTTTCGTTCCTTTCCTACCCGATGCATAATAGAAAATTCCAAAAAAATAGAAAAAAATTAAAAAAATACCATTGTGGCTTCATTACAAGCCAAAACAGGTTGGAGAAAGAGAGAAAATAAAAATGTTCGTTCCGTTCCGTACCTACCCGAAGCGTAATAGAAAATACCATAAGAATAGAAAAAAAATTCAAAAAATTAAAAAATACCATTATGGCTTCATTTTAAGCCGAAATAGGTTGGAAAATGATGAGAAAGATAGAAAATAAAAATTATCGTTCCGTTTCGTTCCTACCAGACGACTAGATGAAAATTCCAAAAAAATTTAAAAAATTTAAAAATACCATTACTGATTCATTTCAAGCCAAAATTGGTTGGAGACGGATAAGAAAGAGAGAAAATGAAAATTATAGTTCTGTTTCGTTCCTACCTGACGCGTAACAGAAAATTCCAAAAAAAAATAGCACAAAAATTCGAAAAATTAAAAGATACAATTATGGCTTCATTTCAAGCTTTTTGGTTGGTAAATTTGGAGAAAGAGAGAAAATAAAAATTATCGTTCCGTTCCGTTCCTACCCGATGCATAATGGAAAATTCCAAAAAAAAGCAAAAAAATTAAAAATATTTTAAAAAATCATTATGGCATCATCTCAATCCAAAACAGGTTGGAAAATGCTGAGAAAGAGAGAAAATAAAAATTATCGTTCCGTTTCGTTCCTACCCGATGCGTAATAGAAAATTCCAAAAAAAATAACAGAAAAATTTAAAAAATACCATTATGAATTCATTTCAAGCCAAAATAGGTTTGAAAAGGATGGGAATGAGAGAAAATAAAAATTATCGTTCCGTTTCGTTCCTACCCGATGCGTAATAGAAAATGCCAAAAAAATAACGAGAAAATTCAAAAAATTAAAAAATACCAATATGAATACATTTACAGTCAAAATAGGATGGAAACGTATGAGAAAGAGAGAAATAAAAGTTATCGTTTCGTTCCTTTCTTACCCGACGCATAATAGAAAATTCCAAAAAAATAAAAAAAATAAAAAATAAAAATAAAAAATACCATTGTGCCTTCATTACAAGCCAAAACAGGTTGGAGAAAGAGAGAAAATAAAAATTTTCATTCCGTTTCGTACCTACCCGAAGCGTAATAGAAAATACCATAAGAATAGAAAAAAAATTCAAAAAATTAAAAAATACCATTATGGCTTCATTTTATGCCAAAATAGGTTTGAAAATGATGAGAAAGATAGAAAATAAAAATTATCGTTCCGTTTCGTTCCTACCAGACGCCTAGATGAAAATTCCAAAAAAATTTAAAAAATTTAAAAATACCATTACTGATTCATTTCAAGCCAAAATTGGTTGGAGAAGGATGAGAAAGTGAGAAAATTAAAATTATAGTTCTGTTTCGTTCCTACCTGACGCGTAACAGAAAATTCCCAAAAAAATAGCAAAAAAATTCGAAAAATTAAAAGATACAATTATGGCTTCATTTAAAGCTTTTTGGTTGGTAAATTCTGAGAAAGAGAGAATATCAAAATTATCGTTCCGTTCCGTTCCTACCCGATGCATAATGGAAAATTCCAAAAAATAGCAAAAAAATTAAAAATATTTAAAAAATCATTATGGCATCATTTCAAGCCAACATAGGTTGGAAAATGCTGAGAAAGAGAGAAAATAAAAATTATCGTTCCGTTTCGTTCCTACCCGATGCGTAATAGAAAATTCCAAAAAAAATGACAGAAAAATTTAAAAAATACCATTATGAATTCATTTCAAGCCAAAATAGGTTTGAAAAGGATGGGAATGAGAGAAAATAAAAATTATCGTTCCGTTTCGTTCCTACCCGATGCGTAATAGAAAATTCCAAAAAAAATGACAGAAAAATTTAAAAAATACCATTATGAATTCATTTCAAGCCAAAATAGGTTTGAAAAGGATGGGAATGAGAGAAAATAAAAATTATCGTTCCGTTTCGTTCCTACCCGATGCGTAATAGAAAATGCAAAAAATATAACGAGAAAATTCAAAAAATTAAAAAATACCAATATGAATACATTTACTGCCAAAATAGGTTCGAAACGTATGAGAAAGAGAGAAATAAAAGTTATCTTTTCGTTCCTTTCTTACCCGACGCATAATAGAAAATTCCAAAAAAATAAAAAAAATTAAAAAATACCATTGTGCCTTCATTACAAGCCAAAACAGGTTGGAGAAAGAGAGAAAATAAAAATTTTCGTTCCGTTCCGTACCTACCCGAAGCGTAATAGAAAATACCATAAAAATAGAAGAAAAATTCAAAAAATTAAAAAATACCATTATGTCTTCATTTTAAGGCAAAATAGGTTGAAAAATTATGAGAAAGATAGAAAATAAAAATTACCGTTCCGTTTTGTTCCTACCAGACGAGGAGATGAAAATTCCAAAAAAAATTAAAAAATTTAAAAATACCATTATTGATTCATTTCAAGCCAAAATTGGTTGGAGAAGGATGCGAAAGAGAAAAAATGAAAATTATAGTTCCGTTTCGTTCCTACCTGACGCGTAACAGAAAATTCCAAAAAAAATAGCAAAAAAATTCAAAAAAATTAAAAGATACCATTATGGCCTCATTTCAAGCTTTTTGGTTGGTAAATTCCAAGAAAGAGAGAAAATAAAAATTATCGTTCCGTTCCGTTCCTACCCGATGCATAATGGAAAATTCCAAAAAATAGCAAAAAAATTAAAAATATTTAAAAAATCATTATGGCATCATTTCAAGCCAAAATAGGTTGGAAAATGCTGAGAAATAGAGAAAATAAAAATTATCGTTCCGTTTCGTTCCTACCCAATGCGTAATAGAAAATTCCAAAAAAAATAACAGAAAAATTTAAAAAATACCATTATGAATTAATTTCAAGCCAAAATAGCTTTGAAAAGGATAGGAATGAGAGAAGATAAAAATTATCGTTCCGTTTCGTTCCTACCCGATGCGTAATAGAAAATGCAAAAAATATAGCGAGAAAATTCAAAAAATTAAAAAATACCAATATGAATACATTTACTGCCAAAATAGGTTGGAAACGTATGAGAAAGAGAGAAATAAAAGTTATCGTTTCGTTCCTTTCTTACCCGACGCATAATAGAAAATTCCAAAAAAATTAAAAAAAATTAAAAAAATTAAAAAATACCGTTATGGCTTCATTTTAAGCCAAAATAGGTTGGAAAATGATGAGAAAGATAGAAAATAAAAATTATCGATCCGTTTCGTTCCTACCAAACGACTAGATGAAAATTCCAAAAAAATTTAAAAAATTTAAAATTACCATTACTGATTCATTTCAAGCCAAAATTGGTTGAGAAAGAGAGAAAATGAAAATTATAGTTCTGTTTCGTTCCTACCCGACGCGTAACAGAAAATTCCAAAAAAAATAGCAAAAAAATTCGAAAAATTAAAAGATACAATTATGGCTTCATTTCAAGCTTTTTGGTTGGTAAATTCCGAGAAAGAGAGAATATAAAAATTATCGTTCCGTTCCGTTCCTACCCGATGCATAATGGAAAATTCCAAAAAATAGCAAAAAAATTAAAAATATTTAAAAAAATCATTATGGCATCATCTCAACCCAAATTAGGTTGGTAAATTCCGAGAAAGAGAGAATATAAAAATTATCGTTCTGTTTCGTTCCTACCCGATGCGTAATAGAAAATGCCAAAAAAATAACGAGAAAATTCAAAAAATTAAAAAATATCAATATGAATACATTTACTGCCAAAATAGGTTGGAAACGTATGAGAAAGAGAGAAATAAAAGTTATCGTTTCGTTCCTTTCCTACCCGACGCATAATAGAAAATTCCAAAAAAATAAAAAAAAATTAAGAAAATTAAAAAATACCATTGTGCCTTCATTACAAGCCAAAACAGGTTGGAGAAAGAGAGAAAATAAAAATTTTCGTTCCGCTCCGTACCTACCCGAAGCGTAATAGAAAATACCATAAAAATAGAAAAAAAATTCAAAAAATTAAAAAATACCATTATGTCTTCATTTTAAGGCAAAATAGGTTGAAAAATGACGAGAAAGACAGAAAATAAAAATTATCGTTCCGTTTCGTTCCTACCAGACGAGCAGATGAAAATTCCAAAAAAATTTAAAAAATTTAAAAATACCATTACTGATTCATTTCAAGCCAAAATTGGTTGGAGAAGGATGCGAAAGAGAGAAAATGAAAATTATAGTTCCGTTTCGTTCCTACCTGACGTGTAACAGAAAATTCAAAAAAAAATAGCAAAAAAATTCAAAAAAATTAAAAGATACCATTATGGCCTCATTTCAAGCTTTTTGGTTGGTAAATTCCGAGAAAGAGAGAAAATAAAAATTATCGTTCCGTTCCGTTCCTACCCGATGCATAATGGAAAATTCCAAAAAATAGCAAAAAAATTAAAAATATTTAAAAAATCATTATGGCATCATTTCAAGCCAAAATAGGTTGGAAAATGCTAAGAAATAGAGAAAATAAAAATTGTCGTTCCGTTTCGTTCCTACCCGATGCGTAATAGAAAATTCCAAAAAAATAACAAAAAAATTTTAAAAATACCATTATGAATTCATTTCAAGCCAAAATAGGTTGGAAAATGATGGGAATGAGTGAAAATAAAAATTATCGTTCCGTTTCGTTCCTACCCGAAGCGTAATATAAAATGCCAAAAAAATACCGAGAAAATTCAAAAAATAAAAAAATACCAATTTGAATACATTTCTAGCCAAAATAGGTTGGAAACGTATGAGAAAGAGAGAAATAAAAATTATCGTTTCGTTCCTTTCCTACCCGATGCATAATAGAAAATTCCAAAAAAATAGAAAAAAATTAAAAAATACCATTGTGGCTTCATTACAAGCCAAAACAGGTTGGAGAAAGAGAGAAAGTAAAAATTTTCATTCCGTTCCGTTCCGTACCTACCCGAAGCGTAATAGAAAATACCATAAAAATAGAAAAAAAATTCAAAAAATTAAAAAATACCATTATGGCTTCATTTTAAGCCAAAATAGGTTGGAAAATGATGAGAAAGATAGAAAATAAAAATTATCGTTCCGTTTCGTTCCTACCAAACGACTAGATGAAAATTCAAAAAAAATTTAAAAAATTTAAAATTACCATTACTGATTCATTTCAAGCCAAAATTGGTTGAGAAAGAGAGAAAGTGAAAATTATATTTCTGTTTCGTTCCAACCTAACGCGTAACAGAAAATTCCAAAAAAAATAGCAAAAAAATTCGAAAAATTAAAAGATACAATTATGGCTTCATTTCAAGCTTTTTGGTTGGTAAATTCCGAGAAAGAGAGAATATAAAAATTATCGTTCTGTTTCGTTCCTACCCGATGCGTAATAGAAAATGCCAAAAAAATAACGAGAAAATTCAAAAAATTAAAAAATATCAATATGAATACATTTACTGCCAAAATAGGTTGGAAACGTATGAGAAAGAGAGAAATAAAAGTTATCGTTTCGTTCCTTTCCTACCCGACGCATAATAGAAAATTCCAAAAAAATAAAAAAAAATTAAGAAAATTAAAAAATACCATTGTGCCTTCATTACAAGCCAAAACAGGTTGGAGAAAGAGAGAAAATAAAAATTTTCGTTCCGCTCCGTACCTACCCGAAGCGTAATAGAAAATACCATAAAAATAGAAAAAAAATTCAAAAAATTAAAAAATACCATTATGTCTTCATTTTAAGGCAAAATAGGTTGAAAAATGACGAGAAAGACAGAAAATAAAAATTATCGTTCCGTTTCGTTCCTACCAGACGAGCAGATGAAAATTCCAAAAAAATTTAAAAAATTTAAAAATACCATTACTGATTCATTTCAAGCCAAAATTGGTTGGAGAAGGATGCGAAAGAGAGAAAATGAAAATTATAGTTCCGTTTCGTTCCTACCTGACGTGTAACAGAAAATTCAAAAAAAAATAGCAAAAAAATTCAAAAAAATTAAAAGATACCATTATGGCCTCATTTCAAGCTTTTTGGTTGGTAAATTCCGAGAAAGAGAGAAAATAAAAATTATCGTTCCGTTCCGTTCCTACCCGATGCATAATGGAAAATTCCAAAAAATAGCAAAAAAATTAAAAATATTTAAAAAATCATTATGGCATCATTTCAAGCCAAAATAGGTTGGAAAATGCTAAGAAATAGAGAAAATAAAAATTGTCGTTCCGTTTCGTTCCTACCCGATGCGTAATAGAAAATTCCAAAAAAATAACAAAAAAATTTTAAAAATACCATTATGAATTCATTTCAAGCCAAAATAGGTTGGAAAATGATGGGAATGAGTGAAAATAAAAATTATCGTTCCGTTTCGTTCCTACCCGAAGCGTAATATAAAATGCCAAAAAAATACCGAGAAAATTCAAAAAATAAAAAAATACCAATTTGAATACATTTCTAGCCAAAATAGGTTGGAAACGTATGAGAAAGAGAGAAATAAAAATTATCGTTTCGTTCCTTTCCTACCCGATGCATAATAGAAAATTCCAAAAAAATAGAAAAAAATTAAAAAATACCATTGTGGCTTCATTACAAGCCAAAACAGGTTGGAGAAAGAGAGAAAGTAAAAATTTTCGTTCCGTTCCGTTCCGTACCTACCCGAAGCGTAATAGAAAATACCATAAAAATAGAAAAAAAATTCAAAAAATTAAAAAATACCATTATGGCTTCATTTTAAGCCAAAATAGGTTGGAAAATGATGAGAAAGATAGAAAATAAAAATTATCGTTCCGTTTCGTTCCTACCAAACGACTAGATGAAAATTCAAAAAAAATTTAAAAAATTTAAAATTACCATTACTGATTCATTTCAAGCCAAAATTGGTTGAGAAAGAGAGAAAGTGAAAATTATATTTCTGTTTCGTTCCAACCTAACGCGTAACAGAAAATTCCAAAAAAAATAGCAAAAAAATTCGAAAAATTAAAAGATACAATTATGGCTTCATTTCAAGCTTTTTGGTTGGTAAATTCCGAGAAAGAGAGAATATAAAAATTATCGTTCTGTTTCGTTCCTACCCGATGCGTAATAGAAAATGCCAAAAAAATAACGAGAAAATTCAAAAAATTAAAAAATATCAATATGAATACATTTACTGCCAAAATAGGTTGGAAACGTATGAGAAAGAGAGAAATAAAAGTTATCGTTTCGTTCCTTTCCTACCCGACGCATAATAGAAAATTCCAAAAAAATAAAAAAAAATTAAGAAAATTAAAAAATACCATTGTGCCTTCATTACAAGCCAAAACAGGTTGGAGAAAGAGAGAAAATAAAAATTTTCGTTCCGCTCCGTACCTACCCGAAGCGTAATAGAAAATACCATAAAAATAGAAAAAAAATTCAAAAAATTAAAAAATACCATTATGTCTTCATTTTAAGGCAAAATAGGTTGAAAAATGACGAGAAAGACAGAAAATAAAAATTATCGTTCCGTTTCGTTCCTACCAGACGAGCAGATGAAAATTCCAAAAAAATTTAAAAAATTTAAAAATACCATTACTGATTCATTTCAAGCCAAAATTGGTTGGAGAAGGATGCGAAAGAGAGAAAATGAAAATTATAGTTCCGTTTCGTTCCTACCTGACGTGTAACAGAAAATTCAAAAAAAAATAGCAAAAAAATTCAAAAAAATTAAAAGATACCATTATGGCCTCATTTCAAGCTTTTTGGTTGGTAAATTCCGAGAAAGAGAGAAAATAAAAATTATCGTTCCGTTCCGTTCCTACCCGATGCATAATGGAAAATTCCAAAAAATAGCAAAAAAATTAAAAATATTTAAAAAATCATTATGGCATCATTTCAAGCCAAAATAGGTTGGAAAATGCTAAGAAATAGAGAAAATAAAAATTGTCGTTCCGTTTCGTTCCTACCCGATGCGTAATAGAAAATTCCAAAAAAATAACAAAAAAATTTTAAAAATACCATTATGAATTCATTTCAAGCCAAAATAGGTTGGAAAATGATGGGAATGAGTGAAAATAAAAATTATCGTTCCGTTTCGTTCCTACCCGAAGCGTAATATAAAATGCCAAAAAAATACCGAGAAAATTCAAAAAATAAAAAAATACCAATTTGAATACATTTCTAGCCAAAATAGGTTGGAAACGTATGAGAAAGAGAGAAATAAAAATTATCGTTTCGTTCCTTTCCTACCCGATGCATAATAGAAAATTCCAAAAAAATAGAAAAAAATTAAAAAATACCATTGTGGCTTCATTACAAGCCAAAACAGGTTGGAGAAAGAGAGAAAGTAAAAATTTTCGTTCCGTTCCGTTCCGTACCTACCCGAAGCGTAATAGAAAATACCATAAAAATAGAAAAAAAATTCAAAAAATTAAAAAATACCATTATGGCTTCATTTTAAGCCAAAATAGGTTGGAAAATGATGAGAAAGATAGAAAATAAAAATTATCGTTCCGTTTCGTTCCTACCAAACGACTAGATGAAAATTCAAAAAAAATTTAAAAAATTTAAAATTACCATTACTGATTCATTTCAAGCCAAAATTGGTTGAGAAAGAGAGAAAGTGAAAATTATATTTCTGTTTCGTTCCAACCTAACGCGTAACAGAAAATTCCAAAAAAAATAGCAAAAAAATTCGAAAAATTAAAAGATACAATTATGGCTTCATTTCAAGCTTTTTGGTTGGTAAATTCCGAGAAAGAGAGAATATAAAAATTATCGTTCCATTCTGTTCCGTTCCTACCCGATGCATAATGGAAAATTCCAAAAAATAGCAAAAAAATTAAAAATATTTAAAAAAATCATTATGGCATCATCTCAATCCAAAATAGGTTGGAAAATGCTGAGAAAGAGGGAAAATAAAAATTATCGTTCCGTTTCGTTCCTACCCGATGCGTAATAGAAAATTCCAAAAAAAATAACAGAAAAATTTAAAAAATACCATTATGAATTCATTTCAAGCCAAAATAGGTTTGAAAAGGATGGGAATGAGAGAAAATAAAAATTATCGTTCCGTTTCGTTCCTACCCGATACGTAATAGAAAATGCCAAAAAAATAACGAGAAAATTAAAAAAATTAAAAAATACCAATATGAATACATTTACTGACAAAATAGGTTGGAAACGTATGAGAAAGAGAGAAAGAAAAGTTATCGTTTCGTTCCTTTCTTACCCGACGCATAATAGAAAATTCCAAAAAAATAAAATAAAATAAAATAAATTAAAAAATACCATTGTGCCTTCATTACAAGCCAAAACAGGTTGGAGAAAGAGAGAAAATAAAAATTTTCGTTCCGTTCCGTACCTACCCGAAGCGTAATAGAACATACCATAAAAGTAGAAAAAAAATTCAAAAAATTAAAAAATACCATTATGTCTTCATTTGAAGGCAAAATTGGTTGAAAAATGATGAGAAAGATAGAAAATAAAAATTACCGTTCCGTTTTGTTCCTACCAGACGACTAGATGAAAATTCCAAAAAAATTTAAAAAATTTAAAAATACCATTACTGATTCATTTCAAGCCAAAATTGGTTGGAGAAGGATGCGAAAGAGAGAAAATGAAAATTATAGTTCCGTTTCGTTCCTAACTGACGCGTAACAGAAAATTCCAAAAAAAATAGCAAAAGAATTCAAAAAAATTAAAAGATACCATTATGGCCTCATTTCAAGCTTTTTGGTTGGTAAATTCCGAGAAAGAGAGGAAATAAAAATTATCGTTCCGTTCCGTTCCTACCCGATGCATAATGGAAAATTCCAAAAAATAGCAAAAAAATTTAAAATATTTAAAAAAATCATTATGGCCTCATCTCAAGCCAAAATAGGTTGGAAAATGCTGAAAAATAGAGAAAATAAAAATTATCGTTCCGTTTCGTTCCTACCCGATGCGTAATAGAAAATTCCAAAAAAATAACAAAAAAATTTTAAAAATACCGTTATGAATTCATTTCAAGCCAAAATAGGTTCGAAAAGGATGGGAATGAGTGAAAATAAAAATTATCGTTCCGCTTCGTTCCTACCCGAAGCGTAATATAAAATGCCAAAAAAATACCGAGAAAATTCAAAAAATTAAAAAATACCATTATGGCTTCATTTTAAGCCAAAATAGGTTGGAAAATGATGAGAAAGAGAGAAAATAAAAATTATCGTTCCGTTTCCTTCCTACCCGATGCGTAATAGAAAATTCCAAAAAAAAAACCAAAAAATTTAAAAAATACCGTTATGAATTCATTTCAAGCCAAAATAGGTTTGAATATGATTGGAATGAGAGAAAATAAAAATTATCGTTCCGTTTCGTTCCTACCCGATGCGTAATAGAAAATGCCAAAAAAGTAACGAGAAAATTCAAAAAATTAAAAAATACCAATATGAATACATTTACAGCCAAAATAGGTTGGAAACGTATGAGAAAGAGAGAAATAAAAGTTATCGTTTCGTTCCTTTCCTACCCGACGCATAATAGAAAATTCCAAAAAAATAAAAAAAAAATTAAGAAAATTAAAAAATACCATTGTGCCTTCATTACAAGCCAAAACAGGTTGGAGAAAGAGAGAAAATAAAAATTTTCGTTCCGTTCCGTACCTACCCGAAGCGTAATAGAAAATACCATAAAAATAGAAAAAAAATTCAAAAAATTTAAAAATACCATTATGTCTTCATTTTAAGGCAAAATAGGTTGAAAAATGATGAGAAAGATAGAAAATAAAAATTACCGTTCCGTTTTGTTCCAACCAGACGAGTAGATGAATATTCCAAAAAAATTTAAAAAATTTAAAAATACCATTACTGATTCATTTCAAGCCAAAATTGGTTGGAGAAGGATGCGAAAGAGAGAAAATGAAAATTATAGTTCCGTTTCGTTCCTACCTGACGCGTAACAGAAAATTCCAAAAAAAATAGCAACAAAATTCAAAAAAATTAAAAGATACCATTGTGGCCTCATTTCAAGCTTTTTGGTTGGTAAATTCCGAGAAAGAGAGAAAATAAAAATTATCGTTCCGTTCCGTTCCTACCCGATGCATGATGGAAAATTCCAAAAAATAGCAAAAAAATTTAATATATTTAAAAAAATCATTATGGCATCATCTCAATCCAAAATAGGTTGGAAAATGCTGAGAAAGAGAGAAAATAAAAATTATCGTTCCGTTTCCTTCCTACCCGATGCGTAATAGAAAATTCAAAAAAAAAAAAAAAAATTTAAAAAATACCGTTATGAATTCATTTCAAGCCAAAATAGGTTTGAATAGGATTGGAATGAGAGAAAATAAAAATTATCGTTCCGTTTCGTTCCTACCCGATGCGTAATAGAAAATGCCAAAAAAATAACGAGAAAATTCAAAAAATTAAAAAATACCAATATGAATACATTTACAGCCAAAATAGGTTGGAAACGTATGAGAAAGAGAGAAATAAAAGTTATCGTCTCGTTCCTTTCCTACCCGATGCATAATAGAAAATTCCAAAAAAATAGAAAAAAATTAAAAAATACCATTGTGGCTTCATTACAAGCCAAAACAGGTTGGAGAAAGAGAGAAAATAAAAGTTTTCGTTCCGTTCCGTACCTACCCGAAGCGTAATAGAAAATACCATAAAAATAGAAAAAAAATTCAAAAAAATTAAAAAATACAATTATGTCTTCATTTTACGGCAAAATAGGTTGAAAAATGATGAGAAAGATAGAAAATAAAAATTATCGTTCCGTTTCGTTCCTACCAGACGAGCAGATGAAAATTCCAAAAAAATTTAAAAAATTTAAAAATACCATTACTGATTCATTTCAAGCCAAAATTGGTTGGAGAAGGATGCGAAAGAGAGAAAATGAAAATTATAGTTCCGTTTCGTTCCTACCTGACGCGTAACAGAAAATTCCAAAAAAAATAGCAAAAAAATTCAAAGATACCATTATGGCCTCATTTCAAGCTTTTTGGTTGGTAAATTCCGAGAAAGAGAGAAAATAAAAATTATCGTTCCGTTTCGTTCCTACCCGATGCATAATGGAAAATTCCAAAAAATAGCAAAAAAATTAAAAATATTTAAAAAATCATTATGGCATCATTTCAAGCCAAAATAGGTTGGAAAATGCTGAGAAATAGAGAAAATAAAAATTATCGTTCCGTTTCGTTCCTACCCGATGCGTAATAGAAAATTCCAAAAAAATAACAAAAAAATTTTAAAAATACCATTATGAATTCATTTCAAGCCAAAATAGGTTTAAAAAGGATGGGAATGAGAGAAAATAAAAATTATCGTTCCGTTTCGTTCCTACCCGATGCGTAATAGAAAATGCCAAAAAATAACGAGAAAATTCAAAAAATTAAAAAATACCAATATGAATACATTTACTGCCAAAATAGGTTGGAAACGTATGAGAAAGAGAGAAATAAAAGTTATCGTTTCGTTTCTTTCTTACCCGACGCATAATAGAAAATTCCAAAAAAATAAAAAAAATTAAAAAAAATTAAAAAATACCATTATGCCTTCATTACAAGCCAAAACAGGTTGGAGAAAGAGAGAAAATAAAAATTTTCGTTCCGTTCCGTACCTACCCGAAGCGTAATAGAAAATACCATAAAAATAGAAAAAAAATTCAAAAAATTAAAAAATACCATTATGTCTTCATTTTAAGGCAAAATAGGTCGAAAAATGATAAGAAAGATAGAAAATAAAAATTATCGTTCCGTTTCGTTCCTACCAGACGAGTAGATGAAAATTCCAAAAAAATTTAAAAAATTTAAAAATACCATTACTGATTCATTTCAAGCCAAAATTGGTTGGAGAAGGATGCGAAAGAGAGAAAATGAAAATTATAGTTCCGTTTCGTTCCTACCTGACGTGTAACAGAAAATTCCAAAAAAAATAGCAAAAAAATTAAAAGATACCATTATGGCCTCATTTCAAGCTTTTTGGTTGGTAAATTCCGAGAAAGAGAGAAAATAAAAATTATCGTTCCGTTCCGTTCCTACCCGATGCATAATGGAAAATTCCAAAAAATAGCAAAAAAATTAAAAATATTTAAAAAATCATTATGGCATCATTTCAAGCCAAAATAGGTTGGAAAATGCTGAGAAAGAGAGAAAATAAAAATTATCGTTCCGTTCCGTTCCTACCCGATGCATAATGGAAAATTCCAAAAAATAGCAAAAAAATTAAAAATATTTAAAAAATCATTATGGCATCATTTCAAGCCAAAATAGGTTGGAAAATGCTGAGAAATAGAGAAAATAAAAATTATCGTTCCGTTTCGTTCCTACCCGAAGCGTAATGTAAAATGCCAAAAAAATACCGAGAAAATTCAAAAAATTAAAAAATACCAATATGAATACATTTCTAGCCAAAATAGGTTGGAAACGTATGAGAAAGAGAGAAATAAAAGTTATCGTTTCGTTCCTTTCTTACCCGACGCATAATAGAAAATTCCAAAAAAATAGAAAAAAATTAAAAAATACCATTGTGGCTTCATTACAAGCCAAAACAGGTTGGAGAAAGAGAGAAAATAAAAATTTTCGTTCCGTTCCGTTCCGTACCTACCCGAAGCGTAATAGAAAATGCCATAAAAATAGAAAAAAAATTAAAAAAATTAAAAAATACCATTATGGCTTCATTTTAAGCCAAAATAGGTTTGAAAATGATGAGAAAGATAGAAAATAAAAATTATCGTTCCGTTTCGTTCCTACCTGACGCGTAACAGAAAATTCCAAAAAAAATAGCAAAAAAATTCGAAAAATTAAAAGATACAATTATGGCTTCATTTCAAGCTTTTTGGTTGGTATATTCCGAGAAAGAGAGAATATAAAAATTATCGTTCCGTTCCGTTCCTACCCGATGCATAATGGAAAATTCCAAAAAATAGCAAAAAAATTAAAAATATTTAAAAAAATCATTATGGCATCATCTCAATCCAAAATAGGATGGAAAATGCTGAGAAAGAGAGAAAATAAAAATTATCGTTCCGTTTCGTTCCTACCCGATGCGTAATAGAAAATTCCAAAAAAAATAACAGAAAAATTTAAAAAATACCATTATGAATTCATTTCAAGCCAAAATAGGTTTGAAAAGGATGGGAATGAGAGAAAATAAAAATTATCGTTCCGTTTCGTTCCTACCCGATGTGTAATAGAAAATGCCAAAAAAATAACGAGAAAATTAAAAAAATTAAAAAATACCAGTATGAATACATTTACAGCCAAAATAGGTTGGAAACGTATGAGAAAGAGAGAAATAAAAGTTATCGTTTCGTTCCTTTCTTACCCGACGAATAATAGAAAATTCCAAAAAAATAAAAAA